>JAEIGO010000863.1:0-1200000 GCA_018903765.1 Drosophila aff. chauvacae BK-2020 | reverse complement strand
GAGCGGGGGCGAGCTCGATCATCGACCTCACCTTCGCCAGCAGCGCGCTGGCCCGCCATGCACGTTGGAGGATTAGCGACGCCTACACCGCCAGCGACCACGAGGCCATCGAATGCACGATAGACCCAGCTGGCCGACCGAGTTGCACCGCGCCGCTTTCAAGGAAGGCGTTCAGACAGGACACCTTCAGGCCGCAAGCGTTTGCACACGCCCTGGATGGTTTCACGGTGAAGCAGACGGGGCTAATGCAATGGCCAACAAGCTGGCTGCAGCGATGGAAGACGCGTGCAACCAGAGCATGCTACCGAGGAGGACGTTCCGTCAGCACTACTCTCCGGTGTACTGGTGGAGTGAGGAGATAGCGGACCTCCGCCGCACTTGCCTCCGCAACAGAAGGCTTCTGCAGCGGGCTAAAGGCACTCCGCGCCTCTCAGAGTGTAGCGACCGCTACAAAACGGCAAGAAAGGAGCTGAAGTCTGCCATCAGGAACAGCAAGCGGGAATGCTTCCTCAAGCTGTGCGATGCCGCCGACGACGACCCATGGGGAGGCGCCTACAAATTGGTAGTCAAAAGACTAAATGCGGGTGGCAAGGCCCCTTCTGACCCGGCAACCCTGGAAGGGATAGTCAGTGCCCTATTCCCGAACGGTCGGCAGGTCGCCAACTTCGCCAGCACGGAGATAGATGACATACAGCGGGTCACGGAAGCTAAGGTTCTCCAGGCCGGCCGGAAGCTAAAACCCAAGAAAGCACCCGGACCAGACGCTATCCCAAACAGAGCCACAAAGCTGACCCTTGCGCTAATGGCGCCAGAAGTAGCCGGCCTATATAATAAGTGCCTCCTGGAAGGGACGTTCCCCGATAGGTGGAAAAGGCAGCGACTGCTGCTACTCCCAAAGCCTGGCAAGCCACCAGGAGAAGCATCCTCGTATCGACCAATATGCCTATTGGACACGATTGGGAAGGTCTTTGAGCGGGTGATCTCTACCAGGCTGAGCGGAGCCATAGAAGCGGCTGGTGGCCTCTCCCCGGAGCAATATGGATTCCGGAAGGGGAAGTCAACGCTGGACGCCATCTCGAGGGTCGCCAAGCTGGCAGAAGAAGCCATTGCAGGGGCCAGGTGGAAAGGTGGAACCAAGTCCTATTGTCTGGTGGTCACTCTGGACATCAGGAACGCCTTTAACTTGGCAGACTGGAGCCGTACACTGGAGTCCCGTAGGAGCTTCAATATCCCGGGATACCTGCTCAGGATAGCGCAGAGCTACTTCAGCGACCGCATCCTCACGTTTGACACGAGCATGGGTTCCAGAGCATACAAAGTCTCAGCCGAAGTCCCGCAGGGCTCCGTTTTGGGACCCCTGCTCTGGAACGCCATGTACGACGGGGTGCTAAGACTGCCAATGCCATCCAGCACTAGCCTGGTAGGCTTTGCAGACGACGTCGCCATTGTGGTGGTAGCCAAGGAGCTTGCTACAGTGGAGGGTCGCGCCAACGCGGCCATCCAAGCCATGGAGTCATGGCTAGCGATCGCTGGGCTAGAATTGGCGGCCCACAAAACGGAGGCCGTCCTTATCTCGAGCCGGAAGGTTGTGGAGGCAGCAACCGTGCAAGTCGGAGGGACCAGGATCCAATCGCAGCGGGCGATAAAGTACCTTGGCGTCCTCATTGATACGCGTCTGTCATTCAAGGAGCACCTGGAGTACGTCTACAAAAAGGCCAGCGGGACGACAGGCGCGTTATCCAGAATGCTGATGAATACGAGGGGCCCGAAGCAAGGAACAAGGAGGCTGCTAACGTCGGTAATGTCCTCGCAGATCTTGTACGCGGCGCCGGTGTGGGCGAAAGCCGCCAAGGTGAAGAGCTACATGCGAGGTGTGGACGCGTCGTACAGGCTGTGCGCCATCAGGGTAGCAAGCGCGTTTCGAACCATATCGGAAGATGAGGCGCTGGTCATTGCCGGGCTTGTTCCGTTCACCGAGCTGGTAAGGGAAAGGAGCGAGCTATTTTCTGCCACTCAGGACAAAGCGGCAGCGCTACGGCCCAGAGCCGAGCTTAAGGCTGACGCTAGGAAGAGAAGCATGGAGAGTTGGCAGTCCAGATGGGACTCCTCTTCAAAGGGCCGATGGACACACACCCTCATCCCTGACCTGGAGCAATGGGTGCAGAGGCCACACGGGCAGGTAGACTGAGGACTGGTGCCCGGAGTGCGGCTCGGGCATCGTGGAGGACGCCCAACACGTCCTCTTCGAGTGCCGCAGGTTCGGATTCGAGAGGCAGGAGCTTGAAGCAGTGGCAGGATGCACTATCAGCACTGATTCTTTGGTGCCGGTGATGCTGAGGGAACAGAGGCTGTGGGATGCGGCACCTACTTTTGCCGCGCACGTCCTGAAGACTCTCAGGGCACTGGAGAGAAGGCGGAAGGAGCAGACGGAGTAGGGGTCCCAGCGCACGCGAAGCAATGCCAGGCGGCGGTACCGCACCGCGCGAAGCCCTTAGCTCTTAGTCTATGGTCTACCGTTTTCCCTTAATGTTTTTTGTATGTTAATGTATGTAGCATAAGGTTAAGTTACTAGTAGAAAATAAATCACGAATACAAAAAAACACACAACCAAACTCACCACGATCACGCCACCCGAAAATAGGCAAGCGCTAATGAGAGCGAGAGAGAGGGAGCAAGCGATCGTACGGTAAACTTCTGGAAGAAGTAAAAAGAACTCCGCAAGAAATTTCGCGAAGCGAAACGGAGTTGAGTTGGATTTGAGTGGCGAATGCAAGCGGACGTGCGCAGAAAAGTCAGTGACGGAAAACCGCGTGTGCGAAAAAACTTTGATAAAAACTTAAAACCAAATTAAAAGGAGAACTACGGGCCGGCGATTGCCACCGTAAGGAGAGTGCGAGTGCGATTTGGAAGCAGCAAGGAGAGTGAAGGAGGACAAGGCGATGTCTGGCCCAGGACCAGCGGCGGGACGGAGCCAGTCCAAGTGTGTGTGCCGGAGCGAGACGGGTGAGTGTTAGTGTGAGACCGCAACGAGTTGGCTAGCAGGTGTGTGTAGGAAAATCTTTGCGAGCCCTCGATGCGGTGGTCACTAGAGAGTGCGGTCAGACCAACTCTAGAAATGCATGTTCTTGATCTAACCTGTGTAACACTGCGAGAAATCGTGCGAAACTCGGAAATTATATGAAGTATGGCAAATATAGAAAATATGGAAATAAAAATAGTTAAAGGAAAATAAGATTTTGGAAATTATAAAATAATGTAAAAGGGGGAAAACACTGAGAGAAAAAAGGTGGAAGTTTGCAAATATGAAATCTTGAAATTATACAGAGAAATATTTTTGAGAACAAAAATATGAAAATAAATAATGGCATTAAGTTTAATCAATTGTGTTTAATAAATAAAATCCCGGTCTTTTATAAAATATACGGGAAATAAAAATGGCAGAGAAAATATGAAATTTCCAAAACGACGAGGTGGGCAAAATTGCGTAGCGGCGGAATAGAGACAACTACACTGGGAGAAAATATTTTGCGAAAATCGAACAAGAACTAATTAAATTAAATTAAATAATTAAATAATTAAATTAAATACCACGAGATGGGGAAACGGCTACACTGGGAGAAAACATTTTTTTGAGAAAATCGAGCAAATTATAATGAAATTAAATTAAATAAATGGTTTTGAATAAAAATAAAACTAGCGGGAAAAACGGCTGAAATAAATAGCGAAAATGTATGATAAGAATAAATGAGGAAAAATAATAAGGAAAATAAGGAGACACAGGCCAACTGAGGAAAATCATATCCAAAACATGAAATAATTTAAATTATATTTCACGAAGTTATACCTTGTTGGGAAATTCTCAAGTAAATCTGAATATAACTTGGACGGGCACAGCCGGCCGGAGCAAATTCGCTAATATTTCTTCTTTTCCCTCTCGGTCCTTCGGCCCCAAACATGCATGAAGGCTAATTCGGTCCTTCCCCCTGTCGCACCCTATCAACATATTTTTTCGTGTAACCCGGTGGCTGACAAACTCCACCCCACGTCAGCCCACCGTCTCATCATAGTCACATTGTCCCATATCTTTATAAATTTTCTGTAGAGAGACCCTAGCGAGACTGAGTCTCTATCCCAGCCCAGATAACTACCTCACAGATGGCGCCCGAGCAGGGACATGGGGCTTACGAATTTTAGATGAGATTTATGGCCTAAAGACCCATTGAGAAACAAAATTTTTTTTTTTTTTTGTCTGTTGTGGGTACTACAGAGGGAAAGTTTGCACACCCGCAGTGGAGTCGATCTACTTCCACGATAGTCAACGGAATCTTTGGAGAGTTCACATACAACCGTCGCCAAGTACAGTCGCTACTAAGCTGAGTTTAGAAAATCGTAGTCGCAGAATTTCACAATCGTTGTGCCTCATCGTTGCTACCTTCGGTCCGCCTGAGCATTTATACGCCGTTTTTATAAATAAATTCGTGAATTCCGTGAGCTTCGTTTGACCCCGCAATAAATTTTCGCGGAAAATATTTCTTTCGTGTCTGGAATTAGCTTCGAGGAAGATTGTTTTAAGTTTTTGCAAACATGGGTGCACGTTGGATTTCTAATCTCCGCAAGCGAGAATTGGAAGCGATTTTAAAGGAGTTCGGGTTAGACGCAACGGGAAGCATCGAGGAAATGAGGAGCCGGTTGGCCGCATTTAATAATAATGTAGGATCATAGTAGAAATACCTTATTGTACATAACGTAGGAACATAGTAGAATAACCTTATTGTACATAGTAAAAACATTGTATATAGTGAAATTAAGTATAACATAACGATAGTGTGAACATTGTATTAGAATATAAGGATCGATACAATTGGTTAAGAAAAGAGAGATATCGAAAAGTAAGATCTGCGATCACGACTTCCGGTTGGCGTTAGAGAGTGAAGTTGATTTTGTAAAGACTGCGACAATAAGACTGCGGAAATAAAGTAAAACATATATATAAATACCGACCTATAATATTCAGAAGTGGTTTTGAACACGCCTTATAAATTGGGCCGTAATTGCCAAATAGACCGACATTGAAGAGTGGAGTGGATATATGTACATATGTACATACACATGTATGCACATACATGCCGGCAAGAAACATAAAGAACCTAATTAAAAAATAACTACAATTTCTGTGCTCTGTAAATAATTTGGACACGTCGGGCACCAGGAGTGTACTAATCTGGAGACTGCAAAGATTGGGAAAACAACGAATAGAGCAGAGCTTATTAAAGTTGAAAAGTAATTGTAAAGTCTACGAAATGGAAAATTCGGAGAAAAATGCTGATTTGACCAAAAACGACAACGAAAAGAGAGATGAAAATGCAAGGCAAAATGACAATGAAAAAATAAATGACAACGAAAAGGAAAACGATAGTGAGAAAGAAGAGGACAACGCAAAGGAAACCGACGAAGGAAATGGAAGTGAAAACGTAAAGCAACAGAACAAAGAAAATCAAGATGAGAACGGGAAGCTGAATAGAAATGGGAAAGATGACGACTTGGATGTAATTCTACAAAAGTTTGAAATGTTTAAGAAGGATGAGAAGATTCGACAACTGGAAATGCAACTGACCAATATGAAAATGCAAAAGAAAAATGTAGAAAGTGCTAAAAACAAATTATCACTGGAAATGTTAAAAGAAATGATACACGTGTTTGAAGGGGACAATAAATTCGCTGGCTGGCGCACAATGATTAACAGTGTTCGGAAAATTTACAATGTTGATGACGATATGATGCGAGCAGTGATTTTTAACAAAGTTAAAGGCAAAGCATGGGAATGGCTGACTGCCAACCCTACGTTAATGGCAGAATCCGTCGATTTTTTGTTAAATGAAATGGCCAACAATTTTGAGAAAACAGGATCGAAACTGATAACGAGGCAGAAACTCCAGGTATGCACTTGGAAAAGAGGACAACACTTCGACGAATATTTTTACGAAATGGAATCGCTAGGAAATGAAATCGACTTGGAGGAAGACGAATTAATTGAATACATGATAGCGGGAATTCCGGATATAAACCTTCGCAATATGGCGAAACTGCAGAAATTTTCAACGAAGACTGAAATTTTGGAAGCATTCAACGGTGTCGAGATTCAAAATATGCCAGCCATACGACGGGACACACAGGAACAAAAGCTGGGGGAAAAAACTCAAAGACGCAATGTTAAGTGCTACAACTGTAACAGCATGGGGCACACAGCTAGTGAGTGCCGAAAACCAAAACGAGAGATGGGAACGTGCTTCGCTTGCGGAAGAGCTGGACATCAAGCAAAGGACTGTGAACAGTATAAAAAGCGTGATGTACAAAATGAATATGTAAGCTATATGAAAGTAATATTTTTATCTGACACTCATTATAAACCCATTTTTATAGAAACACTCTTAGATTCGGGAAGCCCTATCAGTTTTATAAGAAGATCATACGTTCCAGTTCAGATACAATTAAATGAAGTAAATAGAAGTTTTGTTGGAATAAATAAAAGCAAACTTAAAATTCTTGGAAGTGTGAAATGTTTAATTTGTTTTTCAAATAAAGAAGTTGTATGCGATTTAATGGTAGTTGATAACGAATCTATGGGTTTTTCAATTATTTTGGGGAGAGATTTTTTAGAAGAATGTAATATGAAACTGACTATTGAAAAAAGAACTGAAAATGCTTGTGTCGAAACGAAAAGCAAAGAACCAAATGAAAACAATGAAATGAATGGAAAAGTTAATAGTGTAAGGCAAGGGAAATGTTTGGAAAAAAGTCGGAAACAAAATAGTGGAATAATAACAGAAGAAAATAATTTTGAGAATCAAATATTAGCAATTGAATTGGATAGTCCAAATCAGAAAAATGAATATAGTATTGGAGAATTTGTCAACTACAAACAAAGAATAAGGTTAATGAATCTTATTGAGAGTGGTTATATAAATTGCATAAGGCCGATTGAACCGAAACTAAAAAGTGAAATGCAACTAGATGTTGAGGATAGCAAGGCATTTAGTAGTGCTCCTAGAAAATTGTCTTATGCTGAAAAAGCTAGCGTTCAAAAGATTATCGATGAAGGTTTAGAGAATGGTATTATACGGGTTAGTGAATCGAAATATGCGTCCCCAATAGTATTGGTTAAGAAAAAAACGGGTGGTTTGAGAATGTGTGTAGACTATAGACGTCTTAACAAAGTGACTACAAAAATAAAATATCCGATACCATTGATAGATGATTTGCTAGATGGACTGGTTAACAAAAAGATATTTACGAAGTTAGATCTAAAAAATAGTTATAATCATGTATACATGCATCCGGACTCAATTAAGTATACTGCTTTCATAACACCACTGGGACAGTTCGAGTATTTAAGAATGCCATTTGGTTTAACAAATGCACCATTTATATTCCAGCGGTTTATAAACAAAGTGTTTGAGAGAATGATAAAAGAAGGAAAAGTTATAGTATATTTGGACGACATAATGATTGCTACGAGAGAATACGAAGAACATATACAAATTTTGGAAGAGGTCTTTAAACTTTTAATAGAAAACAAACTGGAGTTGAGAATGGATAAGTGCAGTTTTTTAGAAAACAAAGTTACATATTTAGGGTATGTTATTTCAGAAAGAGGTATACAGGCAAATGAAGAGGGAATTCGGGCAATAAAGGATTTTCCAATTCCCACTAAAGTAAAAGACGTTCAGAGTTTTTTAGGAATGTGTTCCTATTTTCGGAGATTTATCAAAGACTTCTCATTGATGGCAAAGCCACTGCACGATTTGACGAAAAAGGACAAAAAATTCATGTTCGGAGTAAAAGAAATGGATGCCTTTGAAACACTGAAGGGGAAATTGTTAGAAACACCAATTTTAGCTATATATAACCCAGATGATGAAACGGGGTTACATTGCGATGCAAGTGCAATTGGATTTGGGGCGATATTATTACAGAGGAAAAATGACGGAAAGTTCCATCCGATTTTTTACATGTCAAAACGAACAACGGAAACAGAATCTAGATATCATAGTTTTGAGTTAGAAACATTGGCAGTCATATACGCATTAAAACGTTTTAGAATATACCTTCAAGGCATTCCTTTTAAGGTGGTTACTGACTGTAACTCATTAAAATTGACATTAAACAAAAAAGAACTAAATCCGAGAATAGCGAGATGGGCGTTAGAGCTAGAAAATTATGATTGCCAATGGGAACATAGATCAGGGTAAAGAATGGTTATAGAAGATAATACTTTCGAGGATAATCTACTTATTTGTCAGAGTAAGGACAAACAAATAGTTAAATTAAGAGAGATGTTGAAGGATACGGAACATAGTTTTTACGAAATGAGGAATGGAGTTGTTTATAGGAAGAGCAAAGATAACTTACTATTCTATGTACCCGAAGCAATGGAAACTAATATTTTTTTTAAATACCATAATGAAATGGGACATTGGGGAAGGGAAAAAGTGGCAAATATCATAAGTAAAAGTTATTGGTTTCCAAATATGCGAAGGAAATTAGAGGAACATATTAGAAACTGTCTGAAATGTATTTCATTTGCGGCTAAGAATACGAAACAAGAAGGTTTTCTCCACTCAATACCAAAGGGAACTTTGCCCTTTCAAGTAGTTCACATAGATCATTATGGGCCAATAGAATCGAAAAACGCTGTAAAAAAACACATTCTGGTAGTCATAGACGGTTTTACAAAATTTGTAAGATTGTATCCAACAAAAACTACGAAATCAAGAGAAGCAATAGAGGCATTATACGATTACTTTAGAGCATATAGTAGACCAAAGACTCTGATTTCAGACAGAGGAACGTGTTTTACATCACAAGAGTTTCAGAATTTTGTTTCGGAAAACAACATTGAGCACTTAAAGGTCGCGACAGGGTCACCGCAAGCAAATGGCCAGGTAGAAAGAACAAATAGAGAACTGGGACCGATGATAAGCAAACTGATAAATTCAGAAGAGAACAAAGAGTGGTATAAAGTACTGCCTGATGTAGAATTTTCAATGAATAATGTGGTTCATAAAAGCATAAAGGAATATCCGAGTATAATGTTATTTGGGATACAACAAAAAGGGAAAGTAATTGATAACTTAAAAGAAAATATAATCGAGAGCGAACAAATCGAGAAAGAGATAAATTTACATGCAATTAGAGGGAAAGCCGGAGCAGTACAAATAAAAGCACAGGAATATAATAAAAAATATGTAAATGCTAAACGAAGAGAACCACATAAATATAAAGTAGGAGATTATGTTATGTTGAAAAATTTTAATTCTATTAATGGAGCGTCTAGTAAGTTAATCCCGAGGTTTAAAGGGCCTTATGCAATTTCAAAAGATATAGGCAATGATAGATATCTGATAAGAGACGTAGAAAATTTTCAGAAAACACAAAAACCGTATGAAGGAATATGGGCAGTACACAATTTGAAACCTTGGATTGATGCAGAAGGGAAAAATGACGATCATTTAGAAGATGATGAACTAAATGTAGAGAATGATGAATTAAATGTAGAGAACGATGAATTAAATGTAGAGAATGATGAATTAAATGTAGAGTACGATGAACTAAATGTAGAGAATGATGAATTAAATGTAGAGTACGATGAACTAAATGTAGAGAATGATGAATTAAATGTAGAGTACGATGAATTAAATGTAGAGAATGATGAATTAAGTATGGAAGACGATGAAGTAGATGTTACAGAGAAGGAATTAAAAGTAAAGAATAAGGAATTAAATATGGAAAATGATGAAGTAAGTGAAGAAGGCAATGAACTAAAGGTAATGAATGATAAATCAAATACAGACAATGATGAACCAGAGAATGTAAATAACAAATTATATGTAAGGAAGAAATATACAAAATGTAAAGATGATGATGATAATGAAGAAGTAGGGGATAAAGAAAAAAACAATGTATATAGAAGAATAACAAGAGCTATGTCGGCGAGGATCGGGAGATCCTAAAAGTCAGGACGGCCGAGTTGTAGGATCATAGTAGAAATACCTTATTGTACATAACGTAGGAACATAGTAGAATAACCTTATTGTACATAGTAAAAACATTGTATATAGTGAAATTAAGTATAACATAACGATAGAGTGAACATTGTATTAGAATATAAGGATCGATACAATTGGTTAAGAAAAGAGAGATATCGAAAAGTAAGATCTGCGATCACGACTTCCGGATGGCGTTAGAGAGTGAAGTTAATTTTGTAAAGACTGCGACAATAAGACTGCGGAAATAAAGTAAAACATATATATAAATACCGACCTATAATAAGGAGGACAACGTCTTGGAAGTCGTCGAGCGGCTCCAGGAATGCGAGGCCGAGATTTTAGCCGCGATCAACGAACGGAAACAGCGATCTCCGAGTCCCCACATCCTGGGCCATAATCAGCTGCAGCTTCCAGTACCTGGAATTACCTAGGAAACCCGAGATGACAGCAGCCACCCTAGCGGAGAAACTTCGTAATTGGGGGATAACGTGCGACTGCTGCTACTCCCAAAGCCTGGCAAGCCACCAGGAGAAGCATCCTCGTATCGACCAATATGCCTATTGGACACGATTGGGAAGGTCATTGAGCGGGTGATCTCTACCAGGCTGAGCGGAGCCATAGAAGCGGCTGGTGGCCTCTCCCCGGAGCAATATGGATTCCGGAAGGGGAAGTCAACGCTGGACGCCATCTCGAGGGTCGCCAAGCTGGCAGAAGAAGCCATTGCAGGGGCCAGGTGGAAAGGTGGAACCAAGTCCTATTGTCTGGTGGTCACTCTGGACATCAGGAACGCCTTTAACTCGGCAGACTGGGGCCGTACACTGGAGTCCCGTAGGAGCTTAAATATCCCGGGATACCTGCTCAGGATAGCGCAGAGCTACTTCAGCGACCGCATCCTCACGTTTGACACGAGCATGGGTTCCAGAGCATACAAAGTCTCAGCCGAAGTCCCGCAGGGCTCCGTTTTGGGACCCCTGCTCTGGAACTTAGCACGACGGGGTGCTAAGACTGCCAATGCCATCCAGCACTAGCCTGGTAGGCTTTGCAGACGACGTCGCCATTGTGGTGGTAGCCAAGGAGCTTGCTACAGTGGAGGGTCGCGCCAACGCGACCATCCAAGCCATGGAGTCATGGCTAGCGATCGCTGGGCTAGAATTGGCGGCCCACAAAACGGAGGCCGTCCTTATCTCGAGCCGGAAGGTTGTGGAGGCAGCAACCGTGCAAGTCGGAGGGACCAGGATCCAATCGCAGCGGGCGATAAAGTACCTTGGCGTCCTCATTGATACGCGTCTGTCATTCAAGGAGCACCTGGAGTACGTCTACAAAAAGGCCAGCGGGACGACAGGCGCGTTATCCAGAATGCTGATGAATACGAGGGGCCCGAAGCAAGGAACAAGGAGGCTGCTAACGTCGGTAATGTCCTCGCAGATCTTGTACGCGGCGCCGGTGTGGGCGAAAGCCGCCAAGGTGAAGAGCTACATGCGAGGTGTGGACGCGTCGTACAGGCTGTGCGCCATCAGGGTAGCAAGCGCGTTTCGAACCATATCGGAAGATGAGGCGCTGGTCATTGCCGGGCTTGTTCCGTTCACCGAGCTGGTAAGGGAAAGGAGCGAGCTATTTTCTGCCACTCAGGACAGGGCGGCAGCGCTACGGCCCAGAGCCGAGCTTAAGGCTGACGCTAGGAAGAGAAGCATGGAGAGTTGGCAGTCCAGATGGGACTCCTCTTCAAAGGGCCGATGGACACACACCCTCATCCCTGACCTGGAGCAATGGGTGCAGAGGCCACACGGGCAGGTAGACTGAGGACTGGTGCCCGGAGTGCGGCTCGGGCATCGTGGAGGACGCCCAACACGTCCTCTTCGAGTGCCGCAGGTTCGGATTCGAGAGGCAGGAGCTTGAAGCAGTGGCAGGATGCACTATCAGCACTGATTCTTTGGTGCCGGTGATGCTGAGGGAACAGAGGCTGTGGGATGCGGCACCTACTTTTGCCGCGCACGTCCTGAAGACTCTCAGGGCACTGGAGAGAAGGCGGAAGGAGCAGACGGAGTAGGGGTCCCAGCGCACGCGAAGCAATGCCAGGCGGCGGTACCGCACCGCGCGAAGCCCTTAGCTCTTAGTCTATGGTCTACCGTTTTCCCTTAATGTTTTTTGTATGTTAATGTATGTAGCATAAGGTTAAGTTACTAGTAGAAATAAATCACGAATACAAAAAAACACACAACCAAACTCACCACGATCACGCCACCCGAAAATAGGCAAGCGCTAATGAGAGCGAGAGAGAGGGAGCAAGCGATCGTACGGTAAACTTCTGGAAGAAGTAAAAAGAACTCCGCAAGAAATTTCGCGAAGCGAAACGGAGTTGAGTTGGATTTGAGTGGCGAATGCAAACGGACGTGCGCAGAAAAGTCAGTGACGGAAAACCGCGTGTGCGAAAAAACTTTGATAAAAACTTAAAACCAAATTAAAAGGAGAACTACGGGCCGGCGATTGCCACCGTAAGGAGAGTGCGAGTGCGATTTGGAAGCAGCAAGGAGAGTGAAGGAGGACAAGGCGATGTCTGGCCCAGGACCAGCGGTGGGACGGAGCCAGTCCAAGTGTGTGTGCCGGAGCGAGACGTTAGTGTTAGTGTGAGACCGCAACGAGTTGGCTAGCAGGTGTGTGTAGGAAAATCTTTGCGAGCCCTCGATGCGGTGGTCACTAGAGAGTGCGGTCAGACCGACTCTAGAAATGCATGTTCTTGATCTAACCTGTGTAACACTGCGAGAAATCGTGCGAAACTCGGAAATTATATGAAGTATGGCAAATATAGAAAATATGGAAATAAAAATAGTTAAAGGAAAATAAGATTTTGGAAATTATAAAATAATGTAAAAGGGCGAAAACACTGAGAGAAAAAAGGTGGAAGTTTGCAAATATGAAATCTTGAAATTATACAGAGAAATATTTTTGAGAACAAAAATATGAAAATAAATAATGACATTAAGTTTAATCAATTGTGTTTAATAAATAAAAGGCCGGGAATAAAAATGGCAGAGAAAATATGAAATTTCCAAAACCACGAGGTGGGCAAAATTGCGTAGCGGCGGAATAGAGACAACTACACTGGGAGAAAATATTTTGCGAAAATCGAACAAGAACTAATTAAATTAAATTAAATAATTAAATAATTAAATTAAATACCACGAGATGGGGAAACGGCTACACTGGGAGAAAACATTTTTTTTTTTAGAAAATCGAGCAAAATATAATGAAATTAAATTAAATAAATGGTTTTGAATAAAAATAAAACTAGCGGGAAAAACGGCTGAAATAAATAGCAAAAATGTATGATAAGAATAAATGAGGAAAAATAATAAGGAAAATAAGGAGACACAGGCCAACTGAGGAAAATCATATCCAACACATGAAATAATTTAAATTATACTTCACGAACTTATACCTTGTTGGGAAATTCTTAAGTAAATCTGAATATAACTTGGACGGGCCAGGCACAGCCGGCCGGAGCAAATGCGCTAATATTTATTCTTTTCCCACTCGGTCCTTCGGCCCCAAACATGCATGAAGGCTAATTCGGTCCTTCCCCCTGTCGCACCCTATCAACATATTTTTTAGTGTAACCCGGTGGCTGACAAACTCCACCCCACGTCAGCCCACCGTCTCATCATAGTCACATTGTCCCATATTATTATACATTTTCTGTAGAGAGACCCTGGCGAGACTGAGTCTCTATCCCAGCCCAGATAACTAGCTCACAGTAGTTGGTAAAAAGTATGGAACATTAAGGTCACTCTCGGTAACCAAACGTTTTCTGCCAACCAACATTAATAGCAAAAACATGCATCATTCCTGCTCTTTTCTATGGCCTGGAAGTCTTTGCATTCTGCGATGCCAATAGCAAAAACAAAATCAAAGTTGTTTTTAACAATATTGCGAGATATATATTCGACCTACACAGAGCAGAGCATGTATCTGGATTCGCCAATCAAATATTTGATATTGAGCTGACAAAATGGATAAAAATTCGCATCTTAATCTATCTGCATAAAATAATATATAGTAAGGAACCATCATACCTTTTTGACAAACTAAAGTTCACGACATCACGAAGAACAAACAACATTATGTGCATTAGGCCCAGATCTTTATAAACTCTATTCGATCTTCGAACCAGTTACCGGTCAACCTCAAATGTATTAGCAGTGTGCCGCAGTTCAAACTTAGAATAAACACATATTTCAAAAATTTTAATTCCTAATTAAAGCGAATTAAGGCTTAGGGTTTAGTTTTAAGTAGTTTTAGTTAAACAACAAATAAAATTTGTAAACTCATTGTGACTAGCGCAATAATTTATAAATCCCAGACTTGTAGGGTTAGGAATTGTATATTTATAATAAATTCAAATTCAAATAAATTCATAGAAGGACTAAGATACCAGCATATAATAAGCCCAGAATAGATGGCATAGAGCTAAAACTATCAGAGCAGGCTAAGTATCCCGGTGTGATACTAGATACGAATATCTAGTGGAAAGCAAACATTACTGAAAGAGTGAGGAAGGCAAGTATTGCTTTCTGCTCTTGCAGGAAAATGTTCGGAGATAAATGGGGACTACACCCAAAGATAATAATATGGCTTTACACGGCGGTTGTTCGGCCGATTTTAACATACGGAGCCCTAGTATGGTGGCCAGCGCTAACTAAGGCTTATAACATCTCAAAGTTAACGAGGATACAGAGAGCATCGTGTGCTGGCGTGACGGGGGCAATGCGCTCATGCCCCGCAGCAGCACTAAATGCTATCCTGGACATAATACCGATAGAACTGTTCGTAAAAGTCATGGCCGCGCAGAGCGCAGTACGACTGAAAGCAAGTAACTGCTGGAGGGAATACGGCGCAGGCCACGGCAAGATACTGGAAGGAATCAATATAGAAGCAAACGCACAAATGGACTACATGACTACGGAGATGAACTTCGGAAATGCCTACACGACCACATTTTCAACAAGGGAAGACTGGAGAAGGGAGAGAGTAACTGGGGCAGATGAGGTATCCCTCTACACCGATGGCTCCAGAATGAATCAACGTACGGACACCGATCTCGTTAAACTCAGTCCAGTCAAGGATCCATGACCATTTCAAACAGACAGCCATCAAGGAATGGTCAAGTAAGAGTGAACATAAGAGATCAAAGAAATGTTGGCTGACATACGACAAGAATCGAACCAGAGAGCTGCTATCCAACAGCAAGCGGGATATCAGAAAATTTACAGCAGTCGCAACTGGTCATTGGGCGATCGGAACGCGCGCAATGAAGATGGGGCTGCCACACAACGCTAGCTGTAGAAACTGCAAAGAAATTATGGAACCAGAGACACCAGAGCACCTGCTCTGTTTTTGTCCGGCCCTAAATCACATCAGACTACGTCACTTCGGTGCCTACCAGCTGGAGTCACTAGAAGGCATAGGAGAGCTGAAGGTCTCAGCGATCCTAGGCTTTCTCAGCGACTCAGGACTAAAGTGCAACAACGACCACAACATGACAACAGAGGGAGTGGACCAAAAAGGAGCCCAGCTCTAATTGGAGGCTCCAGTAAGGGGCCTCACCACTACAACCTACCTACCATTTAAAAGTGGAGTACTGCAAATCAGTGTGACAATTTGATTTAAAATGCATTTTTTTGTTCATTTTTTTAACAGATTTTGTGAGATTTCAATTAGTTCATCAATCAGTTCTCGTGCATAGGTGTGTGTTGATTTTTATTGCTTTGGTTGTTGTTCTTATGTAGACGTGCTTTGTTATTGCAAAGTATGTGTACAAATTTCATAAATTAATCGTGCCCCAAATTTCATCATACAGCAAAAAAAAAAATGCCACGACCAAGGCGTGCTAATATTGATCGCAGTTCAATAATGCTTATTCTTTATCGTCGAATAGAAGATTGCAACGTGAGGAGCAGAGTGCACAAATGAATGCTAATAACATTGATCGAAATTCACCTCAAAGTCGGCCAATGCAAGCGGGAGTTCGTCTTTTGCAGCAAACGATCCTTGCTGCTTTTAATTACGTGGGATTGATTACAGTGCATATGGCTGTATTGGTAGAATGACGGTGAGATGTGCACATTGTGATGCAGCCAAATTTCCAAATGAAACAGATGGCATATGCTGTGCTAACGGCAAAGTGAAATTGCCAAAATTTGAATCTCCACCCGATCCACTACGTTCGCTGATTTTTGGAATGTCGACAAATTTTTTGTCTCATATTCATGAATACAATGCACCATTTCAAATGACTTTTTTTGGTGCGACAAAAATTGTAAGAGACAATTTAATGCCGATGTTCAAAGTGAGTAGTTCATGTGGAATATCTCATGAAAATTGCAATCTGCGCAACAATTTCTTCGAGGTATTCAAAAATTCAGACCCAAAATCGAATTATATATCTCACATATTACCTTCGATTCAATCAAGCAAATTTACGATCGGATGAATAAATACACTTGCGAGATGCAATGGTGAATTACCATTAATTCATGCAAATGATATAGGACGTTTAACAATATTACCATCCACATATGTCGGCAGACCGCATCACATGCATTAATACACGCAATTTTTTTTTTTTTTTAATTCATGCTTTATTTAGTGGGGTGGGGGGGTGAGGGTAATGTACAAAGTGGGGGGGGGGGGTGGGTTTGCGTATGGCTAGAAAATGGAGACGAAGCCCTCGCGGTACGACCGCAAAGCATTGCTTCGCGAAAGCATAGCCCCCATTAGCCCGGTACGCCTCTCCTGCGCCGTTCCTCCTCCCGGAGTCTGGTCATAACCGTCGCAGCATATTTGCTCACCGCCTGCCAGTTGGCATTGCTGACGAGCATCATATCGACCAGGTTGTCCACGCTGATCTGGTCGCCTAGGAACTCCTCCAGTCGCCTCCTCTCGCTCTCGAATTGCCCGCAGATGAACACTACGTGCTCCGCGGTCTCCTCTGAGCCGTCTGCACACCAGACGCAGGCAGCGCTGTCCTCATGCCCGCGCGTGTAGAGGTACCCTCTGAAGCACCCATGGCCGCTCAGGATTTGGGTCAGGAAGAAGTTAACCTGGCCGTGCTTCCTGCCGGTCCACTGCTCGAGCCTGGGAATAAGCCGGTGGGTCCACCGTCCCTTTGTAGAGGAATCCCATCGGGTTTGCCAGGATTGGAGGGTGTCTGCCTTCAATGCAGAGCGTGCCAGCTTCTTCTTCGCCGGTGGGAGTGCTCTGCCGTGCAGCCGCCCGAAGAGGGTGGCCTGTTCCTTGGCCAGGAGATCCAAGGGGGGGTGTCCCGGCTAGGACCAGTGCCGCCTGGTCCGACACTGATCTGAATGCGCTGCATATACGCAGAGCGGCGAGCCGGTGCGTCGCATTCATTCCTCGGCTATACGAGGGCGTCGCCATGGCGTGCGCCCAGACCGGGGCAGCGTACAGCAGGGTTGCTCTCGTCACGCTCGTTAGGAGTAGTCTACTCCCTTGTTTAGGGCCTCTACGGTTCAGCATGATCCGAGACAGCGCCCGGAAGGAAGTAGCCGCCTTAGTGCTGGCATAAGCGAGGTGCTCGCGGAACGAGAGCCTCGTATCCAGCATGACTCCCAGGTATTTGATCGCTCTGGACGATCTGATCGATGCGCCACCCACCTCGATGGTTGCGGTTTCGACCTTTTTTCGGCTGCTTATCAGCACGGCTTCCGTCTTCTGCGGCGCTAGCTGCAGGCCTACGCTCGACAGCCATGAGCTGATGGCCACGATGCACGAGTTGCAGGTCTCTTCGGCACCAGATAGCATCTTATCCACGACGACCACCGCAATGTCGTCGGCGAAGCCCACGAGCTCGGACCGACCGGGCAGTGAGAGGCGCAGTGCTCCGTCGTACATCGCGTTCCATAGTAGCGGTGCTAATACGGAACCTTGAGGTACACCGCAGGAAAGCTCCACAGACTCAGCGCCGTCGGAGGTGGAAAACTCCAACGTATGGTCCTTGAAGTAGCTGCTCATCGACTTCATGAGGTATGGGGGGACTCCGAAGCTGGATAGTGCCTCCATGATGCAGCTCCATCTCGCCGTGTTGAAGGCGTTGCGTACATCAAGCGTTACCACAAGGCAGTACTCTTTCGAGCCGCCTTTCCACCTCTTTCCGGCTATTGCCGCCCTGGCGATGTCTACCACCTTGGAGATGGCATCGACGGTGGATTTAGCCTTTCGGAAGCCGAACTGCGCGGCCGAGAGGTCGCCAGCTGATCGGATCGCCTCCTTTAGGCGCGTTCCAATTAGGTGCTCGAGCACCTTTCCGGCTCCGTCGATGAGGCAGATTGGTCGGAAGGATGCCGGGTCGTCCGGCGGCTTTCCGGGCTTCGGCAACAGAACCAGCCTCTGCAACTTCCACCTGGGCGGGAACACGCCCTCTGCCAAGCACCTGCTGAACAGCCCCGCAAAGAGGTCAGGCCGACACGTCAGTGCGAGCTTCAGGGCCTTATTGGGTATGTTATCGGGGCCAGCGGCCTTCGACGTCTTTACCCTTGCGGCCGCCTCCTGAATCCAGGGAGTCGCCGGCGTCGGGGAATGTTGGGACGTCCATCGATGGGAACAGGTGTTCCACGATCCGCTTTAGGCTCTCCGGCGCGAGCGGCGCAAGTTTGCCGGGGCAGTTTATACGCTTGACGACCGTTTTGTAAGCGCTGCCCCACGGGTCGCGGTCCGCCGAATCACAAAGTTCAAGGAAACACTTGGATTTGCTCGCCCGAATAGCAGCCTTAAGTGCTCTGCGACAGGTCTGGTACTCCCGCCTTTTGTCCAGAAGGGAGGTGGTACCATACGACCGCTGGTAGCGTCGCCGCGAACGGACGCAGTCTCTCCGCGCGTCGGCTATCGACTGATTCCACCAAAATACCGGCTCGCGGTGGGGACTCCTGACTTGCATGCAGTCATTGCAGACCGCCTGGAGCTGCCGCATGGCATCTTCAGCCATCTGCTCAGCGGAGCCAGAGACATCCAGTCTCTCCATGCCCTCCGAGAACAGCCGTACATCCAGTGTGTCGGCCCTGTAGCTCCTCGCCGGTCTCGAGTGTGACCGTGGAGCAGGCGTCCTGTGGGGGGCCAGGTTGGTGAGTATGGCGGCATGGTCGCTAGCTGTGTAAATCCCGCTGATCTCCCAAACGCACTGGGTGGCTCTGGAGCCGCTCACAAATGTAAGGTTGACCACTGAGCCAGCACCGATCCGGGAGAACGTGTGTTGCCCCCCCGAATTAAGGAGCGCAACATCAGCCTCCAACAGCGACCTACCTCTGGCGTTGGTGTAGGTGCTGCCCCAGTCCACGGCCCAGGCGTTGAAATCGCCCGCGATCAAAAC
This sequence comes from Drosophila aff. chauvacae BK-2020, assembly GCA_018903765.1. NCBI lineage: Eukaryota > Metazoa > Arthropoda > Insecta > Diptera > Drosophilidae > Drosophila > Drosophila aff. chauvacae BK-2020. The sequence continues at coordinate 1,180,578 of JAEIGO010000863.1, read as the reverse complement.
CGGGTGACGGCCCCTGGCATCGGTGGCCAGTCGGTCCACCCTGACGCAGAACTCCGCCAGCGATAGGCTCGGAGCGAGGTAGACACTGTATACCCACCAGTGGCCTACTTTCGCTCTGACGAACCTGCTCGAAGCGAGTACCTGGGAGAGCCGGGTAGCTCCTGGGCCGCACGTCCAGAGGGCGGCTTTGCCCGAGCTGTCGGCCGCCCAGTTAGGGCTCGTCCCGACCTTGTAAGGCTCGCTGAGCACAGCGAGATCACCGCCGCACTCCCTCGATGACTGCGACAGCAGGTCTTGTGCTGCCGCACAGTGGTTCAGGTTTAACTGAATCACCTTCATGCCCTTGGTACGAAAGCCGCTCCGGCGGACGCCATCAGTGGGCAGCTGCGGCTGCTAGCCTGGTGGTTGACGTCCTTCAGCTTCTTGTTGACGCACCTGAAGCAACGCACCGGGTTAGTGCACGTTGCGATTTTGTGCCCTTCTTGCCCGCACTTGAAGCAGGACTTGCTTCTGTCCACCGGACTCTTGCACCTGCTGGCGATGTAGCCCACCTCCAAGCATTTAAATCACTTCGGGCGGGAATCCACTTCCTTGATCGGGCACTTGCACCACCCGATCTTCACCTTGCCCAACGCCGTAAGCAGGTTCGCCAAGTTGGTCGGCACTGAGACCGTCGCGGTCTGAGTCTTGAAGCGACCGGCTCTGAAGCTCCTGACTGCCACCGAGTTTATCGGGAGTCCTGCCTGCTCGGAGAGCGCTTCAGCGAGTTCCTCGCCGGAGGCTAGCTCATCCAGGTCTCGCACGACGAATAGAGACTGGGGCGTGGCTGCTCAGATGGAGATCCGGTCCCCCAGCACACTGCCGATGTCCTCCATGAGCTTCTTGGCGTCATGTTCTACGCCAGTTAGCTCCAGCAGGAGGTCCCCTTTGGCCGTCCTTCTGGTCGTGGAGACCAATTCGGCAACCGCCTTCATCCTGGCGTCCTGGGAGCGAGTCACCAGGCACAGAATTTCGCCGTAAGAAGACTCAGGAGAAGGGCTGAGGATCAGAGCGTCTCGTCTCGTCCGCTGGCGTCGTATTGGGCGCTTGCTCCGTTCGGGGCCAGTCTGCTTGACCCCTCTTGGGGTTCTCTCAGGCACGGCGCGCTGAGTCGCGGCTACCAGCCGTTCATTGCGGCCGGCAGCACTCGTCACCGCAGAGTAGCTCGGCTTCTTGGGGTTGGCTCGAAGCGTGGGGGACGTTTGGCAGCCCATCTCCGATGAGGTGCTCTTCGTTGGACTCCTCGTTGTTGCCTGACAAGCAATGTCCACGGTCTCCTTGGTGCAGGTGTCTCCGTACCTGCTTGTCTGCTGCTGGACTGTCAGCTGGAGCTCCTTCAGTCTGGCGAGTGCGTTCCTCATTGACTGGTTTACTCCACGTGCTTTCTGGTCCTTAACCTTGATGAGAAGGTCGTCAAGGATAACGCCCATCTCCTCCAGTTGGGGCGCGAGAGCTTTGGCCCTTTTGGTCGGGTGCGCATCGCCGGTTGGGCTAGGGGAGTCCCTGCCCCTTTTTGGGGTAGCGGAATCTGCCTCAGTTTTGGTACCTGAGGGATTTCGGGCTGGCTTCGGTGCTAACGCGGGCGTTGGCGGGGCGCCTCCAGGAGGCGTTCGTTGGAGCTTAGAGCCTTTTTGAAAGGCTTTCAGCTCAGCGTCGCAAGTAGTCGTCGCACTTGTCGCTTTTAAAGGGGCGTCGGCCAAGTGGGCCGCCGGCGCTGCCATGACGGGTGGAATGCAGGTTAGGGCCTCCAGAATCTGAGCCCTAGCCGCGGCGTTAACCGCGGGTGGATTTCCACACTTAGTGTGGCTGCCACCTGGAGTGACCCCTGCTTACGGGTTTTGCGTTTTATACCTTCCGCCAGGTTATGAAAGCTGCCGACCGATGCGGTGCAGACGCAGACCAGACCGCCGGCCAGTGTGGCACAGACGCGGTGTGGATTTTGAGAGTCGTCGCTAGATGAATCTGCCGGCCAGTGTGGCTCAGACGCAGACTGCTCGGCCGCCCAATGAGGGACAGACGCTGAGCTTAGCGAACGTGGCTAGTGTTAACACATTGCGGGGCTTCCAACGGAGGCCGAGGGTTTCTCCCAGGCTTAACCGATGGAGGTTATACCGCCCCGTCTCGGTCGCCAGAGCCCCGTTTCTAGGTGTACCGCACACGCGGGGGGGATGGCAGTTGGTCTGCTCCGTGACCTTTAATACCTCGTAGGCCACCGGTGTGCTGGGAGGGAGTTTCTAGTCTGAAACCTGCCTCCATGCCAAATGATCTGAGCAGCAGCCCAAAACAGTATACTACTGTAAATTGCTGCCTTTGCACAAGTGCGTGACGTAGCAGGTAGCTTTGGTCAGCCAACTCAACTATGATGACCAGCGCCCCCTGTCGGACGTTTGCGGAGGAAGTAATCATATGTGATTACTCCCTTTTCGAACACTGATTCGACAGCTGACCTGTCGATCAGCTGGCATGATATGCCACTTCGTGCAGGACGCCACCTTGCTAAGAGAAATTACTCAAAGGAAGAGAAAGTGGGACGCAGCCCCTCTGGGAGAGATTCCCCCCACTTACCCCTGCCGCTGAAGTGGCGGCCAGCGTCTGGATATCTCTGGAGGGCGGAGCGAGGTCCGAGGTTTACCAATCCGCACAGGTAAGTACCGCCTGGCGTTCACTGCACCATCCCACACACTCACGAACCACTACGATCTTAGGTTTGGCTGTTTTACCGCCTTCCCGGAGGAGCACCCGGGAAACACAACCTCACCGTTTGGCGCCACGAACAAACTCCATTAATACACGCAATATGCAATGTCATACGTCCGGAAATATGGTCGACCAGACTTATTTATAACATTTAGATGCAATCCACAGTGGGCGGACGTAAATGATAATTTATTTGTTGGTCAAAAACCAATTGATCGGCACGATATAACTGCGCGTGTATTTCGACAGAAATTAAAGGCATTGATGGATTTGATTGTGAAATTTAAAATATTTGCGTTACTGGATGTGTTCGATTGAATGGCAGAAACGAGAGCTACCGCACGCACACATATTGATATGGTTGATTTAAAAATGAGATTGATCGCATTATATCAGCCTAAATTCCAGATCAAAACAGCGATCCACAATTATTTGTCGATCATTTGGAAAGAATTCATAGCATCCTGCAATTTAAGCAAAAACCATTGTTTTGAAATATATCGACATAAATACTGATCATAGGAGTAGTGCTACAAGTAGTTTTGAGAGAGCGGATGCGCTTGGCCAGGGAGCGGCGGAAGAGCGCTGCGAAATGGCCGAAGATGTAGAGGAGCGAGCGAGATCGGGCGAGCGCTGCCAAGAAAGGTGCCGAGGAGTGGCGGAATAGTGCCGCAAAGCGGCCGAAGATTGCAGAAGAGCTGGAAGCGGTCGAGCATTGGCACGCTCGATGTATAGTGCGCGGAGGCCCGAAATACGGGAGCACAAGAGCGGCCGAGCCTTCGGAAGCTCGGTGGGCAGATGGGGTACAGTGGGCCCTCGCGTAAACATTCCACCCCCCCTTGCAATCATTCGGATTGCAAAATTTTCTTCCTTCTTATGGCTGGAAGCAGGCTCCGGCCCCTTAAGCCGGACGAATTGCGAGTGGAAAGCAGTTGGTCCAACGGGCCCCTGGATGCGCAGGAGACTCACGTATAAAATACTTGCACATTTGAGTGGCCGTCGGAAACGGCAGCGCTTCTCGCATTCGGTGCGGGTTGTGGACTAGTCCACAGCGGAGTCCGGAGCGGAGGATGCTGGAACACTAGCACTGCAGAGTATGATGCCGACCGTGGCACGTAAAGCAGGAGTGGGGACTAGTGTAGTCCCGGTGTCGGTGGCCTCGTGCAAAACAATTAAGGCAGAGTTGAATTCTTCTAATGTACTCGGAGCGGTCGTTGACATTCAATGTCAGGAAACGGGGACATGTTCGCGAGGGGTGATTTCCCATGCAACACAGATCACACCCTCTGGGAGGCGGAGCCATCCTGACTTCGTTGAAGCTGAGTTAATAATTGTTGTTTTTGGAGAAAATTGCCAAGAGCCGCTAGGCCTGACGTCGTCGATGGCCTCCAGAGTACGATAGCGCTCTGTCAGAAATGCATCTAACTCATTCCAGGTTGGAATTTCGGCCTCATTGTGTACGGATTGCTCCCACAGGGAAAGTGTGATTTGGGGAAGCTTTAAAGCTTCCTGAAGCGTATGCCACTGGTAGCTGTTGACCGTTGTGGTCCTGAGATAGTACCGCTCCACATGCCTGGTTACTAGCACCTGTGGTTATGCAAAATTGTTTGCTGAAATCTGGGGTAAGTTTCATTAAATTTCCTTTTAAGGTATTTGAATGCTTCATTGCATTAGCTTGTCCATTCAAATGCTACGTTCCTTTTACAAAGCCTCGTTAAGTGGCGTGATTTCTCTGGGAAATGTTTAAAAATATTCTGTAATAATTGCAATATGCGACCAATTGACTAGCTTCATCTGCATTTAATGGTTGTGGGTAATTTTTAATTACCTCATATTTAGAGTCATCGCGTAATATAACTTTATCAGTACATTTGTGATCTAAATAAGTAACCTTTTTGAGGTCGGAAGTGCATTTTTCTGGATGTAGCTTTAAATTATGTTGTCTACATAATTTGAAAACGTCAGTTAAATTCTTAAGCATTTTGCTTTTCATTTAGCTTTTCAGAACAACCTTTAACTACTAAATCATCCATATACAGAAAAGCTTGCGAAGGCGGGTGTTTACAAGTGCACTTGCTATTATAATGCTAGGTTGCAATTCCTGGTTGGGGATGAGAACACATGTGTCAGTAGACATTAGTTGAATCTTTCGAATAACTTCTTATCTAGCTGGCAGAACTATTTCATTAACTAGTGAATGTATTATAGGAATGATTATATTCCTGAAATTTTCGGGCCTCAAAGTGAACTAATCTTCGTTGTCGTGGAATTTTAAAATACAAATGTATTTCTTAATGAAATCCAAACTAATTATACCATCCCCTGGAAAATTGTCAGCTACAATATGGAATTAATATGATATTGCTGAACAATTTCGCTGCTACATAACTTCAAATATAGGCAAAAAACGCTGTTTTTGCACTTTTAGGTTAGGATATCTCGGAAACCAGAGCCAATTCGGAAATTTCGACCTCGGATTCGGATTCAGCGCACCGAAAACCTTCGGAAAAGTCAATTCTGGTTTCTGGGTCAGAGGGTCGAGCTGATTTTGTCGGCCTGTGTTATCTGTCACCTATCACCCCCTTAAAAGAGTAAGGTAATAAAAATTAATTAGAGTCACTTGAATGGTGTGAGGACACGTGAGAAACGTGTGTGGAAGCGGTACCGCCACGAAGACGCACTCGATACGACTATGAGTGCGAATGCGACCGAGCGGTATGGAAACGCGTTTGATCCGCGATTTCCCACGATCGTATCAGACCCAAAAGGGGGATGGAGGGTAGCGCATTTCCTGAACTCGAAAAGGAAGGGACAATCTGATAGACTGCATGCATTTGAAAGAAAGCAAAGGATCGAAAGTCAAAGGATGTGATCTTAAACCCACACAAACCCCTTACGAATGTCACCAACACACCTGCCTCATAATAAAAAAAAGGCATGTGTAGTCAGCTAATTGAAGAGTTCTTAGGAAGGAAAAAATGGGATCCTGGGAAATTCTTTAGAAACGAACAAAAGGAAAAGTCAATCCAGCCAGGCGCCACAACTCATTCACTTACAGAACAAGTCTATTTCCATCAATTAATAGGTATGTGCAGACAGCTAATTGAAGAGTTCTTAGAAAGGTTACAGCTTACAAACAATGGGAGGGATGTGTGGTCGGATAAAAACGATATGTTCGAAAATTCTTTCCAAACAATGAAAAAGGGACAAAGAAAAGAAAGTCAATCAAGCCAGGCGCCGCACCCAACCACTTAAGGAATGAACAAAGGGATGAGTCGCCGCTTTCCCCTCTCTGTCTCTTAGAGGGAAAAATTTCCATTCCTTTAATTCCTAAAAAATTAAAAATCTGAAAACAAAATCCCATTTATTTTAGAAAAAGTATAATTTTATTTTCTCAAGTACAATGATCAAATACGATGTTCTAAATTTAAATACATTTTAATTATTTTAAGACATTTTTTTGAGCATACAGTAAAGAAATGACATGCGCAGGTATCAACGCCTTGGTTAACATCATTTCGAGCCCAGCAACAAGATGGGAAATGTTTGCCATATATATTAGAAGCCAGTGGAAAATCACTCAACCTATTAAAAAAACATTTCAAGGACTCTTCCAGATATTTTAAAATTTGTTCCTTATACAGTTTAAAAAAATTGTTTATTTTTAATACAAGTGGAATGAATTCCATATTGGATGTAATATTCCTTCCGTTGTCAGCAAACATTTTTTTAGAATTATGTTTTGTTTTGCATTTTTATTCCGTAGACGTCTGCTTGCAACGATTTCCAAAAATTGATTGAAGAAATGTCCTACAACTTCTTAGACGATACGTTGAACTAAGCCAGTCAAAGGTGTGTATTCGACTAGACGATCTTGAATGAGAAGGCAATATACCTATGTATTCATCTCACTTGCACTAGTTAGTTCAGTTAAAATTTTAACATAAATTGGTCTCGACTTGACAGACTCATTTTGATAGGAGAGGTCAACAACAACAATTGGTGTTTTGGTCTTAAATTCCGTTGGTGATAGAAGTGGACGAGATTCTCTATTGCAATAACTTTCTTGAAATCTTGTATACATGTCATCGATACATACATATACATTTTAATTTTTGCGTTATGGCTTGGAACAACTAATGTTATGTATGGCGAAATTATGTGTTTTTCCATTAACTGTTTTGACGTACATTTCATCTTCATTTTTAACTAGTAGGAGGATGATTTCATGTTTACAATTTAATACAACTTTCTTATAGTCTTCAGCAAATCCCATCAACATTTTCAGTGGTACAGAAAAGATGAAATGTCCGCCAGACCTGATGTTCTCTCTTCCCCCCAGCCAGAATTGAGATAATGATGACCCCCTCCTGTCCGATGGGAGATAGTTCTTGAGTGCCGATGTAATTCCAGTGAAGCGTGTCCTATCGAGTTTACATCCATTTAATTCATATCTTATTTCATCCAAAAAATGGTCATGCAATTATTTTTGAGCAAACCATCAACACCATTTGTACTGCTTCCTCCTGTATTTTTATCAATAATTTTGCTACTTGTTACTTCAAAGTGGAGAAAGCTTTCAAATGGAAGTACATATAAATCTTGGTTTTGTATTATGATACGAACTTCATCATTTGTCTTGAAGTTTCGTTGATATGGATAATAAGTGTGGTATTCTTTTTTAATGATAGTTTCATTATTAATTGGCTTATTAAGAACGTTAAAAATTTGCATTTATTTAAAACTACTTTTTATATTAAATCCATGTGATTTAAAATTCAATTTATTTTTTAATGTGAGAGCAGTTCGCTTGTGAGAAGCTCCTTCAGATGATGATGACGTTGATGATGTTTTCACTTCAGCTTTTGATTTAGTAATGTTGATAAGGGGGCGAAGGACAGGCTTTTTATTATAGATTATCATTCTACTGATCGTAAGTGTAAACGAATTGTTACAGTTTCCCCTCGCAAATTAATTAAATCTCCGTTCTGATCAGCTATCCGTAATTCGATCGTGCTTATTTGTCTATTGTTCACAGACAGGTTTCCTGGTGTGATATTCATTTTATATCCAGGCGGTACATTTATTCCAAACTCATGTAATACATGATTTGATCTATTACCGACATATGATCCGCTAATAATGTTGCATTCCAATGTAATGGAATTTACATTTAAAAAATTTATAGGATTATCCGATTTGTAAATTTCATCATTATGTGGTCTTCATTTTCGTTTATTAAATCCAAATAACCGACCAATTGGTCGTTCATGATTGATATATACCGTCTCATTTTTGGTAACAACTTGAACTTGTAAAGTGTTGGTGTACATTACATTTGTATGAAGATTGTACTGCTTCAGTTTATTAATAATTTATTTTATAATTTCATCAAGCTCGTATGAGCCTATTACTTTATTCCGAATTTGAAATATATTATTTGTCTTGTCAACATTCGGGATAGTGTTGAATGTATAACAAGAAAGGAAGCTAACTTCGGCAAGCCGTAGCTTAAATACCCTTGCAGTAAGTATTTAAAATTTGGTATATTTAAGGATTACGGTTCTTTTCGCTTTCGCGTGTTCTTAGATTATATAAATGTTGAGCGAAACATGTTGACATTAAAAAATATTGCGCAACAACCAAATGTTGCTAGCAACAAAGCTTTCAAAATAAATTAATTGATATACATATTCCTATTACAGCTATATGATATAGTAGTCCGATCTTAATAAAATTAAAACCGAAATTCTAGAATAATACAAAATGACCATATCTCAAATTATATGAAAATATTTTGAAAGATGGCAAAGTTATAATATTTTTCCTCAAAAATTTCCGATCGTTCCTATGGCAGCTATATGATATAGTTGTCCGATCCGGCTCGTTCCGACATATACGAGGTGTGACAATTAAGTAATGAGACTGATTCCATAAAAAACGTATATTTCAAAATTATTTGTAAACTCTGCCGTTTCCTTAAAAGTAGTCCCCTTGATCATCTACACAACGATTTTAGCGTGTTTTCCTTGCTTCGTAACATTTCTGGGCTGAGGGCTGTGTGGCACGGCCCGTTGTCATGATAAAGGATCCAGTTACGAGCGATGTCTGGGCGTACGATGTTGACTTGTTTTCGCAATCTTTTGAGTTCTTGGCTATAATAGACTTGATTCGAACTGTTAAACATTGATCTTTACGGATTAGAGCGCGCACAAGCTGCGCATTCGTGTCAGTCCGTACCTTGACTGGTCACCCGCTCCGCTGCTCGTCTTCTACGCTTTCACACACCTCCTTAAACTAATTATGCCATCGTAACATCTGGGCACGACTAAGAGCACTATTTTCATGCAGTTTTTAAATTTTAGCGTATGTTTCCAAAGCTGTTTCGCCCAATTTGGCGCAAAATTTTATCGCGATGCGTTGCCCTAGATTTCGTTTTTTTTCATTTGTGACGAGCACCACGAATACACGTTTACTAAAAAAAAACAGCAGGCGAACTAAACAAGCCAGAGCGATGGCAAATATATCAATGGAGAGGGAAGGATGATGGAAAAAGGGAGAGTAAATTTTGAGCCAATAGGATTTCCATAATCGCAGCAATACAATCAGTCTCATTACTTAATTGTCACACCTCGTATAGTTGTGAGAGCATATCTATCTGCAAAGTTTCATTCAGATAGCTTCAAAACTGAGAGACTAGTTTGCGTAGAGACGAAAACACAGACAGAAGGAAACACAGACATGGCTAGATCGGCTTTTGGTGCTGATCATGAATATATATACTTTAAAGGGTCGGAAAAGTCTCCTTCACTGCGTTGCAAACTTCTGACTAAAATTAGAATACCCTGCAAAGGTACAAATATCAATTAAAGAACATTATGAAGTTGGATTCTGAACTGTTCCTTTTTTATTAATCTCATTATACTTATAATACTATTTATTCGAGTACAATGAATGATCCAATCCTTTTCTATATAGTCCAGTTTTTATATTATGATCTTGTTATATCTGTTCTCCCAACACTTTCTTGATGTATTCATAAAGGTCTCAAATGTCATATCTCCGCTCACGTGATCGTGATATATTCGACATATGTTTAACTCATCTTGATTAAATAATATAATACAATTTGCATTATCTTGAATTAAATGGTTCGGTGTATGTGTATACGTTTTAGATAAGTAGAATGAATCTATGTTCATATGGCTTCCCATCGAGAAAAGGCTTCCTATATTATTCAACTTTTCCATAGGAATATCGTCGAGTATCTTAATAGAAATGTCTTTAGCTTCTTGTGGTGATGTGTAATATCCCATACCTCGTAATGGCTTCACAAGTTTATCCAAATACTGATATGTTGGATTATATAAACTTTTTGAAAATATAAAAATATTTTCAAATTTTAATCCATTTTATTTTGTCTTAAACGCATGTTTTAGAGTTAAGTACTTCATTCAACACAATCTTTCGTTAACTGCGGATTAAATAAAATGGGCAAACGAATTTATAATACATTCAGTCATAATCCAAAAGTCAAACAGGGTACTGGTCTCATAAATAATTAAAAAAATACTCTTTCCTTTGAGGCTCATATACCGGGATACAATTCCTGCGGACCTGGTAAAAAGCTAGAGAAACGATGAGCTCGCATGGACCGGGCTATAAACCCATTCGACGAAGCTTGGCTCATCCACGATTTGACTTATTTAAGGGGTTATATACCTTTTTCAGCGGAAAGATTGAGGAAACATTGGATTTTTTTTAACAATCTTTAGCAGTCATTTTATTACACACATGTTATTATTTATTGATTGTACATATTTTGATGAAAAAAGCAAGCTATTGTTCTTAAAAAAATATAAATAATTCACGGAGTTATAGCGATTCTATCAAAACCATTTTTTTTAAGCGGCTCGCGGTGACCATGATTGAAGTTCAGCAGGTCAACTGAAATAAAAAAACCGACAAAATTTCATTAGTATACGGTTGTTTTTTGTTCGTGAACGATTATTTTAAAGAATATATGGTTTTTTCTGTAAAAAGTAACGATTTTTTAAAAAGGTTAAATATTCTGATCTGAAAAATTAAAACTTTTGCATGAAAACTGAATCGTTCACGAACTGCGCAAATTCATAAAGAATAATTAAGAAAAAAAAAAAATAAGAAGATCGATCAAAAAGTTCTCGCGGTCACAGCAAAGGCACTTTTGGGAAAAACACGGTTTCGAGATAATCGCATTTAAAGTTCGAGGTTGAGTGTGCCGAGTGTGACGAATTTTTCGGATCTCTATGAAAATTTAGGAAAATGTTTTTTAGGAGTTGTACTTTATGATTCAACAATATACATTTTTTCGATTTTTTGAAAAAATAAAAGGAATATTGTTATGTGGAAGGTCGAAAAGGGGCCTCCCGAGCAGAGACTTCTTTGTCCAGCTAGATGTAAGCGTTGATCGCCGAGACATTTGTGTCCCAAGCGAGTCGATTGATGCTTTGGGAATAACTTCTTTGTCGTCTGTAGAATGAACGTACAGTAAAACACTTCCATCGACTTCTTTGTCTTAACTAAAGAGGTTTATTGATACGTGCGCACTGCTCTAGGTCTTCTTATCCTCTAAGTAAAGCTACGCTTGGAGTTGAAACCTACGACTAAAAGCTTAGCGCCATGTGTATTCATTACATAATTCTTTTATTCTAATAAGTGAGGGTATGTGTAGATATAGATGACTCCCCCAGCGTAAGTTTCGACAATGTGGTTGAAATTATTTGTTTAAGTAAATATATAATAGGGGTACAGAAATGTTAGTTTTCACAATCTTCATTTTGATGTTTATATCTTCGTTTCTCCTGATCCTTATAGATTTTTCTTTTATGGTCTTTAATGTTAATCAAGTAGTTTCCGTATTGCGTGTAATTACTCATTTCTTTGTTTTTTGGATTTGATTTTCGTACTTGATTATTCTTAACAAATATGTTTGCGAAGTTTGACTCGTTTATGTTATCTTGTTTCGTAATTAAAGTTGTTTATTTTGTTTATTTCTTACTAGCTGTTCACGCCAAAAGGGAGCTTTTTTTCCGAAGGCAGTGTGATCCCGTACACTCGCTCTCTCTCTCCCTCTTCCACTGCACTTTCGTGCATAGAGCTCCTAATCCGCTCTCCCAAAGCTAGCTTTAAGACTTCTTGGATGGATTACTAATTTACCTTCGAATCAATAAAGACCACAAACGCACGGTGCGTAATACCCCGAAGTTCAGGGATGGTAGATATTTTCACAGTGAAGTGGCAGGTTGCTTTCTTACCGCGCTCCGCTTGATTTCCATCCTAAGCCGGTGCAAGCGGCCAGTTAGCCTGGGGACGCGGTTACATACCTGGACGGTCCCTGGATGCGCCCTGGCAGACTTGCCGGCCGTAGAAATCTGGGCACCTATTTCCCATCAGAGGAACCCGAGGGTAAGGGGAGGGGGCTTCTCTCGCCTCTCTTCCACTCAAATCGCCTTTCTCCTTTCTCTACTCTTTTTCCAAATTTTCGCAAGCCACTTTTCCCCGCGTTTTCTGAAGTAAACAACCACAGCTGATCTCATACTGATCGCAGTGATCGATAACAGTCGCGCTTAACAGCACAACGCTTCCAGTGCTGTAAAACGCGAGTGGTTAAGCTTGTTCCCGCCATAGCCTGTTTTTAAATTTAAATTTAATTTAACTTAAAACAGCAGGCTTTTTTCCCGAGGCCGCGGGCGGCTGCGCAGCTGGCAAGTGGGACAAGGTCGCGGTCCTGACCAAATTCCGATCCCCCGCCAAGGCGGTGTCCCGAACAAGGGACGTCGGGGACCGAGAAGGGGCGGTATAACCCCCGTCGTAGAGCCAGGGGGAAATCCTTGGCCACCGTGGGAGCCCTGTGTAGGCCGTTCAGCCGGCTATGGAAGAGGGCAACCCCTTCGTGGGTGGCTCGGCGCTGGCAAGGTCGCCTTGCCATGCAAGGGAAGTGGACGATGCGGCGGCGTTCAAAAAGAGCAATAAACTCTCAAGATCGCCCCCACCGCTCAGAGCCCTAGAAGACGGGCTGAGAACGGGTGCAGGCGCAACGCCGACCCCCAAGAGGTCACTAGACCCTGCCAGCCCGGCAAGTTCACAAAGAACAACGCCGGCTAAAAAGAGCAAGGCATCGCGGGAGGCAGCGTGTCTGCAGGATCTCCAGGAGCTGGGGAGCATGCTGCAGGAGGTGTACGCCAAGATTATGGACAAATCCCTGCGGCACATCACCATCGCCATGAGGGAGTCGTTCGCGAAGATGACGGCCCTCCACTCCAGCATCCTCAAGGCGAGTCTAGTAGCCGCCGAGGGTGACAGCGGCAGGCAGGAGAGCCAAGTCGCCGCTACCGACTGCCCAACCTGCGCCCTGAGCACGCGCGGCGTGGACAAAGAGCAGCAGACTCTGACGGTATGGAAGAGGGAGGTGGCAGTTCAAACGGAACCTTGGCGACGGCTAAGCCAGCAGCTCGAGCCCGGACCATCGGCTTCGGTGGCCCCTCCAGCCAGCGCTCCGCAAGCGAAAGGCGCAAAAGCGCCCAAGAAGCCCCGTGCGAAGCCCCGTGTGGAGGCGCAAGTTCCCGCGGCGCTGCACACGGCCGCCCGGAAGCCCGAGAGCCACGGGATTCCAGAAAACGACTGGAAGGTGGTCACGAAAAGGCCAAGGCCAGCGCGCCGCACCCGTCCTGACGCCGTCATTGTGCAGGCACGAGGCATGTCGTACAGCGAGGTCCTCGCCATGGTGACCAGGAGGGAAGACAGGCAGATGTCGGAACTGGGGAGTTGCGTCTCCAAGGTTCGCCGTACCACCAACGGCAACCTGCTCCTTGAGGTGGCCAAAGGCAGCGTTGAGAGCGCTGAGGCCATGAAAGAGAGCATTGAGAAAGTGCTTGGAGAAGCAGCGTCGGTGCGCGCCACGACGGAAGACTCGAAGGTGGTCGTCCTGGAGTTGCGCAACATCGACTCCATCACCACGAAGGAGGAGGTCTGCGCAGCCATCGCGGGCCAATTTAACATCCAACCGGAACGGATCAAGGTTCGTAGCATGCGCCGCGGGTACGCAGAGACCCAATCGGCGGTGCTCAGTTTGCCGGTCCCCTTGGGCAAGGCTGTCCTCCAGCGTGGAGAAGTGCGGATCGGATGGACCATCTGCAGGATCCGGGAGAGGCAAGGCCCACCGAGGTGCTTCAGATGTCTGGAACTGGGGCACATTGCGGTCCACTGCAAGAGCCCAGTGGACAGGAGCGGCTGCTGCATCAAATGCGGCAAGCCGGGGCACAGGGCAGCAGAGTGCAGGCAGGAGGCATCTTGCTTCATCTGCTCAGCGGCCGGTGAGAAGGACACGAGGCACCAGGCAGGCGGCAAAGGATGCCCAGCCGCAGGCAGCGGGAACGGGAACCACACATCCAGATGCAGTTGATCCAGCTGAACCTGAATCACTGCAGAGCGGCGCAGGATCTCCTGGCGCAGACGGTTCGCGAGCTTGGCTTGGAGGTGGCAGTCCTCAGCGAGCCCTAAAGGGTAGGCAGCAGCAGCGACTGGGCAACGGACAGCTCAGGCAGGGCTGCCCTTTGGCTCTGCGGTCTAGAGAGCCTGCAGATGCGGGACATAAGGTCGGCCGAGGGTTTCGTCCGAGCCAACGTTGGCGGCTACTGGGTTTACAGCTGCTACCTGGCACCCAGCCTCTCGCTGGAGTCTTACTGCAGGATCCTGGACGTGCTACGCAGCGACCTGCAAGGAAGGTGCAGAGTGGTGGTCGGTGGCGACTTCAACGCCTGGGCCATGGAATGGCGGTCCCCCCGGACCAATGCCAGAGGACGAGCGGTGCTGGAGGCCTTCGCCTCCCTGGAGGTTGTCCTTCTAAATGAAGTGCCGGGAACCTTCAGCAGGGCAGGTGCGGGGTCAATTATCGACCTCACCTTTGCCAGTAGCGCGCTGGTCAGCCACGCAAGGTGGAGGATCAGCGAGGCCTACACTGCTAGCGACCACGAAGCCATTGAGTGCTCGATAGGCGGCGTAGGACGACCGAGGGGCGCACTGCCAGTGGCCAGGAAGGCGTTCCGGCAGGACACGTTCAGGCCTCACGCTTTCGCACTTGCCCTTGAGGGATTTGCGGCAGACGAGGCTGACGGAGCGAACGTGATGGCCAACAAGCTCGCGGCCGCGGTGGAAGGTGCCTGCAACCAAAGCATGTTGCAAAGAAGGACATTCCGGCAGCACCACTCTCCGGTGTTCTGGTGGAGCGAGGAGATCGCCGACCTGCGCCGCACTTGCCACCGCAACAGGAGGCTGATGCAGCGTGCCAAAGGCACTCCGCGCCTCACGGCGTGCAGCGACCGCTACAAGGCGGCAAAGAAGGTCCTAAAAACCGCCATCAGGGACAGCAAGCCGAAGACGCGATCGCAGGAACTAGGTGGAAAGGTGGGACCAAGTCCTACTGCCTGATAGTCACTCTGGACATCAGAAACGCCTTCAACTCGGCAGATTGGGGCCGGACGCTGGAGTCCTTGAGAAGCTTCAACATACCGGGGTACCTGCTGAAGATAGCCCACAGCTATTTCAGCAACAGGGTACTCACGGCGGACACGAGTCTGGGTTCCAGAGCATACGAAGTCTCAGCCGGAGTCCCGCAGGGCTCCGTATTGGGAGCCCTGCTCTGGAACGCCATGTATGATGGAGTCCTACGGCTGCCAATGCCAGCTAACACTAGCTTGGTAGGATTTGCCGACGACGTCGCCATAGTGGTGGTTGCGAAGGAGATCGCGACAGTGGAGGCCCGCGCCAATGCGGCTATCCAAGCCGTGGAGTCGTGGCTTGGCGTCGCTGGGCTGGAGGTGGCGGCTCACAAAACGGAGACTGTCCTGATATCGAGCCGTAAGGTAGTAGAGACTGCCAGTGTGTCTGTCGGAGGGACTACAATCCAGTCGCAGCGGGCTATCAAGTACCTAGGTGTCCTCATCGACACACGCCTGGCGTTCAAGGAGCATCTGGAGTATGTCCACAAGAAAGCCAGTGGGTCTGCAGTAGCGCTGTCGACGATGTTGCCGAACACGAGAGGGCCAAAGCAGGCAACAAGGAGGCTGCTAACCTCGGTGGTGACTTCACAAATTCTTTATGCAGCGCCGGTGTGGACGAAAGCCACTAAGGTTAAATCCTATATGCGTGGTGTGAAGGCAACCTATAGGCTGTGCGCCATCAGGACAGCGTGCGCGTTCCGGACCATCTCCGAGGACGCGGCGCTGGTCATCGCCGGGCTGGTTCCGCTCAACGAGCTAGCCAGGGAACGGGAGGAGCTGTTCACAGCCTCGAGATCCAGGGAGGCGGTGCAACCGACCACATCCGAGCTCAAGGCTGCAGCCAGGAGCAGAAGCATGGAGAGCTGGCAGTCCAGGTGGGACTCCTCACCCAAGGGCCGATGGACGCACACCCTCATCCCAGACTTGGTGCAATGGATGGAGAGGCCGCACGGGAAGGTGGACTTCTACCTCACCCAGGCACTTAGTGGACACGGCTGCTTCCGCAGCTACCTGAAGCGCTTCGGTCACGAGACGGAAGACTGGTTCCCGGAGTGCGGCTCTGGCATCGTGGAGGACGCGCAACACGTCCTCTTTGAGTGCCGCAGGTTAGGCTTTGAGAGGCAGGAGCTGGAGGCAGAAGCGGGATGCTCTATCAGCAAGGAGACTTTGGTGCCGACGATGCTGAGGGAGCAGAGACTGTGGGATGCGGCAGCCACCTTCGCCGCGCACGTCTTGAAGACGCTCAGAGCTCTGGAAAGGAGGCGTAAGGAGCAGACGGATTAGGGGCCCCCGCGCATGCGAAGCAATGCCAGGCGGCGGTACCGCACGGCGCGTAGCCCTTAGTCTTTTGTCTTTAGTCCTAGTTTTCAGTGTTATTTATGTACTTATTGTAAGTTGGAAATAAATTATAAATTATGAATACAAAAAAAAAAAAACCCCGAAGTTCTTCCGTGTTTTACTTATCGAGTGCATTTCAAATTTAAGCCATCCCCTTCCGAAAATTTGGTCCATCAGAGCCGGATAATTCCATTCCAGCAGCTCCGGTTGCTTTAACACCGCACCAAAGAAGAGGAAGAAGCCCTTCTCGCCTCTCCCAAGGTGAACAAGCCCAAGCGGATCGCCCTATCGGGCGCCGCTAGGAAAAGGTTGCGCAGACACCTTGCAAACGGCATTCCCATGGAGGAGGCCAAAAGGCTCGCTCAGAAGCCTATGGACCCTCCAAGGGTAGAGCCCAGCAAGAGTGGCGCGACCAAAAAGAGGATCAGATCGGCCAACACGACCCCAGAAGAGGTGTCGACCAAGAGGGCCATGATAAAAACCGCGGCACCCAGTGCCTTGACGAGGGGTGGCCTTGCGACTGCACCGCCTGCCACGGAGGCTCCAGTAGCCTCCACATCCGCATCCGTAGCTGTGGCTGGGCAGCAGATACAGGAGCAATCACCCCAAGTCGGTGTCATGCCCTCCTACAGGGACGTTGCCAGCTCATCGAAGATGGCGATACTCCCTGCCGACTACCCTCAACAACTCTTCACGACGGATCAGCTGAACAGCATCCAGTCTGCCATCCTAGCGAGAGTGATGGCCATGAGACACGGCTCTGTGAAGCCGCTGTTCTCAGGCTGCACATTTCGACCAGGGTGGATGGCAATCACGTGTGGGAACGCAGAGACGGCTGAGTGGCTGAGCACAGAGGTGCCAAAGCTCCGGCTGTGGAAAGACGCCCACCTCAAAGTAGTCCCCGAGGCAGAGGCACCACGTGCCGCCGTCTATGTCGGCTACTTCCCGCTTCCAAATGCGGAATTAAAGACAGCAGAGGTTTTAAACCTCATTGAAGGCCAGAACACCGGAATGCGAGTGGGAGACTGGCGGGTCTTCCACCGTGAGATGAGACAAAACACGGCTGTCTTGACGATCGCGCTAGACACGATTTCCGCCAACCGATTAAAAGCGCTGGTGCATCGGCTCAACTTTGCTTTTGGCACGGCTTCTCTAAAGCCAAAGGCCTATATGCAGGCGAAGAGACAGGCAGCGGCTCCCGTTCCCGCAACGGAGAAGCCCACCTGCTCAAATGCCAGTGCTCCTGTTATGGCTGCATCGACACCACAGGGCACTGCAGTCGCTCAAAAGCCCGCAGCACCGCGGAAAATCCATGGGCGCATTACGCGCGGAACCGGGCGCCCCACTCGAGGCACTGGGCGCGTACCCAAGGGTGCGAGGCGCACACAAGAGGAGGAGGCCCTTCTAGGCATCAACCGCGGCCGGAAGATGGCGGCCAGGGGCCGCAAGAGGGCGGACTAATGTCCTCTCCCCCTCTCCCCTCTCCCCCTAAAACCAGGAGACACCTCCGATGTCTCCAAGCGAACCTCCACCACGCAAAGGCCGCATCCGACGTACTTTGCGAGAGGTTCGCTACATAGCGACATAGCGTTCATCCAGAAGCCCTGGATAAATGCAGGACGTGTCCGGGGGCTTAGCACCCCATCCGGTAAGTTCCTATATGCAAATGACCAACCTGGCCCTAGAACGGCGTTGTTAATTAACAAAAATCTAACATTTGTTCCCCTTTCACAGTTTATAACTGAGGACCTGGTGGCGATTTGGGCTAAAATACCCACCGCCCACGGCGAGCAGGAGGCAGTGTTGGCCTCCGCCTATCAACCCGGTGACTCGGAGGAGGTGCCTACGGCGGCTACTTGTGCCGTGATAGAACACTGCCAGAGAAACCGGCTCAGATGGATAATCGCCTGTGATGCCAATGCACATCACACGGTCTGGGGGAGCAGTGACATCAACAAGAGGGGTGAGTACCTTCTTGAATATATTATTAGTAATAACATAGGATTACTAAACCAGGGCAGCGAACCCACATTTATTAATGCCATTAGAGAGGAGGTTCTTGACCTGACTCTCTGTAGTACAAATATGTTGTCCGTTGTCTCAAACTGGCACGTTGCAAGTGAGATCACTATGTCAGATCACCAACACATTAGATTTGACATAGGATGCGCCTTGCAATGTAGCCTAGTCACCAGAAATCCCAGGAAAACCAACTGGGATCTCTTCTGTTTTGAACTTGAGCAATCCAGAGACTGCTCAACCCGTCCGATAATATCCATAGACGAGTTAGAGCGTGAAGCTACTGTGCTTCATACAAATGTTGAATCAGCATATCACGCCAGCTGCGACCAAAAGGTACGCAAGACCGGAAGGGCTGTTCCCTGGTGGAACAAAAGCCTTGACGATCTCAAAAAAGCTGCGCGCAGGCTCTTCAATAAGGCGAGGAGTGGGAGGGCCTCATGGGACTCCTACACATCTGCTTTAACGCTCTATAATAAAGAGCTGAGAAAGTCAAAACGGGCTACTTGGCGTCAACACTGCGGGCAGATCTCATCTCTCCCGGAAGCTGTTAGGCTACTAAAAGCCCTCTCCAAAGACCACTCAAACGGCATCTGCACGCTGAAAAAGCCGGATGGAACATACACAAACAACCCAAAGGAGACGAGTAGCCTACTCCTGGCCACTCACTTTCCTGGGTGTGTGGCTGTGGAGCAACCCATCTCACAGAGAGAGGCACCAACCTACCTCTCTGAGACTGGAGAGTGCCCACACCTGCATATGACTATGGTGGCAGACTCCAATGGGGCTGAGAGTGGGGAACCCCCCCATCGCTCAGAACGTGTTGGAAACATGCCCTATAGGATGTTTCATCAAAATAGCGTACAATGGGCATTACAAAGTTTCAGCCCATACAAATCACCCGGATCGGATGGTATATATCCATGCCTGTTGCAGCGGGGACTGCACCTGATCGCACTCCCCCTGGTCCGTCTATTTCGAGCCAGTCTCCTGCTTGGACACATACCAAGCAACTGGGCTAAAGTAAAAGTCGTGTTTATCCCAAAGGCAGGGAAGAAAGATTCCCAATTGCCTAAATCATATAGACCGATTAGCCTTAGCTCCTTCTTCCTTAAAACGATGGAGAAGATAATTGACCAGCATATAAGGGAGGTGAATCTCAAGGAACTACCCCTACACAAATACCAATATGCGTATCAAGCTGGTAAATCAACTGAGACCGCCATACACTGCCTTACAACAACCATTGAAAAGGCCATTGGCGCTCAACAGATAGCACGTCATATGAGGCTATACGTGCCTCTCTTGTACGAAAGAATGTCTCTACACCTATCACTAGGTGGATTCTGGAAATGCTTGAATCCAGAATCATAACTGTAGACCTTGGAGGAACTATGACCTCAATCACAGCCACAAGGGGATGCCCTCAAGGGGGAGTACTCTCTCCTCTCCTGTGGACTCTGGTCATCGACGAGCTACTATATGAGCTCAACAACTTAGGGTTCCCTACTCAAGGCTACGCTGATGATCTAGTCATCTATATAGTGGGCTGGCATGAGCAAACCATTTCGGACCGCATGCAGCAAGCCCTCAATATAGCCAACGGATGGTGTCAGGACAAAGGACTGTCCATAAACCCATCAAAAACAGTTTTAGTCCCATTTACCAGGAAAAGGTCTCTCTCCTTAAAAAGACCATCCCTAAATGGGTCCATCATCGACTTTTCGGTTGAGGCCAACTACCTAGGAGTCACACTCGACTCCAAACTCAACTGGAATGCACACCTGGAAAAGACTATAAACAAAGCCACTCGAGCACACTTTGCTTGCAACAGGCTTTACGGTAGAACATGGGGCCTAAGTCCCAAAATGATCTACTGGTCTTTTAACACTGTGGTAAAACCGATCTTAACCTATGCATCTCTTGCTTGGTGGACGAAATCTACCCAGAGGACAGCTGCGGCTGCACTTACCAAATTACAACGACTGGTCTGCATAGGCATCACCGGAGCCATCCGGACATGCCCCACTGCAGCACTAGGAGTCATAACTGGCATACCCCCTTTACCAATACATTGAAAAAGGAGGCCTGCCTGGGGGCACTTCGCCTTCAAAACATCACCAATATAAAAAGTGGTGATCTTACCGGGCATCTTAGGGTCCTTGAGCCCCTAATAAATGAGCCCATTCTGCGCGTAACTGACGAGCAGAAACCAAAACTCGTTTTCCACAGAAATTTCTCAGTAGTCTTGTACACTAGGAATGAATGGAAAACAAAATCAATATCTCTGCCCAGTGGATCACAAACGTGGTACACTGACGGGTCGAAACTGGAAAACCGTGACACCGGGGCTGGCATTTTCGGACCAAGGTTCAAAAAATCCATAGCCATGGGAAAGTCTCCAACCATTTTCCAAGCAGAGATACACGCCATAGAAATCTGTGCTCGTGAATGCCTTCGCAGGAAAATGCAAGGCGCACGGATTTACATCTTCTCTGACAGTCAGGCAGCGCTCATAGCGCTGAGTTCCTTTACGATCTCATCCGGACTTGTAGAGAACTGTTTCCAGCAGCTGAACGCCCTTGCCTCCAAAAACACCCTAACGGTGGGCTAGGTGCCAGGGCATGAAGGCCATATAGGAAACGAGGTGGCAGACTCCCTAGCTAAACGCGGGGCGATGACACCTTTCATCGGCCCTGAGCCGTTCTGTGGACTATCGAAAGGACACAATAGAGAACTGCTCAGGAAATGGGAGGAAACGGAGATAAATCGTCACTGGACCGACAGTGCAGGGCTGAGACAAGCCAAACAATTTCTCGTCCCCCAGATGACGCGATCAAAACGCATCATCAACCTACCAAAGAGCGAAATTCGCACTCTAACGGGCTACCTAACGGGTCACTGCAACCTTAGGTATCACCTTAAGAAATTAAAACTTTCAGAAATCGACACCTGCAGATTCTGCGAGATGGAGCAAGAAACATCAGAACATATTCTATGTGAGTGCCCATCGCTAATCAGACGTCGACTTCAACATCTAGGAGGTGAACTTATTCCCCCCTACAGGATTTGGGAACAAATAGGCCTTACCAAAGTGCTCTCTTTCATTAAAAGCCTAGGTATAGGGCCTCTTCCCTAATCCTACAGGCCGGCACAAAAGATCTAAAATCTGGTCGCAGTGCAGCAAGGCCTTTGTAATAATAATAATAATAATTATTGCTGCCGGTCATTTCCATGATTTTGTTTAAATCCGAGTCCGATTAATCCGGCACTACGGCAGCTAATAATTTCAGATTTCGAATACAGAATTATGGTTCCTTAATTCCTTAATTTCTATAAAATTCCGTGTTTTTAAGGTGTTTAAATATATGCAAAGCCACAGTGAAACTTCCTATTCCAAATTTCTCTTCGTTCACTGTGTTCCGCTTGCATTTATATCCACTTATACACCATCCTATGTACGGTACAGTCCACTCCACTGTCAACTGATATATACATTCTCCGCAAAATTATATTTACTATATTTAAACCAAATATAATTAATACAAGGGCACAACTCTATCGGCACGGGTGTTTATGGGGAAGACAACGAATATGCCACCCTTAGCAATATAATTAATAAAAGCGCACGATAGGTTCTATTAATATATAAGTGCTCTGTTTATTTGACCGATCGATGCGGAGTTATGATCGACCGATGCGGAGTTGCGAAGAATAGAGAGGTGCAAATATATATCAAAAAGATCAGCAGTTTACAATATGTAGTTTAAGAAAATAAAGCGCGACAGATTTAACGAAAGAAGAGGAAGGCGAAAAGAGATAAGAGGAGAGCGCTGCAGGTGCAGCGGAACACCCATGCGCGCATGCCTAGGTGCTGGCGGTCTGCTCCGAACATACTCCCCCCGTTGGAAGAGGTACGGTTCCAACTATTTCAGAATCGACGGGTAGAACGGCTAATTTAGCGACGGCTCTCGTGCCTATACCCGTAGCTGTACGGACCATAGCTACTCTGATGACGCCGTCCCCGCCGGGTATGACTTCCTGGATGCACCCAAGCTGCCATCTCTTCCAGAAGTGTTGCCCTCTGCCATTTGCTGAGGCGACCTTCGCGAAGATGAGCGATGTCAGGCCCAGGAAACTTGGTGTAGCTGGAACCCTTGGCTAATCCCAATGCCTTGGCGATATCCGATCCATCGTGAAATTTGCTTAACTGCTCCTTGTCGCAGTCTGATTCTCCTTTCAGGGCTGCTGGCTCATTGGAACACCATCTACGGATTGGAAAGAGGCTTCTCGACAGTAGCTCCTTCCCCTGATGAGGAATTTCTATAACCTCCTCAACTGAGTCCCCTCCAGAGATTAAATCATCCACATAGAAATCCCTACGAACAATTTTTGCTCCAACTGGAAATGATTCCTCCTCATTTGTCATGACCGTGGTAAAGGTAGCGAGAAAATCCGGAAAGTTGGCGTAGGAACCATTAAATCGAGGAATTTCAACATTCGGCAATCGATGCCCCCTAGATCGAAAAAAAAGATCCGGATGGTTAGTGATGTCAATGGATGTTGAATTTGCAGCGGCCGAAGCCTGCAATTGCGACTTGCGAAGAGCACGGCTGAGCTTCGCCTTCACATCGAAGAAAACTTCGGAAAATTCCATCCGAGTGTCACTGGAGATCTCCGCGAAATCCAATTTTTCCAGCGATGTCTGCGCAGAATCAAATGCCAGATTTAGGGAATTTATCCATTCCACTCGCACCAGGAAATCCTCTTCGTCGAACTGATTAACCGACTCAGAGTTTAAATAAATGTTCACCGAGCTTATTTGCCGCAAAATAGACTGGGCTTTAGCTCGGTAGAAATCCACGTCACTTGGGGTCTCATTCTGAGCCCGAACCGAGTTTTCGTGCCATACATTTTTCCCGACAAGAAAAAATGAATTAATAAAATGTCCGACCGAGTCAGAGGTACGACACACCCTGTACTTTTACCGCGAAATGTAAGGTAGCAAGCGTCGCCGAAATGCATCGGAACCTTTACTTTGTTGTTGTTGTTCTTGCCGGCAAATTCTCTGCCTAGCAACAGCGGTACCGAAATGTATGTATATATGTATGTAAGGCAGTGGCTATATGTACATATAAATATATATGTAATATGCGCTAATTAACAAAAATTAAATGCGGTTCACTTTTGTTAATATTGTTGTGCACAACACAGTTTTAGCTTTCACAGCGCGAAATGTACGAAAAATGAAGCGGCTGCGGCTGCGCACTTATTTATGTATGTATGTTTTTTTTTTTTTTTTTTTTTATTTAAAGGATTATGAAGGGGATTTACAATAGAGAGAATAGTATAGGAAGTGTAGAAAGAGTCCGCCCCCGCGGGACTGCCGCAAAGCTTTACTTCGCGAGGGTGGCAGGCGGTCAGTTGCCGCTCATCAGTCACCAACCGTGTGCCGGATCTGCTCCCGGCGTCTCAGCTCCCTCAGAACGATTGCTGCCATTTCAGTAACCGCATCCCAGTTGGATGGGGTCTCCAGCATACACCTTATTATGTTGTCGGGTGTGAGGCGACAGTTTGTTGCTGCCTCCAAGGCAGCTCTTTCAGCGCTGAAAAGTGGGCACACAAAAAAGGAGTGTTCTGCATCTTTGTATGTATGTATGTATGTTCGTGTGTTTGTGACCGATTGCCAGCAAACGACAGCGACAAAAGTTGGCTTTGTTTAAACGATATTAAACAATCACGTCGGGGTCACCAAAATGTTTATGGGGAAGACAACGAATATGCCACCCTTAGCAATATAATTAATAAAAGCGCACGATAGGTTCTATTAATATATAAGTGCTCTGTTAATTTGACCGATCGATGCGGAGTTATGATCGACCCATGCGGAGTTGCGAAGAATAGAGAGGTGCGGAGTGAAGCTCGGCTTCCAAATATATATCAAAAAGATCAGCAGTTTACAATATGTAGTATAAGAAAATAAAGCGCGACAGATTTAACGAAAGAAGAGGAAGGCGAAAAGAGATAAGAGGAGAGCGCTGCAGGTGCAGCGGAACACCCATGCGCGCATGCCTAGGTGCTGGCGGTCTGCTCCGAACAACGGGTATTTTTTAATAGTGAAAATAATTTACCCAACAAATTATAAAAATATATTTATGTATATTCCTATCCTGGATAATAATAGGAAATAAACATTCCAAAACGAAATAAAACAATACAAATGCAGTCCACTGCTCCAACAAATAAATATAATATATACAAAAATCACGGCACAGAAACGCCGAATTAATTTTATTGTATTTATTTATTGTCTCCCCTTTGCTCTATCCTGAGCTCAGCTGCATGCAAGCGTAGGCAAACATTGCAATTACATACGAATTCGTCGGCAAGTCGACGCTCCGATTTTTGGCAATTTTTTCCGCCTCCGTTGTCTCCGCTATTCTGCATTGGCAACGGCCAATGCACAAACATATTCACACGCACGCCTTATCTTTAAGAACAGTACCGTGGAAAATACAGCAGCGGTCAACTGAATAAGTCCAGGCACACAAAATAATTTTAAAATTAGTTTTTATAAAATTCCAACTAACTAAATCAGTTAGAAATTCAAGTGCGCTTCCATATCCGCATTAGTGTGACCGTACATCTCGGCCACTACACAATAAAATGCATAAATTAAATTCCTAATACATTCGGATTGGTTCCTAAATTCCAATTCCAGCTTCGACACGTATAACTAAATCGAACTAAACAAACAATCCAGTTGGTTTTTAAATATCCAGAATGACTTCTTCCAGTTTAAATAAGTTTATTTTGATCTATGACCGTCTAAGTCACTTCCATTATAAAGTCTGCAATCCAGCAGCACCCAGTCCATCCAAATATACTTGTCAAATTCATCTCGACCAAGTCCGCGCGCTATGGGATAAGGTCGAGAAAGAATATGAAGCTTGTTCAGAGCAAATTTCAGTTGGCTTAGAGGGCGCGACGGACACCTTGCCTACTCCTAAGGAAAAATACGAGTATGCCTATTTTATTTACGAAAGGTGTGCCGCAAAGCTCCTGGAACAGATCGATATGATCGCTTCTAATGCAGCTCAAATCCAACCCGTTCCGACCCAAAATTCCTTTCCGTCTGCCTGTCGCCTTCCTCCGTGCGAAACAGAAGTTTTATCGGGCGATTACATTCGCTGGCCGACTTTCCGAGGCCTTTTCACAGCGGTCTATATTGATAATCCTGCGCTAACCGCTGTTGAAAAGTTCTTCTTTCTAAATGCCAAGACTAGTGGTGAAGCTCATTCCATAGTTTCCAATTCGCCACTCACCAACGAAGGTTTCCGCTCAGCCTGGAAAAACCTATCTGAGCGTTTCGAAAATAAACGAGCGCTGGTGAACAGCCAACTGAAAAAGTTATTATACATGCATTCCGTCGCACAAGAATCTTCGGCAGCCTTAAAGGAACTGCAAAATACAACCCAGAACTGCCTCACAACCCTAAATTTGTCCTGCCTTCCTACGGATAATTAGGATTGTCTCCTGGTTTATTTGTGCTCCACGAAGCTTCCAAAGCTGACGCGCTCACTATGGGAGCAGTCCTTAACAAATAAAACCGAAATTCCTACATGGCAAGAACTTGATTCATTCCTGACTGAGCGCCATAGAAATCTAGAAACTATAGGTTCTATTCAACCTCCTAAGTTGCGCCTCCATCCGTCAGAAACGACACCCTCCGACGTGTCGCCACGAATACTGAAATCCTTCAGTACGAGGATCGTTCCGTTATCCAAAAGAGGCGATGTATGTTCGAAAGAGAACCATCCTGTGCGTTTATGTCCACGCTTCCTTCAGATAACGACAGAGGATCACACCGCTTACATCCGAAAAAAACAGTTGTGCTTAAATTGCTTTGCAAGCAGTCATCAAATCCATAATTGCACAAGAGCCCACAAGTGCTTCACGTGTCACGGTCGGCATCACACTTAGTTGCATCCAAGCAACTGCTCCTCCAGTGAACCGACTCCTCCTGATACTGCATCTGCTCCGATCCAAAGGATTTCCTAGTTCTCCATACGAGTAACTACTGCTTCCGATTCCTCCAATTACTGGGTTCCATACGACGAGATGAAATGCAGACGTTCCCGAGGTATTTTATCCTACCCATGCCGAGTCTGCCAAGGGAACCATCCTCCTCGGAAGTGCCACCGTTTTCTATGGCTTAGCGCTGAGAAACGGCTCCAAGCAGTCATCGAGAAGAAATACTGCGTCAATTTCCTGGCCCACCATTCCACTGGAACTTACCGCAGTGACGAGCGATGCCAGTCGTGTGGCCAGGATCACCATACACTTCTCCATGTCCACGAGTGCTCAGCGCATCCAACGCTTTCCCGAGCAAAGGCCTCCAATATTCCTACAGCGTATCCTCGCTAGGGGGCCTCGAAGGTCTTCTAATATTTTTGCTGCGTTTCCTCGCAAGGGGGGGAAGAGAATGTTCACGCAGAAAGGGCAGTGTGATCCCGTACACTCGCTCTCTCTCTCCCTCTTCCACTCCACTTTCGTTCATAGAGCTCCTAATCCGTATTATTATAGCAAACAATTGCTTTATAAACATTTTCTTAAACAGTGTCAATATTGTTTGGATCAGCATTAGACAATCGCATATGTTCATTGAGGAATAAATGTATTCTTTCCACGTCCGAGTTTCCAGTTTTCTTATACGGAGTTGAAAACTGCACATCTATGTTATTTTCGAGAAGAAATTGCTTAATTACGACAATGTCGAAATCGTTATCCGTTACAATTTTTTTCGGTTTTCCTAAGTATTGAATTCTTAATTTTATTGCGCTAAGCCAGGAAATCCACAATCTATCTTTATTATGTTGTGTGGTGGCATATTTAGACATTTTGTCAATTGATGTAACGTACATAATATTTTTTTTAGGATACCAGATGTCTATGTGAATTATATCGTTTATTTTATCTGGCGTTTCTGTAATATTTAAATTATATTTTATAGGTTGCCTATCATATTTGGCTAAATTACAAATTTTACAATTGTTAATATATTATAATTTTGAATAACTTTTTGCATTTTTTGATAATAGTTTTTCTCTTATAGATATACAAATTTCGTGAATGCCTCAGTGATTATTCTTTAGAAATTTCTTAAAATTTTATAAATAAACTTAAATTTTCACGAAATATTACAACTAAACTTTTTTCTAGCAGTTTCTCTTGCATGAACTTAAGCATATTTTCCTCATTTCCGCTTAATTTAAAGATATGTCTTACTTTCTTGTTATGCAATATTTTGAAGGTATGGTGTTTCTATAATTTGTATTTGGATTTTAAACAATTTAGTTGTAATACTAATAAAATTAAGATCGTCTGAGTCCGCACTGTGAACAGTTTCCAAATCGTCAATTTCGTTAGCAAATATATGAATTAGATCTTTCGAGAAATCTTTATTTATAATTTTTGTCTTAGGCATAACTACTGGTAATGTGTTAGTGTTCTCTAGCATAAATATATCTAAGTTATTTATCTCTACTTTTGTTTGGACATTTTTGTCATATTCTTCTGTTGATGCTTTGACAATTCTGTTTAATCAGTCTGCTAAAGCGATTTCTTTGCCTTTCATAAATGATATGTCAAAATCAAACTCGTTTAATTGCACTTTCCAACGTTCTAGCTTTAGGTTGGGTTCCTTTAGATTATTAAGCCAAAATAGGGGCCTATGGTTGGTTTTAATAATAAACTTTCTTCCATAAATATAATATTTAAAGAATTTTGTAAACTAATAAATTGCAAGAAGCTCTTTCTCTATTGTACTGTAATTGAGTTCATGATTTTTAAGTGAACGAGTAGCATAAGAAATTACTTTATTATCTTGCATGATCATGGCGCCTAATGCATAATTACTTGCTTCTGCACCTATTGTGAATTGTATGTTAAAATCTGGGTAGTCGTTTACCGGATCGCTTGTTATTAGGATTTTCAGTTTTTGAAAAGCTTCAATGTATTCTTTATGTTTATTTTAGAATTTTTCTTTAAGTATTTTATTAAAGGCTGGGCAATTTTGGATTAGTCTTTTATGTAGCGCCCCAAATAACCTGGAATGCCTAGAAAACTTTTAATTTGTTTTTGGTTTTTCGGTAAATTTATCTTACAAATTGCGTCAATTTTCTTCTGACTTGGTGTCCGAGAAATTCAATCTCCTCTCTGGCAAACTCGCATTTGTCTGATTAGAGTTTTAAATTTGCTTTAGATGATTGACGTGTTCTTCTATATTCTTAGAAAATATAAGGATGTTATCCATATAGACAATGCAAAATTGTCCGGTATAGGGGCTAAGGATATTATTCATTAGCCTTTGAAATGTTGAAGGTGGGTTCCGTAGTCTCTAGGGGCCAGATTGAAAGACTAACTAATATATATATAAGAATAAATTTCAATATAGAAATGTAAATATAAACTTTGCATATGAATATAATTAATCTAGTATCGATAAGACCACCTTATCTAGCGAACCTTATCTAGAACCATGCTGATTTTTTTTGCCTGCAATGGCAACGCTTGCAAATCACGCATTACTATTTTGGCTCGCGTGCTTTTCAAGAAACACGCTGCTGTACCGAAAGCTCGGTAAAGCGCACCACTTGATCTTAAAAACTGAAAAAGAGCGCACGCATCGAGGAGTTTTATTCTGGGTTATTTCCACACGTGGATTTGTGTGTTTTACCATTATCGACCAATAAAGGCAGAGTGCCTACAACTTGGCTGAGCCAAGAAAATAATCAGCACGCACACATAACCTTACTTGTTGGATGCCCTGCACATAACCTGATTCTTTAGAAACAGTATTAGGCAGAGGCTGCGGCGGTGATCGCGTGGTACCGCAAGATCGTACTTAACCTCACTGTTTGTAGGGGGGTGGCTTCCTTCAGGAGACAAAATAAGTCCGGGAAAAGAAGTTCGGTGGTGGTGGCGTCTCGACGCAGTCGAAATTAAGGTTGATGAAAATAAGTAGGCACGGGGGCGTCGATTCGCACTTCACTTTATTACTCCAGTTTTGAGACTAAATGCTAGCTTACATACTAGAACCCGAACTCCCGCCTGCATAACATAAGGAGAGCGGGAGAACGAAAACGGTCGGAGGCGAGCAGTCCCGAAGTTCGCCTAGCGACGGAGACCGATCATTGCAGCGGCAGAGCAGAGAGGAAAGCTCTGAGAGCAGCGGGGGTACAGTGGCCCTTGGCCTGAACATTCCGCTCCCCTTGCAATCACTCCGGTTGAAAAATATCCCTGCCTTCCTACAGTTGATGACAGGCCCCGGAGAGGACCCATCCGAATACGGTCTTCTGGGCCACCAGTCGTCCGACCTGGAACTTCCTGAATCCCGACTGCATCACTTGAGCAGCGGTATTGAAGATTCGCGTCCCCGTATCAATCCGCACAAGCGCGGTCGGAAGGACGTTGACGCTGTGCCGCTGAAGCAGGCCAGCCAGCGATGGTGCCGTCGGCGTTCCTGCAGCACTGTGCGAAGTGGCCGTAGCGTCCCGAAGAGCGATGGGAAAGTGCGACGGAGCGGCAGCCGAGCGCGTCAGGGCGGCGGAAGGGTGCCTAGCAGCGGCGGTCGAGAGCCCAGGTGCGGCGGACGAGTGCCTGGGAGCGGCGGACGAGTGCCTAAGAGCGGCGGTCGAGTGCCTAGGAGCGGCGGAAGAACGTCTAGGAGCGGCGGCTGAGTGCCTAGGAGCGGCGAGTGGACTAGGAGAGCGAGACTCTGGCCGCTCGTGCATATGCAGAAGCGTGTGGTGGTCCTGTCTGCACACCTGCTCGTGCGCCAAACAATTAGCGCAATAGCGGTTTGCGAGTACCGCGCGAAGCCTCTTCTCCACACTCAGCCGGAGGAAATGATGGCACTTCCGTAGCGGATGAACTCCGTGGCAGACTCGGCATCGGTAGGAATTTATACCTCGAGTCCGTCTGCTCCCCAATACGATCGCGCTGCGCGGACGTGGGGACATCGTGTCTGATCTGACAGAAGAAAGAATATATTAGAAGGAGATAGACTTGCGACTTAGAACTAGGTGCCGATAAGAACTACGGATCAGGGGGAAGAGAGGCTATTGCGGTCGTTCGGAGGACCCCCTGGAAGCAGTACGACCTTCGCGACGGGACGCTTGACTAAACCCCGGGCAGTACGGATGTTCACTACTCGAACACGACCATCGGGTCCGGGACACACGGAATCGATCCTGCCGAGCCGCCACTCATTGGATGGCAGATTTTCGTCCTTGATGACTACCATATCCCCCACGCCGATGTTGGCTATGGGGGTTTGCCACTTATTCCGTTTGTGGAGTTCCTTGAGGTATTCTTCCTTCCATTGTAGCTGAAATTGTTGGTGAAGAACCTTAAGGTGCTGCAAGCGATTAATGATGGACGTGGTGGCCCCCTTTATCTCAGGTTCAACGGTGGCCAGGAGTGGCCCACCAACAAGAAAATGACCCGGCGTGAGTGCCAGCAGATCTGTGGGGTCTTCGGACATCGGAGCGATTGGTCGCGAATTCAGACAGGCCTCGATCTTGGCCAGAAGCGTAGCAAGTTCTTCGAATGTGTATTTACTCGTGGCTGTAGATCACGGATCAGGCGGACTATCAGTTGGTTACCTCCGTGCAGAGTTATGCGGTGTGTAAAACGAACGAGGAGACGAGAGAAATGACAGTTGTATGGAAGAATGATCGGATGCCGTTCATCATATTGGAGGGCCTCGGAGGCCGTCACCTCTTATGAGGCCGTGTGGATCCAGAAAGGGGTTCATATTTCGAAGGGAACTGGATGGAGGAACTGGCTGCTTTTGGATCAAACAGGCGGACTCGAGCGCGAAGCATCTGCGTTGTGTCGTGGAAATGAGGAGCCGTTCAGCTGCGGCGATCTCTGTATTGGATAGCTGCTCCTCACACGGCGCTGCTCTTTTCCACGAGCGTTGAATGAAGCGATACACGTACGCCAGGACTCGTAATGCCTTGTCGAGCTCGGAGAACCGCTCGAGGACGTCTTCTGAGGATGCTCTGGCGACATTGACCTTGACCGCTCGCACTTCGAGTTCTGTTATGGGCGGCTCACAACCCTGAGTGGGCCACTCACAACGAGGCATTCGCAACCAGGCCGGATCGTGCCACCACAGTTGGCTGTCTGCGAGGTCGTGGAGCGTTACCCCTCTGCTAGCGAGGTCAGTAGGGTTATGTTCCGATCGGACATGTGCCCATCTCTCAGCTTCGGTGGCCTGAGTGATCTTGGTCACCCGGTTTGCCACGAACGTAGTCCAGTGACAAGCTGGCTTGCTCAGCCATGCTAGAACTATTGTCGAATCTGTCCAACAGTGTAAGCCTGAAGTGGGCGCTGGCATCTTAGGAAGAATCGCCGTGGCCATCTCGGACAGCAGCAAGGCTCCGCACAGTTCAAGCCACGGTAGCGACACCGTTTTGACTGGTGCCACTCTCGTTTTTGCTGTGAGCAGGTTTACAATGATTGTGGAACCCACCTCCACTCGGACATAAATAACGGCGCCATACGCTTTCTGCGAAGCGTCACAAAAACCATGGTGCTCGACCTTCAGTTCTGGTCGGAAAGCGACCCAACGATTCTTGAGGAAGAGCGTCGTGCCACCCTAGGTCCTGGAGCCAAATGTCTTGCATAAACATTTTTGATCGGACAATAAACGGGGCGAGCCAGCCTGCTGGATCGAATAGTTTCGCAATTTGGGATAGGACCAGGCGCTTTGTGGATACTGATTCGGAAGTAAGATCAGGCGGAACAAAGAAGAATTCGTCCGAAGTCGCCTTCCACCGCACACCTAGAGTCTTTGCAGTGCTTTCTGCGTCGATCTCGAGGAAGTCAGTGCTAAGAATATGGTCACTACGGATATTGGACAAAATAGCCTTGCTGTTGGATGTCCCTCTCCTTAGAGGGAACCCCGCTGAGCTTAAGGCCCTGTCCAATTCTTGAATTGCTAGCTGAGCCTCACCCTTGGAATCTGCTCCGGCTAAGACGTCATCCACGTACATATAGTCCCGAATAATGCTACTAGCCCGCGGATACCTAATCTCTTCGTCGTCTGCGAGTTGTTTCAGGACTCGGATTGCCAGGAAAGGAGCGCAATTGACTCCAAAGGTGACTGTCTTGAGCTCGTAATCTCGGATTTCTCCCTCGGAATTTCGAAACAGGATACGTTGGAAAGGAGTGTGGCTAGGATCAACCCAAATCTGCCGATACATCTTTTCAATGTCGGCGTTAAAAACGTACCGGAAATAGCGCCACTTAAGAATCTGAATTGTCAGATCGGACTGTAGGACGGGGCCCGCGTGAAGAATGTCATTCAGGCTGGTTCCGTTGGCGGACGGGCTGGACGCATTGAAAACGACTCGAACTATGGTAGTCGTGCTCTCGGGCTTGAGCACCGCGTGATGTGGAAGGTAGTAATTTTAGGAGTGATTCGTGACTGGGACCTCGGTCATGTGACCTAGATCCAGGTACTCTTGGATGACGGCCTTATACCGTGCCTTGAGTGAAGGATCCTTCTTCAAGCGTAGTTCGTTTCGCAGGAACTGAGACAACGCGAAAGATCTGGAATGTGCCAATCCGGCCCCCACGTGATCAGGGTTGCGGAAGGGTAGCGTCACCACGTATTTCCCACTGTTGTCTCTTTTTGTAGATCGGATAAAATTTTGTTCACAAACCGACTCAGCCTCGGTCATTAGATTTGCCGGAACTTCCTCCACCTCCCAGAATTTGGTAAGG
Organism: Drosophila aff. chauvacae BK-2020; assembly: GCA_018903765.1. NCBI lineage: Eukaryota > Metazoa > Arthropoda > Insecta > Diptera > Drosophilidae > Drosophila > Drosophila aff. chauvacae BK-2020. Next base: position 1,147,147 of record JAEIGO010000863.1, on the reverse strand, counting down.
AGTTTGTTCAACGAGGCATCAACCGAACAGGATACTTGCGTTGAGAACGCGAAGATGCTGCGAGGAGCGAGCCGCAAATGTTAGGCTTAGACCTACCTAGAAGGACCGAAGGAAGGATGTCGGCTCCAATTAAAACATCGATTTGAGAGCTTTCGAAGAACTTAGGATCCGCTAAGGGAAGGTCAGGAAGATCCTTAAGCAGATCTCGTGAAACCGGATACGAAGGCAGATTCCCGGCCAACTGGGGAAGGACGTAAACTGTAATCTCAAGCAGCAGCCCGGGTCTCGAAGGGGCTAGAATCGAAAAGTGACAGAGCTTCTTGGATTGAGCGGCAACTGTCTGATTAAGGCCAGAGACTTGGGCTTGGATAGTCCTGAATGGAAGTTTAACGAGGTTGAAAAGACGCTCAGTTATGAAGGTCGCTTCGGAACCCGAATCGATCAGAGGCCGCGCTTGAAAGTTGCAACCTAAATGACATATATTAATGATGGCCGTGCCTAGTAGGACGGCTCTTGAGCCGGACGCGAAGCACACTTGCACATCTGACGGATCGTCGGAGGCTGCAGCACCGGACGGAGCAGAAGCCTTGACGGCGCCGCGTGGCTGGGATCTCTCGCAAAGGGATTACCGCTATGTAAAAGCGAATGATGGTTTTGTTTCAGAATTTTAATATTTTATTTTGCAGTTGCGGAATAAATATTTGTACAATGGCAAAAAGGAAAATTTGCAGTGGACTGTATTTAATGTAGATCAATGTATACACTCCCGCGGAGTCGAACAAATACATATGTACGGAGGAATGCACTTTTTATTTTATTTTATTTTGCAGTTGCGGAATACATAAATATTTGGCGGAAAGGTAGAAGACGGTATGTGCGAGTTTATATGGGCGTTAGGAAAATTTGCAGTGGACTGTATTTAATGTAAATAAATGTAGAAAAAATGTGTAAATTCCCGCGGAGTCGGAAAAAATATGTAAGTATGTATGTAGGAATGGACTGATGTATGTACATAGGCCGTTTATGATGTTGATGTACGCCAAAATGACTAAGGAAGATGGCGGCGAGAAAGAGGAGACGGCGTTGGAAAAATGGACAAATGTAAAAACTTCCAAGTTGCCGTGATGTCGGAGACTCGGACTCGGAGTTGACAGGAAAATCTTGCAGCAGTCTGAGCGAAATTGGAAATTCGAACAGCTGCTGAAGACCGGCACTTTGGGATGAAGGGATGGAGTCTCGTACTTATCTTATTTTTCCTGACGGAGAAATCACCGGAGCTGCTGGTGTATGGGCTGATCCGGCTCTGATGGACCAATGTTTGTAGGGGGGAGGCTTCCTTCAGGAGACAAAATAAGTCCGGGAAAAGAAGTTCGGTGGTGGTGGCGTCTCGACGCAGTCGAAATTAAGGTTGATGAAAATAAGTAGGCACGGGGGCGTCGATTCGCACTTCACTTTATTACTTCAGTTTTGAGACTAAATGCTAGCTTACATATTAGAACCCGAACTCCCGCCTGCATAACATAAGGAGAGCGGGAGAACGAAAACGTTCGGAGACGAGCAGTCCCGAAGTTCGCCTAGCGACGGAGACCGATCATTGCAGCGGCAGAGCAGAGAGGAAAGCTCTGAGAGCAGCGGGGGTACAGTGGCCCTTGGCCTGAACACTCACTTTTGGGAACCCCTAATTAGTGCGACGGAGGCTGCAGCCGCATATTAGCTAGGCTAGAGGCGCCCTGCGCCTAAGCTATGGCAGCGGTATGACCGGCCACGTGCAGCACTAAGTTAGTGTGGAAGGCGTGCAGCGGCACGAACGGCGGCGAGGCGCCTCAAAATTTAACTAGAGGGAAGGAATAGCAGTAAAGGAGCAGTGGCCTTGGTGAAGCCATAACCAAGGATCGGAGTGGCAAGCACGTAGAACCCGGTCGCACTTCAGCATATGAGCAGGCGGAGACGTTACCGGTGCGAGCAGCCGAAGGCGGCTCCCACCCCCTGAAGGAATCCAGTATCGATGAAAGGAGTTTAGAGAAGTTGTGAAATTAAATTAGATTTCGTTTTTGCCTTAGATATATTCTAATTCTGATTTCGATATTTCTGTCATATAGCGTATAAATTTACGAGAGCGGCGTGTGCCATACATGTTAAATAACATTTCTACAATTTTCAACTAATAGCGAATCGGCAACGGAGGATCTGTTTGTAAGTTTTTGCATAAAAGCAATCATGGCCTGAGGGCATATTTATATCCTATGGAAAGTATTTAATAGGGATAGCGAACCGCGAATACGCGCTTTTTGATTAAAGGTATTGAACGAAAGAAAAGTAAAAGTATAATCTTAGCTTAAAACGAATGTATACGAAACTCACTGAAATGAAATGACTTAGAATTATAATGAAATGAAAATGAAGAACTAACTTCTTGTTATCGGTCTTGTGTTAGTACAGTGAAGCGAATGTCGAATGACTTCGGAATAATGTAAAATAGCGACGAAGGCTTTGCTAAGGGGTAACTATAAAATCACATAAGTTACAACGGTAGGGAGGGTAAAGACGTGGGGGCAAATAACATCATCGCCACCCACAACGCTGGTGCGTCTCTCTTATAAATATCTCTTTAGGGTCCGTCCGAATGTCTGAACCTTTCAACCTTTTGACCAATCATTTAATATACAGGAAGTGCACTTAAAACCTTATTTTGTAGTAGAGAAGTGTATCATATAGGCGGTGAGAAAGACCCACGCCATATCCGACGAGCTTTGTACCGAGCATAGCAAAAAGTGCACGACCACCGACCCGACTATACGCTAGAGAACCTTCAGGTTCTAGTGAACACTTTCCTCTTGGCTACTACAAGTCTAAAAGGCATACGAAGGAACTCGTAATGGCCACTGGTTGTTGAAAAGTTTTGTGTACATCTTTATTGTCCATTTTTATCTGATAGAAACCTTTTGCAAGGGGTTAAGTTGAAAAAATTTTACAGTCACCCAATTTGTCGAAAATCTCATCTATATTTGGGATCGGGAATCGATTTTTGATGGTTTCTTTATTAAGTTTACAGTAGTCGATGACTGCATTCATGTCATTAAGTATGTTTCAGCCAATTAGCCCATCGAAATAGTTGTGAAAATGATACTCTAAAAATTGACAAATATAACCTTCAGCTTCAAATTCTTTTTTTTTTTCCCATTGCTTTCACTTCTATGTCAATGTCTGTTTTCCACTTCAGGTGACACAAATTCTCATTTATTACACTTAATTCTGCTCCAGTGTCAATAATAAATAATAATGGTCTCTTTTTACCTTGAACTTCTATATGTGGTATTCGTCTTGATCCTCTATCTGAAAATTTACATTTGATTGATTAATATTCATTGGCTCGAAACTACGCCTGCTTTACTCACAGCTTTGCTCATTTCGCCTATTTGTTGAAACTCGAGCAGAATTAGAAGATGAGCTATTATTCCATTGATTTTGATATCCCTGCCTTCTTACCCTAGACGTACCTTCAGTTCTTTGATTTTCTTGTTGTACGACAATGTTTTGTTGATCCCTATTTTCTTCATCAAAACCACTTTATATATCGACTGGTTCGTTTACATTTTTATTATCATTAGTGAAATTGGTTCTGAAGTTGGGTTTATTGTACCTATTATTTCTTCGAATTGGTCCGTATAATGTGTTGCTTTTATGCCGAGCATCTTCAATGATTTTATAGGCATCCTCTACGGATTGTGGGTTTCTCGCGAATATTAACGTTTTTGTAGGTTCAGGGAAGTTTTCTCTGAAAACGCGGAGTGGAATTCGGTTCACTTCTAATGTGGTGTATGTTTTGTCGTTATGGATCAGTATCCGGTTGTGTACCCTATTCGAAATATCATTAATTTTATTATAATATTCTTTTATAGTTGATTCCACTCGACACATTTTTATCATATCCATTAAGACATCGCTTGTTTCTTTTTCACCTAAATTTTCCAGAATTACGTGTTTAAAACTTTTCCACTCAGTCATATTCCCATGCCTATGAATCACTGGCCTGCATAATCCCACAAATTTATTCTTTATAAAGCCAAACAAAATTTATTTGATGTGTTCCAAAGCTTTCCAGTTATGTTTTATGTTCCTCTTTATACTCGGCCACGTGCATTGGTTAGCGTATTGAGGAATTCCGGACTTAAATTACATAAGAACAGCTTACTGTGGTTCCGATTGATTTTCTTGACGTATGGCTGGTTTCCTTAATTTCTTCTGTGTTGATCCTCGTCGCCAGTTATGTGGACGGTCGATAGGGGGCCTCCCGAGCAAAGACTTCTTTGTCCAGCTAGATGTAAGCGTTGATCGCCGAGACATTTATGTCCCAAGCTAGTCGATCGATGCTTTGGGAACGACTTCTTTGAATGCACGTAGAATGCACGTTGAATTCCTCAGTAAAACACCTACATCGACTTCTTTGTCGAGTAAAAAGGGTTTAACGAAAACGATGGTTTCGTCTTAACTAAAGAGGTTTATTGATATGTGCGCACTGCTCTAGGTCCTCTTATCCTCTAAGTAAAGCTAAGCTTGGAGTTGAAACCTACGACTAAAAGCTTAGCGTCATGTGTATTTATAACATAATGATCTTATTTTAATAAGTGATGGTATGTGTGGGTATACATGACTATATCGGGTCTGTTCCAGTTTCCGCTTCCGCAAAATTTACTCGGATTCGGATTTCCCAGACCTGTTATAGTTTCCACTTCTGTCAAATTTACTCGGATTCGAATTTTCTCTGTTAAGTCTCTGTTAAGTTCCGAGCGAAACTGCTCGGAAACTTTCCGACTGCCATTGGGCCGGGGGATTCAGATCCAAATGATCAGATCCAAACGCGTGTACCATTGATTTTATGCAGTAAATCAATGGTACACGAGTTCTTGACCGTAAAAATGGAATTTTTCAAATGCGAAATATCTCACAGATTATTTATTTCTCTGATTATTGGCCCTTTAAAGCACTCTACGATCCAAAATTTGTTTCCGCTCGGAAACTAAAACAGGCGGATTTGGAATTTTTGAAAGCTTAGATATCGAATTATTTAAAAATCAAGATTGGTATCTTTAGCTTATTTAGTTATGCAGTTTTCTTAATTTCTGTTCATTTGGATCTGAATCCCCCGGCCCAATGGTAGTCGGAAAGTTTCCGAGCAGTTTCGCTCGGAACTTAACAGAGACTTAACAGAGAAAATTCGAATCCGAGTAAATTTGACAGAAGTGGAAACTATAACAGGTCTGGGAAATCCGAATCCGAGTAAATTTTGCGGAAGTGGAAACTGGAACAGGCCCGATATAGTCATGTATACCCACACATACCATCACTTATTAAAATAAGATCATTATGTTATAAATACACATGACGCTAAGCTTTTAGTCGTAGGTTTCAACTCCAAGCTTAGCTTTACTTAGAGGATAAGAAGACCTAGAGCAGTGCGCACATATCAATAAACCTCTTTAGTTAAGACGAAACCATCGTTTTCGTTAAACCCTTTTTACTCGACAAAGAAGTCGATGTAGGTGTTTTACTGAGGAATTCAACGTGCATTCTACGTGCATTCAAAGAAGTCGTTCCCAAAGCATCGATCGACTAGCTTGGGACATAAATGTCTCGGCGATCAACGCTTACATCTACAGAAGAAATTAAGGAAACCAGCCATACGTCAAGAAAATCAATCGGAACCACAGTAAGCTGTTCTTATGTAATTTAAGTCCGGAATTCCTCAATACGCTAACCAATGCACGTGGCCGAGTATAAAGAGGAACATAAAACATAACTGGAAAGCTTTGGAACACATCAAATAAATTTTGTTTGGCTTTATAAAGAATAAATTTGTGGGATTATGCAGGCCAGTGATTCATAGGCATGGGAATATGACTGAGTGGAAAAGTTTTAAACACGTAATTCTGGAAAATTTAGGTGAAAAAGAAACAAGCGATGTCTTAATGGATATGATAAAAATGTGTCGAGTGGAATCAACTATAAAAGAATATTATAATAAAATTAATGATATTTCGAATAGGGTACACAACCGGATACTGATCCATAACGACAAAACATACACCACATTAGAAGTGAACCGAATTCCACTCCGCGTTTTCAGAGAAAACTTCCCTGAACCTACAAAAACGTTAATATTCGCGAGAAACCCACAATCCGTAGAGGATGCCTATAAAATCATTGAAGATGCTCGGCATAAAAGCAACACATTATACGGACCAATTCGAAGAAATAATAGGTACAATAAACCCAACTTCAGAACCAATTTCACTAACGATAATAAAAATGTAAACGAACCAGTCGATATATAAAGTGGTTTTGATGAAGAAAATAGGGATCAACAAAACATTGTCGTACAACAAGAAAATCAAAGAACTGAAGGTACGTCTAGGGTAAGAAGGCAGGGATATCAAAATCAATGGAATAATAGCTCATCTTCTAATTCTGCTCGAGTTTCAACAAATAGGCGAAATGAGCAAAGCTGTGAGTAAAGCAGGCGTAGTTTCGAGCCAATGAATATTAATCAATCAAATGTAAATTTTCAGATAGAGGATCAAGACGAATACCACATATAGAAGTTCAAGGTAAAAAGAGACCATTATTATTTATTATTGACACTGGAGCAGAATTAAGTGTAATAAATGAGAATTTGTGTCACCTGAAGTGGAAAACAGACATTGACATAGAAGTGAAAGCAATGGGAAAAAAAAAGAAGCTGAAGGTTATATTTGTCAATTTTTAGAGTATCATTTTCACAACTATTTCGATGGGCTAATTGGCTGAAACATAATTAATGACATGAATGCAGTCATCGACTACTGTAAACTTAATAAAGAAACCATCAAAAATCGATTCCCGATCCCAAATATAGATGAGATTTTCGACAAATTGGGTGACTGTAAAATTTTTTCAACTTAACCCCTTGCAAAAGGTTTCTATCAGATAAAAATGGACAATAAAGATGTACACAAAACTTTTCAACAACCAGTGGCCATTACGAGTTCCTTCGTATGCCTTTTCGACTTGTAGTAGCCAAGAGGAAAGTGTTCACTGGAACCTGAAGGTTCTCTAGCGTCGGTGGTCGTGCACTTTTTGCTATGCTCGGTACAAAGCTCGTCGGATATGGCGTGGGTCTTTCTCACCGCCTATATGATACACTTCTCTACTACAAAATAAGGTTTTAAGTGCACTTCCTGTATATTAAATGATTGGTCAAAAGGTTGAAAGGTTCAGCCATTCGGACGGACCCTAAAGAGATATTTATAAGAGAGACGCACCAGCGTTGTGGGTGGCGATGATGTTATTTGCCCCCACGTCTTTACCCTCCCTACCGTTGTAACTTATGTGATTTTATAGTTACCCCTTAGCAAAGCCTTCGTCGCTATTTTACATTATTCCGAAGTCATTCGACATTCGCTTCACTGTACTAACACAAGACCGATAACAAGAAGTTAGTTCTTCATTTTCATTTCATTATAATTCTAAGTCATTTCATTTCAGTGAGTTTCGTATACATTCGTTTTAAGCTAAGATTATACTTTTACTTTTCTTTCGTTCAATACCTTTAATCAAAAAGCGCGTATTCGCGGTTCGCTATCCCTATTAAATACTTTCGATAGGATATAAATATGCCCTCAGGCCATGATTGCTTTTATGCAAAAACTTACAAACAGATCCTCCGTTGCCGATTCGCTATTAGTTGAAAATTGTAGAAATGTTATTTAACATGTATGGCACACGCCGCTCTCGTAAATTTATACGCTATATGACAGAAATATCGAAATCAGAATTATAATATATCTAATAATCTATCTATCTAATCTATCTAATATATCTTAACGAAAACGATGGTTTCGTCTTAACTAAAGAGGTTTATTGATATGTGCGCACTGCTCTAGGTCTTCTTATCCTCTAAGTAAAGCTAAGCTTGGAGTTGAAACCTACGACTAAAAGCTTAGCGTCATGTGTATTTATAACATAATGATCTTATTTTAATAAGTGATGGTATGTGTGGGTATACATGACTATATCGGGTCTGTTCCAGTTTCCGCTTCCGCAAAATTTACTCGGATTCGGATTTCCCAGACCTGTTATAGTTTCCACTTCTGTCAAATTTACTCGGATTCGAATTTTCTCTGTTAAGTCTCTGTTAAGTTCCGAGCGAAACTGCTCGGAAACTTTCCGACTGCCATTGGGCCGGGGGATTCAGATCCAAATGATCAGATCCAAACGCGTGTACCATTGATTTTATGCAGTAAATCAATGGTACACGAGTTCTTGACCGTAAAAATGGAATTTTTCAAATGCGAAATATCTCACAGATTATTTATTTCTCTGATTATTGGCCCTTTAAAGCACTCTACGATCCAAAATTTGTTTCCGCTCGGAAACTAAAACAGGCGGATTTGGAATTTTATAAAGCTTAGATATCGAATTATTTAAAAATCAAGATTGGTATCTTTAGCTTATTTAGTTATGCAGTTTTCTTAATTTCTGTTCATTTGGATCTGAATCCCCCGGCCCAATGGTAGTCGGAAAGTTTCCGAGCAGTTTCGCTCGGAACTTAACAGAGACTTAACAGAGAAAATTCGAATCCGAGTAAATTTGACAGAAGTGGAAACTATAACAGGTCTGGGAAATCCGAATCCGAGTAAATTTTGCGGAAGTGGAAACTGGAACAGGCCCGATATAGTCATGTATACCCACACATACCATCACTTATTAAAATAAGATCATTATGTTATAAATACACATGACGCTAAGCTTTTAGTCGTAGGTTTCAACTCCAAGCTTAGCTTTACTTAGAGGATAAGAAGACCTAGAGCAGTGCGCACATATCAATAAACCTCTTTAGTTAAGACGAAACCATCGTTTTCGTTAAACCCTTTTTACTCGACAAAGAAGTCGATGTAGGTGTTTTACTGAGGAATTCAACGTGCATTCTACGTGCATTCAAAGAAGTCGTTCCCAAAGCATCGATCGACTAGCTTGGGACATAAATGTCTCGGCGATCAACGCTTACATCTACAGAAGAAATTAAGGAAACCAGCCATACGTCAAGAAAATCAATCGGAACCACAGTAAGCTGTTCTTATGTAATTTAAGTCCGGAATTCCTCAATACGCTAACCAATGCACATGGCCGAGTATAAAGAGGAACATAAAACATAACTGGAAAGCTTTGGAACACATCAAATAAATTTTGTTTGGCTTTATAAAGAATAAATTTGTGGGATTATGCAGGCCAGTGATTCATAGGCATGGGAATATGACTGAGTGGAAAAGTTTTAAACACGTAATTCTGGAAAATTTAGGTGAAAAAGAAACAAGCGATGTCTTAATGGATATGATAAAAATGTGTCGAGTGGAATCAACTATAAAAGAATATTATAATAAAATTAATGATATTTCGAATAGGGTACACAACCGGATACTGATCCATAACGACAAAACATACACCACATTAGAAGTGAACCGAATTCCACTCCGCGTTTTCAGAGAAAACTTCCCTGAACCTACAAAAACGTTAATATTCGCGAGAAACCCACAATCCGTAGAGGATGCCTATAAAATCATTGAAGATGCTCGGCATAAAAGCAACACATTATACGGACCAATTCGAAGAAATAATAGGTACAATAAACCCAACTTCAGAACCAATTTCACTAATGATAATAAAAATGTAAACGAACCAGTCGATATATAAAGTGGTTTTGATGAAGAAAATAGGGATCAACAAAACATTGTCGTACAACAAGAAAATCAAAGAACTGAAGGTACGTCTAGGGTAAGAAGGCAGGGATATCAAAATCAATGGAATAATAGCTCATCTTCTAATTCTGCTCGAGTTTCAACAAATAGGCGAAATGAGCAAAGCTGTGAGTAAAGCAGGCGTAGTTTCGAGCCAATGAATATTAATCAATCAAATGTAAATTTTCAGATAGAGGATCAAGACGAATACCACATATAGAAGTTCAAGGTAAAAAGAGACCATTATTATTTATTATTGACACTGGAGCAGAATTAAGTGTAATAAATGAGAATTTGTGTCACCTGAAGTGGAAAACAGACATTGACATAGAAGTGAAAGCAATGGGAAAAAAAAAAAAGAAGCTGAAGGTTATATTTGTCAATTTTTAGAGTATCATTTTCACAACTATTTCGATGGGCTAATTGGCTGAAACATAATTAATGACATGAATGCAGTCATCGACTACTGTAAACTTAATAAAGAAACCATCAAAAATCGATTCCCGATCCCAAATATAGATGAGATTTTCGACAAATTGGGTGACTGTAAAATTTTTTCAACTTAACCCCTTGCAAAAGGTTTCTATCAGATAAAAATGGACAATAAAGATGTACACAAAACTTTTCAACAACCAGTGGCCATTACGAGTTCCTTCGTATGCCTTTTCGACTTGTAGTAGCCAAGAGGAAAGTGTTCACTGGAACCTGAAGGTTCTCTAGCGTATAGTCGGGTCGGTGGTCGTGCACTTTTTGCTATGCTCGGTACAAAGCTCGTCGGATATGGCGTGGGTCTTTCTCACCGCCTATATGATACACTTCTCTACTACAAAATAAGGTTTTAAGTGCACTTCCTGTATATTAAATGATTGGTCAAAAGGTTGAAAGGTTCAGCCATTCGGACGGACCCTAAAGAGATATTTATAAGAGAGACGCACCAGCGTTGTGGGTGGCGATGATGTTATTTGCCCCCACGTCTTTACCCTCCCTACCGTTGTAACTTATGTGATTTTATAGTTACCCCTTAGCAAAGCCTTCGTCGCTATTTTACATTATTCCGAAGTCATTCGACATTCGCTTCACTGTACTAACACAAGACCGATAACAAGAAGTTAGTTCTTCAATTTCATTTCATTATAATTCTAAGTCATTTCATTTCAGTGAGTTTCGTATACATTCGTTTTAAGCTAAGATTATACTTTTACTTTTCTTTCGTTCAATACCTTTAATCAAAAAGCGCGTATTCGCGGTTCGCTATCCCTATTAAATACTTTCGATAGGATATAAATATGCCCTCAGGCCATGATTGCTTTTATGCAAAAACTTACAAACAGATCCTCCGTTGCCGATTCGCTATTAGTTGAAAATTGTAGAAATGTTATTTAACATGTATGGCACACGCCGCTCTCGTAAATTTATACGCTATATGACAGAAATATCGAAATCAGAATTATAATATATCTAATAATCTATCTATCTAATCTATCTAATATATCTTAACGAAAACGACGGTTTCGTCTTAACTAAAGAGGTTTATTGATATGTGCGCACTGCTCTAGGTCTTCTTATCCTCTAAGTAAAGCTAAGCTTGGAGTTGAAACCTACGACTAAAAGCTTAGCGTCATGTGTATTTATAACATAATGATCTTATTTTAATAAGTGATGGTATGTGTGGGTATACATGACTATATCGGGTCTGTTCCAGTTTCCGCTTCCGCAAAATTTACTCGGATTCGGATTTCCCAGACCTGTTATAGTTTCCACTTCTGTCAAATTTACTCGGATTCGAATTTTCTCTGTTAAGTCTCTGTTAAGTTCCGAGCGAAACTGCTCGGAAACTTTCCGACTGCCATTGGGCCGGGGGATTCAGATCCAAATGAACAGAAGTTAAGAAAACTGCATAACTAAATTAGCTAAAGATACACAGATAGAAAAATTAATCCCAAATGGGCACGATTTCGGCCCAAGACCGGATTTTCTTAATCTAAGTATGAACGCACTTAATATTTTTGTCATTTAATCCCGAAACGGGATTAATTCAAGCATTTTTAGGCTTATTTTGCCATTTTAGTCCCAAAACGGGATCGATTTAACCATTTAACCCCGAATTGTACTTAAAAATTTTAAGATTAAGATAGGATAGGGTTGATTTCAAGAATCTTTTCTATCTGTGTTCCAATCTTGATTTTTAAATAATTCGATATCTAAGCTTTCAAAAATATTTTTTGCAGACTTTTTTTGTTTTATTTTGTGGAATTGTTTTTCTTTAGGAAATTGAAATTAATATTTAGTATCAACCATTTGGATGTAAACATTTTTTGAATATTTTTTTTTTTTTATACTTGTGTGTTTCTGTTTTATGTATTTATTTAATTTTGAGATCTGTGGTGGTGAATTACAAATCAGTGGAGTGGACTGTATTGTACATATATAGGTATATAAGAGAAATTCGTTATTGGAAGTTTCAATGTAGCTTATGGCATATATTTAAACATAAAGTGCAAAATTTGATTTTAATATTCGGATTTGAAATCTGAAGCTTCCATAGTGTCAGAATAATCGGACCCTGTTTTAGAAAAAATAGTGTAAGTGTTAAAGTTACCGGAGCTGCTGGGGATATAATTATCCGGCTCTGTAAATATTTGGAGAGGGGTGGCTTTAACCTGGAACACTCGAAAAGTAAAAACACGGAATAACTATTCGGGGTTTTAAGCGACGTGCGGCGGTGTACATTTTGTAGAATCGTATATTAGAACTTGACTTAAAACTAGCTTAGATTGGAAGCTTAGATTGGAAGCTTGAAGATTGGAAGCTGAAAGTCCCGAGGAAGCGGGGGAGAGAGAGAGTGTACGGGATTACACTGCCTCTGGAAAACAAGCGGCCATGTGGCGTGAACAATGATAAAAGTAACAAGATATAATATAATAAGACACAATACACTGGTGTGGTGGTAGCGACTGCTGGTCGGCGCTGGTAAAGTAATTTGTGCGCTCTCCATTAGGGTCGTCACACTTTGTTTAGTCTTTTGCTTATTATGCGTTTCGGTTTCCTTTGTTCTGTTTCTTCCAGATCTATGCAGCAGTTTCTGTAATCAATGTTACCTTGTGTGCCATTATAAGCGAGATAAAAAGCCAAATTGCAAGCCAAAGCCAATCTGCATGTATACAGTTGGTACTCTCACTCAAAGTTCTGACTGACTGAGTGAGACATTGAGTAAAACGGATTTGGCAATGTGGTGTAGGTATGTGAAGAAAATTAACCAAATCCGAACGGCGAAGTAATGGCTGAATGAGTTTCGCGACCGAGTACTCGGTTAGTTGGCGCCGCATTGGTGGCGTCAAATTTATTGCGTGTTTGTTTTTTGTTTTTGTTTTGCTTTTCAATACAAGACAGAAGAAAAATATAAAGACACCATTCAGTACTAAAATTCCACGTCCCGGGATTTTCCAGGCGGACTGCATATTTGTTTTTTTTTCGAATTGACTCGGAGCAGCGGTTTTCGACAGTTCGGATATTAGATAGAGATGGAAATGGTGGGAAGTGAAAATAAAAAAATTTCTGTCGAAAACAAAATATTTTGCGTAGACTTCAGAATTCCATTTTTAAAATAAGTTGTAATATTTATAAATATTTAATATTGTATTCGATGAATTTTTATTTATTTAGTCGAATTGGCAAGTATTAAAAATATACTTTGGTTCATATTTGATCTTCTGCCTTATGGATTCAAATTAAAAGGCATTGCTTTGGACGTGCATACCCTGACACGAGCCAAGATTTTCGGTCTACGGTTTTTTCTCGCTTCTCCTAATTCTCTTTGCATTTAGAGTTGACTGTTGCTGCATTCAGAAGTGTTTTGCGTATTAGTTAAAGTTGCGTAAAAGTGAAATATTATAATGTGCTCAATTTTATTTAAACATTTATTTAGTTTATTTAGAGATAGCATTAGTCTGGTAAAGGGCCACCCACCGGCAGAGAAGACCCGTCACTCGCATTTAGGAATAAAGAAGGTGTGGGAGTTGAGATAGTATTCCTTTATTGATAAGGTAAACTTAAGATCAGAGTAAATTAGTTTTTCACACGAGGCCGCTGGTGGTGGTCGAAGATGATAGAGCTCGTACTCTTAAAACTATCGAAAAAAGCTAAATATCGAAAAGTGCCATTCGCGGTGATGGCTGTTTGCCATTACACCGGCGGACGCAGGCACGGTACGGAAGTTAGTGGGTGGTCCCCACATTACTCCCCCCCAGAAATCAGCACTGCTGATCACTGGTCCTTGAAGCGAGCTGGCAGCCGAACATGACGTCCACTTCGCGTTGTAGTCGATGTTGGCAGCGGGTCGCTTGGTGCTGTAGGCTTCGCTATTTCGTCCTTATTAGATGACGCAGATGCATCTGGTGAAGTCGCTTGAGTCGATGCGCGTCCTTCGTTTGCTTCTTTGTCGGGCAGGATTGCTGGCTTGAGTCGATCGATGCTGACTTTTAATCGTTTGCCTATTACTTCTACGTCGAAAAATTTGTCCTCTCGCTGCAGGATAAGATATGGACCATCGTACGGCGATTTTAACGGGGCGCGGACGGTGTCGTCTCTGATGAAGACATGAGAGCACGTCTGCAAGTGTTTGTCGACGAATGCGGTCCTTGTTGTAGCGTGGTCTGAGGTTTGAGTCGGCTGGAGCTGCGTCATGATGTTCCTCGATCCGGCTAGACTCGAAAAGATCACCAGGCAGGCGTATGGTGGTGCCATACAAAATTTCGGCGGATGATGCGTTGATGTCTGGTTTGAATGTCGCTCGCAATCCAAGTAAGACGATGGGAATACGGTTGTACCAGTCGACGGTATTGTGACATTTTAACGCTGCCTTTAGTGTACGATGAAAGCGGTCAATGATTCCGTTCGACTGTGGGTGGTATGGTGTGGTTCTGCTTAATTTTACGCCTAGGATGCCCGAAAGCTCTTTGAAGAGGCCCGACTCGAACTGTCGTCCTTGGTCGGTCGTAATCCTAATCGGGACACCATACTGTGCGATCCAACCGTGCAGGAGCGCGCGTGCCACTTCTTCAGCCGTGATTTCAGTCAATGGTACTACTGCTGGCCATCTGCTGAACCGATCGATTATCGTCAAGCAGTAGCTATAGCCATTGGATGGTGGTAGCGGACCAATCAGGTCTATGTTGATGTGCTGGAAACGGGTATCAGGCACATCAAAGTTGCTGAGGGCGGCTCTGTCGATTTACTTTACATCGCTGGCACTCGACACAAGACGACGACCATGATGCGATGTCCTTGTTGATGCTGGGCCACACAAAGCGTTCGGTGACCAGTTTGACAGTGGCGCGTTTGCCGGAATGAGCCATACTATGCAGCACGTCGAATACGATTCTGCGCATCGGAGATGGAATGTATGGACGAATACGGGACGATGATACATCACAATATACGCTGATGTTGGAGTTCGGCAGCTGGAGTTTACGTAATTGCAACGAAGATTTGGCCGTCTCGATGTCTCTTAACAGCTGCTGCAGCTCGTCGTCCGCCTCTTGTAGGCGTGCGCACTCGTCCATGTCGATTTGTTCGATTCCAGCAATGCGGGATAGGGCGTCTGCCACAGTATTGGACGCACCACTAATATGTTCGATTTTCGCGCAGAATTCGGCGATAAAGGACAACTGTCTCGCTTATCGTGGTGATGCTTTCTCGTGATCCTGCCGAAACGCATAAATTAATGGCTTGTGGTCGGTGTAAATAGTGCAGTCGCGTCCCTCGATCATGAAACGATTGAATTTGACGGCTTGGAAAATCGCTAGTAGCTCCAGATCGTACGTACTGTAGCGCTTTTGTGTTTCCGTCATGCGCGTAGAGTAGAAACTCAGGGGCTGCAGTTGTTTGTCGTTGACCTGGTGAAGCGCTGCTCCAACTGCGTAATTGCTGGCGTCAACATGGAGAGCAAGGGGTGCGTTGGCTATTGGGTGCGCCAACCGTGCTGCGCTGGCCAAGTCGGTTTTGCAGCGCAAAAATGCCATTTCGGCGTCCTCGGATCAAACTACTAACGACTGGTCGTTCTTCTTGTTGCCCGGGATGAGCGCTTGGAGAATTCCTTGAACAACGGCTGCTTGCGGCAATGAATTGGCGCAACTCGCATATCTTGGTCGGCTTCGGGTACTCGTTGATCGCATTCACTCGTTCGACCGTTGGGGATATACCGGATGCCGTGATAGAGTGTCCCAGAAATGTTACGTCAGTCTTTCCGAACACACTCTTAGCCACATTAATATGTAGGTTGGCTTGCCGCAGGCGATCAAAAACAATTTTGAGGTGCTGACGGTGCTGAGCTTCACTTGCCGAAGCCACACAAATGTCGTCGATGTACACAGCCACAAAGTGGAGATCGCCAAGGATGTTGTTCATGTGCCGCTGAAACATTTGCGATGCATTGCGGAGGCCAAATGTCATTACATTGAACTCGAAGAGTCCGAATGGTGTGATGATGGCGGTCTTCTCCCGATCTTCCAGCGCGAGCAGGATCTGATGATAGGCACTGACCAGATCGATGGTGGAGAATATGGACTTGCCGGCGAACACCTGGTTGATGTCGTGGACATGTGGGAGCGGGTATCGGTCGGGAACAGTGATCGCGTTCAACCGACGATAGTCACCACAAGGTCGCCATTCGCCGTTCTTTTTCTTCACCATATGTAATGGCGATGCCCAGCTGCTGCTGCTTGGTCGGCATATTCCCGCTTCGAGCATTCGTGCAAATTCGTTTTTGGCGGTAGCTAAAGTCTCAGCAATCAGACGGCGGACCTTTGCGAATACGGGCTGGGCTCTGTCACAATGTAGTGCTGCACTCGGGTATTTTGCATGAGTTCCTCATCGAAAACAGGAGGCAGGGTCAGGTCTTTATATTGCAGAATTATGTCATGGTAGTCACATTCGGTGGCAACGGTCGAAATGGGTGAGTACTGGACATGACGAAGTTCACAGACTGTAGACAGTGAGGTTCTCCATCTATGATTTTGCGTAGCTTGATGTCGATGATGAGATCGTAGCGAGAGATGAAATCGGCGCCAATAATAGCTTTTGACACATTGGCCACTATGAACGTCCAGTTGAAACGTCGTCGGAGTCCAAGTGTGAGTGCCAGGGTTCTCGTCCCGTAGGTGCTAATGGGTGTGTCATTGGCTGCGTATAATTGATGCGTTGACGATGGTTTTAGGTGAGGGAATGCGTTGGCGGGCAGAACTGATATGTCCGCGCCATTGTCTATCAAATATTCAGTGTTTGAATTTCTGTCGAATATGAATAGACGCCTGGACTGGATCGCGCCCACTTCGCATGCTGCCTCTTGCGAAGTGGCGGTTAGTTTCCCGCTGGCCACTTGCAAGGCGGATTGTGGTAGAACAAAAGCCATCGTCACGGGACTTTGATCGACTGCTGCTATTTCCACGAGAGCCGAAACTGTTGCTTCTGGTTCGACTACGGCTCTGATGGTCTGGGCGTCTTCCGAGCTCGGCTATCATCGCTCTCAACTCCGTCAATTGCTGCTCCACATCGGAGCAGATGCAGCGACCGCGTTGATCGTGGGGTGCGCGTACTTCCAGGTCCTGTCGGCCATTATCGCGGTGTTGTCCAGATCGCTTTGCGCCATCGCCACTACAAGTCGCAAGCCATCGGGTAAGCGCTCAAGCCACATGGCTTTCAGGGCGTCTTCTCCAATGCCGCCCCTGGCCAGTTCGCGCATGCGGCGCAGCAATATAGACGGCTTGCTGTCTCCAAGCTCCAACGACCGAAACAACTGTGCGAACTGGGACTGCGTTGAAGGCATGTGTTCGGAAATAATTTTGGCCTTAATTGCTTCATACCTTCCAGTAGGCGGCGGATTTCGCAGAATGTACATGATGGTCTCCAGGTACTCTGCCGGCAGTACGTTCAAAGTTTGATGGTACTTTGTTTCGTCCACCGTTATGCGGAGACTTGCGAATTGCGACTCCAGTAGGGTGAAAAATACATCCGGATGCCCTTTCATGTATGGTGGAGCCCTAAACGACACTCGGCCAATCTCGCCTGACGCATGCTCGTCGCCTCCCGGCCTTATCGGGATCGATGGCGGCGGAGCGGATGAAGTCGGATAAAACGCAACGGGTTGCTGCAACGCCATAGGAGCAAAATTTTGAGGTTGGAATGAACCTTGCGGTTGCCCAATTGGTTGGGTCGCCGGCTGCTGTTGCAGCGGTGTTTGAAGCGTCTGCTGCGGCCATTGAAGAGGCGCTTGTAGTGGAGGCGCTTGTAGTGGAGGCGCTGATTGTGCCTGCTGAGGCTATTGCTGCCTCGAGTGTGCGTCTTCATCATCGCTGTGGTTAACCATATTTTGAGGTTATGTACCACCAAAGTGCCGGTTTTCGACTTGCCAATAAGTTCGCCGGAATACTGCAATCTCCACACGATTTTCGCAATTAGATCACGTCGGGGTCACCAATGTGGCAGTTGAGATAGTATTCCTTTATTGACAAGGTTTAATTATAAACTTAAGATCAGAGTAAATTAGTTTTTCACACGAGGCCGCTGGTGGTGGTCGAAGATGATAGAGATCGTACTCTTAAAACTATCGAAAAAACTAAGTATCGAAAAGTGCCATTCGCGGTGATGGCTGTTTGCCATTACACCGGCGGACGCAGGCACGGTGCGGAAGTTAGTGGGTGGTCCCCACAAAGGTATACTAACCAAAAATGTGTAAACTTCAAATAAAATATAACATTTTATAAATAAATACAAAATACAAAAATAAATTACTCCGGATTTTTACTAGGAGGATATTTTTCGGGTATTTTCTATGGGTTTTCCCTGGGGTTTCAGCGGATATTCCCCGTGGGCTCCCCACGGGTTTTCCACGGAGATGTCACGGAGATTCCCCACACGTTTTCCACGGTGTTTCCACGCAAAATCCACGTGAAATCGACTTCGAAATTGCCTGCGAAGTGGCGCAGGGATTCCACGCTATTTCCCCGAATAATCCCCGCCCAATTTCGAATTCCACGCCACACGCGACTGATGTATGGAAAATTCTTACTAGAATTGTATGAAAATTCCACGCCAGTCCCCGGGACTGGCGTGGAATCGGCGCGGGGATTCTCCGGGGAATATTCGGGGACTGGTACTGAAGGGCATGGATTATATATAGGTATGTAATTTATTTATTTTATTTTTTAATGACTGAATGCAGAAACATAATTTTGTTAATTGTATCTGAAATTGCTAATAAGCAATAATGCATATTTTTTCGGAAATTAAATTTCTAGCATCTGAAAGCGCTCTTTCAGATGCTGAGCTGCATGCAGGAATACAAAAACTTGTGCAGCTAGTTTTATATAATAAAGGGAAAATATTTTTGTTTATGTTCCACCATTCAAGGCAATTAAAATCATCAGTATAATTTATTGTTAAGTTCATGTAGCTGTCAATTTCACGCTGTAGGGGGTCAATATCATTGAATTAATTTCGGTCTTGTATAAAATCTGAAAATACATCGTCACACAGACTCAAAGAATTATTAGAATGGGAATTTACAGAGGTTAACGAAAATCTTTTCATAACTTTTTTGCAAGCTTCGATAATTTCTAATTTTTCAGTCGCTGAGCATTGAACAAGTTTATTAGTTGGTGGAAAAGGGAAAAGAGCTACCTTATGGTAGTTTGAAATATATGGATGGATAATTATTGAAATTTTATCGGACAAATCGGACTTCAGATGTGCGATACAGTCATTATCGTTTGTATCTGCAGTGCAACATTTCTGTAATTTTTTAAAATATGGAATAGTTAAGTGGATCGTTGGATAGTTACTGCCTTCCAGTTTTTTTGAGACCTCTTCAAAAACTGAAAGTACACGGACAACTGAGCTCTAATGATTTAGATTAATTCCTTCAATTCTGGGTGTTTGGTTTTTTTTCAATTAAAATATTTGTTATTTCAACCTAATTGACCTCCACTGACTTAAACAAATAGAAAATGGTATTCCACCTAATTGGGCAAAGACTTTTTAGGGTAATTCCTAGGTTGGAATTGCTCCCAGACTTTTTAAAATACTTCACAAGCTTGCTACATTTGAAAACAAGATCCGCAATCTCCTGTACACCTTTAACTGCTTTCTCCACACAATTGTGACTTAAGTGATTCATGCAGTGAATATGCCGGTTATCACGAAAAGCTGTTATCATATTGGAGCCATGGTCCGTCACTATGACAGGCTTTTCCTCCTCCAGGCAGAAACCAAAGTCATTTAGTATACCACGCATTTTCTTTAGTATACTGGTACCTTTAAAATAAAATGAAATTGAATTACCAAAAAAAAGTTACATATATAGTTTGCTTACCAGTGCAGTCTTCACCTTTCATGGATTTTATTGCCAACAGATGGTTTACTAGCGCTTCTTCCTTAATGTAATGTATTGTGCATGACATATATATATGACGATCTTAAATAATTATCTGTTGTTATTGATATCGGTAGTCACCGCATATCCAAAGCTTTTAAAACGAATTATTTCTTGTTTTGTTGTTTCAAAATAAGTTTCGTATATTGCTGAAATGTTACGCGATATTGTTGTGGGATATGGCAACAACTTTTCTACATTCTCATTTGGCCCGAATGTTGCTCCAACTTTAATAAGGAACGATGCAAATTGTTTTAGGCCGGAATCCTGAATCATTTTAAAGGAGCGGCAATTTTTAACTACCCATTTTGTTATTGTTTCCGAGTTCACTTCGACGGGCGTAGCATTATCAAGATCGGCGTTCATAAGGAAGCATTTGTGTTTTGTTAAGTTTGAAGTGCTTCCAGAAAATGTATACACACTGTAGCACATTTTGCAAGCAACTACACCAGTTAAATCCTCTCCATCCTTTTCTTTAATATTTGCAAATATTTCCCAAACTTTACTTCTTCCCTCTTTAGGGTTTAAAATATATTCGCCATTTAAAAGTCTGGATTTAATATCCCAATGCGTAGATACTGCTGCATCGGAAAGCTATAAACGAAACACACAGCCACTAATTATAAATTCAAAATATACCAACATAGAAGCATCATAGACTTACGTGATTACAAACACATGGAAAAGACATCACGTGGTAGACTATACGTTTTGTTAAAGTAGACAAACACTTCAATTGAGCTAATTATTAATTTGTTAATCTATTTACACATATATTATGTACGTACATATATTATGTTGTACATTCGCAATATACTAAAGTACTTACGCTTTCGTCAAAGCTATGCATTCTTATGCTTCTGCTACTTCTGCTCTGCAAGCCATGAACGACGAGAATGCCAAAATTTTATCCGAGTACTCGAAACATTTACTCTTCACTCACTCATTCTATCCATTCCGCTTTGGTTTAAATTTCACTTATTTCGCGTACAACGAATACCACACTCACCAATGCGCGCAACTCACTTTGTTGAAACCGATTTGGCACGCCGAATTGCGACTCTGGCATGTTGTACTCAACCGAAACTTTTCTGCACTTGTGCAGACCTCTAATACGCAAAATAAATTTATCTGACGGTGAAGCGATTGAATAATTGGCAACAAGGGCTTCGCAAATGAATATTGGTACAATGGACTTTGTTCAGAGGGAGATGGCTTCAACCTGTACATTCGATAAATAATAATACGAAGGAACTATTCCGGGTTTTGACCGACGTGCGTCGGGGTTTATTAGTAGAATGGTAAATTAGGACTAGTTACAAGAAGACTCAGTGGACTGAAAGTTCAGAGGAAGTGGCGGAGAGAGAGTGTACGCGATCTTTCTGCCTCTGAAAAAGAAGCGCCCATTTGGCGTGAACAGACTCTATAACACCTTTTCCGTCTCTTATTCTACGCCAGCTATATGGGATGATCTCTCGAATAAATGGCTTTAACCTTTATACATATTTTTAATAACAGCAAACCAGTTTACTTATATTAGTAGCAGAAATGTGTACCTTGATACAGCCAATCGGGAACTCCATTATATATTTTATTTTCTTCTCCCGTTGTAGTTATTCGTGTAGCGTCTTCAATTAAAGGGGATCGACGAATAAAAATATCATTGTCAACTACATATATTAATGCGGTCGTATTGCCAAGCCAGCCTGCATATTGAAGTCGTGTTCTCTGCACCTTTACCGAGTCTTTCAATTTAACTGGCAGGTGGTGATCATTTTCAACATCATAAATTGTATAAAATGCTGTGAATGATTTCTGAAAATTCTGTAAATAGATTGAGTATTTAAAGTGCAGGAAATACTAATGTTAAGCATGACACATACCTTTTTAACGTTATGCTTAAATAAAACATATTTAAGATCATGAGAGCATAAATATCCTCGCACATTTAATTGCCTAAGAGTGTGGTTAGTTACTAAGATGGTAATTAGGTTGGTAGTAGTATCCAAAATAGCTAAACCGCCGTCATCTGATTGAAATACATATTTTTGAGTAGTAACCCATGAAGACTCCAATCTTCTTGGCACTAAATCTCCATGTAAATATTCATCTAAAATCATTCTACGACCAGACCAATATAAAAGCTCATCAACATATCTAAAAAACAGAGTTTTTATGAACATCAATAAAAAATTATATTTTATTTTTATTTGATTTGATTGAATTAATTTTTTTTGTGATCTAGAAAAATTACAGACCTTTTGTGTTTTTTGTCTATAATTGTCCAATTCATCGATTTATACTAATGGGATTCAAACAAATCTGATATTTTGAAAACAATTCTGATAACTTTGATTGTATTTACCCCAATAAATATATAGCAGATATTATACCTCCTATTACGAAACTAATAACAATTAACGAGAAGATTATACTTCGCCAATTGTGGCCTTCATCCAGATCTATATCCTGATCTTTTTGTTTTGGATCTTGCACTTGTAAAGTTTCATCCGGTGGTAGTCTCCACGAACCACCTCCTCCTCCACCACGATCTGAAGTTACATTAGCATGCATTTTTTACCGAGCGGTGAACATAAAAACAATGTTTTTGACGAGTATCATGATTCGGCATGGACAGCTTCTGAAAGATTATATACGAAATTGTCTTTTAATAGAAAATAATTAAAAGAAGAAAGATACATTCGACCATCCGAATTTTTTAAATTTGTATACTTGACTGATTCAAAACTATACGTTTGACATAATCAATTTAATACTATGAGTATAATAATAAAACTTTCCAGTATTAGTTGTATATTATTAAAATTTTTTTTTTTTAATTATTCCTAAAATCCTATTTTTTCATAACCATATGGAATATCGACATTAAGGGGAAGCCTACTCACAAAAAATCCATTTACATTTGTTTGTTTCTACATATATATTATAGTAAAACAATTAGAAAATACTTCTTTTTTATAATGTGCCTGCTAGTTTGATATTTGTTTGAGTGTTAAAAATTTACTTTACCGTAATATAATTATATTAGGTGGTGTCGGCTATCGAACCGTTCGGGCTCATGGATTTATTGGCAGCTTGGTAACTGGGGCGAGATATACGACCCAGTGATTTTTGAGCTTAGATGATGGTAGGTAGGTTAAAGTGGTGAGGCTCTCCTCGAGCCTCCAATTAGAGCTCCGTTTTGATCCACACCCTCTGTTTTCTGATTGTAGCTGGTCAAGCTCAGCACCAACCCGAATCGTTGAGAAAACCAAGCATAGCTGCAATCTTACGCTTCCCTACTTCTCCCAGCGATTCCATCTGAAAGGCACCGAAATGACGCATTCTCCTGTTGTTTAAAGCTGGACAATGACAGAGCAGGTGCTCTGGTGTCTCCTGTTCTGCTTGTTCCTTGCAGCTTCTGCAGCTTGTGTTATAGGGCAGCCCCATCTTCATTGCATGCGATCCTATCGCCCAATGACCGGTGGAGACAGCTGTGATCCTACTGATATCCGTTTTACTATGTAATATCAGTTCTTCAGTGCGTTTGCTGTCGAAGTTCGGCCAACATAGGCTCGATCTTCTGTTTTGACTCGTCCCTGACCATTCATTGGTGGCCTGACCTTTGAAAAAGTCATGGATCTTACACTATACCGCTTTCAGCGATATTAGTGTATTTTTAATGTTGCTACGCTCGGCTGACCCCTTGCGGGCTAGCTCATCTGCCTTTTCATTTCCTGGTATGTCGTTGTGTCCTAGCACCCAGGTTATTCTAACGTCGTTGTGTTCAGCAAGCTCGTTTCAAGCTCCCTTACTTGGAGCCATCGGTGTAGAGCGATGCCTCATCTTGTTCGGTTACTTTGCCTCTAGTCCATTCCTCCCTTGTCGGGTAGGAGGTCGTATAGCCGTTGCCGAATCTAATTTCGGTTGCCATGTAGTCTGTGTTTTCGGCTATTAGCGACGTGACCCCGTCAAGAATAGTGCGGTGTCCTATGCCGCGATCCCTCCAGCAATGGCTTGCTTTTAGTCTCACCGCACTCTGCGCCGCCGCATCCTTGATAAATAGGTCCACTTATCGATGCTTCACTGAGCCTTTACATATGCATGCATGCCCATATATGTATATTTTCTGCACCCGATTCCAAGAACTAACCTCCGCTACGAAACTTTAAATTAAAGAAAATAAAAATTAAAATACAAATTAATAGTGAGACAAGAACAACAAATATTAAAAGCTATACATACTATATATATGTAAATAATAATGGTGGTGGCAGTGTGACTGGTACTGGTCGATACTATCAATAGGATCAGGAGTGCAGATAGCAGGAATGATAGAGAAGAAAAATCGAGACGTTGTCGAGAAGTCAAGAAGAAAACAAGAAGTCGAAAGTAGCAGTTGAAAAGAACGGATATAAAAGAACAGTAGTGAAAAGTCAAAACCTAACTTTGTTAACATATATTAAATAAACAATAACTAAATATTAAATAAATAAAATATTAAATAAATAAAATAAATATATTGCGTGGCCTGGGAAAGGCGGGTACGGTACTGCTGGAAGTTTACACTGCAGCTGTTCAAATATATGGTAGGTAGGTAGTAGTGGTGAGGCCCCTTACTGGAGCCTCCAATTAAAGCTGAGCTCCTTTTTGGTCCACTCCCTCTGTTCACACCAGAAAGGCGTTTATTTTCCGAAGGCAGTGTGATCCCGTACACTCGCTGTCTCTCTCCCTCTTCCACTGCACTTTCGTGCATAGAGCTTATAATCCGCTCTCCCCAAGCTAGTTTTAAGCCTTCTTCTTAGTTAGTACCAATTTCCGATTCTACAAATAAAGACCTCTAACGTATGTCGCGTAATACCCCGAAGTTCTTCCGTGTTTTTCTTATCGAGTGCCTTCCAGGTTAAAGCCATCCCCCTCCTGTTGTGGTCGTAGTTGCACTTTAGTACCATCCTGAGTCGCTGAGAAAGCTTAGGATTGCTGAAACCTTCAGCTTTCCTATGCATTCTAGCGACTTGAACTGGTAGGCACCAAAGTGACGTTTTCTGATGCAATTTAGGGCCGGACAGAAACAGAGCAGGTGCTGTTCCGTCTTGTTCCGTAATTTCTTTGCAGCTTCTACAGCTAGCGTTGTGTTGCAGCACCATCTTCATTGCGTGGGTTCCGATCGCTCAATGACCTGTTGCGACTGCTGTAAATCTTCTGTTATCCCACTTGCTGTTAGATAGCGTATGTCGGCCAACATTTATTTGATCTCTTATGTTCGCTCTTACTTGACCATTTCTTGTTGGCTATCTGCTTGAAATGGTCATGGATCCTTGTCTGCGCCGAGTTTATCGAGATCGGTGTCAGTACGTTGATATCGTGCCCTTGCGAACCTGCTCGGGCTAGTTCGTTCGCTTTCTCGTTCCCTGGGATGTCGCAATGACCCGGTACCCGGGTTCCTTGTACCTCGTTTCTCTCTGCAAGGCTATAAAGGGCCTTCTTGCATTCTGCCACCAGCCGTTAATTTGTTCTCACTGCCGCTAGGGATTTTATAGCCGCTTGGCTATCAGAGTAAAACCGTACTTTGGTGTCGCTAAGTCCTCGCCGTATCGAAAGCTTGGCTGCTTCCGTTATGGCGAGTACCTCAGCCTAAAAGACCGTCGCTGAGTCTGAGAGAGTGAAGGACGCCTCGATCACCCATTGCTCAGCGAAGATCCCAGCCCCCACGCCGCAGCTCATTCTGGAGCCATCGTTGTAGGGGGATACCTCATCTGCCCCAGTTACTCTCTCCCTTCTCCAGTCTTCCCTTGTTATGAATGTGGTCGTGTAGCCATTTCCGAAGTTCATCTCCGTAGTCATGTAGTCCATTTGTGCGTTTGCTTCTATCTTGATTCCTTCCAGTATCTTGCCGTGGCCTGCGCCGTATCCCCTCCAGCAGTTACTTGTTTTCAGTCGTACTGCGCTCTGTGCGGCCATGACTTTTACGAACAGTTCTATCGGCATTATGTCCAGGATAGCATTTAGTTCTGCTGCGGGGCATGAGCGCATTACCCCCGTCACGCCAGCACACGCTGCTCTCTGTATCCTCGTTAACTTTGAGATGTTATTAGCCCTAGTTAGCGCTGGCCACCATACTAGGGCTCCGTATGTTAAAATTGGCCAAACAACCGCCGTGTAAACCCATATTATTAACTTTGGGTGTAGTCCCCATTTATCTCCGAACATTTTCCTGCAAGAGTAGAAAGCAAAACTTGTCTTCCTCACTCATTCAGTAATGTTTCCTTTCCACTAGATATTCGTGTCTAGTATCACACCGAGATACTTAGCCTGCTCTAATAGTTTTAGCTCTATGCCATCTATTCTGGGCATATTATATGCTGGTATCTTAGTCCTTCTACTGAAGAGCATAAGTTATGTTTTATTTGGGTTGATACCTACTCCACAGGTCTTTGCGCATAAGTTTAAGCGACCCAGCGCTCCTGTCATTATATCACTAATAACGTCAGGGTAGGGACCGGATACTAGCAGCACCACGTCATCTGCGTAGGCTACTCCTTTGACGCCACCCATATTGAGCTCTTCCAATATGTTATTTATGTTTATGAGCCAAAGTAGATTCTTTCTCGGATGTGAACATCTAGTAATCTTTCTAGGGTCTTCAGGACGAAGGAAGTTAGGCTGATCGGCCTATAGTCCTTCGCTAGAATGTGCCCCCTTCTGCCTGGCTTCAGTATAAATATGACTTTGGCTTCCCTCCACCTGAGCGTGATGTGCCTTAGTCTTATACAATACATCTATATGGCCTTAAGCCATCTACAGAGACTTTTGGCAGTTTGTAGCATTGCCGGTATTATGCATTCCGGGCCCGGGCTTTTATATTTGTCGAAAGAATCTATTGCCCACTGGATTCGCTCCGTGGTGATGATATCTTTCGTTTGTGTATCTGTCTGTGTTTTTGTGCCTTCCTCGGGTGCCGAGTTCTCTCGTAGGTTCCACGGGAAGTGAGGTTCGACTAGTAGCTCTAGTGACTCCTCTATTGTCATTGTGACCGAGCCGTCTGGTCTGTTGATTAGAGTAGGGCGTGTGTACCCCTTGACAAGGATTTTGCTTAATCTTTCCGTATCTTTTATGCCTTCTAATGATTCGCAGTAGCTCTTCCAAGATTCATTCTTGGCTTTGTATACTGATTTTTTGTATGCTTTCTGCTCTCTCCTGAGGTCGCTCAGTTCCTTGGTCCACCATGGTAGATACTGCTTCTTGGAGAATAAAACTTTACATGTCTCATAGAATGCGTTGTTAAGGATGTTGGTAAGGTACTTCCTTGTCGAGGGCCTTTGAAGAGGATTGAACCTTTATCCTCCTGTTGCTGACTTTTGAGTGGACAATTTCGCCGAATTTGTCCCAGTCTGTCCAGCGGGGGTTACGACTCGGTATCGGCTTACTTACCGATGCCGATAAGTCAAAAAAGATGTATCTGTGGTCAGAAAAGGAGAGTTGAGTCGACACTCTCAAGTTTTCGACATTATATATGCCATATTCTATTTGAAGGGTGAGATCTAACACCTCATCCCAACCCTGAAAATCCTCCGTTACTTGGTGTTCCGTTCAATTTGTTTACTGAGAACATAGCCCTTACACAAACCATCAAGAAGAGAGACGTTCCTCGAGAGGTAGCAGAATGGACTTCGACTTCAAGACAGAGCATCGTGCGGGTGAGAGAATGCGTCACGTGGATTGTCTCAGCCGTTATGCCAACGAGATTTTCTGTATATCTTCTGAGATATCTTGTCGGTTAAAAACTGCCCAACAAAAAGATAAATATATTCAGGCCGCACAATATTAGAAGAACGACCCTACAACGACTTTAAACTGAAGGGAGGAGTTTTGTTTAAGTTTGTCGATGAAAATGATTTGCTTGTTGTATATAAAATAATGGAACGTGAGATTATAAGCGGATCTCATGGAGTCGGACATTATGCAAACCAGATGACCATACATTTTATACGACAGCTGTTTTAAATTCCGCATCTAGAGAGCAAGGTCGCAAAACTTATTAGAGCGTGTATCCCGTGTATTATTACTAACAAGAAGCTAGGCAAACAGGATGGACTTTTTTGCTGCATTGAGAAAACACTACATGCTGATCATTTAGGACTGATGGACTCGTCTGCGAAACAATATAAGTACATCTTCGCACTTGTTGATGGATTTTCAAAATTCGTGTGGATTTTTACAACAAAATCAAGTGGAGCTGACGAAGTTTTGAAAAAAATGAAAGAATGTTCAAACGTATTTGGTACTCCGAGCAGAATAATAACAGACAGAGGAGTTGCGTTTACCTCAGGAGCATTTGAAGATTACGTCAAAAGAGGAAATGGGCAGGTAGAGAGAATAAATAGATCTATCTTATCCATCATTTCTAAATTGTCGGCTAAAGATTCTTCAAAGTGGTAAAAGTTCATTTCGCAAGTGGGAAGAGCTATCAATTCCCAAATAAGTTGCTCTACAAAAAAATCATTTGAGATAATGTTCGGAGTAAAAATTCAGAATAGATCCAACGACAGACTACTGGAACTTTTGGAGAATGAAATGCTTGAAGAATTTGACAAAGAGAGGGAGATATTGCGACAAACAGCTAAGGAGCAAATAGTAAAGATATTTATAAAAAACAGTACGACAAGAAACGTAAAGGAGAAGTTGTATACAAGGAAGGTGATTTGATGGCAGTAAAGTGTACTCAGTTTGTTGCTGGGAAAAAGTTGGCAAGCGCTTTTCTAGGACCATATGAAGTAATTAAAGCAAAACGCAATGGCAGATATGAAGTTCGTAAAGCTGTCCAAGGAGATGGTCCCAACAAGATGCATACGAGTGCTGATAACATGGAGCTATGGAAGTATGCTGAGAACAATGAAGATGACTTATCGTCTGGGACAGACGATAATGAGCAGTATGGCCGAGTGATGTCAGAACAATCCTCGTACTGAAGGATTTCAGTACTCGTGGCGGCACATCGGAGGGTATCGGTTCTGACGGATGGCGGCGCAACGTAGTAGGATGGATAGAATCCATAGCCTTTAGAGTTCTCTGGCGCTCAGTCAGGAGAGAATCAAGTTTCAGCCACTTAGGAATTTCGGTTCTGTTTGTTAAGGACTGCTCCCATAATGACCTGGAGACAATCCCAATTATCCGTAGGAAGGCCGGACAAATTTAGGAATGTGAGGCAATTTGGAATTCTATTTTGCATCTCTTTCAAGGCTGCCGAAGATTCGTGTGGAATGGACTGCATGTTCAGTAATTTCTTCAGTTCTATGGAACTGTATGGAATGCAATGAGCTTCACCACAAGTCTAGGAATTTAAATAGAACAACTTTTCTACAGGGATCAGAGCAGGATTGTCTATAAAGGAGCGCTGTGAAAAGGTCTCGAAAAGTCGGCCAGCGAATATAACCGCCTGAGAAAATTTCCGTATCGCACGGAGGAAGCTGACAGCTGAGAGGTTGGATTTGAGCAAAAAAATCATTAGAAGCGATCGTATCGATCTGTTTCATGAGCTGGGCGGCACACCTTTCGTAAATAAAATATGAATACTCGTATTTTGCCTTAAAATTAGGCAAGGTATCCGCCGCGTTCGCTAAGCCAACTGAAATTATCTCTGAACAAGCTTTGTACTTCTCGACCTTATCCCATAGCGCTCGGACTTGGTCGAGATGAATTTGGCAAGAATATTTGGATGGACTGGGTGCTGCTGGATTGCAGACTCTGGATTTGAAGTGACACAGACGGTCACAGGTCATCGTAAATGTGTTTAACATGGATGTTTATGTAAGGGGATACTGTTTCGCGCCCGTCCGAGCTCGCCCCTCTTGTGTGCTTACGCTCTCGCGCTCCCCTGTACTCGCGCGCTCCGGAGCTCAGTTCCGTTTCGCAACCGAACTTCGCGGTAGGCCGCCGTCGTTCTACCGTGCTCGCCTTAGCGAAGTTAAGCGGGCTGGAGCGCTACTCCAGATTTTAAGCATAAAGTAGATTCATGTATGCAGCCGAATAAAGCTAAAGTTATACCCACTACGCCCCCCTGCTCGTTTTTCTTCTTCAACCCCTGGGTGGTGTTCTTTCGGATTTTGCTCTGCGCCGCGGGAATAAATATTACCTGCCGCTTATTTTGGAGGACGATCGCCCCCCTAAAAACATTGGACCTACAGAGCCGGATAAGGATATTCTTCTCTTCAACCAGCAGTTCACGGTCATTAGATCTGCCGCTCTTCAGCAGAGCTCCAAAGATTCCATTTCGGTCGCATTTCAGTGTCAATTCCACATCCGCGAACTTTCCTGACACAACGGCAGTTGAGCAATTTATTTATCCTCGTCGATCTTTTTTTCAATTTGTCTCCACTTCGCTTCTTTTCGCGCCGCCATAATCCTCGCCGTTCTCGTTCCTTACATCAACGTGCAAACGGTCGCGGCAAATGTACATATGTATATACATTCATCCCATATTTTCATCATATTTTCATATGTCGGCGCAATTTTAACTCCGCGAATTCGCCAAGTGAAAAGTGAAAATGTGTGGTGAGGAAAAAAGGCTTAAATAATATCGGCCAACTGGTGTGGACTGTGCGGGAGTTTCCCTGCCGTAGTTTCGATATTTTTTTCTCATTCTGGTGTGTGCCATTTTTTTCGCAACATAATTTTTTTGTCCTTATCCAGACACTCAATACATTCAAATACAGTCCACTTATCGATGCTTCACTGAGCCTTTACATATGCAAGTTATCCAACCCGTAAACATAGCACTCTACCCCAATTTATAAAAAATTTCAAATTCCAATCTCGGCGACATTTCTTTTGTCTTTGTTTTTGTCATTGCCTTTGCCAACGCCTAGCTACCCGCTAAAATAAATAACCCAAATGTAAAGTAAACACAGCTTCCCCTCAGAGACCAAACCATGGTCAACGTATTGCGCAACAATTAAACTGCATCGCTCAGCATAATTGAATTTCACAATGCAGTGGAATAATTTCAGCATATACCTTCTATTTTAAACATAATTGTAAGTTCAAGAAGTTTCCAAAGAAAAGCTTCTGGCCGAGGTTGATTGGAATAGGATTAATAGTTCGCAGATCAGTCTGATTCGGGACGAGATCGAAAAAGGTTTAACAAACCAGAAGTTAGTGTCTTGTAATGAAGTTTAAGTGAAAAGTTTTACATCAATAAAAAAAAAAAAATAAATAAAAATTATTTTTTTTTTAAATTATTAAAAACAAACAATTTAATTGGCACCCCCCGTGGGGCGGTGTACTTAAAAGTTATAAATAAAATATTAACGATAACGTTAATAACGAATATAATAACGAATATAACGATAACAAACCGGAACTCGCGCCGCCAACAACTCATAATTTTAGTGGGAAAATTAAAACACCCACACTAAACCAACGACACCTAACTATTGTGACAGGGATTTTTGAAAAACTTAATTGGAAATTAGTTAATGCAATAATTCGATTAAGAATTTAATATATAAAAAGGACTTAATACTAAATACAAATTACAAGAACACAATAATAATACGAATCAGAACTTAACTACAAACACAATTAAAACCAAACCGAAAGATATATACAACCAAAATAATTATAATCAAACAAATTAAACAAATCAACACCAAGAAGGAAGAAAGAGCTGACGGCAAACCCCAGCCACAGCTTTTTTTTTTTTTTTTTTAATATTGTAGGTTTATTAAAGCGGCTGTTAACGCTAATTCACTACAACTATTATTAAAAAACAATTTGTCTGCAGTGGTGCTGGTGTTAAACATGAATAAGTTTTAAGTATTTTCAGGCTAACAGCTGCCCAGAGAATTAAATAAATGTGAGGTTATGGGATGAAAGGTGTTAGAGTGAAAAGAGTACAGGTACAGAAATTGGTAAGTGCTTAAGGTATCCTCCGACGAGACAGCTGAGATAGAGTGGTCCTCTTGAGTCTTTTTCTTGGAAGTGGTATAGTAGTGTCCCTTGCAAGAGGATTCGGGTGAGTCAAAAGCCTTTCCCAGTGCCTTCTTGCCGCCTCGTTTATGTAATCCCCAATTAAAGGAACTTTAAGATCGCGATGAATGTCTCGTTTCCGGATGTACCAGTCTGCTCCAGAAATGCATCTTAGGAATTTAGATTGGGAGACCGAAATTTTTTTAAGGTTTGATTTTGACGCCGCACCATAAATGGGAAGACCATATTTCCAAATAGGAGCAAGAATACTAAGATAAATTCGCCTCTTGTTGGACAAACTTAACTTGCTGGCAGCGCGAGTAATCCAATGCAGCCGCCGAGCAGCAGTCTCCAGTTTACCCTTTGTCTTCTTAATATGAGACAAAAAGTTTAGCCTTCTGTCAAGGACCAGACCCAGATAGGGGTACTCCTTAAGCTGGGGTAGAAGATGACCGTGGATGAAAACGCCTGGGCTGGAGTCCCTGCGCAAGGTGTAGGTCACGACTGCACACTTATCAGGGCTTATGCAAATATTCCACCTACAACACCAATTTTCAAATCTTTGTAACGCTGATCGCGCACATTAATATATAAATATATATAATATATAAATATATATAATATATAAATAAAAAGGAATAAATAAATGAAATGAGAAGGGAAAATGAGAAAAGGGGAGAAAATGAATAAGGAAAATAAAGAAATCCAAATTTAAATAATTTGCGCGCGCGCGCCAATCACGGGCAAATGGGCACACTGGACCGAGGTAGCTGGTCACACCCGGATCAGGCAAATCTGGGAGGAGGCAACGGGCACACTGGCCTTGGCCACGGGCTATTTAAAGCGGGCGGCTAGCCGCATATCTTCACTCAGCAGCGGCCAACGATTGTAGGCACAGCAGCAAAGTCACTTTTTGGTAAGCCGGACCAGTAGGTTTGGTAATACATCTGTAGTTAGTTAACCATAGTAGTTACTTATAGTTACTTATTTCCCGTTTCCCCCCTCTTCCCCCCTTAAACGGCTCGGAACACCGATCCGCCCCTCTCTCTCTCTGGTCGACCTAGCGGTCCCAAGTTAGGGTTCTCTCGCTCGCTCTTGCGGCCGACCTAGCGGTTCCCCAAGTGCGCTCTCTCTCTCTCTGGTCGACCTAGCGGTCCCAAGTTAGGGTTCTCTCGCTCGCTCTTGCGGCCGACCTAGCGGTTCCCCAAGTGCGCTCTCTCTCTCTCTCTGGTCGACCTAGCGGTCCCAAGTTAGGGTTCTCTCGCTCGCTCTTGCGGCCGACCTAGCGGTTCCCCAAGTGCGCTCTCTCTCTCTCTGGTCGACCTAGCGGTCCCAAGTTAGGGTTCTCTCGCTCGCTCTTGCGGCCGACCTAGCGGTTCCCCAAGTGCGCTCTCTCTCTCTCTGGTCGACCTAGCGGTCCCAAGTTAGGGTTCTCACTCGCTCTTGCGGTCGACCTAGCAGTTCCCCAGGGTTCTCTCTCTCTCTGGTCGACCTAGCGGTCCCAAGTTAGGGTTCTCACTCGCTCCTGCGGTCGACCTAGCGGTTCCCCAGGGTTCTCTCTCTCTCTGGTCGACCTAGCGGTCCCAAGTTAGGGTTCTCACTCGCTCCTGCGGCCGACCTAGCGGTTCCCCAGGGTTCCCTCTCGCTCTTGCGGTCGACCTAGCGGTCCCCAGGTGTTTCCCAAGCGTGCTCTTGCGGCCGACCTAGCGGTTCCCCAAGTGCGCTCTCGCTCGGCCGACCTAGCGGTCCCGGGACCCCGTTCTTCTCTCTCTTTCCAGCACCCAGGCCACGCGCGCCGACGGACCACGGCCGCCGACGGAGCAACGGCCATCCGGACGACGGCCACCCAACCCGCCGGACGAACCCGCTCATCCCGGAGACCGTTCCCGAGCCGAGTCGACGATCCTGGCCAGCTGTCCATTTGCTATCCTGTACATTTTACGTCAATAAATAAGTTCGATACACAATTACTAAGTAATTCCCACCGACTTCTACTCTGGGACCGGGTGACCTTCTGTTTCAGCAACCACCTCCGACCCAAATAAATATCTGCGTCGATCCTGGGCCGCCCCTGAGCTACCCAAACATCGACTGACCGTCACATCTTGTAAGCATAAGTTGCAGTCGATCAGTCGCCTCATAGACGCAGTCCGCTCTGGCTAGCACTGCTGTGTCATCAGCATAGGTAGCAATGCACATGCCATTGCTTCGGCTTCGAGCTCGCAGAGGAGCTTCATGTGTAAACAGGCTATAGAGCGTAGGCGCCAAAACACTCCCTTGAGGAACTCCTGCTAAAATAGGTCTAACCGAAGACGAAACACCATCCTGGACTACCTGAAAGCTTCTGTCAAATAGGAAGCTTTTAAGCAGGTCGTAAAGTTGATGATGTAGCAGTCCTTTTAGCTTAGAGAGAAGACCAAGATGCCATTCTCTGTCAAAAGCCTGTTGCACATCAAGAAAAGCCGCAACAGTATAGCGCTTCCTCTGAAATCCTTCCATAATGAAGCTGGCGACTCGGTGAAGCTGTTCTGGAGTACCGTGTCTTCTCCTAAAACCAAACTGGTGATTAGGAATCGCTCTTGAGACGCCAGGAGATATCATTAACCTGTCAAGGATACAACGCTCTAGGATCTTGCCAAACGCAGAAAGTATGCTAATTGGCCTATAGCTATCTAGGCTACTGCTCGGCTTCCCTTTTTTATGGATCATCACCACATTGGCCATCTTCCACATTTTAGGGAAGTAACTCAACCTCAAAGAGGCATTGAAGATCAGGACTAGAAATAGGATGACTCGGTCTGGGAGCAATTTGGCTACTCTGTTAGTAAGGCCGTCAGGACCTGGCGACTTCCGGTTATTCAGCTTGCTGATAATTTTCTTAACCTCAGGAACCCGAATAGGAGGGATTGGCAAGTCCATTTGGTGTGGGATGTCAAGCGAAGCCAAAACTTTGTCGACTCTTCCATCAGAAGCAGTGTTGAAAGGAGTAAACTTTTGCTCAAGGCTATCCGCAAAAGCTTCAGCACGGTCCAGGCGCCACAGCTAAATACAAAATATGAGGAAAGACCCCAACATAAAATAATCAGAAGATCTAAATTGAAGGAAGACCCCAAATCAGGACAACTAAACTGAAGGAAGACCCCAAATCAGGACAACTATGCTGAAGGAAGACACAAACGGAAAGTATCGTGAGCAGAAAAAATAATATTAAGATACTATTTAAAGAAAATTAATAAACAAGATCAAGAATTCGCCAAGATCATTACAGAATTCTATAATGAAGTAAACAAGAAAATGAAATTACTCATAAATATAACTATAATGACATATGGGTAACGCTCTGGAAAGGTCCACCCGCGCAAAAACCACTGATTGTGTCTACGAGGCAACTGACCAACTCCAGATAAAACTGGTCTTGTAGGTGGAACATTGCCATTAACCCTGACAAGTGTGCTACGGTCATATTCACTCTGCGCAAGGATTCCAGCCCGGGTGTCTTCCTGCACGATCAGCTGCTTCCTCAGCACAAGGAGCATCGTTACCTGGGCCTGATCTTTGATCGCAGGCTCACATTTGCCTCTCACAGCAAGCAGACAAGGGGGAAATTGGAGAACGCTGCGAGGAGGCTATACTGGCTAACTCATGCTAACTCTAAGCTAAGATTAGCCAACAAGAAGAGGGTTTACCTTTCTATCTTAGCACCAATTTGGAAGTATGGACTTCCCATTTACGGCATCGCTTCTAAGTCCAATCTAAAGAAGATAAGTTCATTCCAAGCAAAATTTCTTAGACGAATTTCTGGAGCTGAATGGTATATCCGCAACACCGACATTCACCGTGATCTCCATGTCCCATTGATTGGTGACATTATTAACGAATTCGCAAGGAGACATCGTTTTAGACTCCGATTCCACCCCAACCCGCTAGCTAGGGCTGCAGCTTTTACGAGGACCAGACGCAGGCTCAAGAAGGTCACCCTAGGTCAACTGACGAGCCGTAAAATTCTTTAAACCTAATCATCTTGATTTTCCCATTCGAAATAGCTAACAATTCGGGCACCTGTTTGCTCTTAAACATACAAATTGACAAATTGAATGAATTTTAAAGAACCACTGTATACAAATTGTTTTTGATAATGATAGATATAGTTAATAGTCACTGCAATAAACCTATTAAAAAAAAAAAAAAAAATGTTGTGTATTACGATCCATCGATATTTTTAAGTTTCTATCGATTCTTTCAGAGCGTAATTTTTTACCATACCTAGATCTCTCTTCAAATTAACTGACTCTACGGCACTCGTTTATCTTGAACAATTAGAAAATCTAATCCAAATAAAAAACACAAAACCTCAAAGGAAAATATTTGTTACTTATGGGAAAAGGAAGCTGGATGTTCTAACATCAATGATCGCACCTTATCATCGGCCTCCGCACGCTGTACACAGCACATCTTCATCCCATAAATTGGTGACCCCGAACTCAGACACGCCCAAACACATAACCTTATTTTTACAATGAGCGACTACGAAAACGCATCTTTTGCAGACGCGACAACTAACGAAAGTCGACCCAACTTAGATTCCGTCTTTGTTAAGATTCCATTCCCTCAGCTCCATTCGATCACAAACATCGAAATGTTTTTCACCAAACTGGAGAGTTGGTTTCTTCTGCAAGGCATTGGCGTACGAAAGAAGCATGAAAAGTATACAGCAGTCATTGCATATGCAGACTCAAAGTATATAGAGCAAGTGCACGATCTCGTCCAAAATGAGCGTGCTATCAATCCGTACACCACGTTAAAGCAAGCAATTTTAGCAAAGTTTGCAGAATCGGAAACGGAATTCAGCTCAGAGACGGACGTCCATCTGCTCAGTCAACTGCAGCGCACTAATGCCACCAATGACGAATCAGTTGTCTGTCGGTACTGGATTAAGCGCTTCCCTCCTGCAGCACGCGCTGTCATCGTAGGCATGCTTGAGAGCGCTCCTGATATGGCACTTTCTCAGCTCGCCACCACCGCAGACGCTGTCATGGACTCTCTAAGTTACGCATCAGCCGATATCTCAGCTTTATCATGCAGCAGCAATGACATCAAGCCTTGCGCGGAGGATCGTATCAGCAAACTGGAGAGGCGTTTTGATCAAGAGAAGATGTTCCAGCAGATCAACAGAAACTTGGACAGATTCTTATAAACAACAATAGACGCTCTCGTAGTCGTAATCGATCTCAAAGCAACTGTTGGAGCAGTAGTTTAAGGTTTTCATTGTTAAATAAGTTAAATATAAGCCTAGTATTGTTAATTATGAATTCCGTATGAAATGTAAACAAGCGAATGTAAACAATGAAGTGTAAAAAGCTTATCAGTGCGCTCAAGCAGATTTGAGTGGCTGAGATCAAGCTGATAAGCTTTCGCCCGTCGCAGCATCACCATGTTCGGATGCTGCTCGTAAAAAGAGTCGTCAAACTGAGATCGAAGCAGCTGGCTGCGCCCGAGCTCGTCTTCTTCTTCGCCTGCCCAGTGGAAATTCCCCAGCTAGGCTGATAGCCGCAAGTCTCAATTCTAACATATTTTCTTCGGGAAAACTCTCCCGATTTTCCATGGCGCCCGAACAGGGACTACGGCTATAATTTTGATAATTTTCGCGAGTGAAAACACGAACAAAATAGTGCACTTTTCGTTGTCTCGGCACTTGTTCAGTTTTTCTTGTTGTTGGCGAAAAAACCTATCTGGTGGAATTTGGCGACTTGTTGTGGATTCGGCGAGCGTACATTGGAGTGGACATCGAAGGGAAGTTATTGGAAATTAACCAAATAAGCCAAATAACCAGGTATTCAGTGCCAAAAATTAAAAATCATAAGCACTCCACTTTATGTGTGTATTGTGTGCGTTAATAATTCTTGGCATATGTGGTAAATTGGAAAACCAATTTAAATCCCAAATAAACCAGCACCCCCAAATAAAATAAAATAAAAAAAGTGAACTGCCTTTGACAAATCTTATGGTGTTAATTTCTGTGAAAATTTTGGGAAATTTATGTGCGTTACATACATACGGTCAAACTGCAAAACTACAGTAAACCTACATACATACATATACATAACGCCAGTTTGCCGCCAACGTCGTTTCCCTTTTGTGCAGTTACAGAGCAGTTATTCGTCTGCTATATACACGGTGTCAGTGGCCAACCATATATACCTCGCAGATTGGTTATTTTCAGCAGTACATACTGTGGCAGTGGCTCTCAAACCGTACATAGTGGAAAGTTCCTGCAAAAGGAGTGAATTTAAGCCCTGCTCACATTTGTATGTACATTCATGTATTTGCGTGGACATTAATTCGATTTATATGGAGATATTCGTACTTAAAAAATTGTATTACATTTTTTGAATTTTTCGGCGGTGTTTGTGGGCATCTTTAACCCGTATGGGATCCACTTAAATATTTCGGACAGTTTATTTGTCAAATAAAATTCAAACTTTGTGCATTTTTTGGCTTGGTTTTACCCATCAACGGAACATACACATACAAACCACATATTTTGTGAATTTCGGTGGTTCTTGTGCACCTTTAACCCTTGTATAACCCAATAAAATTTATTGTTTGAATTTAAATTTGGAAATCATCAAATTTATTATATTTGGTCATCGATTAAAAATTGGATAAGTGCCCATATAATTACGTGCGCATCCACAAGGGAGATTTAACCATTGTTTCGGAAATTTTCTAGTATTTGGATAATTCTTATTTAGTCAAATTAACTGGTATTTGGATTACTTTTATTTAGTCCAATTAATTTCAAAATGGAAAAAGAAAAGGAGGTATCGGCAAAGCTTAATTCTAAATTAATAGTCGCTATGCAAAAACACGATAGGGTTATGAGCGATATTGGACGTATGAAAACTGCATTTGAGGAAAAAACTATTTCGTTCGATAATTTTCAACTGGAGTACCGAATGCAGCTTCTCGAAACATATTGTGAAAAATTAATGGATATTCAGTCAGACATCGATGTGCTAAACCCAGGAAATGATTTAAGAGCGTCTGTCGAGGATATGTGCATAATCACAAAAGCGTTATATCGGTCCGCAATTAGTCGAGTCGAGGCTCCGAGACATAGTCAAGGGGATAACAGTGGTTTTCGTCATTCGTCCTATTTACCAAAAATGAATTTGCCCAAATTCAGTGGAAAGCATTCCGACTTTAAAAATTTTATAAGTCTTTTCGAGAGCTTAGTGCATAACGACCCGTCTCTAACAAATATCGAAAAATTCAACCATTTGCTAACATGCCTAACCGACGATGCATTAGGAACTGTCAAGGCGTTTCAAATTTCGGATTTAAATTATGAGAAGGCATTGGCTAGTCTGAAGAATGTTTACGACAATAAATGCTTGATTTTTTTCGACACAATTTCTCAATTGTTTGACCTCCCTCAAGTATCGAAACCATCTGCATCAGGCTTGAGGTCTCTTATTGATGAAATATCGGATCTGTATGCGTCGTTGCAGTCATTGGGTAGTGAAAAGGACATAAATAACGCAATTTTTATTCACATTGCAATGTCCAAGGTAGATCACACTACAAAATCCAGATTTGAGGAACAGCTAGATTATAATACGCTACCGACATGGTCCGATTGTGCGATTCAGTTGAATCGAAGATACCAGCATTTAGCTGCTGAGGAGTCAACCAAAAGTAAAGGGAAGCCTAGCCAAGCTTCCAACAAGGGATATTCCAAATCCTCCTTCTCTTGCACACAGACAGACCGCAAACCGGAATCAAAGTGTCGATATTGCTCTGCCACAAATCACAGTTTAGGCAGTTGTCAACCTTTCATGGCTTTATCGGTGATTCAGCGGTTCGATTTTACCAAACACAATCGGTTGTGCATAAACTGTTTAAGTCCAGGTCATCCAGTGAAGAAGTGCAAAGCAACAAAGTGTCGTGTTTGCGCTAAACCTCATAACACACTTCTTCACAGATACGGGGTAGAGCAGCAACCATTTTCGTCTGGATCAGTTCCTCAAGTACATGTTCAGGCACCTTCAGTAGCAGTTGATCATAATAATCAAGCCCATTCTTGTCATGTTGCTAGTACTGACCAAGTTATTCTTGCTACCGCTGTCGTTAAAGTACGGGATAGATTCGGACAGTTTCAATTAGCACGAGCGCTGTTAGATTCAGGATCTCAAATCAATTTTATGGCAGAGGACTTAGCACAGCGTTTGCGGTTACACAGGCAAGAATCATATCTGAATATCACTACTGTAGGGAAGAACGACTCGGTTGTACGGCACAAAGTCCACACGTCAGTCCATTCTCGCGTCAATGCTCATAGTTTCGCTACCGATTTTTGGGTGTTAAGATCAATTTCATCGTATCAACCCGATCACGAAGTCAATTGTGCCCAATGGAAAATTCCGGCTAACATCGAACTGGCAGACCCTCGTTTTCACAAGCCCGCAAAAGTGGATTTACTGATTGGCGCAGAATCCTTTTTCGATCTTTCGAGTAGGCCAAAAAAAATTGGGTTCTGAAACCTCAAAAAAACTAGGGGATTTTTCGGGAAAGTTCACCAACGCACATCGAAGAACGCTCAGGTATGCAGCGTCTTTGGCAATGAAAATGTAAGTTCTCTCGACTCTTTGGTGGAACGATTTTGGGAGTTAGAACACGTTCCTGAGAGATCGAAGGCTGGTTATACAGCTGAACAAATTGCTTGCGAACAGCACTTTGAGCAAACCGTACACAGGCTTTCGTCTGGTCGTTTTGAGGTGAAGTTGCCATTTAAAAAAGATCAAAGTGTCTTAGGCTTATCCTTCGAAACGACAAAGCGCAGATTTCTTGCATTGGAACGCAAGCTTGCAAATAATCGCGAGTTACATGACATGTATCAGGAGTTCATGAGAGAGTATCTTAACCTTGGGCACATGTCACTGCTTCCAACACCTCCTCCAGAGAAACACTATTACATTCCACATCAATGTGTCCTGAGACCTGATAGTAGCACCACAAAGTTGCGAGTTGTTTTTGACGCTTCAAGTAAAACGTCAACCTCGATTTCATTAAATGAGACGTTAATGGTGGGTGCAACTATTCAGAGGGAGCTTTACGCTATTCTGGCAAGATTTCGTTTGCACAAATATGCCTTGACGGCTGATATCTCAAAGATGTATAGGCAAGTTAACAATACAAATGAAGATAGAGATTTCCAACTTATCGTTTGGAGGGAAAATTCGACGCAAGTTCTCCAAACCTATCGCCTCAACACTGTCACTTATGGGACAGCCTCTGCTCCGTTTCTGGCCATCCGCTGCCTTTTTGAGCTATCAAAAATCTACGCTGAGTCACATCCTGTTGCATCAGAGGTGATTTCAAGCGACTTCTATGTCGACGATATGCTCACAGGAGCGAACAGCCACAAAGAGTTGGAGTTAATTCGCAAAGAAGTGACGAAGGTTTTGGAGTTAGGGGGTTTTCATCTAGCCAAATGGGCAACAAATCACCCAAGTTTGATGAGCAACCAGGGATCAGAAAAATCGCTTATATTTAACAATTCTGAGTCCGTTAAAACGCTTGGGATGAGATGGAATCCTCAGAATGATGTATTTCATTATAGCTTGGAGGATTCGTTTCAGTCCTTACCACCAACTAAACGCAACATTTTGTCTGTCACAGCTCGTTTGTTTGACCCTTTGGGATTATTATGTCCATTGATTACACGAGCAAAAATCTTGCTTCAGGAACTGTGGCGACAGAAATTAGATTGGGACGAATCGGTTCCCATGAACTTGCACACCAGTTGGAACGAATTTAAGCAGAATTTACTAGCAATTGACAAGATCTCCATTCCTCGATATATCTGTCTGTCTGGCTATGACACTGTTCAAATCCACGGATTTGCTGATGCATCGAGCCACGCCTACGGCTGTTGCATTTATATTCGTACCGTGGCTGGGACAAATCGTTTATCAAGGCTGCTAACTGCAAAGTCTAGAGTGTCCCCACTGAAAACAAAGTCAATTCCAAGGCTCGAACTCTGTGCAGCGCATCTGCTGGCCAAACTTTGGTCTCAAGTATCTCCTTTGCTTAACAAATTGGAGTTTGAAAGCATTAACTTCTGGTCGGACTCACAAGTCACTTTATACTGGTTAAAGAGGGATCCATCCACTCTAGCAACATTTGTCGCAAATAGAGTTTCTGAAATCCAAGAACTCACAGAGAATGTAGTTTGGCGTCATGTGCCCACGGAAGAGAATCCGGCTGATTTAGTCTCACGTGGAACAGACATAGAGGGTTTGAGGTGTACTCTATGGGAAAATGGACCGGATTTCTTACTTCGAAGTCCAAACGAGTGGCCTCGATCCCATCAGATTGAAGTCTCAACGGAGTTACAGTTGTCTGAGAACAAAAAAAGCGTGGCAGTATGTTCCGTCACAGGGTGTTAAGGGTGCATCAGACCAAGGCAAGATCAGCAGAGTTTTTGCTGATGTATATTCCTTGGCTTCCTGGTGCATCAAGTCGACTCGTAGGTGAATATCAATTTGATAGACACCACCCTCTTCTCGGAGAGGGTCCTCCGCGTGGTACCTCCTGGAAACGTACCAAGGTACGGCTAATACGAGCGGCAGTATCCCGTGAATCCTCTATCCACATTCCTATGACTCCACTTCCCTACCGAGACCTGGGCAAGTCTTTAAACGGCCTCCCCTCAAGTCAGGCGTGTAACGCGACCCGTGCTCTCTGACTTTCGGTTCGCAGCTGAGGGGTCAATCCAGCTGTGTTCGAACGGAGCCTTCCCAGGGCCGGGCAACCCTGGGTCGGAACTAGCCTTGCCGTGGCTTAGGGGCGAAGCCACGGTGGACCACCTTCAAAGCCCCAAACCCCTCGGGCCCGCCGCGCTCGCCTCGTCGAGCAACGCGGGCGTTTATGAACATGGCTACAACAAAAAAATCCGCTTCGGACCTCGTGGGGGAGGTAAAACCCCAAAATATTGACGACATCGACGAAGATGAGTTGTTGCGCTCGGATGATGAGACGCTGACTCCGTCGAGTTCGGTGGGGAATGCTAAGTCGAGCACTCCCCAAACGCAACAACAACAGAAAACGACAATCACCGAGGCGAGCCACGCCAAGGTGAAGGGTAACGACCAGCCAAAGTCGTTTTCCCATCAACAAAAGAAAGCGCAGGCCAGCAAGGCCCGCTTCATTCTGGCAAAGATAGCCAAGAACGAGGCAGAGGGCAAAGCGGACCAGCGCGATTTAAAAGACAAAGCCCGATTCCAGGCCGTGGTCGCGGACTTCGAGGCATACGAGAAGGAGCACCCGGAAGCGTTCCAACAGCCCCAATCGAAGCGCAACCGCTCACAAGAAGTGAGTGAGAGCGCTCCGAAAAGGGCAAAGGACGCCAAAGGGGTCGCCAGAGCTACATCCTTCGTCAAGCCGGCGAAGAAATTCAGCGAGGTGGCTAGAGACAGCCTAGCCATGGCACTGGTGGACGAGCTCAATGACGATGGGCGCCTGCTGTCGGAGAAGTGGGATGAGGTCGAGACCAGATTGTCTGAGATGGTATCAGACAAGATACTAGCTGAGCCAGCTGGTCCGACACCATCCTTCGACTCCTCAGACATGGTTCGAGGGCACCGGGTGATCAGGTGCGACGATGAGTCCTCGAAGGACTTCCTGGCGGAGTGCGTCGCTAAGATTAGCGGCGCCTGGAAGGGGCTTAGCCTAAAGCTCGTCCCCGCCACGGATATCCCGAGAAGGCCCAGAGCTCGCATTTGGTTGCCTAAGGGACTCTCGAGCCATGACAGGGTGCTCAAGACTCTGAGAGCCCTAAATCAGGATGTCGACATGGCAGACTGGGCCATCTTGAAGGCGGAGCGAGAGATGAGGACAAGTCAGCCGTACTTGTTCCTCATCAGCAAGCAATGCCTTCCACAGCTGGAGAAGACCGACTACAAAGTACGGTACGGGGTCAGGAAGGCAAAGATAAAGGTCTTCCTAACCGAGCCGGACGATAACCTCGAGGACGAAGTCGACGATACCAAGCAG
Organism: Drosophila aff. chauvacae BK-2020; assembly: GCA_018903765.1. Taxonomy (NCBI): domain Eukaryota; kingdom Metazoa; phylum Arthropoda; class Insecta; order Diptera; family Drosophilidae; genus Drosophila; species Drosophila aff. chauvacae BK-2020. The sequence continues at coordinate 1,102,927 of JAEIGO010000863.1, read as the reverse complement.
CTGATGGACGACTTGGTCATCGACGACGACACCCCCAATACCACGCCGCAATAAATGCCGAAAGTCGTACAGGTCAACCTGAAGCGCAGCTCGCACGCTTCAGCGAATCTGGCAGTCCTCCTCCGAGAAGAGGACATCGACATCGGCTTACTACAAGAGCCATGGACCAGGGACGGACAAATCTCTGGCATGGCCATTAAAGGATACACGACATTATACACAAACTCGACAGGTAGGCCGAGGGCGGGTATAATCATTAAAAACAACCTTAACGCTCTTTTCCATCCCAATCTTAGCAACTCAGACCTAGCAGTGGCCAGGCTGGTAGCAGCGGATGGGACAGCCTTACTAATAGCCTCCGGGTACATGGCCCACGACGAACCTGCACCACCTGAAGCGTTCATCAGGGCGATGCAATTCGCCGAGGAGACTAAGACGACGCTTATCCTCGGGTGCGACGCCAACGCCAGGCACACACTGTGGGGAAGCAAGGAAACAAACGAGAGGGGTGAGTCTCTTTTCGAACATATTATTTGCCGTGACGTCACTATATGTAACAGAGGGGAAACGCCCACCTTTATTTTTCCGAGTACGGAAGAATTCCAAGGATGGGAGGAGGTCCTAGATATAACGCTCCATATAGAGCACAGTAATCACAGGGTAGAAAAATGGAGGGTTTCGACAAAAAACTCTTTTTCAGACCATAGATACATATTCTTTGAGATTTCGATGCCGACCTGCGAGACGGCACCGAAGCGCAATCCCCGCAACACAGACTGGAACAAATATGAAAAGATTGTACAGTCAAAGGTGAAGAACAGGAAGGTCAAAGTAAGACCCACCCCGGAAGGAATAGACAAGGAAGTCGAGGACTTCACGAATATTCTCAACAACGCGTACGAAGAGTCGTGCAGAGTAACGTACTCCAAGAAGACATATCCGCAATGGTGGAACAGAGAGCTGAGCGAGCTTAGAAAAAAGGCTAGGAAAGCCTTTAATACAAGTTACGGAACCAAAGACTGGCAGCCGTATAAGGAAATACACAAAGAATACAAAAAAGCGATATGCGCAGCCAAGAAAGACTCTTGGAGCATGTACTGCGAATCGCTAGAAGGAATCAAAGACACGGCTAGGTTGAGCAAAATACTAGCCAAGGGGCATACAAGCCCCACTCTTATAAACAGATCTGACGGCACAGGAAGTACGTCAGCAGAAGAGACACTGGAGATCCTGCTGGACACACATTTCCCAGGTAACCAGAAAGAAGAAACTCGATCAGAGGAAAGCCAATTGGCGGAACATCAGCAAAGAGTCGACGAGATCGTCACCATGGAAAGAATCCAATGGGCGGTGGACTCTTTCGATAAGTACAAAAGTCCGGGACCGGACGGAATCATACCAGCAATGTTGCAGACAACAAAAGCATGCATTGGCAGATGGCTGCAAGCAATCTTCCAAGCATGCATCAAAACAGCACACATACCACTTCCGTGGAAGGAAGCAAGAGTAGTCTTTATACCAAAACCAGGAAGAAGAGGACACATCCAAGCCAAGGATTACAGGCCGATCAGCCTGACCTCATTCCTCATGAAAACAATGGAACGGATACTAGATATCCATATCAGAGAAAGAACGGAGAAAAACCTTTCCGAAGCACAGCATGCATACAGGAAAGGCAAGTCCACTGAAACAGCACTACACGAAGTAGTGGGATACATAGAAAAGGCACTGGTCTACAAAAACTACACATTGGCCACCTTCTTAGACATAGAAGGCGCCTTCAATAACGTAAACGCAGATTCCATCCTGAGCTCCCTCAACAGGATTGGAGTTGAAGTAGGCATCAGAAAATGGATCGGCGCAATGCTAACGAGCAGAAGGATAACAGCCGAACTGAGTGGCACTCATCACACGAGATACGTGAAGAGGGGCACACCTCAGGGAGGAGTTCTGTCTCCACTGCTGTGGCTGATTAACATGGACGACATATTGAGAGAACTCAATAGCGAAGGAGTAAAAGTGGTAGCATACGCAGACGACGTAGTTCTACTCGCTTCAGGACCATTCCCAGACGTCATCAGCGAACTAATGACAAGGGCGCTGAAAAAACTCAACCAATGGGCAAAAGCCTGTGGGTTGGGCATAAACCCAAGCAAAACGGAACTTATGCTCTTTACGAAGAGAACAAAGATTCCCAGATTCAGTAAGCCGAAGATAGACGGTACAGAGCTAGAGCTGTCACAACAAGCCAAGTATCTAGGAGTGATACTGGATACAAAGCTATCATGGAAACAAAACATCAACGAAAGAGTAAAGAAAGCGAGCATAGCATTCTACTCCTGCAGGAAGATGTTCGGGAAAAATTGGGGCATCAACCCCAAGACAATAATATGGCTCTACACAGCGGTTGTAAGACCCATACTCACATACGGAGCACTAGTATGGTGGCCAGCACTAACTAGGGCATACAACATCCAGAAACTTACAAGGATACAAAGGACGGCATGCGCAGGTGCAACGGGAGCACTTAGATCGTGCCCCGCAGCAGCGCTGAATGCCATTCTAAACATATTACCGATAGAACATTTCATAAGGAACACAGCAGCCCAAAGCGCGGTACGACTGAAGGCAAGCCAGAGCTGGAAGAACTACCACACCGGGCACTGTAAGATCCTGAACGAAATAAACGATCGGTTAACAGTAAATACCGACTACATGACAACCGAGATGCGGTTCGGAAATGCATATACAACGAAATACCCAACAAGAGACGAGTGGAGAAGAGGGGGAGTAACCGAGCCAGATGAGGTATCACTCTACACCGATGGCTCAAAAATGAGCGGCGGGGTAGGGGCCGGAATCTTTGCTGAAACCTGGGGGATAGAAGAGTCCTTCCATCTCCCAGGGTCAGCAACAGTGTTCCAGGCGGAGGTCCTTGGGATTTTGAAAGCAGCTGAACTTTCATTGGGCCGAGACCTCCAGAATACCAAGGTAAGGATATACTCAGATAGCCAAGCGGCCATCAAATCTCTCGCAACAGCAAGGACTTCATCCACACTAGTCGCCAAATGTAAGGAGGCACTAAACAGACTCGCGGAACACAACAGGGTGCAGATAGCCTGGGTACCCGGGCACGCTGACATCCCCGGCAACGAAAAAGCTGACGAACTGGCCAGAAAAGGGTCAGTAGAAATTGCAGTAACAACAGATATTCGAGTATCTCTGAACACTGTTCAGGCCGAGATCCACGACCACTTCAAAGCACTAGCCAGCAAAGAATGGTCGATGAAGGCAGAACACAGGAGATCGAAACTGTGCTGGCCTGAATACAATAGGAGACGGACTGCAGAGCTGATCTCCAAGAGTAAAACGGACATCAGAAGGGTAACGGCAGCCATCACGGGCCACTGGCCAATAGGCACGCATGCCAGTAAGATGGGCCTACCCTATAACCCACACTGCAGAAGCTGCAAGGAACCAAACGAGCAGGAGACACCGGAGCATCTACTGTGTCACTGCCCGGCTTTCAACCAGCTTAGAGCGCGTCACTTCGGAGCCCACCAACTCGGGTCACTAGGGGAAGTGGGGAGGCAGCCAGTGAGTGCCATCCTAGCTTACCTGAATGACACGGGCTGGTACTGATGGGAGGCGCAGACTACAACCAACACGAGGGTGTGGATCAAAACGGAGCATAGCTCTAATTGGAGGTTACAAGCAGTAACCTCACCACTGACATCTACCTACCATGTTCCGTCACAACAAACACACCGAATGTCTTTATTAAACTTGTTGGAAGATGTTCATCATTTAGTAAGCTCCTACGGGTCATGGCCTACGTAAATCGATTTATTCAAGGGAAGAAGCGTCAACGCGAGGTCGTCATTTCGGCTAACGAACTGAAGTTGTCGTTTCTTAGGATGGTCCAAATAGTTCAAAAGGCGGAGTTCAGTTCAGAATACGTCAAGTTGGAAAAGTCTGAAATCTTAAGCCCACATCTACAACGTTTAAATCCCTTTATACACACCAGCGATTTAGAAGGTGTGAAGTTCAACTTAATCCGAGTTGGGGGGAGATTGCTAAATGCACCAATTCCATATGATGCCAAATTTCCTCTATTACTGTCCTCGAAGTCAGAATTTGCTTCGCTATTTATTCGCAACCTGCATCGGACTCATTACCATGCCGGTGTCAAGGTGATGGTTTCACTTTTAAGGCAGCAGATATGGCTGATCAATGCGAGAGATGCCTGTACGAAAATTGTCCGTAGCTGCGTTCACTGTTTCCGATATAAACCAGTGCTGATGAGCCAGATAATGGGCAATTTGCCAGCCGATAGGGTCCGAATGGAGCGCCCTTTTCTAGTTTGCGGAGTAGATTTTTGTGGTCCATTTTATGTGTCTTTAAAGATCCGCGGTAGACCTCCAATCAAAACTTATGTGGCCGTTTTTGTGTGCTTTTCGTCAAAGGCTGTTCACCTTGAACTTGTCGTCGACCTATCCACTGACAGCTTCTTATCCGTCTTTAAAAGGTTTGTCGGGAGGAGAGGGCTGCCGGAGAGGATGTACAGCGACAACGCCACGAATTTCGTAGGAGCGTGCAACGTACTGAAGGAACTGAGCGAAGCGTTTCACCACAGTCGGGACGAGCTGAGAGGATACGCGGCTCAGAGAGGCGTCGAGTGGTTTTTCATACCGCCGAGGTCACCACACTTCGGAGGACTGTGGGAGGCAGCCGTCAAGTCCGCCAAGCACCGATTGCTGCGAGGAGTCGGCAACGCCAAGCTCACGGCGGACGAGTTGAGCACCCACCTGGTCGAGGTAGAGGCGTTGCTCAATTCGCGTCCAATCGCGTCGCCGGGCAACGATCCCAACGATGGAGAGGCCCTAACACCAGGACACCTGCTAATAGGGCAGGCTCTGATCACGCTGCCGCAAGAATCCGCCACAGGAGAAGTCTGCAGCAAGGCCAGTTGCGCATATTTGAAGCGGTGGCGAATGCTGTCCGCTCTCAAGCAGCAGTTTTGGGACGGCTGGTCCAAGGACTACATCGCCAGCCTGCAGCAGCGCAACAAATGGAGCGTCGGATGCCGCGATCTGGAGGTCGGTTGCCTGGTAATCGTCCACGAGGACAACGTACCCCCGCAGCGTTGGCTAACAGGCCGCGTGGTGGCAACAACAGCAGGCGAGGACGGTAGGGTGCGTGTGGCCGAAGTACGGACGTCAGGAGGCGTCATCAAGCGCGCCATCCACAAGTTGGCATTGCTGCCAGTGCACACTGCTCCTGTCGAGGAGATCAAAGTGCCGGAGGCCTTTAATGGGGCCGGAATGTTGGAGCAGTAGTTTAAGGTTTTCATTGTTAAATAAGTTAAATATAAGCCTAGTATTGTTAATTATGAATTCCGTATGAAATGTAAACAAGCGAATGTAAACAATGAAGTGTAAAAAGCTTATCAGTGCGCTCAAGCAGATTTGAGTGGCTGAGATCAAGCTGATAAGCTTTCGCCCGTCGCAGCATCACCATGTTCGGATGCTGCTCGTAAAAAGAGTCGTCAAACTGAGATCGAAGCTGCTGGCTGCGCCCGCGCAATAAATAATTTGGAAACGATTTCGAGCTCGTCTTCTTCTTCGCCTGCCCAGTGGAAATTCCCCAGCTAGGCTGATAGCCGCAAGTCTCAATTCTAACATATTTTCTTCGGGAAAACTCTCCCGATTTTCCAGCAACCAAAGCCGCAACAACATCCCACAGCAGAGCAAGAACGATAAGTTTTGCTGGTACCACAGAAAGTTTGGCGACAAGGCTCAGCGCAGTCTGGACCAATGTTCTTTCAAGAACAACAACAACGCAAAAAACTAATCATCCCCGTTGAAGTTTTAAAAGGCAGCTACGACGGAAAAACCTTACCTGCCTTACCTGTTTCAAAACTCCGCATAGAAGTCCATAGCATTTCCACCTCGAATCGCCTCTTCGTTCCAGATGCCAAATCGGGAAAAAGATTCCCCATCGATAAAGGCGCCGTCATATCTGTACTACCAATTTCAATAATAAACAAGGATCTCATCAAGGAGCTTTGTCAAATGAAAATCCACTTTTCGCAGCGAATTGCACAACAAACAAATCATATGGCACAACTCGCATCACTCTGGATCTCGGATTACGTCGCCCATTCACTTGGAATTTTGTAATCGCTGATGTCAATACTCCTATTATTTGATCAGATTTCCTACAAAATTTCAATCTCCTTGTCGACATTAAACGCCGCAAATTGATCGACGAGCAAACATCATTGGCACGTAGTGGTATTTGCAGCTACAATCTTCAGTCACTGTTAAAACATTTAACACATCATGCCAATTTTCAAAATTACTTGAAGAATTTAAATGCATCACTCAACCAACGACAGCAGAGGTCGCGCACTGCATAGATACTAAAGGAGCACCAAATTTTGCAAAGCCACGTCGACTCACTCCTGACAAATTAAAAGCAGTAAAAGCAGATTTCGAGTACTTGCTCAAAATCGGGATATGCCGACCTTCAAAAAGCTAATACGCATCTCCCCTGCATATGGTTCGAAAAGCCACAGGCGAATGGCGGCCATGTGGTGACTACAGAGCTCTCAACGCACAGACAGTTCCTGATCGGTATCCCTTGCCGCACATCCAGGATTGCACGCACATATTCTACGGTAAGAAAGTATTCACCAAAATCGATCTTAATCGTGCTTATTTCTAGATTATTATTTCCGATTGAGCCACGTGACATTCCGAAGACAGCAATAACCACACCTTTCGGGTAATTTGAGTTCACACATATGACATTTGGATTGTGCAACGCAGCACAGACATTTCAACGCTATATGGATGCAGCGCTTAGGGAGCTGGATTTCGTTTTCATCTACGTAGACGACATCGCCGTCGCATCAAGCAATTCGGAGCAACACGAAATCCACCTACGTCAAGTGTTTGAACGAATCCAACGCTTCCATCTCACCATCAATCCCAGCAAATGTTGTTTTGGACAAACTTCAATCGAATTTCTAGGACACCACTCTCATGGCATCAAACCTTTGCCTGACAAAGTAAAGGTCATCACCGAATTTCCTCTGCCCACAGTTGTTAAGGAACTTTGACGCTTTCTGGCAATGATTAACTTTTATAGAAGATTCCTGCCAAGAGCCTTCCAACATCAACAGCCACTGTTACAACTAATCCCAAAAAACAAGAAGAACGATACTTCTCCAATCGCCTGGACAGAAGACACAATCAAACACAATGAGGAGTGCAAACAGACTCTTGCTGCAGCTACGCTTTTGGTTCACCCATCACCAGAAGCAGATCTTTCGTTGAGCAGCGACGCAAGCGATACAGCGGTGGGAGCTGTCCTTCACCAAATCATCGATAAGGAATACCAACCAATGGGTTTCTTCAGCGTAAAACTCACCGATGCACAACGCAAATACAGCACTTATGATCGTGAATTTCTTGCCATCTACCTAGGCATCAAACATTTCCGTTATTTATTAGAAGGCAAGATATTTCATATACGCACTGACCATAAGCCGTTGACTTACGCATTCTGCCAAAGGCCCGATAAAGCTTCACCACGTCAGTTGCGCCAATTGGATTTCATAGGCCAATTTACAACAACAATCGTACACATTGCAGGTGTGGAAAATACAACCGCAGATACTTTGTCTCGCATAGCAGCTCTTGAAGCTGACATAATTGATTATGATCAAATAGCTTCATCACAAGGAAATTGTCCAGAACTCAAAAACTGTCGGAGGACCCAATAATAATAATAATTTATTAGAGGTTAGTGCACTGCGACCACTAGGGTCTATTGTGCCCTCGTCCTAGTGAATGAGCTATAGCTCATCGACCAGTGCAATCGATCGCAAGAATGCGATGATGTCGCCTGGTCGAAGGGCCCTCATTTCCTTTGTGGTGAGTGTAAGGCCTCCAAAGTGGGCTAACCTCATCCGACTGATAGCCGGGCACTCCTCAAGTAGGTGCTCCGGAGTCTCTTCTCCTTCCAGACAAAGTCTGCAAAGACTGTCCTCCCCTATTTTGAGATTGTGCAGATGCTTGCGCAGTCTGCAGTGCCCGGTCAGGAAACCCGTGACTATTCGGAGAGATCCTTTGCTCAGCTCCAAACAGTCCTTGGTCCTCTTACTGTTGTAACTACCTAGCAGACGTTTACTCTGCCTTGCCCCTTTCGACGACTGCCAGAAGTCATCGCAGGCAGTCATGAGATCCACACGACTGCTCTGGCTAATGACTCCTGGCCCTAGTCCACAGAAGGGCTCCGGACCGTAGAAGGGCGTACTCGCCCCCTTTCTAGCCATTATGTCGGCCACATGTCATTGCCGGGGATCCCCGCATGTCCGGGTACCCAGTACATATATGGTTACTTTATTGTTCACACCAAACTCATTGAGTGTTCCTTTACATTGCCATACTAGTCTGGAAACAATCTTATGTGCACTGAGTGCTCTGATTGCTGCCTGACTATCTGAGAAAATGGCTATGTCTCTTTGATTGTAACCCCGCTCAATATTGAACGAGGCACATCTCTCTATCGCGTGTCCCTCCGCTTGAAAGATACTGGCGAATTTCCCTAGAGGGTCGTGATATTTGAGTCGGGGTCCACAGACACCCGCACCCGCACCATCCTCTGTTAGTGAGCCGTCAGTGTACCACCTAATAGCATGTGGTTTCTCATCATAGGTGGTAGACATGCTGGTCCACTCCGACTTGTTGCTAAGCTCTGTTTTAAAGAGCTTATCAAAGCTAAACTTGGCCAATTGAACATCCTGCGGATATTCTAGTAACAGGTCAGTTGCAGTCGCGGCCGAGTCAGCTGGTCTTGCCCCTGTTATCCTCATGGTAGATCTGAGCGCACTGTGCTTGATATGCAAGTGCAGTGGTGGAAGCCCGAGCAGCACATCCAGAGCAGTGGACGGGCAGGTGCGCATAGCGCCCGAGATGCACGTGCAGGCAAGTCTCTGGAGTTTGCCCAGTTGCCTTCTTGTGACATCAAGGTCAGCGCGATTCGCCCAAACCGCAGCCCCGTAGCTGACTATGGGCCTCACCATAGCAACATACATCCACAGTAGGATCTTTGGAGACACTCCCCAATTTTTCCCTGCAAGAGATCTACAGCTCATTAAGGCCATAGTGGCCTTGCGAACGGCATGTTCCACATGTTGTCTCCACATTAGTCGCTTGTCTAGGATGACTCCCAGATATTTGACTTCAGTGGAGATCGGAATCTCTGTGCCCCTAATGGCTATGGGCCGAATGGATTTCAGCTTGTAGCGATTGGTGAAGGCGACCGCTGTGGTTTTCGCTGGATTGATATTCAGCCCCACGTCTCTGCACCAGTCTAAGCTAAGTCTTAGGCCCAGTGTGATCCTGTCGCACAATGTTCTCTCAAAATTACCTTTACAGACTAAAGTGATGTCATCGGCATAGCCTTGACATTCAAACCCATTTGCTGTAAGTTTAACTAGCAGATCGTCCACCACGAGGCTCCAGAGAAGTGGTGATAGGACACCCCCCTGCGGACACCCCCCTGCGGATGTGTTATCAAAGGCACCCTCTATGTCCATAAAGGCACAAAGAGCTACCCCTTTGGCTTTTACAGAGCGCTGTATACTGTCTACTGCCGATTCAGTAGACTTTCCTTCTCTATAGGCATGCTGATTCGCATGCAGAGGCCTTCTCACCAAGTGCGAGTTTCTAATGTGGTTGTCCACAATCTTCTCAAGGGTTTTCAGCAGGAAGGAGGTAAGGCTGATCGGCCTGAAAGATTTGGGATGAAAGGGGTCTTTCTTCCCAACCTTCGGGATAAAGATCACCCTAGCCGTTCTCCATGCCCTAGGAATGTAACCCATTGCTAGGCTCCCTCGGAAAATACTTATAAGGAACAGCATTAGCTGTTCGACACCCTTCTGAAGATCGATGGGTATGATTCCATCCACCCCCGGAGCCTTGTAGGGGCTGAGTGTACTCAACGCCCACCTAATCTTTTGTTCAGTTACGATCGCTTCAGCCAGGCTCCAGTTGGGTCTCCCGTTGGTGATCCTTTCGTAGCTGTTGTCTACATCGGAGATGGTTCAGCACAGAGGGAAGTGAGTTTGCAGGAAAAGTTCCGATTTCTCTTCCTCGTCCTCGGTGAACGATCCATCCGCCCTCTTCAGGCAAAGTTCAGAAAGTGCTTTGCCTTTCGAGATTGCCTTAAACACTCTGGCCGCAGGTGCGGCTTGCTCTATGGTGGAACAAAATTTCCGAAAGTGAGCACGCTTACTGTACCGGATTTCTTTGTTATATTCTGTCAGCTTTTTGGTGTAAGATTCCAAATTGGCACTGTTCTTTTTAGCTGTGTTAAACAGCTTCCTGACTTCTACACGAAGTAGTCCTAGTTTCCTATTCCACCAGGGATTGTCCCTATTGGACTCTATGGCTTTTTCGGGACAGTTTGCATGATATGCATCCAATATAGTGTCTCCTATTTCTCTTGAGAGTTGCTCAAGATCCTCTGGAGACGATACTCTCCTGCTATGATTCAGTCTGCTCAGATTTAATCCCAAACAGGACTAATAGTCTGGCCAGTCAGTCCGTCGTGGATTCCTGATAACCCTGCTGAATCTAAGGTTACTATGAATGTCGAACAGGATGATCTTGTGATCCGACATTGACGGTTCTGAGGAGACCTTCCAGTTGCGAATCAACCGGGAGCCCCCCTCATTCCCGAAAGTGATGTCCAGTACTTCAGCCCTGTGAAGTATCTCCCGGGAAGTATGCCGACGCCACCACAATACTCCCGTGCTCGCTAGTGATCATCACCGCTACTAGATCTCTGTTGAGAAATTGAGAGAGGCAAAGAAAATCAATATCCTTTCGCACCAAGATACAAGCTCTCGGTGATGCCTCCCTTACATCTGCAATAGTTTGCATACTCACTTTACTTAGGCGGCAGATCCTGCCTCTGACGACCCAAGGCTCCTGGATGAGCACCAGCCCCAGGTCAGAGCTGGAGACCAACCTGCCGATGACAGCCGAAGCTGCCTTCGCGTGATGCATGTTGATCTGTGCCACGCTGGTGACCCCCATCCTTAGAGCTCTTCTTCACTCTCCGAGAGCGTCAGATAGGCCTCTGACAGCATCCCGGTAGGTGTCCGCTCATCATCGGATGGTTCCTCAATGCTGGTTTGCTCCTCCTCGCCGCCCATGTCCAGGCGCGCCAGGTCCAGCCCCTGTAGCGAAACCGAGTCCAACTCGGCCTCCACTGCTGCTAAGTTCATGGCCTCAGCTGCTTCGCCCGAGGGGCAGGAGGGTGCCTCCTTGGCTGTCACCGTTGACGTGCCAGGCACATCATTGGTATTCGCCTTCGTTGGCACCTCCGCCCCCACAGGTTCCTGCTTCTTGTGCAGGCGGCATTTAAGCTGGCCGAACCTGTAGCTCACCAGCATTTCGCGCTTCTTAAGGAGTGTCAGCGCCTCCTCATCCAGGCCGAGCATCAGCACCTTGCCGCCCTTGGACTCCAGGTGCCGGATGACCCGCCAGGTCTCGGTGAGAAGGCCCATGTTCTGCTCATTGAGCAGCCCGAGGGATCTCTCCATCGTCTCCCCAGCCGTACGGGGCAGGTAGACCGTGACGATGTTCATCGCCGGCAAATCATCCTGCAGGCAGGTGCGGAGCTGCACACCCACCTTGGTGCTGATGCTGGGGACCGTCAGCTCCAGCCACTTCTTGGCATCGCCGTCCATGCAGTCCACTAGAAGTAAACCATCACGGAACTGGATGCCCTTAAAGTTTAGAGCCGCGGTCCAGCCCTTCCTCATCTCTTCGACAAGGGCCTGCTCCATCGCCGACAGCTCATCCTTCGTCAGGAGCCTCCTCGGGTAGTCCTCCGCCAGTATAGCAAGGTTCGTGCCCTTGGCTACACTGGCGTACGAGGCCGCCTTCGGACGCTTCCCGACTAGCGAGGTCCTAGATCCCTCCAGCGCTGCGACGTTCCTCCTCTTAGTCCGTTTGGACTCGGTCTTGGGGGGGGTCAAGCGGCGACGTGTGTTGCAGTAGCCTCTTCCTCCCCGCAACGGCCTGGCCGCCGACTCTCTCCACTGGAGACACGTTCGTCCCCGCAACGGCCTTGCCGTTCGGTGCACGGTGCTCCAGTGCTCTCTTCCGGGCCTCCTCCGGCCTCAAGCCACGTTCGAGGTACTGGAGGTACCACTTTCGGCCGGCTCCGCTGAGGCCTTGCCTCAGGGGATCACCGGCTCCTCCAGGCTGACCTGCCGCTGGGACAGGCTGCTTCGCCAGTTGCTGCCTCGACCTTACGGAAGAGGGTGTTGCAGCGTCTCTCCTGCTGGCGTCGCCCGCCTGCGGGACAGCCGCTGGGGCAGTGCCGGGCACTGCAACCCCCCCCCTGGTGTAAGTTCGTTTGGTGACCTCACTTGAGGCCACTTGAGACTTGAAGGTCTCTACACCCTTCGAGGCGCTCTGCGTCGGGGTCGAGCCCTTCGGCTTTGCAGCACTCTTAGGGTGAGGGGCCAAGCAAGTCGGAGCAACGCTCTTAGAATTTTTATTTTTGGATTGAACGGTTCAACACTCTTTTCTTTAAACCCACCGGACTTGCCAAATGCTTTGGCAAAGTGTCAAGAATTAGAGTCTAACAACTTTCAAGCCCAGTTTTTGCCCAGGAATTATGGATTTAGGAATGAAAAAAAAAATCTGGGAAACAACCTAAGATTTAATCCAGTAAATTCTAGACAGAATAATAATACCTCCAACAGAATGAATAATAATCAGAATTATAATTGGCCGTAAAACGGTAACTTTGGATAAAATAATAATTGGAATCCGAATAACAATTCTAAGGTGTAACCCACACCAGAACCAATGCACAGTGGTTGCGCCCATAAAGTAGCCAAGCCATATTTAAAATGATCAAACAAATCAAGATCAAACCTTTTTTTTCTGCAATGCTAACGGTGCTTTCTAAAAATAGAACTAAGGTTGCAAGTTTGTGTTATTTTGCTGCGCGCAGTTGTACGAAGAGCATTCGACAAGAGACAATTCCCAACTTCAAAGCAGTCAAGCTCGGGCTATAATTGTTCAAATTTTAGGATTTAAAATGATTTTGAAAATTTAAGGTATTTAATTTATTAAATTATTTTTGTAATATTTATTCTATTTATAATACATTTATGTGACATTTAAATTAATGTAACCTTTTTTGTGCATTTTTTTATCGTCTTTTCTATGTTTTGTTAAAGTTTTAGTTGTGTTCCCCCCCGATTATCTTAATGAAATCTTAACTAGTGTGTTTGTCAATGTTTTGCGATATAAGAAAAACTTACCGCATTTGCGCCTAAGTGCTGCAAAGTACTCTAACATTAAAAATACTAACGCCGTATCCTTTAATTTTAAGGTCTAATTTCTAGTTAACGCGCTGCGTTTGATTTGCTGTTGTGATCCCGTTATTGTGTTTGGATTTGTGTTTGTGTTCAAATATGTTGTTTTGGTATTTAGCTTTTAAAACTCTGTTTTTTACTTTACTATTAGGCACATTATTTAACATTTGGTGCACGGAAAAGGGTCTCAATGCACAAAAAGCGAAAAATGTGGCAAATCGAGTTCGAAAATTGATTGAAGATATGGAGGAAGTGACAGAAGTTTGTAGAATAAACAACTGCACTAATTATAAATTGGGAGTTATTAAAATTTTACGGGTTTTAACAAACACCGACCTATTTAATAGATTATTTTTAAGCTCCGACCCTCTTAGTTATGGTGAAAGATTGTCTTTTCAATGTAAAGAAAAATCAAAACTTTTAAAGTCAACTATTGAGTTACTAAAATAATATATACATACATTTACTATATCAATATTAATTTGAATTTATATTAATTATGTTATTTTGAATTGTTAAATTATTTTGTATAACTTTATAAATAACTATAAAAAAACATTGGATATTTTTTTTCATGGTGTTTTTTTTTGCTGTTGCAATAGATTGGTTTGAGGTGGGCATAAATATTTTCATATTATTCCTGGTAGGTAGGTTTAAGTGGTGAGACCCTTCTCGAGCCTCCAATTAGAGCTGTGCTCCGTTTTGATCCACACCCTCTGTTTTCTGGTAATAGCTAGTGATGTTTAGCACCATCCCGCATTGTTAAGAAAAGCAAGGATGGCTGCAATCTTGAGCTTCCCTTCTTCTCCCAGCGATTCCAGCTGGAAGGCATTGAAATTACGCATTCTTCTGTTGTTTAGAGCTGGACAGTGACAGAGTAGGTGCTCTGGTGTCTCCTGTTCTGTTGGTTCTTTGCAGCTTCTGCAGCTTGTATTATGGGGCAGCCCCATCTTCATTGCATGCGTTCCTATCGCCCAATGACCGGTGGAGACTGCTGTAATCCTACTGATATCCTTTTTACTGTGGGATATCAGTTCTTTAGTGCGTTTGCTGTCGAAGATCGGCCAACATAGCTTCGATCTTCGGTTTTGACTCGTCCTTGACCATTCTTTGGTGGCCTGACCTTTGAAAAAGTCGTGGACCCTAGACTGCACTGCGTTCAGTGATATTGGTGTATTTTTAATGTTGCTACGCTCGGATGAGCCCTTGCGGGCTAGCTCGTCTGCCTTTTCGTTTCCTGGTATGTCGTTGTGCCCTGGCACCCAGGTTATTCTTACGTCGTTGTGTTCAGCAAGCTCATTTAAGGCTCCCTTACATTCCGACACTAACTGTGAGTTTGTCTTGACTGCTGCTAGAGCTTTGATAGCCGCTTGGCTATCAGAGTAAATCCTCACTTTGGTATTGCTAAGGCCTCGCTGATTGGATAGTCTGGTTGCCTCCAATACAGCGAGTACCTCAGCCTGAAAGACCGTCGCTGATGCTGGGAGACTGAAAGTCGTTTCGATCCCCCAGCTCTCAGCGAAGATCCCAGCCCCCACACCACAGCTCATCTTGGAGCCATCGGTGTAGAGCGATACCTCATCTTGTTCGGTTACCCTACCTCTAGTCCACTCCTCCCTCGTCGGGTAGGAGGTCGTATAGCCTTTACCGAATCTAATTTCGGTTGTCATGTAGTCCATGTCTTCGTCTATTAACGCCTTAACCCCGTCAAGGATAGTGCGGTGTCCTATGCGGCGTTCCCTCCAGCAATTGCTTGCTTTTAGTCTCACCGCACTCTGAGCCGCCGTATCCTTGATGAATAGGTCAATCGGCATGATGTCCAGGATTACGTTCAGGGCGGCCGCTGGGCACGAGCGCATAGCCCCCGTGGCTCCAGCGCATGCCGAACGTTGTATCCTCGTTAGTTTGGTGATGTTATAGGCTCTAGTTAGTGCCGGCCACCATACTAGAGCCCCGTAAGTTAATATTGGTCTAACTACTGCTGTGTAGAGCCATATTATGGTCTTTGGGTGTAGTCCCCAGTTTTTCCCAAACATCTTTCTACAGGAGTAGAAGGCAATGCCTGCCTTCCTGACTCTCTCTTCGATGTTCCGTTTCCATGAGAGCTTTGGGTCCAGTATAATTCCTAAATACTTCGCCTGCTCTGAAAGTTTAAGCTCTATGCCATCTACTTTTGGCATGTTGTAGCTTGGGATCTTTGATCTTCTTGTGAATAGCATTAGTTCTGTTTTATTTGGGTTAATCCCCAGTCCGCAGGATTTCGCCCAATTATTTAGTCTTTCCAGGGCCCCCGACATAATGTTGCTTATGACGTCGGGGAATGGACCTGATACTAGTAGCACTACGTCGTCGGCGTATGCTACTGCCCTTACTCCACCACAATTGAGTTCTTTCAATATGTGGTTCATGTTGATTAGCCAGAGAAGCGGCGACAATACTCCGCCCTGGGGTGTGCCTCTCTTCACTACTCGCGTGAGGTGAGTGCCACCCAGTTCGGCCACTATCGTCCTACTCGTGAGCATTGCACCTATCCATTCTCTGGTGCATCTCTCAACACCCATCGAGCTGAGGGAGCCCAGGATGGGTTCGGCGTTCACGTTATTGAACGCGCCTTCTATGTCTAAGAAGGCGGCCATCGTGTATTCTTTGTAGTTCAGAGCTTTCTCGACGTGACTCACCACTTCGTGCAGTGCTGTCTCGGTCGATCGACCTTTTCGGTATGCGTGTTGGGCATCCGACAGGTGATCTCCCTCCGCCTTGTCTCTTATGTGAATGTCTATTAGCCTTTCCATCGTCTTCAGGATGAAGGATGTTAGGCTGATTGGTCTGTAATCCTTTGCTAGGATGTGACCCCTCCTGCCCGGCTTTGGAATAAATATTACTTTAGCTTTTCTCCATAGGAGCGGTATGTGACTCAGGTCCATGCTAGCTTCATAGATGGCTTTAAGCCACCTGCTGATGCTTTCTTTTGTTGCCTGTAGCATCGCCGGTACAATACCGTCGGGGCCCGGGCTTTTATATTTGTCGAAGGAGTCTATCGCCCATTGTATCTTATCAATGGTGATAATGTCTCCAGTTGTCGTAAAGTTCTGTTCTATTCTAGGTCTCCCGGGGTCCGAGTTTACCCGCACGTTCCCTGGAAAGTGCGTGTCTACAAGTACCTCTAAGGATTCCTCGACTGACGATGTAGACGTACCGTCAGGTTTGTTAATTAGGGATGGGCTTGTGTGCCCTTTAGCAAGGATTTTACTAAGCCTTGCCGTGTCCTTTATGTCTTCTAAAGCTTCACAGTAACTTTTCCAAGATTCTTTCTTAGCTTCGTATACTGCTTTTTTGTATTGTTTTTGTATTTCTTTATATGGTGCCCATTCTTTGGACACATAACATGTATTAAATGATTTTCGTGTTCTTTTTCTGAGATCACTCAGCTCCTTGGTCCACCACGGTGGGTACTGCTTCTTTGAGAATGACACTTTGCAAGTCTCCTCAAAGGCGTTGTTTAGTATGTTCGTGAGGTCCTCTACTTCTTTATCGAGGGCCTTTGCTGAGGATTGTACCTTAATCCTCCTGTTGCTAACCTTAGAGTGGACAATATCTCTGAATTTGCCCCAGTTTGTCTTTCGTGGATTGCGTCTCGGTGTCGCTTTACTAATCGGCACCGATAACTCAAATAATATGTACCTATGATCAGAAAAAGAATGTTGCAGCGACACATTCCAGTTCTCTACTGTATAGTGGCTATGTTCTACGAGTAAAGTGAGGTTTAGCACCTCCTCCCACCCTTGAAAAACCTCCGTGCTCGGAAATCTAAAGGTTGGTGTATTCCCCTTGTTGCATATTGTAACGTTACGACATATAATATGATCAAAAAGTGACTAACCTCTATCATTTGTTTCGGAACTTCCCCAGAGTGTGTGTCTCGCGTTCGCGTCGCACCCGATCACCAGGGTTGTCTTCGTGTCTTCCGCCCGCTGCAACAGCTTGACCACCGGTTCTGGCGGAGCCTTCTCGTCGTGGGCCATGTACGCAGAGGTAATCAGCATTCCTGTTCCATCTACTGTGACGAATCTGGCAACTGCTAGATCCGATGTGCTGAGATTAGAAACAAGAAAAGCGTTAAAGTGATTCTTTATTACTATACAAGCTCTCGGTCTACCTGTCGAGTTGGTGTATAGTAGGTTGTATCCAGGTAGTGTCAGACCAGAAACTTGCTCGTTCCTGGTCCATGGTTCTTGAAGTAGCGCAATGTCGATATCCTTCTCCCTTAGAAGGATTAACAAATTAGCTGAAGCGTGCGAGCTGCGCTTCAAGTTAATTTGCACTACTTTCGGCATTGTTGTTCGTCTGTGTGGAGTTGGGCGACTTGTCGTCGATGATCATGTCATCCAACAACTTGTTCGTGTCGTCCACCTCCTCCAATAGCTCGTCCGGTTCTGCAAGAAAGACCTTGATCTTGGCCTTCCTGATGCCGTACCGGATTTTGTAATTGTTCTTTTCCAGCTGCGGCAGGCAACGCTGGTTTATTAGCATAAGAAATGGCTGGCTCGTCTTCATTTCTTTTTCGGCCTTCAGGATGGCCCAGTCCTCTGTATGGACGTCTAGGTTTTGCGCTCTCAAACATTGGAGCACCCTGGCATGGTCAGATTGCCCCAGTGGTAACCAGATGCGAGCTCTGGGTCTCCTAGGAATCTCCCTGGCGTGGACCAACCTAATCCTTAGGCCGTTCCACGTGTTGCCGATCCTGGCCACACATTCCTCCAGGAAGCTCCTCGAGAACCCGTCGTCGCACCTGATTACCCGGTGCCCTCTCACCACGTCCGAAGAGTCGAAGGAGGGGATAGGGCCGTCCGGCATGGCAACCAACCTGTCGGTCACCATGTCGGACATCTTGGCCTCTATCTCCCCCAACTTCTCTGCCAGCAGGCGCCCGTCGTCGTTGAGCTCATCAACCAGCGCCATAGCCAGACTGTCTCTGGCCACCTCACTAAACTTCTTCGCCTGCTTGACGAATGATGTCGCTCTTGCTTTCCCCTGAGCGTCCCTGGCCCTCTTAGGTGCGCTAACGCTCACATCCTGTGATCGTTCGCGCTTCGCCTTCAGGGGTTGGAACGCCTCGGGGTTTGCTTTTTGATAGGCCTCGAATTCCGCAATCTCTGCGAGGAATTTCGCTTTGTCTGCGGCGTCTCTCGGGTCCACCTTGCCCTCAGCCTCATTCTTCGCAATTTTGCTCAGAATGAAACGGGCCCTGTGTGCCCTTGCACGCCTCTTTTGGTGTGGCAGCGGCTCATCTTTGCCGCCATTATCTTCTACGGTGGTGCCCAACTGAGCCACACCTGTGTGTGTAGTGGCTTGAGGGGTGCTAGCACTAGCGCCCCCCTCGGATGTCGACAGAGCGTTGATGGCCGGACTTGGCATCAGCAGCTCGTCCTCGTCGATATCCGATGATGGTTGAGAACCTAAGCCCTGCCTAGGCATTAGCAACTCCTCCTCGTCCATCTCTGACAGTTTTCGGGGTTTAGCCTCACCCACGAGGTCCGAAGCACGGGTTTGGTTGTTCATTATCATTCATAATCGCCCGCTTTGCTCGACCAGGCAAGCGCAGCGGGCCAGAGGGGGTTTGGGGCATTGAAGAAGGTCGACCGCGGCTTCGCCCCAAAGCCGCGGCAAGGCATCTTACGACCCAGGGTTGCCCGGCCCTGAGAAGGCTCCGTTCAGACACAGCTGGATTAACCCCTCAGCTGCGAACCAAAAGTCAGGGGGCACGGGTCGCTTGACACCCCTGACTTGAGGGGAGGACGTTTTAAGACTTTCCCAGGTCTCGGTGGGGAGGAGGAGTCATAGGTGTTAAATTGTTGGGATACACGGGAAATTGCCGCTCGTATTAGCCGTACCGAGGTACGTTTCCAGGAGGTACCGCGCGGAGGACCCTCTCCGAGGAGAAGGTGGTGTCTATCGGCTTGATATACACCTACGAGTCGACTTGATGCACCAGTGGCCCAAGGAATATACATCAGCAAATACTATGCTGATCTTGCCTTGGTCTGATGCACCCTTACCACCCAAAAAACATTCCTACTTATTTAATTTTTTTTTCTTTTTTTTAATCCCATATAAGTAACCGAAATATTATAAATGCATAGTTTTCCAAACAATCACTTTATTGCAGACTGATCGTTCTATGGCAGCTATATGATATAGTAGTACGATCTGACTAATTTTAATATATAATATTTGAGGTATTATTATTTTGTCCAAAGTTTCAAGCCTCTACCTCAACTGGAAGTATTTATGGCCGCGCTCTCCTTAGAACGCCGCCGACTGTGCAATTGAGGTAAAGATAATTTAATAGCACAGGTGGAATTAGTTCAACCAGATTATAACAAAAAATTTACTTTGGCAACAGACGCATCAGATGTAGCTATCGGAGCCGTTTTATCATAGGATAATAAACCAATTACTTTCATATCCAAAACTTAAAAAAAAACTGAACAACTTTATGCCACAAAAAAAAAAAAAGAATTGTTAGCCATAGTTTGGGCTCCTAAAAATCTCTGAAATTATTTATATGGAGTTATTGGTATAGAAATACAAATACAGAAATACAAATATTTAGAACAATCAAGCTCAGATCAAACTACACAGCATTCTGCTGAAAGTAGTTTTGAAAATGTAATACAAGAGACCCATAAACCGTTAAATCAGTTTCAACAACAACTACTATTCACAACGGGGAGGTATACAATACATGAGTCATTGAAAGTTTTTGACAAAACACGACATATAATCGAATATGATACGCCAGAAAACTTAATAACAACATTAAGGGAGTATCTACCACGGTAGGAATTCATTGCACTTTAGAAGATCTTTATCATATTCAATTACCCTTAAAAAACAATTTTACTAACAAATTCCTTTTTACTAAAATATTTCTACAAGACGTAGAAAACAATGAAGATAAACAATTATAATAGAAGAAACACAGAGTAGAGCTCACAGAGGACTAGACGAAAATTACAAACAAATCAATAGATTATATTATTGGCCAAATTTATTTATCAAATTAAAGGAATATATTTACAAATTGTACAATTTGCAATAAAAATAAATATAACAGGCATCCAATTAAAATTCCTATTGGGGAAGCTCCTATTCCAACTAAAGAGGGAGAAAACTTACACATCGATATTTATTACGTGCAAAGTCTTATTTTCTTAACGTGTATTGACGCGTATTCAAAATTCCTAGTATTAAAAGAAACTCAAAATAAACTAAACATCGAAAATAAAGTAATGGAATTACTACAACATTTTCCTCACGCCATAGTAATTATGACTGATAATGAACCGAGCTTTACCTCTGCTCAATTTAAATCCTTTGCACAAAGATGTGATTTAACTCCACATTTCGCTGACCCCAGACACAGTACCTCAAACGGACAAGTTGAAAGGGCACATTCAACCTTAACAGAATTAGCTCGTTGCATAAGGGAAGAATTTAATCTCACTGACTATTCTGAAATATTTATTAGAGCCGCAATAGAATTCAATCAGAGCATTCATTCTACAACAAACCAAAAAACCTTTTGATATTCTCTATAATAAAATTGAACACGAAAACATTTCAAAAATTCTAAAGAACAGTCAAGAAAAAATGTTAGAAACATATAATAAAGGTCGTAAAGAAAAGGAATATCATGTAGGTCAAGTTGTTTATGAAAAGAAACATGGAAAAATAAATAAACTTAAAACAAGATATAAAAAACAGATTGTTAAAGAAAACTTACCTAACCAAATAATAATCAGGCTGGCGAAAATCCTCCATCTGAACCCTCCAAGAGGGCGCCGGCTGGGCAATGGGCACTGTATTATCCCGGACAACGGGTAATGCACTGCTGCTTGCTCCGTCCGCGGTAATACAGTGTCTAGCTAAGGCAACAGTTGAATTCCTTCTGCTGAAAAAGCCGGAGGAAATGAATCATCTGCCATGGGTGGAGGTGCCTGGCGGTTAGGCATAAAACGCAGCCTGGCGGTTAGGCATAAAACGCAAGTGGGTGGTTCCCCGGAAAACGAACCAGTCTGGAATATGGACGAAAGAAACGATTCAACTCGGGCTGGGATTTCAGCCCAAACGTCGGTGGAAGGCGTGACTGCTACCACCGGCGGGCACGGAGGGGAACAATCCTCTCTGCGTGTCGCCAGCGGTCACACCTCTAGCATGACGGGAGCAGGTCGTGCCAGTTGTACTGCTACTGCCAAGAAACAAACTCAGAGCAAACTATGCCGCTCAGGTGCCGCCGTCAATACAGACACGCGCCTGGAGAGCGCGCAGCTCACACTGGAGGAGGAGGAGACCCTACTCCGCTCGCCAGAACCAAGCACCAGCTCCCCGCGCAGGGACGGGCCGAAACGGTCTAGCGAGGGGAGGGAGGCGAATGCGCAGTATAAGGCTGCCCTCGAAATAGGAAGCCGGCTTCGTGCCAAAGCACGAGGAGAAGGCAAAGCTTGCCTGGGCCGAGCAGAAGATTGAAGAGGGCAGGTTATACTACGCCAACATCCCCCACATGTCCTCTACGGGCGGATTCGCCAACAAAGTGGAGGAGATGCTTGCCAGCAAAAGGCAACGCTCTGCCGAGAGCTCCACTAAGGACGCTCCGGCGAGCAAGCGGCAACGCGGGCCCAAACAGGTAGGCCCTCCACCTAAGGAGAAGAAGCCTTAGAGGGCACAGAGAGTCAGTGGGGTGACCAAACGACATCTGATCGTGGCACTCATCGACCGGAACGACGAAAACGGAAAGATGTCCGAAGAACGGTGGAAGACGGTGCACACGAGGCTCGTTGAAGCGCTGTTTGCACGGATGGAGGATGACTCCCTTGGTCCCATGCCCACTTTCGATGGTGCAGGGTGGCTAAATGGGTAAAAATCCTGAAGTGAATGGACGACCCGACTCGGAAGTGGCTGACGCAAACGGTGTGAGGAGCCGATTGGCCCTCACAAACAAATAATATAAATAAACACCTATATGATATAAATAAATAATATGAATAATAATATAAATACCTATAACTAAATAATATAAATAATAATATAATATAAATATATATTT
The DNA here is from genome assembly GCA_018903765.1 of Drosophila aff. chauvacae BK-2020. Taxonomy (NCBI): domain Eukaryota; kingdom Metazoa; phylum Arthropoda; class Insecta; order Diptera; family Drosophilidae; genus Drosophila; species Drosophila aff. chauvacae BK-2020. Next base: position 1,080,404 of record JAEIGO010000863.1, on the reverse strand, counting down.
AAATAATAATATCAAGAGGAAACCTAAGTAATGTAAATAATAAAATAAAATAATAGGAATAATTAATAATAAGAATAATAATTATATATATTCCCCCGTTACTAGTTTTGTAAGCGATAGGTAGTAAATTAGATAAAGGCTACGGCAGCCACACGCGATAGTTTTAAAACTGTCACCACTAACCCAAGCTCGACCCGTTAGCCTGGAAGGCTAGCACACACCAACACACACACACCAGAACATGCAGCGGAACTCACCATAGATCACGCCACCCGAAAATTGGCAAGCGCTAATGAGAGCGAGGGAGAGGGAACGACCGATCGTACGGTAAACTTCTGGAAGAAGTCGAAAAGAACTCCGCAAGAAGTTTCGCGAAGCGAAGCGGAGTAGAGTTCGAGATAAGCAGTGAATTGAGACGGACGTAAAACGTAGATCGATCGAGTGAAAACCGCGTGCGCGGGTAAAACCTGCAAAACTTGTGGACTTTTGGAAAAGGAGATACGGGCCGGCGAAAGCCACCGTACATTGGATTTGGACAATAGGATTTGGAGCAAGAGGAGGATTTGGCAATGACTGGCCCAGGACCAGTGGCGGGGCAGAGCCATTCCACACGTGGAGCCAACGTGTGTGTGCGAGCGAGCGAGATGGGTGAGTGGCAGACAGTGAACCGCAACGAGGTGTATAGAAAGTGCGTGTGTTCTTAAAATCTTTTCGAGCCCTCGATGCGGTGGTCACCGAAGAGTGCGGTCAGACGGACTCTAAGATAAATATATAATGATACGTATTTTTTTATTTCAATCTGATACTTGGAATTTTCGAGAAATAATTTTCTAAAGTTTCTTGTTTCTAAAAAAGATACTTTTTTCAACCGCATATACTGAGAAAACTAATGAAGATACAACAATGTGTCCAAGACATGAAACGTGCGCCCTTTCCTTAGCTTTCCAATAAGTTTAACTAAAAAAAAAAAAAATGTTTCTTTATGAAAAAAAAAATTAAAATTTAACAATAAATTTAAAAAAAATCAAATTTGGACATAATTTTTTTAAATTTTTTATTTTTAAAAGGTAGCCTTAAGGCTTGTTTAAATTTCAGAGTGGAGAAATGAATACTTTGGGAGTAGTGAATTTTTAAATCACCGCTCGCGTGGTCGAAGCGTACTGCGAGCGCGAATTGCGCATTTTTTTCTATCATTTCCCATCAATTTTAACTGATTTCGTATCTTTTTAAGGCTCCGACCACGCGAGCGGTGATTTAAAAATTCACTACTCCCAAAGTATTCATTTCTCCACTCTGAAATTTAAACAACAAATAAAAAATTTAAAAAAATTATGTCCAAATTTGATTTTTTTTAAATTTGTTGTTAAATTTTAATTTTTTTTTTTCAAAATTCAAAAATTTTTTTTTTTTAGTTAAACTTATTGGAAAGCTAAGGAAAGGGCGCACGTTTCATGTCTTGGACACATTGTTGTATCTTCATTAGTTTTCTCAGTATATGCGGTTGAAAAAAGTATCTTTTTTAAAAACAAGAAACTTTAGAAAATTATTTCTCGAAAATTCCAAGTATCAGATTGAAATAAAAAAATACGTATCAAATATTTTCAAGTTATAAACCGAAAAAAAATATAAGAAGGAAAACAAAATTTTGGTGGCAAATTTTGCGTGGAACGCCCCATATATATATTTTTGCGCAAGGTACGAAACATAACCTGGAACGAGAGGTTATGCAGGCACGTGGACAGCAGAACACGTGAGCCCCAGAAAGATAAGAACAGGTCAAAAGAGAAAAAGGGAAAAAAAAGAGCGGGCCCTCTCTCGGTCAGCCCATCAGGTCGCAAGATTTTTTCTAAAACACGAGGTAGGGAGAAGCTAACATATTCCCCACAGCACGGCCATCTTGTTTCACTCTCATCGTCGTCTCTCTCACACCCGCAGTGAAGTCGATCTACTTCCACGATAGTCAACGGAATCTTTGGAGAGTTCGTATACAACCGTCGCCGAGTATCGTCGTCGCAGAATTTCACAATCGTTGTGCCTCGTCGTTGCTACCTTCGGTCCGCCTGAGCATTTATACGCCGTTTTAGAAATAAATTCGTGAATTCTGTGAGCTTCGTTTGACCCCGCAATAAATTTTCGCTGTGTAGGAAAATATTTCTTTCGTGTCTGTAATTAGTTTCAAGGAATATTTCTTTAAAATTTTTTTGCAAACATGGGTGCACGTTGGATTTCGTATCTCCGCAAGCGAGAATTGGAAGCGATTTTAAAGGAGTTCGGAATGGAAGCAGCCGGGAGCGTGGAGGAAATGAGAAGCCGGTTGGCCTCATTTAATAACAGGGATGACCACGTTGTAGAAATCACCGAGCGACTGCAGAGATGTGAAACCGAGATTTTAACAGTAATTAGCGAGAGGAGGCAGCGATCGCCGAGCCCAAATCCGGGGCCCACGCAGCTCCATGTTCCCGCATGTTAGTGGAGACACGGACACCAATCCGGTCAGGAGGGATATCTCTCCCAGGAAGAGCTATATGTCAGCGGCCATCCTAGCGGAGAAGTTGCGGAAATGGGGAGTATGCTTCGACGGAATCACGGACCCGATCACCTTCATCCAGCATCTCGAGGAGCGAGCCTCGGCGTACGAGATCAACGTGGAAAAGATGACACAGGCGAGGTCTTTTAACGGGTACTGCGGAAAACTGGTTCAGGACCAGCCAACTGTTCGGGGAGTCTTGGGCAAATTTTAGGAAGGCTTTTCTCGATTTCTTCTTGCCGCCGAGGTATTTTCAGCGACTCGAGGATGACATCCGCACCAGGTATCAGCAACCGGGAGAAACGTTTAAGCAGTATTTGGTGAACATACGACTGTTGATGCACAGAGCAGGATATAGCCCGGAACAGGAGTTGGATAGGATTTATGAAAATCTTCAGCAGGATTACCAACTTTTTACTAGGCGACACGAGTTCACGACGCTGGAGCAGTTGACTGTCTTAGCGGTCAACTACGAGGTCACTCGGGATCGGGATACAGGAAACCATGCCAGGAGGCTGGCCGAGCTGCAGCCACCGAGGAGAACTGACCACGGATCGTATCCTGGAATGCCACCAAGGAACCGCCCGAATGTCGCGCCACCACCTGCACGAGGACCTATACCCGCCGCTGGTATTTCAGGAAAAGTTCCCCGGGTGGAAAACTTGTCAGTGGTGCCGAATTTCAGGGAAGCTTGCAGGAACTGTGCAGAACTAGGACACTATGCGAGCGGATGCCGTGGTCGTCGGGTGGTTTTCTGCTGGGAATGTGGTCGAAGAGGAGTCTGGACCCGAGAATGCTGCCAACCAAATAATCCGGGAAACGAGAGGAGTCTTCGCCAACACGGGGAACGACCGGAGACTGTCAGGAGGAATCCCCGGAATTAGAAGGACGATTACAGGTTCAAGGCAGCCGGATCAACTATTCAATGCAACGTTAGATACAGGAGCTAGCAGGAGTTTTGTGAGCGAGAGAGTCGTTCAACGCGTAGGTACACCTGATAACTTACGGACGGTACGCACCCAAGTTAACCTGGCCGAAGGCTCACGAAAGGAAGTCACCAAGTCGCTAGTAGCGAAAGTTCAGATGGTCCAACGTTGGGTCCAAATTCCACTATTAGTTTTACCTTCGATTATGGAAGACGTGCTGTTAGGCATGGACTTTCTCTGCGGCATATCCGCCACCTTGCAATGTGGTCGCACTTCTATCCAACTCAGTCCCCCTCTCCTAGCAGATTCTAGGAATAATACACTCCTCAGTCCTCTTTCTGTAAACGAGCCCCCTCCGAAGCCGATTTCTAGCATCGAACCCGGAGCACCAGAACTTCCAGTCATCGAAGCAGAGCAGAATAGAGAAGCAACCTCGACCGACAGATCACTAGGACCCCGAGCTGAGATGGCAGTGCGGAACAACCCGTTTCGACGAACCCAGAAAACAAGGAAAGAACTAGCTCAAGAGACACCACCGGCCAACCACGCGAACCGAGGCGACTCGCCAGGAACTCGCTCTCCAGCCAGACCGGAGAACTTACCCGACGCTGGAGGAGCCATAGCAGTTATCAAGGAGACGGAAGAACCGGAAGACTTAGGGCCGTGGGTGAGGGAATTTCTAGAGGAGGAGCTAGCATTGTTTGAGGGTTTGACAGGAGTGTCGCATATCGCCGAATATACGATTACAATGCGGGATGACAAGCCAATTAAGTAGAGATACTTTCCCAAAAATCCGGCGATGCAGCGGATTATCGATGAACAGATTGACGAGTTGATACGGAACTATTGCATAGAGGCTTCGTACAGCCCACACAGTGCCCCAATTGTACTTGTCGGCAAGAAATCAGGAGAAACGAGATTATGCGTGGATTTTCGGCGATTGAATGCTGCCTCCATTCCAGATGAATACCCGCTGCCAAGGATTACACACATATTGGAGCGTCTGCGACACGCGAAGTACATCTCTACGCTAGATTTGAAGAGCGGATATTGGCAGATGGCCAAAACCAGTCGCGAGTGCACTGCGTTTACAGTGCCAGGGAGAGGACTGTACCATTGGAAGGTCATGCCGTTTGGCCTTCACTCCGCTTCAGCCACATTCCAGCGAGCGCTGGATAGTGTTATCGGTCCTGACATGGAGCCCAACGCCTTTGCATACTTGGATGATATTATTATCATCGGACGCACTTTGGAGGAGCACATGGAGAACTTGAAGGAAGTATTCCGACGGCTACGAAAGGCGAATTTTCGCCTCAATGTAAAGAAATGTAGTTTCTTTAGGCGCAGCCTGGTATACTTGGGACATGTTATCAGCGAGCAAGGAATTCACACCGACCCCGAAAAGATTTCGGCAGTGCGTCAGCTGAGTCCGCCCACCACATGCAAGGAGCTGAGGAGATGTCTTGGTATTGCTTCGTGGTACAGGAGATTTGTGCCAAACTTTTTCAGCGTCGTCCAACCGATGTCTCTTTTGCTCAAGAAAGGGAAGAAATAGCAATGGCAGCAGGAGCAGCAGGATGCATTCGAAGAACTGAAGAGGAAGCTCACGGAGGCACCTGTCCTCGCGTGTCCCGACTTTAATGAGAAGTTTGTCCTCCAAACAGATGCTAGCGACATAGGACTAGGAGCCGTTTTAACCCAGACAATCCAGGGGGAAGAGAGAGTCATCGCGTTTGCGAGTCGACGTCTCATAGCCGCTGAGGAGAATTACTCGACCACAGAAAAGGAGTGGGCCATCAGGAAACTCAGGTGTTACTTGGAAGGATATCGGTTTGAGGTGATAACGGACCATCTCGCCTTTAAGTGGCTCAACTCAGTCGATAGTCCCACGGGGCGAAACGCGCGCTGGGCGTTAGAATTGCAGCAGTACCAATTTGACGTCACATATCGGCGCGGAAGTCAGAACGTTGTCGCGGATGCGCTGTCACGACAGCCCTTGGAGGTGATACAGATGATTCAGGAGGACAAACCCACATGCACTTGGTACCAGCGGATGCTGAAACTCGTCCAGGACAAGCCTGGAGAATTTCCGGACTATGTAAACGAGAATCAGCAGCTATATCGACATATTGGCGCACAACCCGATGATAAAGACTCGGTGCCATGGAAACTGTGCGTGGCCAAGGAACACCGCCAGCGAGTTCTGTCGGAATGCCACGATCAGCCCACGGCAGGACATCTCGGAATCAGGAAGACTACCACCCGGATCGCCCAGAGGTATTACTGGCCGGGACTCTTCCGTGATGTAGCCAGGTATGTACGCAAGTGTGACACTTGCCAGCGGTTTAAGGTCAGTCAGAGTAAACCAGCGGGCAAAATGTTTACCAGGCAGATCAGTGAGCCTTTCGTCACTGTCTGCGCAGATTTCATCGGGCTACTTCCGCGTTCCAAGAGTGGAAACAGTATGCTTCTTGTATTTTTTGACGCTTTCTCTAAATGGGTTGAGTTGGTCCCCTTAAGAAAAGCTACCTCAGCACATCTTGAAAAGTTCTTTAGGGAGAGGATTCTGAATCATTTCGGGATTCCACGCAGGTTCGTTTGTGATAACGGAACTCAATTCACTAGTCGTTCTTTTAAAGCTTTCTGTAAACAAGCGGGAATGGAGATCCAGTATACGGCACCCTATACACCGCGGCAGAACCCGACGGAGAGGGCCAATCGCACCATTAAGACTATGGTCGCCCAGTACATTGAGGTGCTGAACTTGGCGATAAACAGCAGCGTTTCGGATTCGACCGGATTTAGTCCGGCCTTCATCATTCAAGGCAGAGAGCCACGACTCCCAGGGGCCTTGAATGACGAAGTTACTCCGGGACCAAGCGAAGTTCCCCGAGCACCCGTCGCGAAAGCGGAAATGCTTCGGAGAACACTCAGCGAGCTTCACTCGAGCAACGGAAGCACTACGATCTTCGAAGACGAGCATGGAGACCACAGTTAGGATGTTTAGTATTCGTCAAGCAGCACTACTTATCCAAAGCGGCGGATAATTTTGCGGCAAAGCTGGCCCCTAAATATGAAGGGCCATACATGGTTATCAAGTTCCTGGCGCCCACGATCGTGCGTCTGCAGCATGTCCAGAATAAGCAGCGCAGGACGGCATCACTAGGAGACTTAAAAAAGACAGTCAACGATCTGGAACCGGCAAAGCCGGAGAACGAGGAGGAAGATAGCGGCGTGTGACCCTAAGCTTCGCAGAGGAAGACCGCAGTGGCGGTACAGCGGCAGGAACCAGAGGTTCTGCCACCAGAAAGGGTCGCGGCCCGGAAACGCCAAACATTTGGCTATGAAAATGACAGGCAAGAGGCAGTAAAGAACTGGAGTCCTGTGACAGGAGCCAAGCCGGAGTCAGTGGGGGCCACTTGCTGGTCGGTGCGCCTTCCCAACGTCCCCACTCCCCTGAGGGGGAAACTCCATGCTCCCAGGGCCCACAGCTAACTCACCCCAACTAACGTTTATTAACAATTTGCTAGGTTGCTTCGTAAGGCAAAAGACTTATAAAAAACTCTTGTTTCTTTCCCCATAGATATGGCAGAAGCAAACGTCGACGAGGCCACAAGTCCCACGGATGACGCCGTGTTCCCGCGGAGGATACGACACCCAGGTCTGGGTCGACGCGCTGGCCTTCGTCGAGCGCCCCGGAATCGGGCGATGGCGGCAGGAGGACCCCCGACGTGGACTACAACACGTCCTCGGGGACCGAGGAGTCCGAGGACGACGAAGACTGGGAGCTGCCAAAGCCGACCCCCTGGGGTCCCAGCGACGACATCTCGGTGTCAACCCTCTGCGGCGTCGACGACTGCTTCGCGGCTTCGTGCGACCATCGCCGCACAGAGGACTGGTCGACACCGGTCATGGGAAGAAGCTTCGAGATCCCGGAAGGCGTAGAGAGGGAGAGTGCGTCTCTCGGCCCGGACTTCGACCCCCAGGATGCGAAGCATGACCCTGGCCTGGACTGGCTCCTTCCGCGCGAGTATCCCGGCCACAAGAGAGCGAACCGGCTGGAGAGGGAGAAGGCCGCTCGTCTATCGCGCCCACCAGATGTACGGGTGCGGTCTCTCGACCCGTGGCATCCTCAGGAGCAACAGCAGGAGGAAGCTGGGGAGACGGCGTGTGCCTCTCCCGAGCCAGGGCTGCCTCCAGGATACAACCCGCTTCCCCCAGAGGAGACAATGGTGCCGCGCTGCCCAATCTGGACAGCGATCGACACCCTCCAAATAAATCCACGGTGCTGGCACGATCCGGCGATCCACGATCCACGATCCGGCCGACGAGATCACCCGTGAGGAGGTGTGCGGCCTCGACAAGTTGGATCCGGAGCACGTATTCGGCGTGCGCGTGTGGGAGCCGGAGCAGGAGAAGCCGGAGCCGGAGAGCCACAGCCGGCAGAGCAGCAGCAGCGCTGCAAACGAAGAGGTCGGCCAGGAGAGCGTGCACGGCTTAGACGAGCCGGCGAAGGGGACCCCGAGCACCGAGCCGGAGGATCGGATGGTCCCGTTCCCGAGCCATTGGGTCCTGACCACTGGAGGCAACCGACTGCCTCACTCCCTGGTCAAACAGGCGCGGGAGGAAGAGCGCCAGAATCTGTGCCAGCTGTGCAAATTCCTTTTCCATGCGATGGGGGCGCAGTACCGCATCCACGTCACCCGCACCAATAAGATCATCATCTCTCTTCGTCCCCTGAAGAACGAGGGGGATGTGAGGAGCCGTTTGGACCTCCCAAATTGCCTTGATTATAGGCAAGAACATCTTCCGATGCGAGGTCAGGGGCTAGCCGCGAAACAAATATTGTTTTCGTAGGTGGAACAGCTGTAAGGGTCTTTGGTAACCCTATGTTACCGACAGCCGGTAGTCCGGATGTTTTTTCGCCCTGGGCAGTCTGCGGAGTCCGAGTTTGGGACACCGCAGCGGACACAACGGAAATTACTGGCGGACCTGTTGCCATTTCCACCCCTGTACATTCGGTTACCGAATCCAATACCGCTCCCGATCTCAAGACCATTGGGCTTGGTATCGGGGTCGGTGGCTGTGCCGAAGGGGTGATCCCGATGGTAGGTTGCTGGGATTCGCACAGTTGCTGACGACCAGCAACGGATTTTTTGCGCTTTGGCGACTCGTTTAATAGCTTCAGACTATTAAACTGAGCGTCTAACGCTGAGAACAGATCATTCGCTTTGCGAAAATTGACCGTGAGCTCACTAAATCCGTTTCTGGTCTGCCGCATGAAGGATTTCATTTCCTTCTCAACCTCTCGACAGGACTGGCAACAATAATGTAATCCCATTTTACTGGAAATTACATCCGCAATACGGCCAGACAATTCGACACACTTAGCGTGTACGACCGTATCACAAAGCCAGCAATATACTCTTGGTTGGTCTGCCAAAACGATTTTTTGGCAGTTTTTAATTCCGCAGACAATATTAAAAGACATTTTCACAAACCTTGGACCACTGTGCAAAGAGAAGAGCCGTCCACGCGGGTGAGCGGGAGAGTGAGAGCGATAAGGAAATAGCGAGGGCGAGAGAGCTTAGAACCGTTTAGCTGCAGCTAAACACCAACGGAACGTAAGCGGGGAGAAGAGGGATAGGCACAAAAGAGAATGCAGAAAACCGTCTTAGCACAAAAACTAAAAGTGTAATTAAATACAAATTAAACACGAAAAAAGCTCATGCACACGCGGTAGCAAACGGCTGAAGTTAAGTGAGAAGTTTTGTTATGATTTTAATAAAACCCCGGTGGTTTAAAAAGCAAAACAACACAATATTCGGAGCGCAAAACAAAAACACGACCGTTCACTATGAAGAGAATAGACGAAAAAAATAAATAAAAATAAAATAAAAATAAAATAATAAAATAACTAAATATGTAAATAAATAATAATAACTAAACATACAAATAAATAATAAAATAACTAAATGTGTAAATAAATAATAACCTAAACAATACATAAATAAATAATAATAACTATAAGGACGTAAATAATAATAACTATATGTAAGTTAGATTTATATTTCCAATAATTTAAGTAGGGTAAGGCTACGGCAGCCACACCCGATACGATAGTTAAAAAAACTATCATCCCTAACCCGAGCTCGCGCCGTTAGCCTGGAAGCCTAGCACACACCGACACACACATACCAGCACACACAACCAAACTCACCACGGTCACGCCACCCGAAAATAGGTAATCGCTAATGAGAGCGAGAGAGGGGGAGCAAGCGATCGTACGGTAAACTTCTGGAAGAAGTAAAAAGAACTCCGCAAGAAATTTCGCGAAGCGAAACGGAGTTGAGTTGGATTTGAGTGGCGAATGCAAACGGACGTACGCAGAAAAGTCAGTGACGGAAAACCGCGTGTGCGAAAAAACTTTGATAAAAACTTAAAACCAAATTAAAAGGAGAACTACGGGCCGGCGATTGCCACCGTAAGGAGAGTGCGAGTGCGATTTGGAAGCAGCAAGGAGAGTGAAGGAGGACAAGGCGATGTCTGGCCCAGGACCAGCGGCGGGACGGAGCCAGTCCAAGTGTGTGTGCCGGAGCGAGACGGGTGAGTGTTAGTGTGAGACCGCAACGAGTTGGCTAGCAGGTGTGTGTAGGAAAATCTTTGCGAGCCCTCGATGCGGTGGTCACTAGAGAGTGCGGTCAGACCGACTCTAGAAATGCATGTTCTTGATCTAACCTGTGTAACACTGCGAGAAATCGTGCGAAACTCGGAAATTATATGAAGTATGGCAAATATAGAAAATATGGAAATAAAAATAGTTAAAGGAAAATAAGATTTTGGAAATTATAAAATAATGTAAAAGGGCGAAAACACTGAGAGAAAAAAGGTGGAAGTTTGCAAATATGAAATCTTGAAATTATACAGAGAAATATTTTTGAGAACAAAAATATGAAAATAAATAATGACATTAAGTTTAATCAATTGTGTTTAATAAATAAAAGGCCGGGAATAAAAATGGCAGAGAAAATATGAAATTTCCAAAACCACGAGGTGGGCAAAATTGCGTAGCGGCGGAATAGAGACAACTACACTGGGAGAAAATATTTTGCGAAAATCGAACAAGAACTAATTAAATTAAATTAAATAATTAAATAATTAAATTAAATACCACGAGATGGGGAAACGGCTACACTGGGAGAAAACATTTTTTTTTAGAAAATCGAGCAAAATATAATGAAATTAAATTAAATAAATGGTTTTGAATAAAAATAAAACTAGCGGGAAAAACGGCTGAAATAAATAGCAAAAATGTATGATAAGAATAAATGAGGAAAAATAATAAGGAAAATAAGGAGACACAGGCCAACTGAGGAAAATCATATCCAACACATGAAATAATTTAAATTATACTTCACGAACTTATACCTTGTTGGGAAATTCTCAAGTAAATCTGAATATAACTTGGACGGGCCAGGCACAGCCGGCCGGAGCAAATGCGCTAATATTTATTCTTTTCCCACTCGGTCCTTCGGCCCCAAACATGCATGAAGGCTAATTCGGTCCTTCCCCCTGTCGCACCCTATCAACATATTTTTTAGTGTAACCCGGTGGCTGACAAACTCCACCCCACGTCAGCCCACCGTCTCATCATAGTCACATTGTCCCATATTATTATAAATTTTCTGTAGAGAGACCCTGGCGAGACTGAGTCTCTATCCCAGCCCAGATAACTAGCTCACAGTAGTTGGTAAAAAGTATGGAACATTAAGGTCACTCTCGGTAACCAAACGTTTTCTGCCAACCAACATTAATAGCAAAAACATGCATCATTCCTGCTCTTTTCTATGGCCTGGAAGTCTTTGCATTCTGCGATGCCAATAGCAAAAACAAAATCAAAGTTGTTTTTAACAATATTGCGAGATATATATTCGACCTACACAGAGCAGAGCATGTATCTGGATTCGCCAATCAAATATTTGATATTGAGCTGACAAAATGGATAAAAATTCGCATCTTAATCTATCTGCATAAAATAATATATAGTAAGGAACCATCATACCTTTTTGACAAACTAAAGTTCACGACATCACGAAGAACAAACAACATTATGTGCATTAGGCCCAGATCTTTATAAACTCTATTCGATCTTGGAACCAGTAACCGGTCAACCTCAAATGTATTAGCAGTGTGCCGCAGTTCAAACTTAGAATAAACACATATTTCAAAAATTTTAATTCCTAATTAAAGCGACTTAAGGCTTAGGGTTTAGTTTTAAGTAGTTTTAGTTAAACAACAAATAAAATTTGTAAACTCATTGTGACTAGCGCAATAATTTATAAATCCCAGACTTGTAGGGTTAGGAATTGTATATTTATAATAAATTCAAATTCAAATAAATTCATAGAAGGACTAAGATACCAGCATATAATAAGCCCAGAATAGATGGCATAGAGCTAAAACTATCAGAGCAGGCTAAGTATCCCGGTGTGATACTAGATACGAATATCTAGTGGAAAGCAAACATTACTGAAAGAGTGAGGAAGGCAAGTATTGCTTTCTGCTCTTGCAGGAAAATGTTCGGAGATAAATGGGGACTACACCCAAAGATAATAATATGGCTTTACACGGCGGTTGTTCGACCGATTTTAACAAACGGAGCTCTAGTATGGTGGCCAGCGCTAACTAAGGCTTATAACATCTCAAAGTTAACGAGGATACAGAGAGCATCGTGTGCTGGCGTGACGGGGGCAATGCGCTCATGCCCCGCAGCAGCACTAAATGCTATCCTGGACATAATACCGATAGAACTGTTCGTAAAAGTCATGGCCGCGCAGAGCGCAGTACGACTGAAAGCAAGTAACTGCTGGAGGGAATACGGCGCAGGCCACGGCAAGATACTAGAAGGAATCAATATAGAAGCAAACGCACAAATGGACTACAGGACTACGGAGATGAACTTCGGAAATGCCTACACGACCACATTTTCAACAAGGGAAGACTGGAGAAGGGAGAGAGTAACTGGGGCAGATGAGGTATCCCTCTACACCGATGGCTCCAGAATGAATCAACGTACGGACACCGATCTCGTTAAACTCAGTCCAGTCAAGGATCCATGACCATTTCAAACAGACAGCCATCAAGGAATGGTCAAGTAAGAGTGAACATAAGAGATCAAAGAAATGTTGGCTGACATACGACAAGAATCGAACCAGAGAGCTGCTATCCAACAGCAAGCGGGATATCAGAAAATTTACAGCAGTCGCAACAGGTCATTGGGCGATCGGAACGCGCGCAATGAAGATGGGGCTGCCACACAACGCTAGCTGTAGAAACTGCAAAGAAATTATGGAACCAGAGACACCAGAGCACCTGCTCTGTTTTTGTCCGGCCCTAAATCACATCAGACTACGTCACTTCGGTGCCTACCAGCTGGAGTCACTAGAAGGCATAGGAGAGCTGAAGGTCTCAGCGATCCTAGGCTTTCTCAGTGACTCAGGACTAAAGTGCAACAACGACCACAACGGACTATGTAAACGAGAATCAGCAGCTATATCGACATATTGGCGCACAACCCGATGATAAAGACTCGGTGCCATGGAAACTGTGCGTGGCCAAGGAACACCACCAGCGAGTTCTGTCGGAATGCCACGATCAGCCCACGGCAGGACATCTCGGAATCAGGAAGACTACCACCCGGATCGCCCAGAGGTATTACTGGCCGGGACTCTTCCGTGATGTAGCCAGGTATGTACGCAAGTGTGACACTTGCCAGCGGTTTAAGGTCAGTCAGAGTAAACCAGCGGGCAAAATGTTTACCAGGCAGATCAGTGAGCCTTTCGTCACTGTCTGCGCAGATTTCATCGGGCTACTTCCGCGTTCCAAGAGTGGAAACAGTATGCTTCTTGTATTTTTTGACGCTTTCTCTAAATGGGTTGAGTTGGTCCCCTTAAGAAAAGCTACCTCAGCACATCTTGAAAAGTTCTTTAGGGAGAGGATTCTGAATCATTTCGGGATTCCACGCAGGTTCGTTTGTGATAACGGAACTCAATTCACTAGTCGCTCTTTTAAAGCTTTCTGTAAACAAGCGGGAATGGAGATCCAGTATACGGCACCCTATACACCGCAGCAGAACCCGACGGAGAGGGCCAATCGCACCATTAAGACCATGGTCGCCCAGTACATTGAGGAGCTGAACTTGGCGATAAACAGCAGCGTTTCGGATTCGACCGGATTTAGTCCGGCCTTCATCATTCAAGGCAGAGAGCCACGACTCCCAGGGGCCTTGAATGACGAAGTTACTCCGGGACCAAGCGAAGTTCCCCGAGCACCCGTCGCGAAAGCGGAAATGCTTCGGAGAACACTCAGCGAGCTTCACTCGAACAACGGAAGCACTACGATCTTCGAAGACGAGCATGGAGACCACAGTTAGGATGTTTAGTATTCGTCAAGCAGCACTACTTATCCAAAGCGGCGGATAATTTTGCGGCAAAGCTGGCCCCTAAATATGAATTGCCATACATGGTTATCAAGTTCCTGGCGCCCACGATCGTGCGTCTGCAGCATGTCCAGAGTAAGCAGCGCAGGACGGCATCACTAGGAGACTTAAAAAGATCAGTCAACGATCTGGAACCGGCAAAGCCGGAGAACGAGGAGGAAGATAACGGCGTGTGACCCTAAGCTTCGCAGAGGAAGACCGCAGTGGCGGTACAGCGGCAGGAACCAGAGGTTCTGCCACCAGAAAGGGGCGCGGCCCGGAAACGCCAAACATTTGGCTATGAAAATGACAGGCAAGAGGCAGTAAAGAACTGGAGTCCTGTGACAGGAGCCAAGCCGGAGTCAGTGGGGGCCACTTGCTGGTCGGTGCGCCTTCCCAACGTCCCCACTCCCCTGAGGGGGAAACTCCATGCTCCCAGGGCCCACAGCTAACTCACCCCAACTAACGTTTATTAACAATTTGCTAGGTTGCTTCGTAAGGCAAAAGACTTATAAAAAACTCTTGTTTCTTTCCCCATAGATATGGCAGAAGCAAACGTCGACGAGGCCACAAGTCCCACGGATGACGCCGTGTTCCCGCGGAGGAGGTGCGCATGGATCCGCTCGCCATTCTACCTGCCGGAGACGGACCACTACCGCGGGTAACGCCGATACGACACCCAGGTCTGGGTCGACGCGCTGGCCTTCGTCGAGCGCCCCGGAATCGGGCGATGGCGGCAGGAGGACCCCCGACGTGGACTACAACACGTCCTCGGGGACCGAGGAGTCCGAGGACGACGAAGACTGGGAGCTGCCAAAGCCGACCCCCTGGGGTCCCAGCGACGACATCTCGGTGTCAACCCTCTGCGGCGTCGACGACTGCTTCGCGGCTTCGTGCGACCATCGCCGCACAGAGGACTGGTCGACACCGGTCATGGGAAGAAGCTTCGAGATCCCGGAAGGCGTAGAGAGGGAGAGTGCGTCTCTCGGCCCGGACTTCGACCCCCAGGATGCGAAGCATGACCCTGGCCTGGACTGGCTCCTTCCGCGCGAGTATCCCGGCCACAAGAGAGCGAACCGGCTGGAGAGGGAGAAGGCCGCTCGTCTATCGCGCCCACCAGATGTACGGGTGCGGTCTCTCGACCCGTGGCATCCTCAGGAGCAACAGCAGGAGGAAGCTGGGGAGACGGCGTGTGCCTCTCCCGAGCCAGGGCTGCCTCCAGGATACAACCCGCTTCCCCCAGAGGAGACAATGGTGCCGCGCTGCCCAATCTGGACAGCGATCGACACCCTCCAAATAAATCCACGGTGCTGGCAACCCCCGAAGGATTTCGATCCGGCCGACGAGATCACCCGTGAGGAGGTGTGCGGCCTCGACAAGTTGGATCCGGAGCACGTATTCGGCGTGCGCGTGTGGGAGCCGGAGCAGGAGAAGCCGGAGCCGGAGAGCCACAGCCGGCAGAGCAGCAGCAGCGCTGCAAACGAAGAGGTCGGCCAGGAGAGCGTGCACGGCTTAGACGAGCCGGCGAAGGGGACCCCGAGCACCGAGCCGGAGGATCGGATGGTCCCGTTCCCGAGCCATTGGGTCCTGACCACTGGAGGCAACCGACTGCCTCACTCCCTGGTCAAACAGGCGCGGGAGGAAGAGCGCCAGAATCTGTGCCAGCTGTGCAAATTCCTTTTCCATGCGATGGGGGCGCAGTACCGCATCCACGTCACCCGCACCAATAAGATCATCATCTCTCTTCGTCCCCTGAAGAACGAGGGGGATGTGAGGAGCCGTTTGGACCTCCCAAATTAATAATATAAAATAATAAAATAACTAAATATGTAAATAAATAATAATAACTAAACATAGAAATAAATAATAAAATAACTAAATATGTAAATAAATAATAACCTAAACAATACATAAATAAATAATAATAACTATAAGGACATAAATAATAATAACTATATGTAAGTTAGATTTATATTTCCAATAATTTAAGTAGGGTAAGGCGACGGCAGCCACACCCGATACGATAGTTAAAAAAACTATCATCCCTAACCCGAGCTCGCGCCGTTAGCCTGGAAGGCTAGCACACACCGACACACACATACCAGCACACACAACCAAACTCACCACGATCACGCCACCCGAAAATAGGCAAGCGCTAATGAGAGCGAGAGAGAGGGAGCAAGCGATCGTACGGTAAACTTCTGGAAGAAGTAAAAAGAACTCCGCAAGAAATTTCGCGAAGCGAAACGGAGTTGAGTTGGATTTGAGTGGCGAATGCAAACGGACGCCAAAAAAGTCAGTGACGGAAAACCGCGTGTGCGAAAAAACTTTGATAAAAACTTAAAACCAAATTAAAAGGAGAACTACGGGCCGGCGATTGCCACCGTAAGGAGAGTGTGAGTGCGATTTGGAAGCAGCAAGGAGAGTGAAGGAGGACAAGGCGATGTCTGGCCCAGGACCAGCGGCGGGACGGAGCCAGTCCAAGTGTGTGTGCCGGAGCGAGACGGGTGAGTGTTAGTGTGAGACCGCAACGAGTTGGCTAGCAGGTGTGTGTAGGAAAATCTTTGCGAGCCCTCGATGCGGTGGTCACTAGAGAGTGCGGTCAGACCGACTCTAGAAATGCATGTTCTTGATCTAACCTGTGTAACACTGCGAGAAATCGTGCGAAACTCGGAAATTATATGAAGTATGGCAAATATAGAAAATATGGAAATAAAAATAGTTAAAGGAAAATAAGATTTTGGAAATTATAAAATAATGTAAATTAAGGGACGAAAACACTGAGAGAAAAAAGGTGGAAGTTTGCAAATATGAAATCTTGAAATTATACAGAGAAATATTTTTGAGAACAAAAATATGAAAATAAATAATGACATTAAGTTTAATCAATTGTGTTTAATAAATAAAAGGCCGGGAATAAAAATGGCAGAGAAAATATGAAATTTCCAAAACCACGAGGTGGGCAAAATTGCGTAGCGGCGGAATAGAGACAACTACACTGGGAGAAAATATTTTGCGAAAATCGAACAAGAACTAATTAAATTAAATTAAATAATTAAATAATTAAATAATTAAATTAAATACCACGAGATGGGGAAACGGCTACACTGGGAGAAAACATTTTTTTTTTAGAAAATCGAGCAAAATATAATGAAATTAAATTAAATAAATGGTTTTGAATAAAAATAAAACTAGCGGGAAAAACGGCTGAAATAAATAGCAAAAATGTATGATAAGAATAAATGAGGAAAAATAATAAGGAAAATAAGGAGACACAGGCCAACTGAGGAAAATCATATCCAACACATGAAATAATTTAAATTATACTTCACGAACTTATACCTTGTTGGGAAATTCTCAAGTAAATCTGAATATAACTTGGACGGGCCAGGCACAGCCGGCCGGAGCAAATGCGCTAATATTTATTCTTTTCCCACTCGGTCCTTCGGCCCCAAACATGCATGAAGGCTAATTCGGTCCTTCCCCCTGTCGCACCCTATCAACATATTTTTAGTGTAACCCGGTGGCTGACAAACTCCACCCCACGTCAGCCCACCGTCTCATCATAGTCACATTGTCCCATATTATTATAAATTTTCTGTAGAGAGACCCTGGCGAGACTGAGTCTCTATCCCAGCCCAGATAACTAGCTCACAGTAGTTGGTAAAAAGTATGGAACATTAAGGTCACTCTCGGTAACCAAACGTTTTCTGCCAACCAACATTAATAGCAAAAACATGCATCATTCCTGCTCTTTTCTATGGCCTGGAAGTCTTTGCATTCTGCGATGCCAATAGCAAAAACAAAATCAAAGTTGTTTTTAACAATATTGCGAGATATATATTCGACCTACACAGAGCAGAGCATGTATCTGGATTCGCCAATCAAATATTTGATATTGAGCTGACAAAATGGATAAAAATTCGCATCTTAATCTATCTGCATAAAATAATATACAGTAAGGAACCATCATACCTTTTTGACAAACTAAAGTTCACGACATCACGAAGAACAAACAACATTATGTGCATTAGGCCCAGATCTTTATAAACTCTATTCGGTCTTGGAACCAGTAACCGGTCAACCTCAAATGTATTAGCAGTGTGCCGCAGTTCAAACTTAGAATAAACACATATTTCAAAAATTTTAATTCCTAATTAAAGCGACTTAAGGCTTAGGGTTTAGTTTTAAGTAGTTTTAGTTAAACAACAAATAAAATTTGTAAACTCATTGTGACTAGCGCAATAATTTATAAATCCCAGACTTGTAGGGTTAGGAATTGTATATTTATAATAAATTCAAATTCAAATAAATTCATAGAAGGACTAAGATACCAGCATATAATAAGCCCAGAATAGATGGCATAGAGCTAAAACTATCAGAGCAGGCTAAGTATCCCGGTGTGATACTAGATACGAATATCTAGTGGAAAGCAAACATTACTGAAAGAGTGAGGAAGGCAAGTATTGCTTTCTGCTCTTGCAGGAAAATGTTCGGAGATAAATGGGGACTACACCCAAAGATAATAATATGGCTTTATACGGCGGTTGTTCGACCGATTTTAACATACGGAGCCCTAGTATGGTGGCCAGCGCTAACTAAGGCTTATAACATCTCAAAGTTAACGAGGATACAGAGAGCATCGTGTGCTGGCGTGACGGGGGCAATGCGCTCATGCCCCGCAGCAGCACTAAATGCTATCCTGGACATAATACCGATAGAACTGTTCGTAAAAGTCATGGCCGCGCAGAGCGCAGTACGACTGAAAGCAAGTAACTGCTGGAGGGAATACGGCGCAGGCCACGGCAAGATACTGGAAGGAATCAATATAGAAGCAAACGCACAAATGGACTACAGGACTACGGAGATGAACTTCGGAAATGCCTACACGACCACATTTTCAACAAGGGAAGACTGGAGAAGGGAGAGAGTAACTGGGGCAGATGAGGTATCCCTCTACACCGATGGCTCCAGAATGAATCAACGTACGGACACCGATCTCGTTAAACTCAGTCCAGTCAAGGATCCATGACCATTTCAAACAGACAGCCATCAAGGAATGGTCAAGTAAGAGTGAACATAAGAGATCAAAGAAATGTTGGCTGACATACGACAAGAATCGAACCAGAGAGCTGCTATCCAACAGCAAGCGGGATATCAGAAAATTTACAGCAGTCGCAACAGGTCATTGGGCGATCGGAACGCGCGCAATGAAGATGGGGCTGCCACACAACGCTAGCTGTAGAAACTGCAAAGAAATTATGGAACCAGAGACACCAGAGCACCTGCTCTGTTTTTGTCCGGCCCTAAATCACATCAGACTACGTCACTTCGGAGCTACCAGCTGGAGTCACTAGAAGGCATAGGAGAGCTGAAGGTCTCAGCGATCCTAGGCTTTCTCAGCGACTCAGGACTAAAGTGCAACAACGACCACAACATGACAACAGAGGGAGTGGACCAAAAAGGAGCCCAGCTCTAATTGGAGGCTCCAGTAAGGGGCCTCACCACTACAACATACCTACCATTTAAAAGTGGAGTACTGCAAATCAGGGTGACAATTTGATTTAAAATGCATTTTTTTTTGTAATTTTTTTTAACAGATTTTGTGAGATTTCAATTAGTTCATCAATCAGTTCTCGTGCATAGGTGTGTGTTGATTTTTATTGCTTTGGTTGTTGTTCTTATGTAGACGTGCTTTGTTATTGCAAAGTATGTGTACAAATTTCATAAATTAATCGTGCCCCAAATTTCATCATACAGCAAAAAAAAAAATGCCACGACCAAGGCGTGCTAATATTGATCGCAGTTCAATAATGCTTATTCTTTATCGTCGAATAGAAGATTGCAACGTGAGGAGCAGAGTGCACAAATGAATGCCAATAACATTGATCGAAATTCACCTCAAAGTCGGCCAATGCAAGCGGGAGTTCGTCTTTTGCAGCAAACGATCCTTGCTGCTTTTAATTACGATAGTGGGATTGATTACAGTGCATATGGCTGTATTGGTAGAATGACGGTGAGATGTGCACATTGTGATGCAGCCGATCCACTACGTTCGCTGATTTTTGGAATGTCGACACATTTTTTGTCTCATATTCATGAATACAATGGACCATTTCAAATGACTTTTTTTGGTGCGACAAAAATTGTAAGAGACAATTTTATGCCGATGTTCAAAGTGAGTAGTTCATGTGGAATATCTCATGAAAATTGCAATCTGCGCAACAATTTCTTCGAGGTATTCAAAAATTCAGATCCAAAATCGAATTATATATCTCACATATTACCTTCGATTCAATCAAGCAAATTTACGATCGGATGAATAAATACACTTGCGAGATGCAATGGTGAATTACCATTAATTCATGCAAATGATATAGGACGTTAAACAATATTACCATCCACATATGTCGGCAGACCGCATCACATGCATGAATACACGCAATATGCAATGTCATACGTCCGGAAATATGGTCGACCAGACTTATTTATAACATTTACATGCAATCCACAGTGGGCGGACGTAAATGATAATTTATTTGTTGGTCAAAAACCAATTGATCGGCACGATATAACTGCGCGTGTATTTCGACAGAAATTAAAGGCATTGATGGATTTGATTGTGAAATTTAAAATATTTGCGTTACTGGATGTGTTCGATTGAATGGCAGAAACGAGAGCTACCGCACGCACACATATTGATATGGTTGATTTAAAAATGAGATTGATCGCATTATATCAGCCTAAATTCCAGATCAAAACAGCGATCCACAATTATTTGTCGATCATTTGGAAAGAATTCATAGCATCCTGCAATTTAAGCAAAAACCATTGTTTTGAAATATATCGACATAAATACTGAACATAGGAGTAGTGCTACAAGTAGTTTTGAGAGAGCGGATGCGCTTGGCCAGGGAGCGGCGGAAGAGCGCTGCGAAATGGCCGAAGATGTAGAGGAGCGAGCGAGATCGGGCGAGCGCTGCCAAGAAAGGTGCCGAGGAGTGGCGGAATAGTGCCGCAAAGCGGCCGAAGATTGCAGAAGAGCTGGAAGCGGTCGAGCATTGGCACGCTCGATGTATAGTGCGCGGAGGCCCGAAATACGGGAGCACAAGAGCGGCCGAGCCTTCGGAAGCTCGGTGGGCAGATGGGGTACAGTGGGCCCTCGCGTAAACATTCCACCCCCCCTTTCAATCATTCGGATTGCAAAATGTTCTTCCTTTTAATGGCTGGAAGCAGGCTCCGGAAAGGCAGCAGATGTCGTGATCGGCGCGCATCTCACGGCGTTGAGACAGCCAGCCCCTTGAGCCGGACGAATTGCGAGTGGAAAGCAGTTGGTCCAACGGGCCCCTGGATGCGCAGGAGACTCGCGTATAAAATACTTGCACATTTGAGTGGCCGTCGGAAACGGCAGCGCTTCTCGCATTCGGTGCGGGTTGTGGACTAGACGGAGCGGAGGATGCTGGAACACTAGCACTGCAGAGTATGATGCCGACCGTGGCACGTAAAGCAGGAGTGGGGACTAGTGTAGTCCCGGTGTCGGTGGCCTCGTGCAAAACAATTAAGGCAGAGTTGAATTCTTCTAATGTACTCGGAGCGGTCGTTGACATTCAATGTCAGGAAACGGGGACATGTTCGCGAGGGGTGATTTCCCATGCAACACAGATCACACCCTCTGGGAGGCGGAGCCATCCTGACTTCGTTGAAGCTGAGTTAATAATTGTTGTTTTTGGAGAAAATTGCCAAGAGCCGCTAGGCCTGACGTCGTCGATGGCCTCCAGAGTACGATAGCGCTCTGTCAGAAATGCATCTAACTCATTCCAGGTTGGAATTTCGGCCTCATTGTGTACGGATTGCTCCCACAGGGAAAGTGTGATTTGGGGAAGCTTTAAAGCTTCCTGAAGCGTATGCCACTGGTAGCTGTTGACCGTTGTGGTCCTGAGATAGTACCGCTCCACATGCCTGGTTACTAGCACCTGTGGTTATGCAAAATTGTTTGCTGAAATCTGGGGTAAGTTTCATTAAATTTCCTTTTAAGGTATTTGAATGCTTCATTGCATTAGCTTGTCCATTCAAATGCTACGTTCCTTTTACAAAGCCTCGTTAACCCTCTCAGCCCATTTGTTGCCTATAGGCAACATTGTAGAAATACGCCTCAGTTACCTGGAATATAAATTTTTTTGCTTCGCGCTTTTTTCAACATCTTCCTTAATGTTTTCTGCAACCAAAATAACTAATAAGTTACTTGTAAGCTGCAAACGTGTTTATTTAGCAGACGTTTTAAGTGCAGTTGAATGAAAAAAATGGTTGGCGGGAAAAGTGTTGGTAAAATAAAAATTCATTTTTTTTATTTTATTCAATAAATATTTGTTGTAATGGAAAACTAGGTGGGAATTATACATATATAGGGGTAAGTAAATTATTTAAAAATAAAAAAATTTAAAAAAAGTTCATAGTTTGTCTACAAGAATTTTGTGAACATTTTGTGGCAACATCCTGTAACTATCGAACCAGGACACCAAGGACCTTGAAATTTTCCTCAGTTCATATTTGAGTAAAGCCAAATACATATCTGTTAAAAAAAAATGTTTATCTTGGCTAATTTTAAATGTGGGCTGAGAGGGTTAAGTGGCGTGATTTCTCTGGGAAATGTTTAAAAATATTCAGTAATAATTGCAATATGCGACCAATTGACTAGCTTCATCTGCATTTAATGGTTGGGGGTAATTTTTAGTTACCTCATATTTAGAGTCATCGCGTAATATAACTTTATCAGTACATTTGTGATCTAAATAAGTAACCTTTTTGAGGTCGGAAGTGCATTTTTCTGGATGTAGCTTTAAATTATGTTGTCTACATAATTTGAAAACGTCAGTTAAATTCTTAAGCATTTTGCTTTTCATTTAGCTTTTCAGAACAACCTTTAACTACTAAATCATCCATATACAGAAAAGCTTGCGAAGGCCTTAAACCTGAAAATGCAAGAGTCATCATTCTTTGGAAAGAATTAGGGGATATTTTTAATCGCGTGTAGCGATATGCTTCTGTTGAAGAAGAGAATGATGTCATATTTCTTGACTTTTCATCTAGTTCGATATGATGAAACCCTGACATCAGATCTAGGCACGGGAAATATTTTGCTCGTCCTAATTGATCAAGAATATCTTCTATTCCTGGAAGTGGGAATTTGTCTGCTACAGTTATTGTTGATTTGATAATAGTCAACTACTAATCGCCATCTCTTTTCCGCCGAATTAGGCAGTGATTTCTTGGGTACCATGAGAAGTGGGCTATTATATTTTGAGATAGACGGCTCGACAATGCCGTCTCTTATTAGTTTGCCAACTTGCCTTTGAATTTCTGGCTTTTGACTTTCTTCCATTCTATAGTTTTTAATTTAGACTTGAGTTTTGTCATTTAATCTAAATTTTTGCGTATAAAAGTTATTAGCTGATATGGTTTCTGTTTCGAGATCAAAAATATCGCTATATTCATCTAATGATTCGCTTTTATGCGCGCTGTTAACAATAGCGTCTTTATCTGTTGTATTTATAATGCGAATCAACACGTTCTGGGTGTTTACAAGTGCACTTGCTATTATAATGCCAGGTTGCAATTCCTGGTTGGGGATGAGAACACATGTGTCAGTAGACATTAGTTGAATCTTTCGAATAACTTCTTATCTAGCTGGCAGAACTATTTCATTAACTAGTGAATGTATTATAGGAATGATTATATTCCTGAAATTTTCGGGCCTCAAAGTGAACCAATCTTCTTTGTCGTGGAATTTTAAAATACAATTGTATTTCTTAATGAAATCCAAACTAATTATACCATCCCCTGGTATTGGAAAATTGTCAGCTACAATATGGAATTAATATGATATTGCTGAACAATTTCGCTGCTACATAACTTCAAATATAGGCAAAAAACGCTGTTTTTGCACTTTTAGGTTAGGATATCTCGGAAACCAGAGCCAATTCGGAAATTTCGACCTCGGATTCGGATTCAGCGCACCGAAAACCTTCGGAAAAGTCAATACTGGTTTCTGGGTCAGAGGGTCGAGCTGATTTTGTCGGCCTGTGTTATCTGTCACCTATCACCCCCTTAAAAGAGGTGGGTAATAAAAATTAATTAGAGTCACTTGAATGGTGTGAGGACACGTGAGAAACGTGTGCGGAAGCGGTACCGCCACGAAGACGCACTCGATACGACTATGAGTGCGAATGCGACCGAGCGATATGGAAACGCGTTTGATCCGCGATTTCCCACGATCGTATCAGACCCAAAAGGGGGATGGAGGGTAGCGCATTTCCTGAACTCGAAAAGGAAGGGACAATCTGATAGACTGCATGCATTTGAAAGAAAGCAAAGGATCGAAAGTCAAAGGATGTGATCTTAAACCCACACAAACCCCTTACGAATGTCACCAACACACCTGCCTCATAATAAAAAAAAGGCATGTGTAGTCAGCTAATTGAAGAGTTCTTAGGAAGGAAAAAATGGGATCCTGGGAAATTCTTTAGAAACGAACAAAAGGAAAAGTCAATCCAGCCAGGCGCCACAACTCATTCACTTACAGAACAAGTCTATTTCCATCAATTAATAGGTATGTGCAGACAGCTAATTGAAGAGTTCTTAGAAAGGTTACAGCTTACAAACAATGGGAGGGATGTGTGGTCGGATAAAAACGATATGTTCGAAAATTCTTTCCAAACAATGAAAAAGGGACAAAGAAAAGGAAAGTCAATCAAGCCAGGCGCCGCACCCAACCACTTAAGGAATGAACAAAGGGATGAGTCGCCGCTTTCCCCTCTCTGTCTCTTAGAGGGAAAAATTTCCATTCCTTTAATTCCTAAAAAATTAAAAATCTTAAAACAAAATCCCATTTATTTTAGAAAAAGTATAATTTTATTTTCTCAAGTACAATGATCAAATACGATGTTCTAAATTTAAATACATTTTAATTATTTTAAGACATTTTTTTGAGCATACAGTAAAGAAATGACATGCGCAGGTATCAACGCCTTGGTTATCATCATTTCGAGCCCAGCAACAAGATGGGAAATGTTTGCCATATATATTAGAAGCCAGTGGAAAATCACTCAACCTATTAAAAAACATTTTAAGGACTCTTCCAGATATTTTAAATTTTGTTCCTTATACAGTTTAAAAAAATTGTTTATTTTTAATACAAGTGGAATGAATTCCATATTGGATGTAATATTCCTTCCGTTGTCAGCAAACATTTTTTTAGAATTATGTTTTGTTTTGCATTTTATTCCGTAGAAGTCTGCTTGCAACGATTTCCAAAAATTGATTGAAGAAATGTCCTACAACTTCTTAGACGATACGTTGAACTAAGCCAGTCAAAGGTGTGTATTCGACTAGACGATCTTGAATGAGAAGGCAATATACCTATGTATTCATCTCACTTGCACTAGTTAGTTCAGTTAAAATTTTAACATAAATTGGTCTCGACTTGACAGACTCATTTTGATAGGAGAGGTCAACAACAACAATTGGTGTTTTGGTCTTAAATTCCGTTGGTGATAGAAGTGGACGAGATTCTCTATTGCAATAACTTTCTTGAAATCTTGTATACATGTCATATAAGACGGAAAATCGATTTCCATCATATTTAATATTCAAATCCTCATAGGGATATACGTCAGAATTTAGATATACCTTTGCATTTCTCGAATTATTTGAAATTAATTCGCCATTTAATGTAAATGCTATGCTATTTTCGGACAGTTTTACATTCCATACGTGTTGCGTTCCTTGTACTAGTGTAGGATTAATATGCATTTCCCAACTACGAAATTATAGTGGAAGACTATCACCGCCTTTAACAACATTATACATTTTAATTTTTGCGGTATCGCTTGGAACAATATGAGGTACTTTCCAACTAATGTTATGTATGGCGAAATTATGTGTTTTTCCATTAACTGTTTTGACGTACATATCATCTGCATTTTTAACTAGTAGGAGGATGATTTCATGTTTACAATTTAATACAACTTTCTTATAGTCTTCAGCAAATCCCATCAACATATTCAGTGGTACAGAAAAGGTGAAATGTCCGCCAGACCTGATGTTCTCTCTTCCCCCCAGCCAGAATTGAGATAATGATGACCCCCTCCTGTCCGATGGGAGATAGTTCTTGAGTGCCGATGTAATACCAGTGAAGCGTGTCCTATCGAGTTCACATCCATTTAATTCATATCTTATTTCATCCAAAAAATGGTCATGCGATTATTTTTGAGCAAACCATCAACACCATTTGTACTGCTTCCTCCTGTATTTTTATCAATAATTTTGCTAAGAGTTACTTCAAAGTGGAGAAAGCTTTCAAATGGAAGTACATATAAATCTTGGTTTTGTATTATGATACGAACTTCATCATTTGTCTTGAAGTTTCGTTGATATGGATAATAAGTGTGGTATTCTTTTTTAATGATAGTTTCATTATTAATTGGCTTATTAAGAACGTTAAAAATTTGCATTTATTTAAAACTACTTTTTATATTAAATCCATGTGATTTAAAATTCAATTTATTTTTTAATGTGAGAGCAGTTCGCTTGTGAGAAGCTCCTTCAGATGATGATGACGTTGATGATGTTTTCACTTCAGCTTTTGATTTAGTAATGTTGATAAGGGGGCGAAGGACAGGCTTTTTATTATAGATTATCATTCTACTGATCGTAAGTGTAAACGAATTGTTACAGTTTCCCCTCGCAAATTAATTAAATTTCCGTTCTGATCAGTTATCCGTAATTCGATCGTGCTTATTTGTCTATTGTTCACAGGCAAATAAATCAGGTTTCCTGGTGTGATATTCATTTTATATCCAGGCGGTACATTTATTCCAAACTCATGTAATACATGATTTTATCTATTACCGACATATGATCCGCTAATAATGTTGAATTCCAATGTAATGGAATTTACATTTAAAAAATTTATAGGATTATCCGATTTGTAAATTTCATCATTATGTGGTCTTCATTTTCGTTTATTAAATCCAAATAACCGACCAATTGGTCGTTCATGATTGATATATACCGTCTCATTTTTGGTAACAACTTGAACTTGTAAAGAGTTGGTGTACATTACATTTGTATGAAAATTGTACTGCTTCAGTTTATTAATAATTTATTTTATAATTTCATCAAGCTCGTATGAGCCTATTACTTTATTCCGAATTTGAAATATATTATTTGTCTTGTCAACATTCGGGATAGAGTTGAATGTATAACAAGAAAGGAAGCTAACTTCGGCAAGCCGTAGCTTAAATACCCTTGCAGTAAGTATTTAAAATTTGGTATATTTAAGGATTACGGTTCTTTTCGCTTTCGCGTGTTCTTAGATTATATAAATGTTGAGCGAAACATGCTGACATTGAAAAATATTGCGCAACAACTAAATGTTGCTAGCAACAAAGCTTTCAAAATAAATTAATTGATATACATATTCCTATTACAGCTATATGATATAGTAGTCCGATCTTAATAAAATTAAAACCGAAATTCTAGAATAATACAAAATGACCATATCTCAAATTATATGAAAATATTTTGAAAGATGGCAAAGTTATAATATTTTTCCTCAAAAATTTCCGATCGTTCCTATGGCAGCTATATGATATAGTTGTCCGATCCGGCTCGTTCCGACATATACGAGGTGTGACAATTAAGTAATGAGACTGATTCCATAAAAAACGTATATTTCAAAATTATTTGTAAACTCTGCCGTTTCCTTAAAAGTAGTCCCCTTGATCATCTACACAACGATTTTAGCGTGTTTTCCTTGCTTCGTAACATTTCTGGGCTGAGGGCTGCGTGGCACGGCCCGTTGTCATGATAAAGGATCCAGTTACGAGCGATGTCTGGGCGTACGATGTTGACTTGTTTTCGCAATCTTTTGAGTTTTTGGCTATAATAGACTTGATTCGAACTGTTAAACATTGATCTTTACGGATTAGAGCGCGCACAAGCTGCGCATTCGTGTCAGTCCGCACCTTGACTGGTCACCCGCTCCGCTGCTCGTCTTCTACGCTTTCACACACCTCCTTAAACTAATTATGCCATCGTAACATCTGGGCACAACTAAGAGCACTATTTTCATGCAGTTTTTAAATTTTAGCGTATGTTTCCAAAGCTGTTTCGCCCAATTTGGCGCAAAATTTTATCGCGATGCGTTGCCCTAGATTTCGTTTTTTTTCATTTGTGACGAGCACCACGAATACACGTTTACTAAAAAAAAACAGCAGGCGAACTAAACAAGCCAGAGCGATGGCAAATATATCAATGGAGAGGGAAGGATGCTGGAAAAAGGGAGAATAAATTTTGAGCCAATAGGATTTCCATAATCGCAGCAATACAATCAGTCTCATTACTTAATTGTCACACCTCGTATAGTTGTGAGAGCATATCTATCTGCAAAGTTTCATTCAGATAGCTTCAAAACTGAGAGACTAGTTTGCGTAGAGACGGAAACACAGACAGAAGGAAACACAGACATGGCTAGATCGGCTTTTGGTGCTGATCATGAATATATATACTTTAAAGGGTCGGAAAAGACTCCTTCACTGCGTTGCAAACTTCTGACTAAAATTAGAATACCCTGCAAAGGTACAAATATCAATTAAAGCACATTATGAAGTTGGATTCTGAACTGTTCCTTTTTTATTAATCTCATTATACTTATAATACTATTTATTTGAGTACAATTAATGATCCAATCATTTTCTATATAGTCCAGTTTTTATATTATGATCTTGTTATATCTGTTCTCCCAACACTTTCTTGATGTATTCATAAAGGTCTCAAATGTCATATCTCCGCTCACGTGATCGCGATATATTCGACATATGTTTAACTCATCTTGATTAAATAATATAATACAATTTGCATTATCTTGAATTAAATGGTTCGGTGTATGTGTATACGTTTTAGATAAGTAGAATGAATCTATGTTCATAAGGCTTCCTATCGAGAAAAGACTTCCTATATTATTCAACTTCACAAGTTTATCCAAATACTGATATGTTGGATTATATAAACTTTTTGAAAATATAAAAATATTTTCAAATTTTAATCCATTTTATTTTGTCTTAAACGCATGTTTTAGAGTTAAGTACTTCATTCAACACAATCTTTCGTTAACTGCGGATTAAATAAAATGGGCAAACGATTTTATAATACATTCAGTCATAATCCAAAAGTCAAACAGGGTACTGGTCTCATAAATAATTAAAAAAATACTCTTTCCTTTGAGGCTCATATACCGGGATACAATTCCTGCGGACCTGGTACAAAGCTAGAGAAACGATGAGCTCGCATGGACCGGGGTATAAACCCATTCGACGAAGCTTGGCTCATCCACGATTTGACTTATTTAAGGGGTTATATACCTTTTTCAGCGGAAAGATTGAGGAAACTTTGGATTTTTTTTAACAATCTTTAGCAGTCATTTTATTACACACATGTTATTATTTATTGATTGTACATATTTTGATGAAAAAAGCAAGCTATTGTTCTTGAAAAAATATAAATAATTCACGGAGTTATAGCGATTCTATCAAAACCATTTTTTTTAAGCGGCTCGCGGTGACCATGATTAAAGCAGGTCAACTGAAATAAAAAAAACCGACAAAATTTCATTAGTATACGGTTGTTTCTAGTTCGTGAACGATTATTTTAAAGAATATATGGTTTTTTCTGTAAACAGTAACGATTTTTTAAAAAAGTTAACTATTCTGATCTGAAAAATTTAAACTTTTGCATGAAAACTGAATCGTTCACGAACTGCGCAAATTCATAACGAATAATTAAAAAAAAATAATAATAAGAAGATCGATCAAATAGTTCTTGTGGAATCGCGGTCACAGCAAAGGCACTTTTGGGAAAAACACGGTTTCGAGATAATCGCATTTAAAGTTCGAGGTTGAGTGTGCCGAGTGTGACGAATTTTTCGGATCTCTATGAAAATTTAGGAAAATGTTTTTTAGGAGTTGTACTTTATGATTCAACAATATACATTTTTTCGATTTTTTGAAAAAATAAAAGGAATATTGTTATGTGGAAGGTCGAAAAGGGGCCTCCCGAGCAGAGACTTCTTTGTCCAGCTAGATGTAAGCGTTGATCGCCGAGACATTTGTGTCCCAAGCGAGTCGATTGATGCTTTGGGAATAACTTCTTTGTCGTCTGTAGAATGAACGTACAGTAAAACACCTCCATCGACTTCTTTGTCTTAACTAAAGAGGTTTATTGATACGTGCGCACTGCTCTAGGTCTTCTTATCCTCTAAGTAAAGCTACGCTTGGAGTTGAAACCTACGACTAAAAGCTTAGCGCCATGTGTATTCATTACATAATTCTTTTATTCTAATAAGTGAGGGTATGTGTAGATATAGATGACTCCCCCAGCGTAAGTTTCGACAATGTGGTTGAAATTATTTGTTTAAGTAAATATATAATAGGGGTACAGAAATGTTAGTTTTCACAATCTTCATTTTGATGTTTATATCTTCGTTTCTCCTGATCCTTATAGATTTTTCTTTTATGGTCTTTAATATTAATCAAGTAGTTTCCGTATTGCGTGTAATTACTCATTTCTTTGTTTTTTGGATTTGATTTTCCTACTTGATTATTCTTAACAAATATGTTTGCGAAGTTTGACTCGTTTATGTTGTCTTGTTTCGTAATTAAAGTTTGTTTATTTCTTACTAGCTGTTCACGCCAAAAGGGCGCTTTTTTTCCGAAGGCAGTGTGATCCCGTACACTCGCTCTCTCTCTCCCTCTTCCACTGCACTTTCGTGCATAGAGCTCCTAATCCGCTCTCCCAAAGCTAGCTTTAAGACTTCTTGGATGGATTACTAATTTACCTTCGAATCAATAAAGACCACAAACGCACGGTGCGTAATACCCCGAAGTTCTTCCGTGTTTTACTTATCGAGTGCATTTCAAATTAAAGCCATCCCCTTCCGAACATTTGGTCCATCAGAGCCGGATAATTCCATTCCAGCAGCTCCGGTTGCTTTAACACCGCACAAGATAAGTGAACATTTTATTATTGCTGCCGGTCATTTCCATGATTTTGTTTAAATCCGAGTCCGATTAATCCGGCACTACGGCAGCTAATAATTTCAGATTTCGAATACAGAATTATGGTTCCTAAATTCCTTAATTTCTATAAAATTCCGTGTTTTTAAAGTGTTTAAATATATGCAAAGCCACAGTGAAACTTCCTATTCCGAATTTCTCTTCGTTCACTGTGTTCCGCTTGCATTTAGATCCACTTATACACCATCCTATGTACGGTACAGTCCACTCCACTGTCAACTGATATATACATTCTCCGCAAAATTATATTTACTATATTTAAACCAAATATAATTAATACAAGGGCACAATTATATCGGCACGGGTGTTTATGGGGAAGACAACGAATATGCCACCCTTAGCAATATAATTAATAAAAACGCACGATAGGTTCTATTAATATATAAGTGCTCTGTTTACTTGACCGATCGATGCGGAGTTATGATCGACCGATGCAGAGTTGCAAAGAATAGAGAGGTGCGGAGTGAAGCTCGGCTTCCAAATATATATCAAAAAGATCAGCAGTTTACAATATGTAGTTTAAGAAAATAAAGCGCGACAGATTTAACGAAAGAAGAGGAAGGCGAAAAGAGATAAGAGGAGAGCGCTGCAGGTGCAGCGGAACACCCATGCGCGCATGCCTAGGTGCTGGCGGTCTGCTCCGAACATACTCCCCCCGTTGGAAGAGGTACGGTTCCAACTATTTCAGAATCGACGGGCAGAACGGCTAATTTAGCGACGGCTCTCGTGCCTATACCCGTAGCTGTACGGACCATAGCTACTCTGATGACGCCGTCCCCGCCGGGTATGACTTCCTGGATGCACCCAAGCTGCCATCTCTTCCAGAAGTGTTGCCCTCTGCCATTTGCTGAGGCGACCTTCGCGAAGATGAGCAATGTCAGGCCCAGGAAACTTGGTGTAGCTGGAACCCTTGGCTAATCCCAATGCCTTGGCGATATCCGATCCATCGTGAAATTTGCTTAACTGCTCCTTGTCGCAGTCTGATTCTCCTTTCAGGGCTGCTGGCTCATTGGAACACCATCTACGGATTGGAAAGAGGCTTCTCGACAGTAGCTCCTTCCCCTGATGAGGAATTTCTATAACCTCCTCAACTGAGTCCCCTCCAGAGATTAAATCATCCACATAGAAATCCCTACGAACAATTTTTGCTCCAACTGGAAATGATTCCTCCTCATTTGTCATGACCGTGGTAAAGGTAGCGAGAAAATCCGGACAGTTGGCGTAGGAACCATTAAATCGAGGAATTTCAACATTCGGCAATCGATGCCCCCTAGATCGAAAAAAAAGATCCGGATGGTTAGTGATGTCAATGGATGTTGAATTTGCAGCGGCCGAAGCCTGCAATTGCGACTTGCGAAGAGCACGGCTGAGCTTCGCCTTCACATCGAAGAAAACTTCGGAAAATTCCATCCGAGTGTCACTGGAGATCTCCGCGAAATCCAATTTTTCCAGCGATGTCTGCGCAGAATCAAATGCCAGATTTAGGGAATTTATCCATTCCACTCGCACCAGGAAATCCTCTTCGTCGAACTGATTAACCGACTCAGAGTTTAAATAAATGTTCACCGAGCTTATTTGCCGCAAAATAGACTGGGCTTTAGCTCGGTAGAAATCCACGTCACTTGGGGTCTCATTCTGAGCCCGAACCGAGTTTTCCGTGCCAGGCATTTTTCCCGATGACAAGAAAAAATAAATTAATAATTTGACATTTGTCAGACCGAGTCAGAGGTACGACACACCCTGTACTTTTGCCGCGAAATGTAAAACATCAAAATCATAATCAACTCCAAGTTCTTCCCAATTGAAAAAATATACAACAAAATTATTAAAGTCAAAAGAATACCAAAACTTCCGTCTTCACTACACAAAACAATAGAACAATTTAAAAAACTTAATATCTACATATCACCTGTAACATGCAGGAAGGAAAAGACCCCACACTGGATGTGCAGTAATGCAAGCATTAATACCACACTACACACCCAACCCAAAGCAAAAACGACACCCTTAATATACCAACTAAAATTTAAGGAATTAAAAAATACACTAGCAGACAGATGTTTTCTCTACACAGATAGATCCAAGTCAGCTAACGGAGTCTCATATAGCTTAACAACGGAAAATAATATTATTAACCACCATATACTCCCACAATACTCCTCCACATACACAGCCGAAATATCAGCAATTCTGACAGCATACAACTACGCCAGCAAACATCGAGGGAAATTTGCAATCTGCACAGATTCCCTCTCAGCTATACAAGAAATTGAAAATATAAAAAGCCAAAACTATTACACCACCTCCATCAGAAATATTTTAAACAAATACAAGAGAAACAAAATTTTAATAGTATGGGTCCCTGGACACTGTGGGATCCCAGGAAACGAATTCCCGGACGAAACAGCAAAAAACGCACATAATTTCCCTCTTATTACCCAAAAAAACCTCAACACATCAGACATTTTGGAACACCTCAAACGTAACACCGAAACCTTTAAAAATGCAATTCTCAACAATTCTTCAATCCACTATAAAAGTATCAGCCACGACAGTACCCCAGCAAAAAACATTTCACGAGCAGACTCAATCAAATTCACAAGAATAAGACTAGGACACACGAATCTTACCCACAGCTACATACTTAATAAAACTCCACCACCAATCTGTACAACCTGCAACACCAATATTACAATACAACATATATTATTGGACTGTCCTGCTCTTCAGCAAGAGAGAGCGAAACTTCTAAAACAAACATTAAAAGAAATTACCTCATTTGAAAATATTCATCACACACTGCAATTCTTAAAAAATACAAAACTTTACCACACAATATAAATGTAAACATCCATTATCATAAACATCAACGCTACATGTAAATAACATAGATTTAAACAAATAATTTATAGTCATCAATATTAAATTAAGAACTTCTCTTGTACATACATGACACCAAAAAATGTATATAACTAGCTTAAGGCCTTTAGCTGCTATAGCTAATACAAATTTCACGTAATTTTAATTACGTGTTAATTTCTTAATAATAATAATAATAAATAAGAATATAATATAAATATATAATTAAATAATAATATCAAGAGGAAACCTAAGTAATGTAAATAATAGAATTAAATAATAGGAATAATTAATAATAAGAATAATAATTATATATATTCCCCCGTTACTAGTTTTGTAAGCGATAGGTAGTAAATTAGATAAAGGCTACGGCAGCCACACGCGATAGTTTTAAAACTGTCACCACTAACCCAAGCTCGACCCGTTAGCCTGGAAGGCTAGTACACACCAACACACACACACCAGAACATGCAGCGGAACTCACCATAGATCACGCCACCCGAAAATTGGCAAGCGCTAATGAGAGCGAGGGAGAGGGAACGACCGATCGTACGGTAAACTTCTGGAAGAAGTCGAAAAGAACTCCGCAAGAAGTTTCGCGAAGCGAAGCGGAGTAGAGTTCGAGATAAGCAGTGAATTGAGACGGACGTAAAACGTAGATCGATCGAGTGAAAACCGCGTGCGCGGGTAAAACCTGCAAAACTTGTGGACTTTTGGAAAAGGAGATACGGGCCGGCGAAAGCCACCGTACATTGGATTTGGACAATAGGATTTGGAGCAAGAGGAGGATTTGGCAATGCCTGGCCCAGGACCAGTGGCGGGGCAGAGCTATACCACACGTGGAGCCAACGTGTGTGTGCGAGCGAGCGAGATGGGTGAGTGGCAGACAGTGAACCGCAACGAGGTGGCTAGAAAGTGCGTGTGTTCTTAAAATCTTTGCGAACCCTCGATGCGGTAGTCACCGAAGAGTGCGGTCAGACCGACTCTAAGATAAATATAAGTTCTGATTCCAACTAACCCCCACTGAGAGCAAATGAAAACATGAAATTATGTGAAACTAGAAAATTCGGAAAATATATATAAAAGTTGTAAAATGGCAGAAAATATGAAATGATAAAAATTTATGGAAATTATAAAAATGTAAAAGCGAATGCACTGAGAGAAAAATGTGAAAGTTTAAAAATTTTGAAAATTATGAAAAGTACGGAATAAAAGAAGACAATAGGAAAGCGAATGCACCGGGAGAAAATACTGTGACAAATAAAACAAAAATATAATTATAATGAAACTAAATTAAATAAATTGTTTTGGTATGAAATAAAAGGCCGGGAAGACGGGAAATCATTGAAATAAAAACAGCAAAAATTTAAATATAGGAAATAAAATAAAACTAATGGAAAAGCATGGCAAAAAATAGTGGAAACTATATGCGGGAATAAATGGCGGAAAATATTAAGAAAATAGTGCAACATAGGCAAAACTGGGAAAAATAATAATTTAAATTATATTTTGCGAAATTATATCTTTGGGAAATTTTCAAATAAATATGAATGCAACTTGGCCGGGCCAGGCACAGCCGGCCGGAGCAAATTCGCTAATATTTCTTCCTTTCCCTCTCGGCCCTTCGGCCCCAAACATGCATGAAGACTAACTCTGTGTCTTTCCTCTGTTGCACCCTATCAACTTATTTTTTTAGTGTAACCCGGTGGCTGACAAACTCCATCCCACGTCATCCCACAGTCTCATCGTGGCCACATTGTCCCATATCCTTATAAATTTTCTGTAGAGAGACCCTGGCGGGACTGAGTCTCTATCCCAGCCTAGAAAACTACCTCACAACGGTTAGCCAGATGGAGGCGTTGTGGGAGGGGGCCAAACTGGAAGTGGTGGACATACCGAAGGCGAAGGTACTCTTCCCCATCGTCATCCAAGGTGACCGGGCGCTGAAGCTGCTACAGCGTCAAAACCCCGACATTCCAACCGCAGATTGGAAGGTGCTGCACATTGCGACCCCGACACCCAAAGAGGGGGACCAGTGCGCAGTACTTCAAATCAACAAAGCGGCGGAGGACATCCTGTACCCCAGATACGGGAAGATGGTGTGGGGCATGGGTAGTGTCTACCTGCGCCTCAAAAAGCGCCACCCGGGGGACAAGGACGCGCATACCCTGCAGGCAGGCGAGGTGGAGAAGGAACTAGGTCTGGATTCCATTGTTGACGCCGCCCAGGATTGACACTCGACGTCTCGGAGGAGGAGAAGGACGGTGACCTGACAGTAATAGTCAACCCGTCCCGAGCTGATCCAGGTACCCATGACTCTAAGGGTACTGCAGCTCAACCTCCATAAGAGCAAAATCGCGTCGGCGGAACTCCTGATTGCCATGGAGCAAGGGTCCGTCGACATCGCTTTGGTCCAGGAGCCGTGGGTTGCCTCGGGCAATTCCATTGCCGGACTAAAGTCCTCAGCACACCATATGTTCTACTCAACAACGGTAAGCAGGAACTGTGGTGATGCTTGAAAGCAAGAAAAAGCGCCTCCTGGCAGCTTCCTGCTACATGGCCCACGACAGAGCAGCCCCACCGGAGGAACTCAGGAGCCTGGTGGAAGGCAGCATGAACGACCAGCAACTGCTCGTGGGTGCAGACGCCAACGCACATCACTGCGTGAGGGAAAGCCCCGACATCAACGACAGAGGTAAGTCACTCCCAGACTTTTTACTATCCACTAACCTGTGTATAGCGAACGTGGGGGAGGAGCATACCTTCGTAGGTCCCAATTCCTCGAACGTGCTAGACTTAACACTCACAAAGGGACAATGTACAATGGTATCAGAATGGAGAGTCCTTGAGAGACCATCCTTCTCTGATCATAAGTACATACAATTCCAATACGATTTCGACCATTCTCCCAAACCAACCGTCTTTAGGAACCCCCGGAACACTAACTGGGGAAAGTTTAGGAAGACAATCTCAACACGACTCGCGACTGGCCCGGGCCTAGTAAAACCCGCTAAAGACATATAAAAGTCCCTAGAGACCCTCTCCAAGGAACTACTAGATGCGCAACGCGCTGCATGCCCAACTTCTAGAGCTAGAAAGAGGACCAGGCCACCCTGGTGGAACAGTAATCTTTCGCTCCTACGCACTAACCTCAGAGAATTCTTCAAAATCGCCAAAGAGGCGAAAGAGGATGTGATTGATGAGGAATACAAAACGCTACTTAGGGATTACAAGAAGGAAATACGCAGGGCACAAAGAAGCTCGTGGAGAAACTTCTGCTCCAATATCGAGACGGCCCCAGAAACGGCTAGACTCCGGAAGTTGCTATCGAAGCAACCCACCATTAAGAGTCAGTTCAAACGCGACGACGGACAGCGGACTGAGGGCAGCGAGGAGGCCCTAAAAGCACTAATGCATGCTCACTTCCCAGGATTTTTTTTTTTTTTTTTTTTTTTAATTCGTTCTTTAATTTATGTGGTGGGGGGGGGGTATATTACAAGTGGGAGGGGTAGCGTATGGCTAGAAATAGGGACGTAACCTTCGCGGTACGGCCGCAAAGCAATGCTTCGCGAAGGCATGGCCCCCATTAGCCTGCGGCGCTTCTCCTACGGCGTTCCTCTGCCCGAAGCATGGACATCACCGACGCTGCATAATTGCTTACCGCCTGTCAATTAGCATCGCTGGCAAGCATCAAGCCGATCAGATTGTCGGCCTCTATCTGGGCGCCTAGGTTCTCCTCCAGTTGGCTCCTCTCGTACTCAAAATATCGTATCGTTTCTCTCTTCCAAGTGAACGGACGTGTTTTTTTCTTGCGCTCTCGTTTTGTGTTAATTTTTGCATTAAAACAACCGGGGTTTTATTTAAATCTTCTACTTTGTGATTAATAAAGTTCCCGTTCACTTCGTGTGCATGCAGCTATTCTGTTTTGTGTATTTAATTGTTATTATTTTCACAATTTAGTTTGTGCTGCCGGTGTTTGCTTTGCATTTTTTTGCATTCCTCTTTGTGCCTTCTCCGTTTAGTTTGCGCCGTCGCGACAGCTAAACGTTAAGCTCGCTCCCACGCTCACCCGTTTACCCGCTCTCTCATTCTCCCGCTCTCTCGGTGTAGCTGCACTTTTCTTATCTCCTTCTACGTAAAGGTACAGTGGTAAGTCCCTATAATGTCTGCTATCGTCTGTTTCTCTAAGACCTGTAAAAAGGCAATTAATTCAACCGATCTTACAGTCGGCTGCTGGCTGTGTGACAACATTGTGCATGCAAAGTGCATTGGTGTTGTTGCTCGGACGGTGGACGATGTAAGAAGAAACATCGGTCTGCGTTACTGCTGCGAGGCCTGTCGCGAGGTTGAAAGAGAAATGATGTCTTTTATGCGGCAGACCAAGGGCGGTTTTAAAGACATATTATCGAGTTTTCGTAAAACTCATGATATGCTCTTGGCGCTGGACACTCAATTTAATAGCCTTAAACTATTAAATGAGTCTCCTAGGCGCAAAAAAACCGCAACTGGTCTACAGCATATAGGCGGATCTCACCAACCAGCGGCGGACTCCCAACAGCAGCCTCTCTCAACACAGCCCTCGACCTCAGAATTCAGTCAAAGAGTTCTGAGATCGAGTGGCAAAAAAGATTCGGCATCCGAATGTGTTGCGGGAGGGACCGCTCCCCCGAAAATTTCCGTTTTGTCCCCTGGGGGTCCCAAATACTGACCCCTCAAAGCCCCATTAATTCACCTGCTCAGGGTATCAGGCCCGGACTACCGGCCGATATCGGCACTGCAGACAATCAGTCTGCAGCGCCGAAAGCCCTTGTAGTAGTACCACCTACGAAACAGATATTTGTTTCGCGGCTCTCCCCTGGTCAGACATCGGAAGATGTTATTGCCTTTATCCAAGGCAAAACTAGAGCTGAAAAATTCAAATAAAGGTGGAAAAATTCAAATTTTCTTATGCTAGGAATATTTCATCTTTTAAAATAAATGTCCCGAATGAACTCTTTGATACAATATGCTCTACCAATTTCTGGCCAGAGTATATTGTCGTCAAAGAGTTTGAAGCTAAGAAAAAGAAACGGCGGCCCGTAGGAATAAGTCTTCCCAGGCCCGACCAGACCACTGCGCCCTCTACGACACCCGCTCCAAAAAAACTAATCAATTCCCTCTCTATCTCCTATCAGAATGCAAGAGGCCTACGTAGTAAGCTTCCCAAATTGTATTCTGATAGTCTCTCGTTTGCATCCCAGGTTATTGTGTTCACAGAAACCTGGTTAAAGCCGGAGATTCTGAGCTCCGAAGTTTTCCCAGCTGTGTTCACAATATATCGGCTGGATCGGCCTATCAGACGTGGGGGTGGTGTCCTCATAGCGGTTGACTCCACTCTCGCGTCGGAATTAATAACTTTCGAGGAGTTTGATGTTGAATTCCTCTGTGTGAAGCTAACCATCAATGGTAGCTATATTTTCATTACCTGTTCTTACATTCCTCCTTTGTCCGAACTTCCTATTTATTGGAACCATCTTTCCGCTATCCAAACGGTTTTCAACCGACTTTCTAGTAAGGATCATTTAGTAGTTCTTGGTGATTTTAATATCCCAGGGGCTATTTGGTCCTCAAATACTTCCTCTAATGTACTTTTCACCTCCACACAGCATGATTTTATTGCTGGCTTGCTCGACATTTCGCTGTCTCAAGTCAACCATGTACGAAATTCCCTAGAGCGCTTGCTTGATCTCTGTTTTGTCTCAGATCCGGCAAGAGTCAGTTTAGCCAGGGTGGCGCCGTTGACGCTTCCCGAAGATCCCTATCATCCGACTTTCGACTTGACTCTCGACATTGGGACTGACTTACAGAACATATCTGACTGTCCAGCCAAGAAAGTCCTTTGTTTTCGCAAAACGGACTTCGAACGGCTGAATAACTTTATTTTAGATTTTAATTGGTCCGATTTATACATGTGCACTGACATGTCAGAAGCCGTGGATATTTTTTACAGTGCCATAAATTCCTTTTTTACTAAATGTGTTCCGTTATACTATCCATCAACATCGAATAAGCCTCCTTGGTTTACTAAAGAGTTGAGTCATCTTAAAAACAAAAAATCTAGGCTGTATACTAAATATAAATGTACCGGTTCTAACTCTGCCCTATCCCTTTATTTATCTGCTCGGTCAAGATTTACCGTGTTGAACGCGCAGTGTTACAAAAATTATTTGACTCGTTGTAGGGTCCAGATCTCTCAGGACCCAAAACAGTTTTATAATTTTGTTAACACTAAACGTAAGCCAATTACGCATCCTTCCTCGCTTTCGTTTGAAAATACTACCGTAAAAAATGATCGGGCTATTGCCGATCTGTTTGCGCAGTTTTTTCAAACCACTTACTCAACTTCAACTGACTGTAATCAGACTTATTCCTACATCATGCCCAAATCGAGCTTTATTTTCAGTCCTATTTTAGACGAAAGCACTATTCTTTCAGATCTTCATCGCGTTAAGCCCATTTATTCGCCTGGTCCCGACGGTATACCTGGCTGTGTGCTTAGGTATTGTGCCGACGCCCTGTGCAATCCCCTTCTAAAATTGTTTACCTTGTCCCTAGAAACCTCCCACTTTCCCCTTATTTGGAAGGAATCATTTATTATTCCTCTCCACAAAAAAGGTAGCAAATCGGTTGCCAGCAACTATAGAGGAATCTCTAAGTTGTCGGCCATTCCGAAACTTTTCGAGAAAATCATTACTCCACATTTGCAGCACCTGTGTAGATCAATTATTTCTCCATGTCAGCATGGATTTTTAAAGCGTAGATCAACGACAACCAATCTTTTAGAGTTCACTTCCTTCTTAGTTAGGGGCTTCCATAAGGGCCTTCAGACAGACGTAATCTATACTGATTTCAGTAAAGCATTTGATTCTGTCAACCATTCTCTTCTTGTTCGGAAACTCGATCTAATGGGATTTCCGGTTGATCTTCTTAGTTG
Organism: Drosophila aff. chauvacae BK-2020; assembly: GCA_018903765.1. Classification (NCBI taxonomy): domain Eukaryota; kingdom Metazoa; phylum Arthropoda; class Insecta; order Diptera; family Drosophilidae; genus Drosophila; species Drosophila aff. chauvacae BK-2020. The sequence continues at coordinate 1,039,513 of JAEIGO010000863.1, read as the reverse complement.
GATCTCAAGTTATCTGAATGGCAGAACGCAAAAGGTCCTCTTTAAAAATTCTTTATCTAATGTTCTCAGGGTTACTTCTGGCGTCCCGCAAGGGAGCCATTTGGGTCCCCTGTTGTTTACATTATTTATCAACGACCTGCCGAAAGTTCTGACTAACTCCAAAGTACTTATGTACGCGGACGACGTCAAACTTTGTGTGCAATATAAGGACGCTTCCTGCCAGTCTGATTTACAAACAGATCTCAATAACTTCCAAACATGGTGCCGTATAAACTTATTGAACCTAAACGGCTCTAAATGCAAGCTAATGATTTTCTCACGTGTCGCTCCCAAGCTCGCGACTTACACGCTTAACTGCTGCTCTTTGGAAAGAATTAATATAGTTGATGATTTGGGTGTCCGACTGGACCCTAAACTTGACTTTATCGATCATATTTCGTGCATGGTGAATAAAGCCAGAGGTGTGCTTGGTTTCATTAAACGGTGGTCGAAAGAATTCAATGACCCCTATGTTACAAAATCCTTATATATTTCGTTAGTTCGTCCTATCCTAGAATATGGATCTTGCGTCTGGAGCCCTCAGTATGGGGTTCACAGTACACGCATTGAGTCAGTTCAGAAGAACTTTCTGCTTTTCGCTTTACGCGGTTTGAACTGGGATCCAAACCAGAGGTTACCCTCTTACTCTAGTAGACTTCTCCTAATTAACTTACCTTCTTTAGCTAACCGTAGAACCATGCTTGGCATTACGTTCATTTTTAACCTTATCCACGGTAACGTGGAAAGTGCTGACTTGCTGGGTCAGCTTAACTTTCGCGTACCGAGTAGAAATACTAGATCCTATATTCCTTTAGTTTTGAGCCAATGTAGAACGTCTTTTGAATTGCATGAACCCTTTAGAGTCTTATGTGCAAATTATAACGATTTGTACATGATAACATCAAACGTAGATAGCCTTCCCCAACTAAAAACCTTAATATTAACCCACTTAGTACGCATGCAGGCAAACAGTCTGGCAGCACGCCAGTAGTAACTTCCTCGTATTCCTTTTCTATACTTTCATTTGTCGCGCCTACTAACACCTAACACAAACAGGCACGTGCTTGGTGTCAGATGGGCCACTTGAATGTACTGATCGTAGTGCATCAACGTCCGAAATAAAAAAAAAAAAAAAAAAAAACGTCCACAGAAGAACAGTACGTCCTCCGCGGTCTCCTCAGAGCCGTCGGTGCACCAAACGCAGGCAGCGCTGTCCTCATGACCTCGCTTGTGGAGGTAACCTCTGAAGCAGCCGTGTGCGCTCAAGACTTGGGTCAGGTGGAAATTTACCTGCCCATGCTTCCTTCCGACCCACGTATCTATCCTGGGGATGAGTCGATGGGTCCACCGCCCTTTGGTTGATGACTCCCAGCGGGATTGCCACTCCTGTAGGGTGCTGGCCTTTGCTTCGGCGCGGACTAGCTTCTTCTCAGCAGCGGGGAGGGCTCTTCCGTGGAGCCGCCCAAAAATGGTGGCCTGTTCCTTGGCCAGGAGATCCAATGGGGGGGTCCCGGCTAAGACCAGCGCCGCCTGCTCAGACACCGTGCGGAACGCGCTGCAAATTCGCAGAGCGGCAAGCCGGTGCGTGGAGTTCATGCCCCGGCAGTACGAGGGCGTCGCCATTGCGTGCGCCCAGACAGGGGCCGCGTATAGCAGGGTTGCTCTCGTCACACTAGTCAGGAGCAGTCTGCTACATTGCTTGGGACCTCGGCGGTTCATCATGATCCGGGAAAGGGCCTGGAGTGATGTGGCCGCCTTGAAGCTGGCATACGCTAGGTGCTCGCGAAACGAGAGTCTCGTGTCCAGCATTACACCCAGGTATTTTATGGCTCTCGTGGAAGTGATCGTAGCACCCCCGACCCTGATGGATGCGGTCTCGACTTTTTTCCGGCTGCTGATTAGGACGGCTTCGGTTTTTTGGGGCGCTAGTTGCAGACCGACTCTGGACAGCCACGAGCTGATGGCCTCGACACACGAGTTGCAGGTAGCTTCGACACGTGGAAGTACCTTGCCAACCACCACCACCGCGATGTCGTCTGCGAAGCCCACGAGCTCGGACCGGCCGGGCAAGGGGAGGCTCAGAACTCCGTCGTACATCGCATTCCACAAGAGCGGTGCTAGTACGGATCCTTGTGGAACCCCGCAGGAGAGCTCCACCGTTTCCGCGCCGTCGGGAGTGGTAAATTCCAACGTGCGGTCCGTGAAGTAACTGCCCATAACTTTCAGGAGGTATGGGGGGACTCCGAAACTGGATAAAGCCTCCATGATGCAGCTCCATCTCGCCGTGTTGAAGGCGTTGCGAACATCCAGAGTGACGACTAGGCAGTACTCTTTTGAGCCGCCTTTCCACCTCTTGCCGGCTATCGCGGAGCTGGCAATGTCAACCACCTTAGCGATGGCATCCACTGTCGATTTCGCCTTCCGGAAGCCGAACTGGGCCTCCGAGAGGTCGCCAGCAACTCTGATCGCCTCTTCAAGGCGGGTGCCGATTAGGTGCTCCAGTACCTTACCCGCGCCATCAATAAGGCAGATAGGCCTAAAAGATGACGGGTCGTCCGGCGGTTTTCCGGGTTTCGGCAGCAGTACTAGCCTCTGCGACTTCCATCTAGGCGGGAAGGTGCCCTTGGCCAGGCAGCTGCTGAACACCTCCGCGAACAGATCGGGCTGAAGGGACAGAGCGAGCTTCAAGGCCCTATTGGGGATGTTGTCGGGGCCAGCGGCCTTCGACGCTCTTACCCTGACCGCCGCCGTCCGTACCTCCAGCGCCGTTACCGGAGCGAATCCTGCCAGGGAGTCTCCGGCATTGGGGAACGGTGGCACGTCCATCCTAGGGAACAGGTGGTCCACTATGCGCTTGGTGAACTCCGTCGCGAGCGGGGCAAGCTGACCCGAGCAGTTAATGCGCTTAACTACCGTTTTGTAGGCGCTCCCCCACGGGTCGTGGTCCGCCGAGTCGCAGAGTTCCAGGAAGCACTTTGATTTGCTCGTCCGGATAGCGGCCTTGAGCGCTCTACGGCAGGCCTGGTACTCCCGCCTTATGTCCAGGTGGGAGGGGGTGCCATACGAACGCTGGTAACGTCGTCTGGCACGGACGCAGTCACTCCGGGCATCGGCTATCGCCCGGAGCCAAGAGCCGCTAGGCCTGACGTCGTCGATGGCCTCCAGAGTACGATAGCGCTCTGTCAGAAATGCATCTAACTCATTCCAGGTTGGAATTTCGGCCTCATTGTGTACGGATTGCTCCCACAGGGAAAGTGTGATTTGGGGAAGCTTTAAAGCTTCCTGAAGCGTATGCCACTGGTAGCTGTTGACCGTTGTGGTCCTGAGATAGTACCGCTCCACATGCCTGGTTACTAGCACCTGTGGTTATGCAAAATTGTTTGCTGAAATCTGGGGTAAGTTTCATTAAATTTCCTTTTAAGGTATTTGAATGCTTCATTGCATTAGCTTGTCCATTCAAATGCTACGTTCCTTTTACAAAGCCTCGTTAACCCTCTCAGCCCATTTGTTGCCTATAGGCAACATTGTAGAAATACGCCTCAGTTACCTGGAATATAAATTTTTTTGCTTCGCGCTTTTTTTCAACATCTTCCTTAATGTTTTCTGCAACCAAAATAACTAATAAGTTACTTGTAAGCTGCAAACGTGTTTATTTAGCAGACGTTTTAAGTGCAGTTGAATGAAAAAAAATGGTTGGCGGGAAAAGTGTTGGTAAAATAAAAATTCATTTTTTTTATTTTATTCAATAAATATTTGTTGTAATGGAAAACTAGGTGGGAATTATACATATATAGGGGTAAGTAAATTATTTAAAAATAAAAAAATTTAAAAAAAGTTCATAGTTTGTCTACAAGAATTTTGTGAACATTTTGTGGCAACATCCTGTAACTATCGAACCAGGACACCAAGGACCTTGAAATTTTCCTCAGTTCATATTTGAGTAAAGCCAAATACATATCTGTTAAAAAAAAATGTTTATCTTGGCTAATTTTAAATGTGGGCTGAGAGGGTTAAGTGGCGTGATTTCTCTGGGAAATGTTTAAAAATATTCTGTAATAATTGCAATATGCGACCAATTGACTAGCTTCATCTGCATTTAATGGTTGGGGGTAATTTTTAGTTACCTCATATTTAGAGTCATCGCGTAATATAACTTTATCAGTACATTTGTGATCTAAATAAGTAACCTTTTTGAGGTCGGAAGTGCATTTTTCTGGATGTAGCTTTAAATTATGTTGTCTACATAATTTGAAAACGTCAGTTAAATTCTTAAGCATTTTGCTTTTCATTTAGCTTTTCAGAACAACCTTTAACTACTAAATCATCCATATACAGAAAAGCTTGCGAAGGCCTTAAACCTGAAAATGCAAGAGTCATCATTCTTTGGAAAGAATTAGGGGATATTTTTAATCGCGTGTAGCGATATGCTTCTGTTGAAGAAGAGAATGATGTCATATTTCTTGACTTTTCATCTAGTTCGATATGATGAAACCCTGACATCAGATCTAGGCACGGGAAATATTTTGCTCGTCCTAATTGATCAAGAATATCTTCTATTCCTGGAAGTGGGAATTTGTCTGCTACAGTTATTGTTGATTTGATAATAGTCAACTACTAATCGCCATCTCTTTTCCGCCGAATTAGGCAGTGATTTCTTGGGTACCATGAGAAGTGGGCTATTATATTTTGAGATAGACGGCTCGACAATGCCGTCTCTTATTAGTTTGCCAACTTGCCTTTGAATTTCTGGCTTTTGACTTTCTTCCATTCTATAGTTTTTAATTTAGACTTGAGTTTTGTCATTTAATCTAAATTTTTGCGTATAAAAGTTATTAGCTGATATGGTTTCTGTTTCGAGATCAAAAATATCGCTATATTCATCTAATGATTCGCTTTTTATGCTTGCGCTGTTAACAATAGCGTCTTTATCTGTTGTATTTATAATGCGAATCAACACGTTCTGGGTGTTTACAAGTGCACTTGCTATTATAATGCCAGGTTGCAATTCCTGGTTGGGGATGAGAACACATGTGTCAGTAGACATTAGTTGAATCTTTCGAATAACTTCTTATCTAGCTGGCAGAACTATTTCATTAACTAGTGAATGTATTATAGGAATGATTATATTCCTGAAATTTTCGGGCCTCAAAGTGAACCAATCTTCTTTGTCGTGGAATTTTAAAATACAATTGTATTTCTTAATGAAATCCAAACTAATTATACCATCCCCTGGTATTGGAAAATTGTCAGCTACAATATGGAATTAATATGATATTGCTGAACAATTTCGCTGCTACATAACTTCAAATATAGGCAAAAAACGCTGTTTTTGCACTTTTAGGTTAGGATATCTCGGAAACCAGAGCCAATTCGGAAATTTCGACCTCGGATTCGGATTCAGCGCACCGAAAACCTTCGGAAAAGTCAATACTGGTTTCTGGGTCAGAGGGTCGAGCTGATTTTGTCGGCCTGTGTTATCTGTCACCTATCACCCCCTTAAAAGAGGTGGGTAATAAAAATTAATTAGAGTCACTTGAATGGTGTGAGGACACGTGAGAAACGTGTGTGGAAGCGGTACCGCCACGAAGACGCACTCGATACGACTATGAGTGCGAATGCGACCGAGCGATATGGAAACGCGTTTGATCCGCGATTTCCCACGATCGTATCAGACCCAAAAGGGGGATGGAGGGTAGCGCATTTCCTGAACTCGAAAAGGAAGGGACAATCTGATAGACTGCATGCATTTGAAAGAAAGCAAAGGATCGAAAGTCAAAGGATGTGATCTTAAACCCACACAAACCCCTTACGAATGTCACCAACACACCTGCCTCATAATAAAAAAAAGGCATGTGTAGTCAGCTAATTGAAGAGTTCTTAGGAAGGAAAAAATGGGATCCTGGGAAATTCTTTAGAAACGAACAAAAGGAAAAGTCAATCCAGCCAGGCGCCACAACTCATTCACTTACAGAACAAGTCTATTTCCATCAATTAATAGGTATGTGCAGACAGCTAATTGAAGAGTTCTTAGAAAGGTTACAGCTTACAAACAATGGGAGGGATGTGTGGTCGGATAAAAACGATATGTTCGAAAATTCTTTCCAAACAATGAAAAACGGACAAAGAAAAGGAAAGTCAATCAAGCCAGGCGCCGCACCCAACCACTTAAGGAATGAACAAAGGGATGAGTCGCCGCTTTCCCCTCTCTGTCTCTTAGAGGGAAAAATTTCCATTCCTTTAATTCCTAAAAAATTAAAAATCTGAAAACAAAATCCCATTTATTTTAGAAAAAGTATAATTTTATTTTCTCAAGTACAATGATCAAATACGATGTTCTAAATTTAAATACATTTTAATTATTTTAAGACATTTTTTTGAGCATACAGTAAAGAAATGACATGCGCAGGTATCAACGCCTTGGTTATCATCATTTCGAGCCCAGCAACAAGATGGGAAATGTTTGCCATATATATTAGAAGCCAGTGGAAAATCACTCAACCTATTAAAAAACATTTTAAGGACTCTTCCAGATATTTTAAATTTTGTTCCTTATACATTTTCAAAAAATTGTTTATTTTTAATACAAGTGGAATGAATTCCATATTGGATGTAATATTCCTTCCGTTGTCAGCAAACATTTTTTTAGAATTATGTTTTGTTTTGCATTTTTATTCCGTAGACGTCTGCTTGCAACGATTTCCAAAAATTGATTGAAGAAATGTCCTACAACTTCTTAGACGATACGTTGAACTAAGCCAGTCAAAGGTGTGTATTCGACTAGACGATCTTGAATGAGAAGGCAATATACCTATGTATTCATCTCACTTGCACTAGTTAGTTCAGTTAAAATTTTAACATAAATTGGTCTCGACTTGACAGACTCATTTTGATAGGAGAGGTCAACAACAACAATTGGTGTTTTGGTCTTAAATTGGTGATAGAAGTGGACGAGATTCTCTATTGCAATAACTTTCTTGAAATCTTGTATACATGTCATATAAGACGGAAAATCGATTTCCATCATATTTAATATTCAAATCCTCATAGGGATATACGTCAGAATTTAGATATACCTTTGCATTTCTCGAATTATTTGAAATTAATTCGCTATTTAATGTAAATGCTATGATAGCAAAACGTGGTCGTTCCCTATTTTCGGACAGTTTTACATTCCATACGTGTTGCGTTCCTTGTACTAGTGTAGGATTAATATGCATTTCCCAACTACGAAATTATAGTGGAAGACTATCACCGCCTTTAACAACATTATACATTTTAATTTTTGCGGTATCGCTTGGAACAATATGAGGTACTTTCCAACTAATGTTATGTATGGCGAAATTATGTGTTTTTCCATTAACTGTTTTGACGTACATATCATCTGCATTTTTAACTAGTAGGAGGATGATTTCATGTTTACAATTTAATACAACTTTCTTATAGTCTTCAGCAAATCCCATCAACATATTCAGTGGTACAGAAAAGGTGAAATGTCCGCCAGACCTGATGTTCTCTCTTCCCCCCAGCCAGAATTGAGATAATGATGACCCCCTCCTGTCTGATGGGAGATAGTTCTTGAGTGCCGATGTAATACCAGTGAAGCGTGTCCTATCGAGTTCACATCCATTTAATTCATATCTTATTTCATCCAAAAAATGGTCATGCGATTATTTTTGAGCAAACCATCAACACCATTTGTACTGCTTCCTCCTGTATTTTTATCAATAATTTTGCTAAGAGTTACTTCAAAGTGGAGAAAGCTTTCAAATGGAAGTACATATAAATCTTGGTTTTGTATTATGATACGAACTTCATCATTTGTCTTGAAGTTTCGTTGATATGGATAATAAGTGTGGTATTCTTTTTTAATGATAGTTTCATTATTAATTGGCTTATTAAGAACGTTAAAAATTTGCATTTATTTAAAACTACTTTTTATATTAAATCCATGTGATTTAAAATTCAATTTATTTTTTAATGTGAGAGCAGTTCGCTTGTGAGAAGCTCCTTCAGATGATGATGACGTTGATGATGTTTTCACTTCAGCTTTTGATTTAGTAATGTTGATAAGGGGGCGAAGGACAGGCTTTTTATTATAGATTATCATTCTACTGATCGTAAGTGTAAACGAATTGTTACAGTTTCCCCTCGCAAATTAATTAAATTTCCGTTCTGATCAGTTATCCGTAATTCGATCGTGCTTATTTGTCTATTGTTCACAGGCAAATAAATCAGGTTTCCTGGTGTGATATTCATTTTATATCCAGGCGGTACATTTATTCCAAACTCATGTAATACATGATTTGATCTATTACCGACATATGATCCGCTAATAATGTTGCATTCCAATGTAATGGAATTTACATTTAAAAAATTTATAGGATTATCCGATTTGTAAATTTCATCATTATGTGGTCTTCATTTTCGTTTATTAAATCCAAATAACCGACCAATTGGTCGTTCATGATTGATATATACCGTCTCATTTTTGGTAACAACTTGAACTTGTAAAGAGTTGGTGTACATTACATTTGTATGAAAATTGTACTGCTTCAGTTTATTAATAATTTATTTTATAATTTCATCAAGCTCGTATGAGCCTATTACTTTATTCCGAATTTGAAATATATTATTTGTCTTGTCAACATTCGGGATAGAGTTGAATGTATAACAAGAAAGGAAGCTAACTTCGGCAAGCCGTAGCTTAAATACCCTTGCAGTAAGTATTTAAAATTTGGTATATTTAAGGATTACGGTTCTTTTCGCTTTCGCGTGTTCTTAGATTATATAAATGTTGAGCGAAACATGCTGACATTGAAAAATATTGCGCAACAACTAAATGTTGCTAGCAACAAAGCTTTCAAAATAAATTAATTGATATACATATTCCTATTACAGCTATATGATATAGTAGTCCGATCTTAATAAAATTAAAACCGAAATTCTAGAATAATACAAAATGACCATATCTCAAATTATATGAAAATATTTTGAAAGATGGCAAAGTTATAATATTTTTCCTCAAAAATTTCCGATCGTTCCTATGGCAGCTATATGATATAGTTGTCCGATCCGGCTCGTTCCGACATATACGAGGTGTGACAATTAAGTAATGAGACTGATTCCATAAAAAACGAATATTTCAAAATTATTTGTAAACTCTGCCGTTTCCTTAAAAGTAGTCCCCTTGATCATCTACACAACGATTTTAGCGTGTTTTCCTTGCTTCGTAACATTTCTGGGCTGAGGGCTGTGTGGCACGGCCCGTTGTCATGATAAAGGATCCAGTTACGAGCGATGTCTGGGCGTACGATGTTGACTTGTTTTCGCAATCTTTTGAGTTCTTGGCTATAATAGACTTGATTCGAACTGTTAAACATTGATCTTTACGGATTAGAGCGCGCACAAGCTGCGCATTCGTGTCAGTCCGTACCTTGACTGGGGATGGCAGTTGGTCTGCTCCGTGACCTTTACCACCTCTTAGGCCACCGACGTGCTGGGAGGGAGTTTCACGTCCGAAACCTACCTCCTTGCCACAGGATCGGAGCAGCAGCCTAGAACAGTATGCTACCGTCGATGCTGCCTTTCCGCATGTACGTGACGTAGCGAGTAGCTTTGGTCAGCCTACACATTAACGTTCACCAGCGCCCCCTGTCGGTCAAGCGCCTACCGGAGCTTACCGGTGAGAGCTTCAGTGATACGGAAGATGTAACCTTACGTGGTTACTCCACTTCCGAGCACTGGCCCGACAGCTGACCTGGCGATCAGTTGGCATGATATGCCATTTCGAGCGGGTCGCCACCTTGGTATGAGTAAATTACCATCGCGAAGGAAGAGAAAGTAGGAGCAAGCCCCTGGAGAGAGGTGTCCCCCCACTCACCCCTGTCGCCGTCAAGGTAGCCAGCGTCTGGAAGCTCTGGATTCTCCTGAGGGCTGTACCGAAGTCCGAGGTTTCCGAAACGCTCAGGTATGTAAGGCCTGGCGTTCAGTGGACCTTCACACACACTCACGAATCACCACCGTCCTAGGTTTGGCAGTTTAAACGCCTTCCCGGAGGAGCACCCGGGAAACGCAACCTCACCGTTCAGCGCGCGCACAACAACCTCACTTCCCAGGATGCACTGAGATATCCGATGCCAACAAGCACCAGGATCTCGCACTTGGAGAAGAGAGTCTCCCAACAGATCTAATATCCTCTAGAAGAATCCAATGGGCTATAGATTCCTTCGCGGGAATAAAAGCACAAGGACTAGATGGAATATTCCCAGCCATGTTACAGGTGACCAAAGAAGTGATCACCCCATGGCTACACGCTATATTCACAGCCTGCCTAAGCACGGGCTTTATCCCTATCCAATGGAGGACCTCTAGGATTGTCTTCCTGCCAAAAGCAGGCAAGTGCAGCCATGTGAGCCCCAAGGATTACAGGCCGATTAGCCTTACCTCATTCCTACTTAAGACGCTAGAAAAGCTGTTGGACATATACATCAGAAACGATGTGGGACGACTGCTGTCATCCAACCAGCACGCATACACGAAAGGGAAATCAGTGGAGACGGCACTACACTCGTTAGTAGCCACCATTGAGAGAGCTCTGCATAACAGTGAATTTGCTCTAGGAGTGTTTGTGGATATATCCGGAGCATTTAACAACGTGACCACAGACGCTATAATGGACCGCCTAGAAGCGGCCAACACGCCCCCAGCCATCAGCTTGTGGATAAGAAATCTACTAAGCTGTAGGCGGGTACAATCCGATTGGGGCACCGCCTCCACTGTGAAAGGAGAACACAGGAGCACGCCGCAAGGCGGGGTCCTGTCGCCTCTCCTGTGGAATCTGGTGGTTGACGACCTGATCAAGAGATTCGAGAGGAAGGCCCCAAAGATAACAGCATATGCTGACGACATAAGCATAATTATCACGGGAGTCTGCCCATCGACCCTCAGCTCGATTATGGAATCAACACTCAGGGAGATATGTGAGTGGGCGAAGAAGGTAGGTCTCAGTATTAACGCGGACAAGACGGACCTCATTCTCTTCACCAAGAGATACAAGGTGCCGCTATGGGTCCCCCCGAGAATTAACTCAACCAGGCTAACCCCGAAGACACAAGTCAAGTACCTCGGAATTGTATTAGACAGCAAGCTGGCATGGAAGCCCAATGTATTAGAGAGAGTAAAAAAGGCCACCATAGCGCTATTTGCATCCAAGAAGATGCTTAGCAGCACATGGGGCCTCTCCCCCGCTCTAATGCACTGGATTTACATCTCGGTGGTGCGTCCAACTCTGATGTATGGAGTCTTAGTGTGGTGGCAGGCCATGGAAAAGAAGACTTATAACAAGCTCATGGAGAGAACTCAGCGGCAGGCACAGCTCTGCATAACAGGGGCGCTGAGGTCAACCCCCACAAAAGCGCTCGAAACTATAATAGGAGTTGATCCCCTAGAAATCCCCGCGCAACTGATAGCAGGAAAGGCGGCACAATGCCTAGTTGCATCAGGGAATATGTCCTTACAGGGATTCGGGCATAGTTAAATTGGTCGAAACATGAGCAGTATATCTGACTACATGGTTACCAGAACGTGCCCGGATGTAAAAACAACTACATTCATGGGACCAGATGACTGGAAAACAGGTCATACAGACCATGCTCAACACCTCAATATATACACCGACGGCTCCAAAATGGAAGGAGGAGTTGGAGCGGGCATATACTGCACAGACCCTGAAATGAGGTTGTCGTATAAGCTACCAAGCTAATGCAGCATATTCCAGGCTGAAGTATTCGCCATAGGGAAAGCGGCAGAGCTTGCGCAGAGCACAGATCGCCCATATGAAGCGGTCAATTTGTTCGTAGACAGTCAAGCGGCGATAAGATCCATGCAATAGTCAGCGGTCAGTTCCAAAAATGTATTGGCAAGAAGGGAGGCACAAGATATCCTCAGCACGACTACGTCAGTGCGGATCTACTGGGTTCCCAGCCACCAGGGCATCGATGGTAACGAGACGGCCGACGAACTTGCAAAGGAAGGCGTAGGACTGCCGAATGAAAGAATAGAAAACGTTCCTGTCTCCCTAAGAATGCTCCAAAGCAAGCTAGAGAGACGGGCCGACATACGAGCTAACAGCAGGTGGAGGAGTAATTCCACAACCTGCAAAATATAAAAAATCAGGTCCATTCAGAAAAATCTTTCGGACAGCTAAGGGCCTATGCGTGGCCCCGTGAGGGCCTTCCGACCTAACCTAACCTAACCTAAATAATAATCAATAATAGGAACAGAACTATTCACAAAGACAATATAAAGTTTTAACAAATATGGGTGGTAAGGGTGCATCAGACCAAGGCAAGATCAGCAGAGTTTTTACTGATGTATATTCCTTGGCTTTCTGGTGCATCAAGTCGACTCGTAGTTGAATATCAATTTGATAGACACCACCCTCTCCTCGGAGAGGGTCCTCCGCGTGGTACCTCCTGGAAACGTACCAAGGTACGGCTAATACGAGCGGCAGTCTCCCGTGAATCCTCTTTCCACAATTCCTATGACTCCACTTCCCTACCGAGACCTGGGCAAGTCTTTAAACGGCCTCCCCTCAAGTCAGGCGTGTAACGCGACCCGTGCCCTCTGACTTTCGGTTCGCAGCTGAGGGGTTAATCCAGCTGTGCTCGAACGGAGCCTTCCCAGGGCCGGGCAGCCCTGGGTCGGAACTAGCCTTGCCGTGGCTTAGGGGCGAAGCCACGGTCGACCACCTTCAAAGCCCCAAACCCCTCGGGCCCGCCGCGCTCGCCTCGTCGAGCAACGCGGGCGTTAATGGTCATGGCCAAAACACAACAATCCGCTTCGGACCTCATGGGGGAGGTAAAACCCCAAAAAACCATTTCCGAAATCGACGAAGATGAGTTATTGCGATCGGATGATGAGACTTTAACTCCGTCGAGTTCGGTGGGGACTGCTAAGTCGAGCACTCCCTAAACGTCACGACCAACTACTACAACCACCAAAGTCATTCACCCACCGACAGAGGAAGGCGCAGGCCAGCAAGGCCCGTTTCATTCTGGCAAAGAGCGCCAAGAATGAGAAGGAGGGCAAAGCTGACCAGCGCGATCAACAGGACAAAGCTAGATTCAAGGCAGTGGTCGATGATTTCGAGCGATACGAAAAGGAGCACCCGGAGGCGTTCATACAGCCCCAATCGAAGCGCAATCGCTCATAGGAAGTGAGTGAGAGCGCTCCGAAAAGTTCAAAGGACGCCAAGGGAGCCCCTAGAGCGACGTCCTTCGTCAAGCCGGCGAAGAAATTCAGCAAGGTGGCTAGAGACAGCCTGGCCATGGCACTGGTGGACGAGCTCAACGACGATGGGCGCCTGCTGTCGGAGAAATGGGATGAGGTCGAGACCAGACTGTCTGAGATGGTATCAGACAAAATACTAGCTGAGCCAGCTGGTCCGACACCATCCCTTGACTCCTCGGACATGGTTCGAGGGCACCCACAGTGGTCGGTCTTGTATGGAGCGGGCGGCCAAAAATACTTCTAGTGGAGATATCACTATGAAATTTTTACAGTAAATCTAGAAAAATATATTGAATATATTGTGTAAAAAGTAGACAAATCGGACGGCTATATAATAGCGCTGCCATAGGAACGATCGAAATTTTTTGAAGAAAAAAATTATAACTTAACCAGTTTTTAACATTTTTTCATATAATTTTAGATATGGCCTTTTTGTTTTATTATAGAATTTCGGGCTTAATTTGATCAAGATCGGACAACTATATCATATAGCTGCCATAGAAACGATCGGCAAATAATGAAGAAAAAAATTTTTACTTAGCTAATTTTCCACATATTTTCATAAAATTTGAGATATGGCCTTTTTGTATTATTCTAGAATTTCGGTTTAAATTTTATCAAGATTGGACTACTATATTATATCATCTTGTATGGAGCAGGCGACCAAAAAATGCACGAAAAACCGCGAGACGCCGTTGTTCTTTTCATTGTTGCGAAGAGACTTGCAAAAACTAGCAGCTGAAATTTACACCAAATAATCTGCAAATATCTTTTAATAGTTTTGTATAAGTTTGATCATTAACTTTTATTAACTTCACAACTAAAGTCTAAGTGAACTTATAGTTTACTTATACATTTTTACTTAAATTGGACACACTTTACATTAATTCTTTAAAATAAACAAAACATGCTGAGTGCATGAATATAATTAAAAATAGTAGCTAATACCTTTCTTTAAAATATGAAAGACTTCCATTGTTCGGTTAATCTTTTAAAACTTTGTTTTTCAATTTTTCGTTTGAATGCCGCCCACACTGCAACGCACTGCAAAACCAATAACAGTTTGATGCTCTATGTTTAAGAGTTATTCTTGAAGAGGATAGCTGGAGCAAAACAAAAATAAAGTCAGGGTACAATAGTTTGAGGTATTACGAGACAGTGCTGGCACATTTTAAGCTAAAATAAAAAATTTTGTTTTTATTTTTGGCCTATGGGATCGACCACAGTGCCACCGGGTGATCAGGTGCGACGATGAGTCCTCAAAGGACTTCCTGGCGGAGTGCGTCGCTAAGATTAGCGGCGCCTGGAAGGGGCTTAGCCTAAAGCTCGTCCCCGCCACGGATATCCCGAGAAGGCCCAGAGCTTGTATCTGGTTGCCAAAGGGGCTCACGAACCATGATAGGGTGCTCAAGACTCTGAGGGCTCTAAACCAAGATGTCGACATGGCAGACTGGGCCATCCTGAAGGCAGAGCGAGAGATGAGGACTGGCTGGCTTAGCCTTTCTTTCTGGTTCCTCATCAACAAGCAGTGCCTGCCGCAGCTAGAAAAAACTGACTACAAAGTGCATTACGGCATAAGGAAGGCTAAGATAAAAGTCTTCCTAGCCGAGCCAGATGACAACCTTGAAGACGACGTCGACGACACCAAGCAGATGCTCGATGACTTGGTGATCGACGATGACAGCCCCAACACCACACCGCAATAATGCCGAAGGTCGTGCAGATAAACCTGAAGCGTAGCTCGCACGCTTCAGTAAATCTTGCAGTCCTCCTCCGAGAGGAGGACATCGACGTTGGCCTCTTACAAGAGCCATGGACCAGGGACGGCCAAATCTCTGGCGTGGCTATAAAAGGATATACAAAACTATACACAAACTCGACAGGTAGGCCGAGGGCGGGTATAATCATTAAAAACAACCTTAACGCTCTTCTACATCCCAATCTTAGCAACTCAGACCTAGCAGTGGTCAGGCTTGAAGCAACGGATGGGACAGTCATGCTGATAGCATCCGGATACATGGCCCACGATGAACCGGCACCCTCTGAAGCGTTTCTCAGGGTGATGCAATGGGCCGAGGACTCCAAAACGACACTCATCCTCGGGTGTGACGCCAATGCCAGGCACACACTGTGGGGAAGCAAGGAAACAAACGAAAGGGGTGAGTCTCTTTTTGAACATATTATATGTCGTGATGTCACTATCTGCAACAAAGGGGAAACACCCACCTCTATATTTCCGAGTACGGAAGAATTTCAAGGATGGGAGGAGGTCCTAGATATAATGCTCCAAATAGAGCACAGTAACCACAGGGTAGAAGAATGGAGGGTTTCGCCAAAGAACTCTTTTTCAGACCATAGATACATATTCTTTGAGATTTCGATGCCGACCTGGAAGACGGCACCGAAGCGCAATCCCCGCAACACAGACTGGAACAAATATGAAAAGATTCTACAGTCAAAGGTGAAGAACAGGAAGGTCAAAGTAAGACCCACCCCGGAAGGAATGGACAAGGAAGTCGAGGACTTCACGAATATTCTCAACAACGCGAACGAAGAGTCATGCAGAGTAACGTACTCCAAGAAGACATATCCGCAATGGTGGAACAGAGAGCTAAGCGAGCTTAGAAAAAAGGCTAGGAAAGCCTTTAATACAAGTTACGGAACCAAAGACTGGCAGCCGTATAAGAAAATACACAAGGAATACAAAAAAGCGATATACGCAGACAAGAAAGACTTTTGGAGCAGGTACTGCGAATCGCTAGAAGGAATCAAAGACCCGGCTAGGTTGAGCAAAATACTAGCCAAGGGGCATACAAGCCCCACGCTTATAAACAGATCTGACGGCACAGGAAGTACGTCAGCAGAGGAGACACTGGAGATCCTGCTGGACACACATTTCCCAGGTAACCAGAGAGAAGAAACTCGATCAGAGGAAAGCCAAATAGCGGAACACCAGCTAAGAGTCGACGAGATCGTGACCATGGAAAGAATCCAATGGGCGGTGTACTCTTTCGATAAGTACAAAAGTCCGGGACCGGACGGAATCATACCAGCAATGTTGCAGACAACAAAAGCATGCATTGGCAGATGGCTGCAAGCAATCTTCCAAGCATGCATTAAAACAGCACACATACCATTTCCGTGGAAGGAAGCAAGAGTAGTCTTTATACCAAAACCAGGAAGAAGAGGACACATCCAAGCCAAGGATTACAGGCCGATCAGCCTGACCTCATTCCTCATGAAAACAATGAAACGGATACTAGATATCCATATTAGAGAAAGAACGGAGAAAAACCTTTCCGAAGCACAGCATGCATATAGGAAAGGTAAGTCCACTGAAACAGCACTACACGAAGTAGTGGGATACATAGAAAAAGCACTGGTCTACATAAACTACACATTGGCGACATTCTTAGACATTGAAGGCGCCTTCAATAACGTAATCGCAGATTCCATCCTGAGCTCCCTCAACAGGATTGGAGTTGAAGCAGGCATCAGAAAATGAATCGGCGCAATGCTAACAAGCAGAAGGATAATAGCCGAACTGAGTGGCACTCATCACACGAGATACGTGAAGAGGGGCACACCACAGGGAGGAGTTCTGTCTCCACTGCTGTGGCTGATTAACATGGACGACATATTGAGAGAACTCAATAGCGAAGGAGTTAAAGTGGTAGCATACGCAGACGACGTAGTTCTACTCGCTTCAGGACCATTCCCAGACGTCATCAGCGAACTAATGACAAGGGCGCTGAAAAAACTCAACCAATGGGCAAAAGCCTGTGGGTTGGGCATAAACCCAAGCAAAACGGAACTTATGCTCTTTACAAAGAGAACAAAGATCCCCAGATTCAGTAAACCGAAGATAGACGGTACAGAGCTAGAGCTGTCACAACAAGCCAAGTATCTAGGAGTGATCCTGGATACAAAGCTATCATGGAAACAAAACATCAACAAAAGAAAGCAAGCATAGCATTCTACTCCTGTAGGAAGATGTTCGGGAAAAATTGGGGCATCAACCCCAAGACAATAATATGGCTCTACACAGCGGTTGTAAGACCCATACTCACATACGGAGCACTAGTATGGTGGCCAGCACTAACTAGGGCATACAACATCCAGAAACTTACAAGGATACAAAGATCGGCATGCGCAGGTGCAACGGGAGCACTTCGATCATGCCCCGCAGCAGCGCTGAATGCCATTCTAAACATATTACCGATAGAACATTTCATAAGGAATACAGCAGCCCAAAGCGCGGTACGACTGAAGGCAAGCCAGAACTGGAAGAACTACCACACTGGGCACTGTAAGATCCTGAACGAGATAAACGATCGGCTAACAGTAAATACCGACTACATGACAACCGAGATGCGGTTCGGCAATGCATATACTACGAAATACCCAACAAGAGAAGAGTGGAGAAGAGGGAGTGTAACCAAGCCAGATGAGGTATCACTCTACACCGATGGCTCAAAAATGAGCGGGGGGGTAGGGGCCGGAATCTTTGCCGAAACCTGGGGGATAGAAGAGTCCTTCCACTTCCCAGGGTCAGCAACAGTGTTCCAGGCGGAGGTCCTCGGGATTTTGAAAGCAGCTGAACTTTCATTGGGCCGAGACCTCCAGAATACCAAGGTAAGGATATACTCAGATAGCCAAGCTGCCATCAAATCTCTCGCAACAGCAAGGACTTCATCTACACTAGTCGCCAAATGTAAGGAGGCACTAAACAGACTCGCGGAACACAACAGGGTGCATAGCCTGGGTACCCGGGCACAATGACATCCCCGGCAACGAAAAAGCTGACGAACTGGCCAGAAAAGGGTCAGTAGAAATCGCAGTAACAACAGATATTCAAGTATCTCTGAACACGGTTCAGGCCGAGATCCACGACCACTTCAAAGTACTAGCCAGCAAAGAATGGTCGATGAAGGCAGAACACAGGAGATCTAAACTGTGCTGGCCTGAATACAATAGGAGACGGACTGCAGAGCTGATCTCCAAGAGTAAAACGGATATCAGCAGGGTAACGGCAGCCATCACGGGCCACTGGCCAATAGTCACGCATGCCTGTAAGATGGGCCTACCCTATAACCCACACTGCAGAAGTTGCAAGGAACCAAACGAGCAGGAGACACCGGAGCATCTACTGTGTCTAAGGGGGGCTAAGGCTGGGTTGGTGAAGCGTGTGCGCCTGTCGCCGCGTCGATCCTACTCAGCTAGTGGTAGTTGGCAGTCACATGCCGACTACTAAAGACCGACCATACGTGGTGAAGAACCACATTCTGCTCGAGGTGCCCCTGCTCTAGACTAAATATGGCGGATCTAGAGAGGACAACTCGAAAAAACCCGTAATCACCGGAGTTACCGTACCGTGCCCCTGTGATGAATGGCACTACGTCAGTGTGTCTTTTAACGGTGGCTTCCGGATACCTGGCACCTCCGGTCGTATAAGCGCCCGATCCGGGGTATGAGGCTCTGCCCCGGGGGATACTTCCTTCCTCACTACTCGTGGGACCAACTTATGGATACCAACTGTAACAACAATAAAACAGGGTGCTCTAGCAGCCCCAAATCGATTGATATCGAACAAATCCGGGAGCCCGAAGTAGCCATGGACGTATGTTCACAAGGCTCTGGCACCGACACAATCACCAAAGAAGAGGAAGAAGCCCTTCTCGCCTCTCCCAAGGTGAACAAACCCAAGCGGATCGCCCTATCGGGCGCCGCTAGGAAAAGGTTGCGCAGACACCTTGCGAACTGCATTCCAATGGAGGAGGCCAAAAGGCTCGCTCAGAAGCCTATGGACCCTCCAAGGGTAGAGCCCAGCAAGAGTGGCGCGACCAAAAAGAGGATAAGATCGGCCAACACGACCCCAAAAGAGGTGTCGACCAAGAGGGCCATGATAAAAACCGCGGCACCCAGTGCCTTGACGAGGGGTGGCCTTGCGACTGCACCGCCTGCCACGGAGGCTCCAGTAGCCTCCACATCCGCAGCAGCAGCTGCGGCTGGGCAGCAGATACAGGAGCAATCACCCCAAGTCGGTGTCATGCCCTCCTACAGGGACGTTGCCAGCTCGTCGAAGATGGCGATACTCCCTGCCGACTATCCCAACAGCCTGCTCACCACGGAGCAACTGAACACCATCCAGGCTGCCATCCTGTCGAGGGTGATGGCACTGAGGCACGGCTCTGTGAAGCCACTGTTCTCCGGCTGTACCTTCAGACCGGGCTGGATGGCTGTGAACATGTGGGAATACGGAGACAGCTGATTGGCTGAGCACCGAGGTGCCCAAGCTCCGGCTGTGGAAGGACGCTCATATAAAAGTAGTCCCCTTGGCAGAGGCTCCACGTTCCGCTGTCTACGTCGGCTACTTCCCACTTCCAAGTGTGGACCTCAAGACAGCTGAGGTCTTAAACCTCATTGAAGGCCAGAACAGCGGCCTGCGTGTGGGAGACTGGCGAGTCTTCCATCGCGAAATGAGGCAAAGCACAGCTGTATTGACGATCGCGCTGGATCCGGTCTCGGCCAACCGGCTAAAAGCGCTTGGGCATCAGCTCAACTTCGCGTTTGGCACGGCTACTCTAAAGCCAAAGGCCGACACGCAGGCGAAGAGGCAGGCAGAGGCTCCCGTTCCCCCAACGGAGAAGCCCACCTGCTCAAATGCCAGTGCTCCTGTTATGGCTGCATCGACACCACAGGGCACTGCAGCCGCACAAGAGCCCGCAGCACCGCGGAAAGTCCTGCGCCCTCCACTCCATGGGCGCATCACGCGCGGAACCGGGCGCCCCACTCGAGGCACCGGGCGCGTACCCAAGGGTGCGAGGCGCACACTAGAGGAGGAGGCCCTTCTAGGCACTAACCGCGGCCGGAAGATGGCGGCCAGGGGCCGCAAGAGGGCGGACTAATGTCCCTCTCCCCACTCCTCCTAACACCAGGAGACACCTCCGATGTCTCCAAGCGAACCTCCACCACGCAAAGGCCGCATCCGACGTACTTTGCGAGAGGTTCGCTACAATGGACATAGCGTTCATACAGGAACCCTGGATAAATGCAGGACATGTCCGGGGGCTTAGCACCCCATCCGGTAAGTTGCTATATGAAAATGACCAACCTCGCCCTAGATCGGCATTGTTAATTAACAAAAATTTAACATTTGTTCCCCTTTCACAGTTTATAACTGAGGACCTGGTGGCGGTTTGGGTTAAAATACCCACCTCCCACGGCGAGCAGGAGGCAGTGTTGGCCTCCGCCTATCTACCCGGCGACTCGGAGGAGGTGCCTACGGCGGCTACTTGTGCCCTGATTGAGCACTGCCAGAGAAACCGGCTCAGATGGATAATCGCCTGTGATGCCAATGCACATCACACGGTCTGGGGGAGCAGTGACATCAACAAGAGGGGTGAGTACCTTCTTGAATACATCATTAGTAACAATATAGGATTACTAAACCAGGGCAGCGAGCCTACATTTATTAATGCCATTAGAGAGGAAGTTTTTGACCTAACTGTCTGTAGTATAAATATGTTGTCCGTTGTCTCAAACTGGCACGTTGCAAGTGAGATCACTATGTCAGATCACCAACACATTAGATTTGACATAGGATGCGCCTTGCAATGTAGCCTAGTCACCAGAAATCCCAGGAAAACCAACTGGGATCTCTTCTGTTTTGAACTTGAGCAATCCAGAGACTGCTCAACCCGTCCGATAACATCCATAGACGAGTTAGAGCGTGAAGCTACTGTGCTTCATACAAATGTTGAATCAGCATATCACGCCAGCTGCGACCAAAAGGTACGCAAGATCGGAAGGGCTGTTTCCTGGTGGAACAAAAGCCTTGACGGTCTCAAAAAAACTGCGCGTAGGCTCTTCAATAAAACGAGGAGTGGGAGGGCCTCATGGGACTCCTACACAACTGTTTTAACGCTCGACAACAAAGAGTTGAGAAGGTCAAAACGGGCTACGTGGCGTCAACACTGCGGGCAGATCTCATCTCTCCCGGAAGCTGTTAGGCTACTAAAAGCCCTCTCCAAAGACCACTCAAACGGCATCTGCACGCTGAAAAAGCCGGATGGAACATACACAAACAACCCAAAGGAGACGAGCAGCCTACTCCTGGCTACTCACTTTCCTGGGTGTGTGGCTGTGGAGCAACCCATCTCACAGAGTGAGGCACCAACCTACCTCTCTGAGACTAGAGAGTGCCCACACCTGCGCGTGACTATGGTGGCAGACTCCAATGTGGCTGAAAGAAGATCGCTCAGAATGTATCGGAATCATGCCCTATATAATGTTTCATCAAAATAGCGTACAATGGGCATTACAAAGTTTCAGCCCATACAAATCACCCGGACCGGATGGGATATATCCATGCTTGCTGCAGCGGCGACTGCTCCAAATCGCACTCCCCCTGGTCCGTCTATTTCGAGCCAGTCTCCTGCTTGGACACATACCAAGCAACTGGGCTAAAGTAAAAGTCGTGTTTATTCCAAAGGCAGGGAAGAAAGATTCCAAATTGCCTAAATCATATAGACCGATTAGCCTTAGCTCCTTCTTCCTCAAAACGATGGAGAAGATAATTGACCAGCATATAAGGGAAGTGAATCTCAAGGAACTACCCCTACACAAATACCAATACGCGTATCAAGCTGGTAAATCAACTGAGACCGCCATACATTGCCTTACAACAACCATTGAAAAGGCCATTGGCGCTCAACAGATAGCACTAGGTGCCTTCTTAGACAACTCAGGAGCTTTCGACAACACGTCATATGAGGCTATACGTGCCTCTCTTGTACGAAAGAATGTCTCTACACCTATCACTAGGTGGATTCTGGAAATGCTTAAATCCAGAATCATAACTTTAGACCTTGGAGGAACTATGACCTCAATCACAGCCACAAGGGTGTGCCCTCAAGGGGGAGTACTCTCATGTGGACTCTGGTCATCGACGAGCTACTATATGAGCTCAACAACTTTGGGTTTCCCACTCAAGGCTACGCTGATGATCTAGTCATCTATATAGTGGGCTGGCATGAGCAAACCATTTCGGACCGCATGCAGCAAGCCCTTGATATAGCCAACAGATGGTGTCAGGACAAAGGACTGTCCATAAACCCATCAAAAACAGTTTTAGTCCCATTTACTAGGAAAAGGTCTCTCTCCTTAAAAAGACCACCCCTAAATGGGTCCATTATCGACTTTTCGGTTGAGGCCAACTACCTAGGAGTCACACTTGACTCCAATCTCAACTGGAATGCAGACCTGGAAAAGACCATAAACAAAGCCATTCGAGAACATTTTGCGTGTAACAGGCTCTACGGCAGAATATGGGGCCTAAATCCCAAAATGATCTACTGGTCTTTTAACACTGTGGTAAAACCGATCTTAACCTATGCATCTCTTTCTTGGTGGACGAAATCTACCCAGAGGACAGCTGCGGCTGCACTTACCAAATTACAACGACTGGTCTGCATAGGCATCACTGGAGCCTTCCGGACATGTCCCACTGCAGCACTAGGAGTCATAACTGGCATACCGTCTTTACCAATTACATTGAAAAAGGAGGCCTGCCTGGGGGCACTTCGCCTTCAAAACATCACCAATATCAAAAGTGGTGATCTTACCGGGCATCTTAGGGTCCTTGAACCCCTAATAAATGATCCCATTCTGCGCGTAACTGACGATCAGAAACCAAGACTTGTTCTCCACAGAAACTTCTCTGTAGTCCTATACACTAGGAATGAATGGAAAACAAAATCAATATCTCTACCCAGTGGATCACAAACATGGTACACTGATGGGTCAAAACTGGAAAACGGTGACACCAGGGCTGGTATTTTCGGACCAAGGTTCAATAAATCCATAGCCATGGGAAAATCGCCCACCATTTTCCAAGCAGAGATACACGCCATAGAAATCTGTGCTCGTGAATGCCTTCGCAGGAAAATGCAAGGCGCACGGATTTACATCTTCTCTGACAGTCAGGCAGCGATCTCATCCGGACTTGTAGAGAACTGTTTCCAGCAGCTGAACGCCCTTGCCTCCAATAACACCCTAAAGGTAGGCTGGGTGCCAGGGCATGAAGGCCATATGGGAAAGGAGGTGGCAGACTGCCTAGCTAAACGCGGGGCGATGACACCTTTTATCGGCCTTGAGCCGTTCTGTGGACTATCGAAAGGACACAATAGAGAACTGCTCAGGAAGTGGGAAGAAACGGAGATAAATCGTCACTGGACCGACAGTGCAGGGCTGAGACAAGCCAAACAATTTCTCGTCCCCCAGATGACACGATCAAAACGCATCATCAACCTACCAAAGAGCGAAATTCGCACTCTAACAGGCTACCTAACAGGTCACTGCAACCTTAGGTATCACCTTAAGAAATTAAAACATTCAGAAAACGACACCTGCAGATTCTGCGAGATGGAGCAAGAAACATCAGAACATATTCTATGTGAGTGCCCATCGCTAATCAGACGTCGACTTCAACATCTAGGAGGTGAACTTATTCCCCCCTACAGGATTTGGGAACAAATAGACCTTACCAAAGTGCTCTCTTTTATTAAAAGCCTAGGTATTGGGCCTCTTCCCTAATCCTACAGGCCGGCACAAAAGATCTAAAATCTGGTCGCAGTGCAACAAGGCCTTTGTAATAATAATAATCTACTGTGTCACTGCCCGTCTTTCAACCAGCTTACAGCGCGTCACTTCGGAGCCCACCAACTCGGGTCACTAAGGGAAGTGGAGAGGCAGCCAGTGAGTGCCATCCTAGCTTACCTGAATGACACGGGCTGGTACTGAAGGGAGGCGCAGACTACAACCAAAACGAGGGTGTGAATCAAAACGGAGCATAGCTCTAATTGGCGGTTACAAACAGTAACCTCACCACTGATTCCTACCTACCTTTAACAAATATTATATATTTTTTTTTTTAATTACAGAAAATGCATTTATTGATACTTCTAATACCATTGGTAATGATAGCCACTTTAAAAATAATTGATTACTCAAATCACGAATTTTTCCTGTTCAAGGACAAAAAGGATGTTCTTACTTATGAATCTTATGCCGACTTTTTCCACGTAACTAATTAAAGTTGTTATTAAGAAATAATCAATATAGAATCAGGATATATAAAAAAGGATACAAATGAAAGTTCACAATTAATTTTGTCACAGCTGACATCAACTAGATCAAAAAGGGTAATAAGTGAGTTAGGCACTGTTTGGAAATGGTTAGCTGGAACTCCGGATCACGATGATTTCATTAAAATACAGAATAAAATAAACAACTTTATTGAAAACAATAACCAACAATTTATTATCAATTCAAAATTGTTGACCGAGATAAAATCACTTTCCGATCATTTTAAAAACATTTTTATTGATCAAGAATTGCCGTTACGAAAACATCGTTTACGATTATTAACATTCGACTTGCAAAAAATAATTGATACTATTACACTGGCAAAAATTGATGTATTTAACACAAAAATTTTAAATAATGCAGATATTAAAGAAATATTAAATCACGAACAAAAGCCTGTAATTATTGCAGATTTAATGGATATTTCTGTATTCAAAATTGTACTACACTCCTGCCCAAAATTATACGACACCCCGAAAATTTTAGTTTCGGGCCTCGTAGGTCGATGAAGAAGCAGAGTATGCAGAATGAAAGCTTAATCAATTCTGCTTAAAATGAGATCTTCTTATCTCTGATTGCATCTTGCGTTTTCAATCAACAGTAAAAAATGCACAAAAACCCGATTTTCGGCATGCCTGAAACTGTATCAAAATTATACGACACATGCCAATTTTTTAAATTGTAATAGTTTTTTAATTTTATAATTATTTTTAAACAATTCTTAATAATTAATCGGGCCACCTTAAGCCTTTGCAACCTCGAAAAGCCTCTTAGGCATTGAATTTATTAAATTCTTAAGTCAATTTTGGTCTAAAAGAGACCATTGTGCCAAAATTTCAGATTTAAGGCTTTGGACACTCTCAAATTTCTGTTGTTGGCGTAAACTCGCCTAGCTAAGATACCCCAGATGTTCTCAATTGGGTTTAGGTCCGGGGAGCACGCTGGCCAATCCATAACACTTATTCTGTGGTCACTTATGAAGCGCTGGGTCTCTCTGCTCCGGTGTATTGTTGCATTATCTTGCATAAAAACGTGATTTGTTTCCCCAATTTGCTCCAAAAATGGCAGAAGACGCTCCTTCAATACTGCAATATATTCTGTACTATTCATTCGTGAGCTTGTGAAAGCCAAATCAAGCGTTCCAGAAGAAGTGAACGCTCCCCAAACCATTGCAGATCCGCCTCGGAAATTCCGCTTAGAAAACATTAGTGGATCCTTTCGTAAATCCCTCCAATAGTGTCGAAATCCATCTGGGCCGTCCAGATTACATTTTTTTTCAACAGAAAAAATTATCTAAATGAAAAGTATTAACCAAAGATGTTAAATGAAAATAAAGTCGAAATTGCCTACCGAGGCCCAGCTTCTCTCCAAGTTTTTTTCAACAAATTTGTTTGTAGGGGGGCCGATCCTCCAAAGTTAATCGATCACGCAGTCTTAGAAACCAAAAATTTCCCACGGCGCAGAGCGAAATTATTCCAAATGAAAAGGTAGCGAAGGCACCAGAAAGAATATCGAAAGGCGGGGGCGTCGTGGGACTTCAGTCTTTTATTCTTGCATGCATACATGGAACTGACTTAAAACCTAAAGCGCTGAGGTGAGCGCGGGAGATCGACGGCGGCCGATCGCGAAGTCCGCAACCCGAGCTCGAGCTCGGAAGCGAGCGCAAAAGAGAGGCGAGCGCGGACGAGAGCGAAAGCTCTGTGCGCAGAGGCGGCACAGTGGCCCCTCACATAAACATCCCGCCCCCCCTTGCAATCACTCGGGTTGCAACATGGTCCTTATTATGGCCCATCCAAACACGGTGCTCTGGGCCACCGGCAGTCCGTCCTGGATTCTCATCAAGCCTGGCCGCATCACTTGCGGATACATGTCCGCGCCCAGGATCACAGATATCGTCGCGGGTAGATAAAAACGCTCATCGGCCAGAGTAATGTCCCGGAAATGGGCCATCACCGACTCGCTCAGCTCCCGGACTGGCGTGCGAACACGCACCTGATGCTCAACCTTGAAGGCCACATCCAACTGGACACTGGGGTCATTCTTGGCGCCCACAATTGCCGAACACATCCGTTCGTCCCCAACGCTGGTAGTTGGCAGACGGAAAGAAGTCGCTAGAGACACGTCGATGCAGCTCGTAGCCGTGCAAGGGTCGATAAGCGCCGCCGTGTCGAAGACCCGAGCCCCAGTATGGATCCGCACCAGAGCCGTTGGCAGAAGATTGACTGAAGCACGCCTTGGAGCGGCGGACGAGGGCTTTGAAGCGTCTGAAGCACGCCTTGGAGCGGCGGACGAGGGACTTGGAGCGGCTGAAGCACGCCTTGGAGCGGCGGACGAGGGCCTTGGAGCGGCGGACGAGGGCCTCGGAACGGCTGAAGCACACCTTGGAGCGGCGGACGAGGGCCTTGGAGCGGCTGAAGCACGCCGTGACGCGGCGGACGAGGGCCGAGGAGCGGCCGCAGCACGCCGTGGAGAGGCGGACGAAGGCCGAGGGGCGGCTGAAGCATGCCTTGGAGCGGCGGACGCGGGCCTTGGAGCGGCAGAAGCATGCCGTGGAGCGGCTGCCGAGGGCCGAGGAGCGGCAGAAGCACGCCGTGGGCTGAGGAGCGCCTGAAGAATTCCGCGAGTGGGCGCCCGGCGACCGGCGCAAGAGATGGAGCAAGAAACATCAGAACATATTCTATGTGAGTGCCCATCGCTAATCAGACGTCGACTTCAACATCTAGGAGGTGAACTTATTCCCCCCTACAGGATTTGGGAACAAATAGACCTTACCAAAGTGCTCTCTTTTATTAAAAGCCTAGGTATTGGGCCTCTTCCCTAATCCTACAGGCCGGCACAAAAGATCTAAAATCTGGTCGCAGTGCAACAAGGCCTTTGTAATAATAATAATCTACTGTGTCACTGCCCGTCTTTCAACCAGCTTACAGCGCGTCACTTCGGAGCCCACCAACTCGGGTCACTAAGGGAAGTGGAGAGGCAGCCAGTGAGTGCCATCCTAGCTTACCTGAATGACACGGGCTGGTACTGAAGGGAGGCGCAGACTACAACCAAAACGAGGGTGTGAATCAAAACGGAGCATAGCTCTAATTGGCGGTTACAAACAGTAACCTCACCACTGATTCCTACCTACCTTTAACAAATATTATATATTTTTTTTTTTAATTACAGAAAATGCATTTATTGATACTTCTAATACCATTGGTAATGATAGCCACTTTAAAAATAATTGATTACTCAAATCACGAATTTTTCCTGTTCAAGGACAAAAAGGATGTTCTTACTTATGAATCTTATGCCGACTTTTTCCACGTAACTAATTAAAGTTGTTATTAAGAAATAATCAATATAGAATCAGGATATATAAAAAAGGATACAAATGAAAGTTCACAATTAATTTTGTCACAGCTGACATCAACTAGATCAAAAAGGGTAATAAGTGAGTTAGGCACTGTTTGGAAATGGTTAGCTGGAACTCCGGATCACGATGATTTCATTAAAATACAGAATAAAATAAACAACTTTATTGAAAACAATAACCAACAATTTATTATCAATTCAAAATTGTTGACCGAGATAAAATCACTTTCCGATCATTTTAAAAACATTTTTATTGATCAAGAATTGCCGTTACGAAAACATCGTTTACGATTATTAACATTCGACTTGCAAAAAATAATTGATACTATTACACTGGCAAAAATTGATGTATTTAACACAAAAATTTTAAATAATGCAGATATTAAAGAAATATTAAATCACGAACAAAAGCCTGTAATTATTGCAGATTTAATGGATATTTCTGTATTCAAAATTGTACTACACTCCTGCCCAAAATTATACGACACCCCGAAAATTTTAGTTTCGGGCCTCGTAGGTCGATGAAGAAGCAGAGTATGCAGAATGAAAGCTTAATCAATTCTGCTTAAAATGAGATCTTCTTATCTCTGATTGCATCTTGCGTTTTCAATCAACAGTAAAAAATGCACAAAAACCCGATTTTCGGCATGCCTGAAACTGTATCAAAATTATACGACACATGCCAATTTTTTTAAATTGTAATAGTTTTTTAATTTTATAATTATTTTTAAACAATTCTTAATAATTAATCGGGCCACCTTAAGCCTTTGCAACCTCGAAAAGCCTCTTAGGCATTGAATTTATTAAATTCTTAAGTCAATTTTGGTCTAAAAGAGACCATTGTGCCAAAATTTCAGATTTAAGGTTATTTACACTCTCAAATTTCTTGTTGTTGGCGTAAACTCGCCTAGCTAAGATACCCCAGATGTTCTCAATTGGGTTTAGGTCCGGGGAGCACGCTGGCCAATCCATAACACTTATTCTGTGGTCACTTATGAAGCGCTGGGTCTCTCTGCTCCGGTGTATTGTTGCATTATCTTGCATAAAAACGTGATTTGTTTCCCCAATTTGCTCCAAAAATGGCAGAAGACGCTCCTTCAATACTGCAATATATTCTGTACTATTCATTCGTGAGCTTGTGAAAGCCAAATCAAGCGTTCCAGAAGAAGTGAACGCTCCCCAAACCATTGCAGATCCGCCTCGGAAATTCCGCTTAGAAAACATTAGTGGATCCTTTCGTAAATCCCTCCAATAGTGTCGAAATCCATCTGGGCCGTCCAGATTACATTTTTTTTCAACAGAAAAAATTATCTAAATGAAAAGTATTAACCAAAGATGTTAAATGAAAATAAAGTCGAAATTGCCTACCGAGGCCCAGCTTCTCTCCAAGTTTTTTTCAACAAATTTGTTTGTAGGGGGGCCGATCCTCCAAAGTTAATCGATCACGCAGTCTTAGAAACCAAAAATTTCCCACGGCGCAGAGCGAAATTATTCCAAATGAAAAGGTAGCGAAGGCACCAGAAAGAATATCGAAAGGCGGGGGCGTCGTGGGACTTCAGTCTTTTATTCTTGCATGCATACATGGAACTGACTTAAAACCTAAAGCGCTGAGGTGAGCGCGGGAGATCGACGGCGGCCGATCGCGAAGTCCGCAACCCGAGCTCGAGCTCGGAAGCGAGCGCAAAAGAGAGGCGAGCGCGGACGAGAGCGAAAGCTCTGTGCGCAGAGGCGGCACAGTGGCCCCTCACATAAACATCCCGCCCCCCCTTGCAATCACTCGGGTTGCAACATGGTCCTTATTATGGCCCATCCAAACACGGTGCTCTGGGCCACCGGCAGTCCGTCCTGGATTCTCATCAAGCCTGGCCGCATCACTTGCGGATACATGTCCGCGCCCAGGATCACAGATATCGTCGCGGGTAGATAAAAACGCTCATCGGCCAGAGTAATGTCCCGGAAATGGGCCATCACCGACTCGCTCAGCTCCCGGACAGGCGTGCGAACACGCACCTGATGCTCAACCTTGAAGGCCACATCCAACTGGACACTGGGGTCATTCTTGGCGCCCACAATTGCCGAACACATCCGTTCGTCCCCAACGCTGGTAGTTGGCAGACGGAAAGCAGTCGCTAGAGACACGTCGATGCAGCTCGTAGCCGTGCAAGGGTCGATAAGCGCCGCCGTGTCGAAGACCCGAGCCCCAGTATGGAACCGCACCAGAGCCGTTGGCAGAAGATTGACTGAAGCACGCCTTGGAGCGGCGGACGAGGGCTTTGAAGCGGCTGAAGCACGCCTTGGAGCGGCGGACGAGGGACTTGGAGCGGCTGAAGCACGCCTTGAAGCGGCGGACGAGGGCCGAGGAGCGGCTGAAGCACGCCTTGGAGCGGCGGACGAGGGCCTTGGAGCGGCTGAAGCACGCCTTGGAGCGGCGGACGAGGGCCTTGGAGCGGCGGACGAGGGCCTCGGAACGGCTGAAGCACGCCTTGGAGCGGCGGACGAGGGCCTTGGAGCGGCTGAAGCACGCCGTGACGCGGCGGACGAGGGCCGAGGAGCGGCCGCAGCACGCCGTGGAGAGGCGGACGAAGGCCGAGGGGCGGCTGAAGCATGCCTTGGAGCGGCGGACGCGGGCCTTGGAGCGGCAGAAGCATGCCGTGGAGCGGCTGCCGAGGGCCGAGGAGCGGCAGAAGCACGCCGTGGGCTGAGGAGCGCCTGAAGAATTCCGCGAGTGGGCGCCCGGCGACCGGCGCGCCTCCTGACGCGGCCGACGCTGAGCCATCGGCTGCTCGGAAAGGTGTAGCAGTGTATGGTAATCCTGGCCACACGTTTTGCAGCGGTCTCCTCGCCGACACGCTCCGTCGGAATGCTCATGAGCTAAACAGCGGGGGCAGTACCGGTTGGCCAGGACCGCCCGTAGACGCTTCTCGGCCTTGAATCGAAGAAAACGACGGCACTTCCGTAACGGATGGACATCACTGCAGACTCGGCAACGGTAGGAATTGATACCTCGAGTACATCTGCTCTCCAGTGTGTTGGCGCTGCGCGGACGTGGAGACATCGTATCGTGATTGGCGGACTAGGACGGAGAGGAAAAAATAGCAATCAGTACTGGTACTACTACGAATTGGAACTACGGATTAGCTACGAAACAGCACAGTGACGTGGAACATTGGAGTGGACGGGAGACTGGTTACTGAGGGCAGACGGGTGCGTCCATCGGAAGGAGGACGATCTTTGCTATGGGACGTTTGATTAGTCCCCGCGCAGTGCGGATGTCGACCACACGGACATGGCCATCGGATCCTGGAAACACTGCGTCAATAAGCCCTAATCGCCACTCATTGGACGGCAGGTTGTCTTCCTTAACAACCACAATGTCCCCGACACGGAGATCTCTAGTGGGGGCTCGCCACTTGTTCCGCTTATGGAGTTCCTTGAGGTACTCCTCCTTCCATCGCAGACGAAACAGCCTTTAGATGTTGCCAGCGGTTTATGATGGTCGTGGTATCCCCCTTGATCTCAGGTTCAACTATTGCTAGGAGTGGCCCTCCAACCAGAAAGTGCCCAGGAGTAAGAGCTAATAGGTCACCGGGGTCTTCGGACATTGGCGCGAGCGGACGAGAATTCAAGCACGCCTCAATCCTATCCAGCAGCGTGGACAGCTCTTCGAACGTGTATTTCCGCGTGGCCGTAGACTTGTAAAACAAGGTTTTGAAGCTCTTAACGCCTGCCTCCCACAAGCCTCCCATGTGGGGGGCTCCCGGCGGAATGAAATCCCAAAGAAGCTGCTGGTGACTATAGGCACTCGTCACAGCCCCTTTGAGAGCCTGGAGGAAATCGCGGGAGAGTAGGCTGGCCGCACCCACAAAGGTCTTCCCATTGTCCGACTGAACTTGACGGGGGCATCCTCTTCGGGACACGAAACGGGCGAAAGCGGCGAGAAACTTTTCAGTCGTGAGGTCGGAGGTCGGCTCTAAATGGATGGCCTTGGTGGAGAAGCACACGAATACCAACACATACCCTTTGGTAATGAGGCAGGCTCGTCCCGTGTAGTTCTTGATGTCGAAGGGGCCGGCATAGTCCATACCGGTATGTGTGAAGGGGCGCGAGAAGGACGTCCGCTCTTTGGGTAGTTCTCCCATGAGCTGAGTTTGCAACTTCTTTTTGTGGATAACGCATACCTTGCAGGAATGGATAACGGACTTGATCAAATTCCTCACTTTCGGGATCCAGAATTTGGAACGGATCAGAAGGATCATCAGCTGATTACCGCCGTGCAGCGTTATGCGATGGGTAAAATGAACGAGGAGTCGAGACAGATGGCAGTTATATGGAAGAATAACCGGATGGCGTTCGTCATACTGGAGGAGTTCGGAGGCTGTAACACGGCCACACGCTCTCATGAGTCCTTGAGAATCCAGAAACGGGTTCAGGTTTTGAATCGGACTGGATGCTGGCACTGGCCGCTTGTGGCTTACACAGTCGATCTCAAGGCTGAAGTGCCTGCGTTGAGTGACGGAAATTAGGAGAATTTCGGCCGAAGCAACTTCAGTCGCCGTCAGGTGGTTCTCGAACGAAGACGTGGTCTTTCGCGAGCGCTGGATGAAGCGACGAACATAGGCGAGGACTCGCAGCGCCTTATTGAAAGTAGAAAAGCGCTCAAGAATATCTTCCGGGGGGGCCTTGGCAACGTGGACCTTGACTGCTCGCTTCTCAAGTTCAGTCTCGGGGAAGTCATTGGCTGGAATGGGCCACTCGGAGCGCGGCCCTTGCAGCCAGGAAGGGCCATGCCACCACAGTTGACTGTCCGAGAGGTCTTGAAGAGCTACCCCCCGGCTAGCGAGATCTGCCGGATTATGTTCGGAGCGGACATGTGCCCATTTCTCCACCTCGGTGAACTGAGTAATCGAGGTCACCCGATTTGCCACGAACGTTGTCCAATGGCACGCCGGTCTGCGCAACCAGGCGAGAACAATTGTAGAGTCCGTCCAACAGTGGAGGGCGGACGCAGGGCCGGGCATCTTGGGAAGAATTGCGTTGGCCATCTCGGACAATAGGACGGCTCCGCACAACTCCAATCGCGGGAGCGACACCGTCTTGACTGGGGCCACCCGTGTCTTTGCCGTCAGCAAGTTCACCACCACCGTGGACCCGGTCTCCACTCGGACGTAGATGGCAGCGCCGTACGCCTTTTGCGAGGCGTCACAGAACCCATGATGTTCTACCTTCAAGTGTGGACGGAAGGCGACCCAGCGGGGGATTCGGATCTGATCGAGCGCCGAGTAATCTTCCAGGAAGTCAAGCCATCTTTTGCAGAATTCCTGAGGGAGGACATCGTCCCAGCCCAGATCCTGGAGCCAAATGTCCTGCATAAACATCTTTGCCCGGACAATGAAGGGGGCTAGCCAGCCGGCTGGATCAAACAATTTGGCAATTTGAGACAGGACCTGACGCTTTGAGAACGAAGATCCCAAGGTCAATTCTGGCGGAATGAAGAAAAAATCATCCGACGTCACCTTCCACCGCACGCCGAGAGTTTTGGCCGTGCGCTCTGCGTCGATTTCGTGGAAGTCAGCCCGAAGTAGATGATCAGTCTGGATATTTGACAAAGTCGCCTTGCTGTTGGCTGTCCACTTCCTAACCCTGCCGAACCCAGGGCCCCCTCGAGCTCTCGGATAGCTGCCTGCGCCTCAGTCTTTGAGTCTGCACCAGCGAGAACGTCGTCGACGTACATGAACTGTCGGATAATCTGACTCGCCTGCGGATACCTCGACTCTTCGTCTTCGGCGAGCTGTTGCAGGACGCGAATCGCTAGGAATGGAGCGCAATTGACCCCGAAGGTTACCGTCTTCAATTCGTAGTCGCGGATGTCTCCATCGGAGTTGCGAAACAGAATGCGCTGGAGTGGAGTTTGCTTGGAGTCTACCCAAATCTGCCGGTACATCTTTTCGATGTCGGCATTGAAAACAAACCTGAAGTATCGCCACTTCAGGATTTGTATAGTCAGGTCGGATTGTAAGACCGGGCCCGCGTACAGAATATCATTCAGACTAGTCCCGTTTGCGGATGGGCTAGACGCATTGAAAACTACGCGCACCTTCGTAGTTGTGCTTTCGGGCTTGAGAACAGCGTGGTGTGGAAGGTAGTACGTGGCGGAACTGCTCGTCGTAGAAACCTCGGCCATGTGTCCTAAGTCGAGGTATTCCTGGATCACCGCGTCATACCGGGCTTTGAGGAGGGGATCCCTTTTTAGGCGCTGCTCGTTGCGGAGGAACTGAGCTAGAGCGAAGGATCGTGAAGATGCTAGCTCGGAGCCCTTGTGCTCGGGGTCGCGCAAGGGGAGCGTCACAACATACTTGCCCCGATGGTCCCTCCTGGTGGTTTGTACGAAATTTTGTTCGCAAAACGCATCAGACTCAGGGACGATCTGTGTGGGCACTTCCTCCACCTCCCAGAACTTGGTGAGGAGCTGGTCCAGAGAGTCCTCGAGGGCGCAGGTAACTCGCGTGGAGAAGGCGGACACCCTGCGTGGCGCTGCCGAATGGACTGGGCGTGTCAACACCTATCCAAAAATGGTTTCCTGGCCGAAAAGTGAACCGCAGATGTCAGCTTTGGAATTGCCGAGGAGAATAGACGGAAGAATGTCTGCTCCTATCAAAATGTCGATCTGGGAGCTCTCAAAGAACTTGGGGTCCGCCAGGGGGATGTTAGGAAGGTCCTTAAGAATATCTCGTGGAATTGGATACGAGGGTAAATTCCCGGCCAGCTGCGGAAGAACATAGGCCGCAGTCTCTAACTGTATCCCAGGCCTGGAGGGCGATCGAATCGAAAACGTACACAACTTGGTGGACTGAGCGGCCACGGTTTGGTTCAGGCCGGACACTTGGGCTTGGACAGTCTTGAACGGAAGTTTGACTAAGTTGAATAGTCGTTCTGTAATAAAAGTAGCTTCGGACCCAGAGTCAATCAAGGCACGTGCTTGAAAGTTGCACCCCAGATGGCACACGTTAATGAGGGCAGTGCCCAGTAGGACGGCTCTTGACCCGGAAACGAAGCTTACTTGCACATCTGCGGGATCGTCGGAGGCACCCGTGCCTCTTGGAGAAGGCGCGGGCCGAGGCGTGGCTGTCGTAGACGGACTTGGAGCGGTTGCAAAAGGATTACCGCGGTGCAGGAGGGTGTAATGCCGGCTGTGGCATGTAAAACAGCTGTGGGCACTGGTGCAATCCCGTTGCTGGTGCCCTCGGGCAAAACAGTTAAGGCAAAGTTGCCTTCTCTTGATATAGTCGGAGCGACCATTCACGTCCATTTCGAGGAACCGTGGACATACGCGAATGGGATGGTTCTCCCTGGAACAGAGATCACAGCCCCTGGGCGCTGGAGCGAGCCTGGCCTCATACGAGTTGAGCCTGCGCGGTGCGGCGCTCGCAGTTGCCGATCTTGGCGGAATTTGCCCCGAAACGCTCGGTCTGATGTCGTCGATTGCCTCCAGAGTCCGATAGCGCTCTGTCAAGAAGGCGTCCAACTCACTCCAGGTTGGAATTTCGGACTTGTTGTGCACTGATTGCTCCCACATGGAAAGCGTAATTTTGGGAAGCTTTAAGGAGACCATGTATACCAGGAGACAATCCCAAGCTTCGACATTAATGGAGGACATACGTAAGGCAGTGAGGCAACTCTGAATGGTGCCTTGTAGCTCTTTCAGAGCTGCTCCGGACTCTTGGGGAACAGTCTGGATGTTGAAAAGGATTTTCAACTGACTGTTGACCAAAGACCGCCGATTTTCGAAACGATCGGTCAGGCCTTGCCACGCCGAGACGAAACCTTCATTTGTTAGCAGGGCCTTACAAACAATGGCGTGCGCGTCGCCACTTGTTTTCGACAACAGGTGGAACAACTTTTCCACCGGTGTGAGCCCCGAGTTGCGGATATATATGGCGGTGAACAAATCTCTGAAGGTGGGCCACCGAAGATAATCACCACAGAAAACTTCAGTGTCCACTGGCGGTAACCGGCAACTAGTGGAAGTGGGCAGTTGGCTGGGAGCGGAAGCCTGAGCGGACTGGACGGCGGCACCTTCTATTATCTCCTGAAGCTTGGCTACGCACCTCGAATATACGGAGTAACAGTAGCTGTATTTGGATTCCAGCACTGTTGAGGTGACTGGGTCCTCAGCGGACCCGGAAAGAAGATCGGAGCAACTCTCATAGCCCCTTTTCACACTTTCCCATAAGCCCCGGATTTCGTCCAGATGGACTCGGCACATATGTGGAGAAAATCTGTCAGTTTCTGGGGCGCCCGGAGTGTGTAGGTCAGCTTCGAATTTGCTAACTCGGTCTGTTGTGGCAGCGAACTTCCTTAAAGCAACGTCTACCGTACTTTGCGCCATTTTTGCGACCGATCGAGTAAGTCTTGGTGAGGGCTCGTGGATCGTATCGACTGACTCGTCGCTCTTTGCCTTTGGAATGGCAGGGGCAGCCCTTGGCTTTAATTGGGACGACCGCGGAGATGCGGATTGGGACCTGTCTAGGCGGATGGATGGGATCAGACGTGGCTTTTTGTCGCCTCCCGTGGGCATTCTCCGAATTTAATTCTGCCGATTAGCGTGTGTCGACGCGCGTGAGCCACAAGCGTCTCGTACGGAGCAGGGCGGTCACACTGATGCTCTTGGCGCGATCAGAAGCGGCGACTCGGCCCAATGAAGCCGGCAGCAGAAATTCGGTAATAAGGGCGGATGGTGCCTTATGCGAGGTGGACCGCAAAATCGGTAACCAGTAGGTAGGCAGGGAAAAATATATATAAAGAATATATATTGCGTGGCTCGGACGTAGAGCTTGCTTTATATTTTAGTTGGCAAAAAATGAGGCCCAGAAAATTAATAAACTATATCCAGAATCCAAGAAACCATCAATAAATAAATAATTATTACAAAAAATTATTTGTTGTTTGCCCATGAAACACTTGCGCAGCCGGAAGGGTGGAATAAAAAACCTTGGCTTTGGTTCGGGCGAAAAACTCACTGTTGCCGTCGGCAAAGCAGTGTTCGTGTACGGTACGCAGGAGAGCTAAAAGAAACACAGCAATAACGACACCGCTGCTTTGGTTCGGCCGAAAACTCACTGTTGCCGTCGGCAAAGCAGTGTTAGTGTACGGTACGCAGGAGAGCGAAAAAAACCACAGCAATAACAACACAGCGGCCGCTGCAGAAACTCCAACAAAATCAAAGAAAATTGAACAAAAAACAATCGCGGTCCCGCCCGAATGGATCTGTAATAATTTTTGATTTGAATGTTTGTCTCTTGTTGTCTCGCTTTTAATTGTGTTTATGTACGTATATATGTATATTAATTTCGTAGCGGAGGTTTAGTTGCTGGAATCGGGTGCAGATAATATGTGCATATATGTATGTATGTATGGGTATGGGTATGTATATATGGGCATGCATTTATGGAGGCACAGTGGAGCGTCGCGGAGTGGACTGTATATTAAAATGTCTGGAAAAGGACAGTAAAATTATGTGGCGAAAAAAATGGCACACACCGGAATCAGAACAGAAAGAATATCGAGACCAACGGCAGACTGTCCGGCGAACAGGGAACTCCCGCACAGTGCACACTCGGTGGCCGATATTGTTTATGCTTTTCTTTTCTCACCACACAATTTCACTTTTTCACTTGGCGAATTCACATATATATATATGCCATATATATATGCCAGTATGTAATTGGATGGCTGCACATACATATATGTACATACATATGATGTACGCAAAGAGAACGGCGAGGAATATGGCGGCGCGAAAAAGAAACGAAGTGGAGACGAATTGAAAATTTCGGCGGACTGGGAGCACTAGTTATTTATGCGGACTAGGAGCACTATTAATTTATGCGGACTAGGAGCATTTTGTATTTACATATGCGGACTAGGAGCACTATTAACCGGCAGGCAGTAGAAGCAGAGGTAAGATCGTACGTATCTTTGGGCGGAACAAGCCGGGAACTGCTGGCAGAAGTGGAAAAGATGAACGAAAAAATCCGGCTCGAAGGACCAATGTTTGTAGGGGGGCCGATCCTCCAAAGTTAATCGATCACGCAGTCTTAGAAACCAGAAATTTCCCATCGCGAAGTCCGCAACCCGAGCTCGAGCTCGGAAGCGAGCGCAAAAGAGAGGCGAGCGCGGACGAGAGCGAAAGCTCTGTGCGCAGAGGCGGCACAGTGGCCGCGCAGTTTTGTGGTACGGTTTTAAGAACGGAGCCTTCTTTAAAACTCCTCTCACAATGCACTCCGATGATTGCAGCGTCCGCCATACCGTCATTCGTGACACAGGTTTACTGCAACTTGTCGCAAGGGTGGAGCACGAGGCAAACGAATTGCTCGCTTTCCCGATAATGTGTCGTTTATCGCGGTCGGACAACTTTGGTTTCCTTTCAGACCTACGCTTCACACCATATCCGTCCGGATTTTCCAAAAATGTTGTGATAACACAACGTGTTTGGCCAATTGTCCGCGATATTTCCCTAACATTAAAGCCAACATCGTTGTAGGCTTTAATTCTTCCTTTTTCCTCGTCGGTTAATGAAGTTCCACGAGACATTTTATTACGAATGAATTAAATTAATAAGTGAAATATAAAACAAAATTATTAAAAACCAATTCTTCCTCTCTAGCCGCAAAAATCGAAATGTGTCGTATAATTTTGATACAGTTGCAGGCATGCCGAAAATCGGGCTTTTGTGCATTTTTTACTGTTGATTGAAAACGCAAGATGCA
The DNA here is from genome assembly GCA_018903765.1 of Drosophila aff. chauvacae BK-2020. Taxonomy (NCBI): domain Eukaryota; kingdom Metazoa; phylum Arthropoda; class Insecta; order Diptera; family Drosophilidae; genus Drosophila; species Drosophila aff. chauvacae BK-2020. The sequence goes on along the minus strand of JAEIGO010000863.1, from coordinate 1,000,913 downwards.
ATCAGAGATAAGAAGTTCTCATTTTAAGCAGAATTGATTAAGCTTTCATTCTGCATACTTGATTTTTTTGTACTATGCTTCTCCATCGACCTACGAGGCCCGAAACTAAAATTTTCGGGGTGTCGTATAATTCTGGGCAGGAGTGTATATAAAGAACTTCTTATAATTTATAGAAAATAACCTGTAATAACAAACCGATGCGAAATTTACTATGCCAGATCCATTTCACAAAATGATGTAAAATTACTAATTAGTAATTAGGTCGCAAAATGCGAAAATACCTTTTACGAAATATCAATTATTGTACTATAAGTAAATATAAAACTTGTTTTACCCGCTTATTAATATCATTCCAGAAGATGCCATTCTAATCAACGGAAATAATGTTGTAAACAATTCTTATTTAGATGGCTCATATTTAATAACATATAACGGCACAACTACAATAAATAATATTTCATACACCAATTTAGATAACAAAATACTTGAATACATAACAACTAATCACTTTAAGAACCTTGAAATATCGGATTATTTAAAATTTAACAATTCAGAACTTACTCTTGACAACATTAATATTTTATACCCATTTATTGAAATTTTCAATTGGATAATATCAATTTCATTTATCTTATTAATTTTAGTCTATTTGTATTTGATTACTACATTAATAATAAGATTCTAAAATTTTATATTTGTAACCAAACAAAAACGGCCAGAACTATGTAACTCAAATAAAGAGGAAGAATTTTTAACAGAATTAAGAAATCCTTTAAACGAAATTCATAATGAAGCGGGACGCGTCATTTTAGAAGGGGGAGAGTTATCCAACCCGTAAACATAGAACTCCATCCCAATTCATAAACAAATTTCAAATTCCAATCTCGGCGACATTTCCTTTGTCTTTGTTTTTGTCATTGCCTTTGCCAACGCCTAGCTACCCGCTAAAATAATAAAGTAAACAAAGCTTCCGCTCGGAGACCAAACCATGGTCAACGTATTGCGCTTCAATTAAACTGCATCGGTCAGCATCATTTAATTTCACAATGCAGTGGAATAATTTTAGAATATAGCTTTTATTATAAACATAATTGAAAGCTCAAGAAGTTTCCAAAGAAAAGCTTCTGGCCGAGGTTGATTGGATTAGGATTAATAATTCGGAGATCAGTCTGATTCGGGACGAGATCGAAAAAGGTTTAACAAACCAGAAGTTAGAGTCTTGTAATTTAGTATAAAGTTAAAAATTTTACATCAATAAAAATAAATTAAAAAACTAAGAATTAAAAAAATATTAGAGCATGTCTCCTCATTTTAACCAAGATCAGCCTTCCACGTCACATGTTATGCTGCCACGTCCTTGGACAGTGTGATTTTGGCTACGTCAATCGTAAGCGTCCTTACGAAAAACGGAGAATACGTTTTAGCCCGAGCTCTGCTGGACTCTGGGTCTCAAACCAATTTTATAACGGAAGAACTGGCGATCAACTTATCAACTTACTTGGTATTGGCGAGTCCAATTCTCAAGTCAAGAAAAAGGTACACACAGTGGTGAAGTCGCGAATAAATGGTAGTGAGTTCTCGTTCGATTTCTGGATTTTAAAATCGATCTCCTGATCAGACGGTGAACGTCAGTGATTGGAAGATCCCAAAGAACCTACTATTAGCCGACCCTTATTTCTACAAGTCACAAAAAATTGATATGTTGATAGGAGCAGACTTATTTTTCGAATTGCTAGCTGTTGGTCAAATTAGACGAGGTCCTGACTATCCAACTATACAAGGCAGCCGTTTAAATCTGGTCCAAATGGGTTAGGCAACTCCTTTGAAGTTGCAAAACGGCGATTTTTGTCGCTTGAGCGAAGGTTGTCTCGAGATCCTAACATGACGACCATGTACTTGGAATTCGCCTACGGACAACAAAATCCCTTCCACTCCACATTATGTCATTCCCAATCAATGCGTATTAAGGCCCCAGAGTACGTCAACAAAGTTGCGCGTCGTTTTCGATGCTTCCTGCAAAACATCGTCTCAGGTGGCCTTAAATGATATCCTGATGGTGGGACAGACAATTCAAGAAGAGTTGTTCTCCACTCTACTCCCCTTCTGGCTACACAGGTATGCCCTGACTGCCGATGTCAAAGAGATGTATCGCCAAGTAATGGTTCATGACGCGGATAGAAAGTTTCAACTCATAGTTTGGAGGAGAGACCCCTCTGAATCCTTGAGATTATACAAGCTGAACACCGTCACATATGGTACTCGACCAGTCCCATTTCTGGCTATTCGGTATTTAAAGAGGTTGAGTGAATCTGCTAAAATTTCATTCCCTAGAGCTGCCGACGTAATTGAATCCGATGACATGTTAACTGGTGCTGTATGCGTAGAGGAGCTAAAGACAATTAAGTCTGAAGTGTCTCAATTGTCAATTTGAATTGACAATGTGGTTTTCAAACTCACCTGAGGTCACTGCATCTGAGAGCACAGTTAAGTCGATACCTATCTCGGATTCAGAGTCAACTAAGGCGTTAGGAATATCGTGGTTGCCTAGCGAAGATGCCTTCAAGTTCAAAATTGACACTTCTGTCATGGGTCTTCGAGCGACAAAACGGAACATACTATCGGTGACATCGAAGCAGTTTGACCCCCTCGGCTTATTAAGTCCCGTTGTGATTAAAGGAAAGATCCTATTCCAGGAACTTTGGCTTAATAAGTTAGATTGGGATGAGTCGATTCCGATGCATTTGGAAACATCCTGGAATATGCTAAAAAGCACTCTGTTTCAACTGGATGAGATCTGTATTCCTAGGTTCGTGCATACCGACCCGATGTCACCGGTACAGCTACATGCCTTTGCCGACGCATCCATGAGAGCTTGCGTCTATATTCGTAGCAAAACTGCCGAAGGTTTTAAATTATCATTGTTGACGTCAAAGTCGAAAGTAGCTCCGCTCAAGACCAAAACGCTCCCAAGGCTTGAGTTATGTGCCGCTCACCTTCTCGCAGATCTCTGCCATAGAATCAAACCCTTATTAAAAGTCCCTATCGAACGAATTGTGTACTGCTCGGATTCTGAAGTTACTCTTCACTGAATTCGATCTCATCCATCTTCGTTGTAGACATTCCTTTTGAACAGGGTAGCGGAGATTCAAGAATGGTCAGGAGAAGCTACATGGCGGCATGTTTCCACAAAGCAGAACCCAGCAGATATCGTTTCGGGAGATTGTGACGTCGACGAAATAGGGCAGTCGATCTGGTTCACTGGCCCATCATTTCTGAAGGACGAAGAAGAAAACTGTCCCAAAAATGCGCATTTCGAACTGGATGAGGAAGTCCTGCTTCAGGAAGCTAGGAAGACTATGGTTGGACTGACCGCTGCTGTACAAACTTCCGATTTGGTGGATGTCATCGGGGAATTCTCGTCACACCTCAAACTGCTTAGAGTGTTCGTTTATGTATTTCGCTTTATAAGAAAATGCAAAGACAAGAGTATAGTTTTCGAAGAAACTCTGTCACCGACTGAATATAATGAAGCGTTTCGTAAGATTATCGAAAGAGTACAAAAGCACGAGTATCAAGTAGAAATTGAAAAAGTTCGTAAAGACTCCAAGGTCGGCCCAAGTCTTCAGCGATTGAACCCATTTATCCATGCAACTCTTCGTTGTACCATTCCAATTTTCATGTTGGCCCTTGAGCACTTGTGAGCATCATACGACAGCATATTTGGACCGTAAACGCTGAGGAACTCTGCAGTCAGACAGATCGATGATGTGTGCGCCGCTTTAAATGCAAGCTTCGACTGATGACACAAATTATGGGAATTCTACCCGCAGATAGACTCCGTCCATTTGCGATATGTGGCATGGATTTTTGTGGGCCTGTCTTTACGACATTGAAAATTCGTGGAAGGCCTCCGTATAAGTACTACGTTGCCTTATATGTTTGTTTTACGTCCAAGGCGGTTCACTTAGAAATCGTATCAGATTTAAGCACTGATTCTTTTTTATTGGCTTTTCAAAGATTCATTGGTCGACGAGGATGTCCGCAGACGGTGCATTGCGACAACGCGAATAACTTCGTCGGAGCGAGCTATCTTCCGGAGCTATCTTCCGGAGGGCGATCCACAAGCTGGCGCCGCTGCCAATTTGTTGAAGCCGTGGAGGCGTTTAACGGGGCCGGTGTTGGCTGAATCCAGATCGTCGTTTATTGTTTTTTGTTTATTGTTGGCATGTATGAAGAAGGAGAAAACTTGAAGTCTAGTGTAAGTTAGTTAAGGGCGAAGGCGCGAGCATAATAATGCTCTCCCTCGCTCTTTGCGAATTCGCCCCGCCTTCGCCAACCTCTGTTAAGCTAGGCCATACATGTTAAATAGAAGATTATGTCGAAAACTGAATTCAACTCAAGCACACGCATCTTTTTCGTTCTCGTCGTTCGCAAAATTAAAATTAATTATTTCTTGCCACCAAAGTCTTCGGTTTTATTTTTAATAAACTAATTAAAAAATTCAAATATAGTAATAACTATTTTAAGCGTGAATTTAACTTTGAACGCGCGAAGTTACAAACACAATCTGAAACCGAAACCAACTCAACGCGCATCACCAAAAACACTCAAGTAAAAGGGAAGAAGGAAGAATACAAAGCACAAAGCAAATTTCATCGAGCACTCGCAATCACTCAAAAAGAAAGAAGAAAAATGGTTTTACCGGTGGGAAAGCGCATGGAGGAAACTTCTGGTGTCAAGCGAGGGCGTCCCTCTGATGCCACATCGAATGCTGCCCCACCGATGCTGATCGCGGCTATGAATAACCGGTTCGATGAGCAAGCCCAGCTCATTAAATCAACCATTCGCGAGGTCGAGGAGAGGATGCTTGGAGTACTGCAGGATCGGCTTCTAGGTTTTACCACGGAGATGAAGCAGATGGCCGGTCTAATGTCGTAGCTGGAGAGAGAAGTTGAGGAGCTGCGCTTCCTGAAATCACAAATTGGATCGGTGCAAGGTAGGCTCGACGAACAGCGTGCCGAAAGCGAGGCGTGTACACTAAGAATGCACGGGGTCCCTTTCACGAAAGGCGAAATATTACGACCAATGTTATTTGTTAGTAAACAACCGTCCGATGATCCCATTGAATATATTTTCCTGGAAGTAATTAGTTTAAGATGTAGCAGATCAAGGACATTAATTAGTTGCATGTATAGACCCAACAAATTGACTAATTACTCGACTATTATCAATTCGTTAGCAAGCCTTGCCTATAGATATACTGACATCATTTTGGCCGTCGACCTAAATAGTAACATTTTGGACGAGAGCCACTTACGAGACGATATTGAATCTTTAGGGGTACAAATTGTAAATTCTGTGATACAAAAACACATTACACAAGTACGGTGAATACCTTGCTTGATGTATTGTTTGTTGACGATAATGACAAAATTCTCCTTTATGACTAAGTCGCTGTGCCGAATTTTTCAAAACATTACCTTATTTTCTTGACTTACAATGTTCAAATTGACCGCACTGAGCAAACCTTAATGGTAAATATAAAGACTTTCGAAATATTGACTGGGATATGTTGGAATATGACGTCTGCCACTGTGATTGGAATATCACATTCATGCTACCATCGACGGAAACTCAATTGAACCATCTAACCGCTAACATTGACTATCTATATAACAGACATGTACCTACTAGGGATAACGGGTTAAGAACTCTACAAATTCATGGTTCAATAATGAAATTAAGAGGGCTATAAACAAAAGAGATTGTGCATATGCGCATTGGAGACGATATAAGACTTTGGCCTGTTCAAGACTGAAAGGGCCCGTGTAAATAAATTGATCCAGGACGCTAAAAGTGCTTATATCAGCGCTAAGCTTACTAGTACCAATAGTTCTAGGCAGGTCTGGAAAGAAATAAAAAAACCTGGGAGTTGGCAATACAAAATCTGTGATAAATACTGACGTAAAAGTGGACGATCTTAATGACAAGTTTTTGCAAACTAATGTACCTGAATGTAGTTAGATTTCGTATCTATTCGATATCTCAGCAAAAAAAGTAGATATTTAATCAAACTCAACAGCATTTGAAAGGGCAAGGGGTTTACTTTAAAATGCCTTTTTTAGTATTTTCAGTAAAAGAACAAATTCGTTGGTACATAACTTCAAATATAGGCAAAAAACGCTGTTTTTGCACTTTTAGGTTAGGATATCTCGGATACCAGAGCCAATTCGGAAATTTCGACCTCGGATTCGGATTCAGCGCACCGAAAACCTTCGGAAAAGTATATACTGCTTTCTGGGTCAGAGGGTCGAGCTGATTTTGTCGGCCTGTGTTATTAACCCTTCCAGATTTTAGCAAGACATTTGATACCGTCAATCATGACATATTGTTAACGAAACTTCACCGAATGTCTAATTTTTCCATAACTGCTATTAAACTTATAAAAGCATTTATCTTTGACAAAAGGCAAGCTGTTGTTGTTGGGAACAAAATATCAGGACTTCGGGTCACCACTCGTGGAGTACCACAAGGATCAGCTTTAGGGCCTTTATTGTTTACAATCTATGTTAATGACCTACCAAATGTTATGTCTATGTGTAATGTCCTTATGTAAGTTAAATATAGATATTTTATTTAGTTATAAAGAGACTTTTTAATTTGGACTAAAGGTCCGTATTTATTAGTACAAAAATTGGAACTAAAATTAAATTACAAGTTTGGTGATATTTATACCTCCAGCTCCGTCGCTGCTTCTGCCTGCGTCGATGCTAACTCCGTTGCTGCCTCTGCCTGCGTCGGTGCCGTTGGCTCCCGTCAGCGTTCCCGACGCTGAGCTTTGCATTTCTTGGTTATTGCAGGTGCATGGCCGGATGCGCGTGCAAGCTTTCGCAACTTGTAGCTACGAATTCTTTTGGTGTTAACTCCTCCACCTTTAAAATCGAGTGACCCCACTCGTTGCGGTCGTTGATCTGTTTGTCATCGGTGGTTTGGTTGATATCGATCGTTATTACGACGATTCCGGTGATTATGATGCAGCCCATCCGAATATCGGCTGTGTGGGAGGTGGTTTATTTTGGTGCAGGTAGCAGGGCGACTTTTTAGGAGATTTGGTAGGCATATTTTTATGTTTACAAATAGTTATTTCATTATAGTTATTACATTTTGTAGTTTTTGCGAATATTTTTTCTTACATCTGATTACATTTTCGTTTTCTATTTTGTTGACATATTGGCCAATTTTTATTTGTTTAATTCGAATTTCTAATGAGTTTTTCTGTTAGTACTGTAGTGTTTCGGCTTTCCTTGACAATTTCTTTTTTGTATCTGGCTGATAACTTAGTGCCTAATCTTTTATTGTTTTGTACGATTATCTCTTGTCCGGGATAATATTTTTATATCTGATATTTACTTTTATTATGGTAAGCTAAATCTTTTTCTTGCGTGAGCTTAATTTTGTCCGTAATTTTCTGTCTTTCTGTCTGGAGTAGTTTAGAGTCAAGTGACACCTTTCTGCCAAAGAATAAATCGACTGATTGAGCGTATTGAATAATTATATTTGACAACTGATCTCTCTATAAGGTCGTTTAATGAACTTTGTAATTTCTCGGCCTTTTGGCATCTAATGATTTCTGAAAGAGTTGAATGAAAGCGTTCGATCTGACCGTTGCACAGTGGTCGGTCTTATATGGAGCGGGCGGCCAAAAATACTTCTGGTGGAGATATCACTATGCAAGTTTTACAGTAAATCTAGAAAAATATATTAAATATATTGTGTAAAAAGTAGACAAATCGGACGACTATATAATATAGCTGCCATAGGAACGATCGACATTTTTTGAAGAAAAAAATTATAACTTAACCAGTTTTAAACATATTTTTAAATAATTTTAGATATAACCATTTTATTTTATTATAGAATTTCGGGCTTAATTTGATCAAGATCAGACAACTATATCATATAGCTGCCATAGGAACGATCGGCAAATAATGAAGAAAAAAATTTTTACTTAGCTAATTTTCCACATATTTTCATAAAATTTGAGATATGGCCTTTTTGTATTATTCTAGAATTTCGGTTCTCATTTTATCAAGATTGGACTACTATATTATATCATCTTGTATGAAGCGGGCGACCAAAAAATGCACGAAAAACCGCGAGACGCCGTTGTTCTTTTCATTGTTGCGCAGAGACTTGCAAAAACTAGCAGCTGAAATTTACACCAAATAATCTGCAAATATCTTTTAATAGTTTGGTATAAGTTTGATCATTATCTTTTATTAACTTCACAACTAAAGTCTAAGTGAACTTATAGTTTACTTATACATTTTTACTTAAATTGGACACACTTTACATTAATTCTTAAAAATAAACAAAACAAGCTGAGTGCATGAATATAATTAAAAATAGTAGCTAATACCTTTCTTTAAAATATGAAAGACTTCCATTGTTCACTTAATCTTTTTAAAATTTGTTTTTCAATTTTTCGTTTGAATGCCGCTCACACTGCAACGCACTGCAAAATCAATAACAGTTTGTTGCTCTATGTTTAAGAGTTATTCTTGAAGAGGATAGCTGGAGCAAAACAAAAATAAATGCAGGGTATAAAAGTTTGGGGTATTACGAGACAGTGTCGACACATTTTTAGCTCAAATAAAAAATTTTTTTTTTTATTTTTGGCCTATGGGATCGACCTTTGTGCGTTGGCTGAACTATTATAGGGTGGTGCTTTATAGACCTTTATATTGAACTGGTCTTGCATCATCCGCATTATGGGTCCTGATCCAAGGGATTTTTCGTTATCTATTATCACTATTTCTGGAATACCTAAGTTTATTAATGTTTCTTTCAGGGGTTGTTTAATGTCTTGGGTTGCTCGAGAATTGACTATTTTAGTCTGCTCGAATTTAGAAAATTTATCTATTGCTGTGAGGACTACTTGTTTACATGTGAGGTAAAAGTCGACGTGAATAATTTGCCTTGGGTATTGTGGTATTGGTGTGCTCTGTAGCTCTGGCTTGTTTGGGTGTCTTTCGTATTTCTGTTCTTTGCATGTCTGACATTCCTTCGTTATTTTTATTATTTTAGCCCTCATTTGTGGCAAATTTACTTTTTCTAACAGCTGCTGTTTGTTTTCGCTGCTATTGCGGTGTGCTCTCCTATGTTCCGATATGATTGCGTGTTCTTGGTCAATTTCGTCTGTCAGGTCTGTAACTATTTTATTCGAGAATCTAGTTTTGTAATTGTTAAAAAGTGGATAAATTTCTTGAAGCTTCCCTAAGGTTTTCTCGTCGGTATAGATTCCATTTATGACGGAAGGATTTAGCATTTCTTTTAGAATTTCTTGCAAATTTTCTGAATTGAATATTGGTTCTGTAATAGTGTGTCTGTGATATGTTGGAAAAACAATTTCGAAAATTAGTACTAACAAGAAGAAGCCTTAAAACTAACTTGGGGAGAGCGGACTAGGAGCTAGGAGTGGGAGAGGGAGAGAGAGAGCGAGTGCACTGGATCACACTGCCTCCGGAAAATAAATGCCCTTCTGGCGGTACTGTTCTTGGAGATAAGGCGTGCGTGTGAATATGTTTATGCATTCGCCGTTTGCCAATGCGGAATAGAGGAGACAACGAGAGGCGGAAAAAATTGCCAAAAATCGGAGCTTCGACTTGCAGTCGAATATGTATGTAATTGCAATTTGTTTTTGGTTGCCTACGCCTGCAAGTAACGCCGCTCAGGATAGAGCGAAGGAATGACAATAAATATATAATATATATGTTTATTTAAATGTAGCTCAGCTCAGGATAGAGCTAGGGAGAGACAATAAATAATTAAGTTCGGCGATTCTGTGCCGTGATTTTGGGGATATATTTATTTATTTATAGGAGCTGTGGACTGTATTTGTAGAATTTTGTAGTTGAACGTTGAGGAATTATTATAAATATATTATTAAAATACCCGTGCCGGAATATTTTCTAAGTTTATATATTTAATTTAATTTTGTGTAAATTGCTGGTGGCGATCGCAGATCAGTGGAGTGGACTGTATTGTATATCGGAGAGTGTAAATATGTAAATGCAAGCGGAACACAGTGAACGAAGAGAATTTCGGAACTAGAAGTTTCACTGTGGGTTATAGACGTACATATATTTAATTTACACTTTTGGATTTTGGAATGTTTATTTCTTATTATTCTCCAGGATAGGAATATTTATTGCGTAAATTGTTCGCGATCGTAGATCAGTGGAGTGGACTGTATTGTATGTAAATAGGAGAGTGTATATAAAAGCAAGCGGAACACAGTGAACGAAGAGAAATTCGAAATTGGAAGTTTCACTGTAGCTTATGACATTTATTTAAGTACACACTTTTTAATTTAGGAACTCGCAGAAATTAATTGCACAAATTGCACAATTGGATTTTTAATCGGAAGCTGCCGTAGTGTCGGATCAATCGGACTCGGATTTAGACAAAATCATGGAAATGACCGGCAGCACCGGAGCTGCTGGAATGGAATTATGCGGCTCTGATGGACCAATGTTCGGAGGGGGGGGGTCTTGCACTCGATAAGTAAAACACGGAAGAACTTTTTCGGGTATTACGCGACGTGCGTTGGAGGTCTTTATTGAATCGTATGGAAATTAGTACTAACAAGAAGAAGCCTTAAAACTAACTTGGGGAGAGCGGACTAGGAGCTCGATGCAGGGCAGTGGGAGAGGGAGAGAGAGAGCGAGTCCACTGGATCACACTGCCTCCGGCAAATAAACGCCCTTCTGGCGTGAACACAAAGATAGCAGTATTTGATTTTTGAAGACATTTATTGGTTCTTCTGCCATAGGTATTAGTTTTTCGGGAGAGCTGAAACTACTGTGCACGGTTTCTGTCATTGCGTTTAGTTCTCCATGCATTTGCAAGGGAGGTCTACTCAGTGCATCGGCAACGACGTTTGCCTTGCCATGTTTGTGCAAAAGTTCATGGGTGTATTCTTCTAAAATTGCTTTCCATCTTTTCATTTGGTCGTTACGTCTTTTTGGATTAGTTGGGTATGTGAGAGACTCGTGATCTGTGAATATCTTTATTTTTGTTGGCCAGCATTTCTTTTTTGTTCGGTGCATAGCTTTCTTCTGCCTTACTTAAGGTTCTAGAAATAAACATTATTGTCCTCCTGAGCTAATACAGCTCCTATGGCATAATCTGAAGCATCGGTGGTCAATTGGAATTCTTTACTATAGTCTGGATAAGCCAGCATGACTTCTTCAGAGGCAAGAGGTTTTTTTAGCTTATTATATGCTTCCCTAGCGTTTTCGTCGAGGTAGATTAGCGTTCTGCTTGAGGCGTTTTTTGAAATACGGCCTCGGCCCTCTTCCCCTCTCAAAAGGCCTGTAAGGGGCTTTGCAAGTTTAGCATAATCTTTGATGAAGCGACAGTAAAACCCTGACAGTCCTTAAAAGGAACGAAGATAATTGAGGGTCCTTGGCTCGGGAAATTCTATGATGGTCCTGACCTTTTCGGGATTCTTTTTTATTCCAGTATCGGCCACTAAAAACCCTAGGAATTCAACTTCTTTTTTGAAGAATTCGCACTTGTCAAGCTGAATTCGCATATTTGCTTCTTCCAGAGTATTAAATATTAACTTTATGGCTTCTAGATGGTTTTCCTCATTTTTGCTAAAGATACTGATGTCGTCGATGTATACGAATCACCTAATTCCCATATGTTCTCTAAAGATGTCATCCAGTGTTCGTTGAAAAATTGAAGTGGAATTTTTGAACGGTAATTTTTGAAAAACGGTAATCTGGTAAATTCGTATTTTCCCTGGTTAACTGAGAATGCCGTTTTTTCGATATCGGATTTTTTTCTTTAATGGTTCTTAAAGGTTTTTTCTGAGTTTCTGTCGCGTGTTCTACCTGAATATCTAATTTATTGACTTCGCGTGGGGTTTTCTGTTTTATTTGCATTCTTTTTTATCTTGTATTGAAGTATACCCCTTTTACATATTTCCGATAATAGCATCGAAAGTCTTTAAGGAGGGTAGTAGGTAAAATTTGATAAAAGTATCATTTAGGTCGAAAGGATTGGCGATTGTATGATGCGTTATAAGAACTTCTCCGCCAACAGAGCTAAGCAAAAAGGGTTTGTTGTTTTTGATTGGTTTCCTAGCTAATCTTGGTTGGATATAATTTTTGTTGGATCCGGTGTCTATCAGAATTTTGATCATCTCTCCATTACCTGCTTTAGATTGAAAGTAGGGTAACGAAGAGAGTTCTACTCTAAAAAATTTAATCCAGTATATTTCACCTCATCTGTCTCCTGCTTGAAATCTGGGGTTTCTGCATAGTATTTACTAAGTGCTGCTTCGTCAGTTCCTGGTGGTTCGTTGTTGTATTCTGTAACTTGTTGTTGCTCGCTAGTGGTATCTAGATGGAAATTTCTCTGTTTTTTGTCTGGCAGTCCGTTTAGTTCTTGTGGTAGTGATCTCTTTTCCTGCTGTTCATGTAGTTTATTTGTTTTGTCTGCATACTTTTATCTATGTCCATAGGCTCTGGCCTAGGTTGTGGCTTTGGGGCCGATGGTCTTGGTGGCTGTGTTGGCAGGTTGCCAGAGTATTGTTGGTAGTTCCCACCATATTGTTGCTGTGGTACATAATGGGTTACTCTAGGGGTCTGTGGAACATGAGCCAAGTGTGGAATGAATGGTTGACCTGCGTTTGAAAATTGTTGTGCAGATTTCCTCGGTAGGGATGGTCCTCTACCAGAGCCTTTGAATTTTCTTGAATAGGTTTGGCTAATATTTGCATAGTTGGTCCTAAATTTTTGGTTTTCTAACTTCTCGCATAGCTGAAGTGCTTATGGGCTCTTTGGTTCCCAACAGTCTGGGCAAGTCGCCGTTCAGGCCTCTAACGAAGGTGTCAAGTGCCTTGTCTCTGTAGGATTTGGCAAAGAGATCTATTGATTCTTTTCCCATTTCCATGCAAGTAATTTTGTTCAAAATAAGGGATAGGTGGGTATAAACTTGCAGGTAGAAATCTGCTGTGGTTTGATTTCCTTGTACCAGCGAGTTCATTTCCTATTCTAGAGTTGTCACATCGCGCTTATCCGCGTAGTGTTCTGTCAAACATTTTGAGATAGCTGTCCAATTTAGTGGGGTGTTGTAAGACTCCAGGACTAAGTCTGCATTGCCTACAATTTTGTTCCTGATAACGTTAAGAATTCCGTAACACCTGGGTGATCCTATTGTTAATGAATATATTTGTAATATTCTCTCTACGCTTTTTCTCCATGAGCTAAATTCTCCTGCTTGGCCTGAAAATTCCCTTAAACACTTTACTATATCTGGGACTCGGTCTAATTCACTCATATTACCATTGTTTTTATTAACTGTCTGATCAAATAGTGGCGCAGTTTCTGAGTTTAATTTTTGGCCCAAAATTCTCTCTACTATTTCCTGAATTTGTGTCTGCATATTTGCTACGTTAAGGGCTTGGTTTACTTCGGGGCCTTTGTTATTATTAAGTAGGCCAGGCCTAATTAGGTTGTTTGCGTTTGCCATGATTAAATATTATACTTTGTATATTTTTTTTTTTGTAAAAAATGTTCCTTATGTTTTCAGAATAAACAAAAAAAAATTTTATATTTTCAAGGTATATAGATTTTGTATGTTTTTCAAATATATTTTTTGTCTAATTTTGTTATAAATATTTTATATTTTCAAGGTATTTTTCATATATATTTCGTATGTTTCTCAAATATTTTTTTCTGTGTAATTTTGTTTAAAATATTTTATATTTTCAAGGTATTTTTCATATAGGTTTTGTATGTTTTTCAAATATTTTTTCTGTGTAATTTTTTTCACAAATATTTTATAATTTAAAAGTGTTTCTCGTATAGATTTTGTATGTTTTCGGGATAAAAATTCTTTTATATTTTCACAGTATTTTTCGTATAGGTTTTGTATGTTTCTCAAATATTTTTTTCTCTGTAATTTTTGTTGGAAATTTTGTATTTTCACAGTATTTTTCATATGGGTTTTTTCTTTTAATTTCTTCACTTAATTGGCTTACATTATAAAATACATCCTGGACCGGTTATTTGGTATTCTTCCTTTTTGCTCCTGGGGCTACTGGTGTACCTCCCTGGTGTACTCCCGTTCAGTCGTCTGCGGCGATAGCCTCCAGACCGATGTAAGTGAGTCCTTTTTTTGCAGGATCCGTTCGCGGTGATCTTGGCAGCCAATTGGGTGCTCTTACAGATTTGTTGTTTTTATTTTTTCAAGTTCGCGAACCGGGGCAGCCTATGGGGTGCTCTAACAGGTTTTTCTTCTTTTGCGATTTCGTGTAGCGTAGCCGGGACAGCCTATGCACAGTGGTCGGTCTTGTATGGATCGGGCGGCCAAAAATACTTCTAGTGCAGATATCACAATGAAATTTTTACAGTAAATCTAGAAAAATATATTAAATATATTGTGTAAAAAGTAGAAAAATCGGACGACTAAATAATATAGCTGCCATAGGAACGATCGACATTTTTTGAAGAAAAAAATTATAACTTAACCAGTTTTTAACATATTTTCAAATAATTTTAGATATGGCCATTTTGAATTATTCTAAAATTTCGTGCTTAATTTGATCAAGATCGGACAACTATATAATATCGCTGCCATAGGAACGATCGGCAAATAATGAAGAAAAAAATTTCAACTTAGCTAATTTTCCACATATTTTCATAAAATTTGAGATTTTTGTATTATTCTAGAATTTCGGTTTTAATTTTATCAAGATCGGACTACTATTTTATATCATCTTGTATGGAGCGGGCGAAATAAAAATGCTCGAAAAACCGCGAGACGCCGTTGTTCTTTTCATTGTTGCGCAGAGACTTGCAAAAACTAGCAGCTGAAATTTACACCAAATAATCTGCAAATATCTTTTAATAGTTTTGTATAAGTTTGATCATTAACTTTTATTAACTTCACAACTAAAAGTCTAAGTGAACTTATAGTTTACATATACATTTTTACTTAAATTGGACACACTTTCCATTAATTCTTAAAAATAAACAAAACAAGCTGAGTGCATGAATATAATTAAAAATAGTAGCTAATACCTTTCTTTAAAATATGAAAGACTTCCATTGTTCACTTAATCTTTTTAAAATTTGTTTTTCAATTTTTCGTTTGAATGCCGCTCGCACTGCAACGCAGTGCAATACCAATAACAGTTTGTTGCTCTATGTTTAAGAGTTATTCTTGAAGAGGATAGCTGGAGCAAAACAAAAATAAAGGCAGGGTATAAAAGTTTGGGGTATTACGAGACAGTGTCGGCACATTTTTAGATAAAATACAACATTTTTTTTTTATTTTTGGCCAATGGGATCGACCACTGTGCTATGGGGTGCACTTACAGGTTTTTTGTTACAACGAAGGATTTTTTTCGTGGCAGGATCCTTTTAACGTTGGGCGCCAGTTAAATAAAAATATTTTATTTAGTTATAAAAAGAGTTTTTTATTTGGACCAAAGGTCCGTATTTATTAGTACAAAAATTTGAACTAAAATTAATTTACAAGTTTTATATTTATACCCCCAGATCCGTCGCTGCTTCTGCCTGCGTCGGTGCTAACTCCGTTGCTGCCTCTGCCTGCGTCGGTGCCGTTGGTTCCCGTCAGCGTTCTCACGGGAAGCGCTCCAGACGCTGAGCTTTGCATTTCTTGGTTATTGCAGGTGCATGGCCGGATGCGGATGCCGGATGTCATTGGTCCCTTAAGTCAAGTTAATGAATGTATAAATGTATGTAATATTGACCTGTTAAATATTAACAATTGGGCTAAGAAGAATTGTCTGAGCCTTAACCCTTCGAAGTCGAAGTGTCTTGTTATATACAAGAAAAGCATCCAAACGGACCATTTACAGAATCTTCGATTGGGAGACATGAATTTAGAATACGTTGATAGCACTAGTAACTTAGGCTTTTTTTTTTAATAATAAAGCAGGGGTAGTTTCATTTCACTTTATTTTCGCCACTTCTAGCTTCATACACTGGGTAATTAATACTAATTTATAACTAACAATAGAAAAGCCGGGGGGCCGCGGAGTGGTGAAATTGCCCACTGGAAGGACGGAGAGCGAGAAAAGGCGAGGAGAGTAGCCGTGCAGGTGAGCCGGTGCGAAAGCTTGGCCGCTCACACTGCCGCTCAGAAATTCGCGCTCTTCTGGCGTGAACATTCTCCCACCGTATAGTCACCGAGCAAACCTCGTCATCCCCCCGTCGGGCGATGGGCAGACGGAACGCAGACTCCAACGACCGATCGATGCTGCTCACCGGCTCATGGTGTCGATCATGGCGCCGGCCTCGAAGGTCCTCGAGCCCGTGTCCAGCGCGACGATGACTGTCGGCAAAATGTAGACAGCCTCCTGCTGCTCAGGACGCGGGCGAATGTTCGGCTCTTGGCTCCGGCAGTCTTCTCCTGAGTGCTCATGGGCGAGGCAGATCGAGCAGTACTTATTAATAAGCGCTGCTCGAAGGCGCTTTTCAGCGCTCAGTTTATGGAACCTCTTGCACTTCCGAAGAGGATGGATTCTCGGGCAGACTCGGCAGCGGTAGGATTGAATACCTCGGGTACGTCTGCGCTCCGCGGATTCGGTGGCACGAGGACGAGGAGCCATGGCGACGAGGAGGATGCTGTCTGTCAATGAATAAAACAAAAAGAAACGGGGTTTAGAATGTGCAGACTACACTTTGGACCCCGGAATGGGGGAGGAGCCCTAATCCCTCGGAACGGAGGACTCTTTGTCTTCCGTAGACAGGAAAATGACCTTATGGACAGGGTGCTTTATTGTGCCGCGGGTCGTACGGATCTCGACGACACGAATGTGGTCATTGGCTGCAGGAAAGGTAGAAACTATTCTGTTTGATGGTAGATTGTCCTCCTTGACGACAACCATATCGTCGACTTGGATATTCCTGGTCGGAAAATGCCATTTATTACGTTTGTGGAGTTCTTTGAGATACTCCTCTTTCCACCGTGCACTAAACTGCTGATGTTGAGCCTTGAGATGTTACCATCGATTTAAAATAGGCTTGGCTTCGCCCTTTATCTCGGGCTCAGCCGTGGAAAGCAACGGCCCTCCGATAAGGAAATGGCCTGGTGTGAGGGCCTGCAAATCTGAGGGATCTTCGGACATAGGGGAGAGGGGTCTGGAATTGAGGCAGGCCTCGATCTTAGCGAGAAGCGTCACTAGCTCCTCAAACGTATACTTGCGGGCGGACGTCGATTTATAGAAAAGGGTTTTGAAACTTTTTACCTCCGCTTCCCATAGACCCCCCATATGTGGAGCCCCTGGTGGGATGAACCGCCATACGAGTCCCTGATGGCTATATAAATCAGTCACGGACTCTTTGATGACTTGGAGAAAGTCCCTTGAAATCAAAGTTGCTGCCCCCACAAAGATCTTGCCATTATCGGAATGGACCCGCTGAGGACAACTGCGCCTCGCTACGAAACGAGCAAAGGCCGCTGGGAATTTTTCGGTTGTCAGGTCGGAAGTGGGTTCCAAATGGATAGCCTTCGTAGAAAAACACACAAACATATCCCTTCGTTATGAAACACGCTCTCCCTGTATAATTTTTGATCTCGAAAGGGCCGGCATAGTCGATGCCCGTGTAGGTAAAAGCCCTCGAGAAAGAGACTCATCTGTCGGAAGATCGCCCATCAGCTGTGTTTGAAGTCTCTTCTTGTAAATCGTGCAAATTTTACACGATTGACCACAGCCTTCACCAAATTCTTGATTTTAGGAATCCAATAATTCGATCGGATCAGGCGTACGATCACTTGACTACCGCCATGAAGAGTAATCTGGTGAGTAAATTGGATGAAAAGGCGCGACAGTCTACAGTCCTAGGGAAGAATAATCGGATGGCGTTCATCATATTGTAGGGCTTTGGAGGCAGTGAGGCGGCCGCAAGCCCTTAAAAGGCCGTGTCGGTTAATGAATGGAAACAAATTCAGCAACGGACTCGACACAGGAAGAGGCCTTTTTTTTGCCAGATGCTTCAGCTCTTGGCCGTATGCTCTGCGCTGCGCAATGGAGATCAGAGTTCTTTCTGCCTCTCGGATTTCTTCACTAGTGGGTTGTGAGTTGGGCGAGAGCGAACCCTTGCGGCAGCGTTTAAGGAAGCGTTGAACATAGGCCAGAACTCGCAATGCCTTGTCCAGTTTGGAAAAACGTTCGAGGAAGTCGTTAGAAGGGGCTTTGACAAAATGCACTTTGACCGCGCGCTGCTCCAGCTCTGTAACTGGAAGAGTGTCGCTTTGCGCTGGCCATAGCTCTCGTGGCCCTTGCAGCCACTCTGGTCTGTGCCACCAGAGTTGTATCCTTGCCAATTCATTTAGGGATACGCCTCGACTGGCTAGATCGGCGGAGTTTTGTTCAGATCGAACATGTGCCCAACAGTCGACTGGTGTCGCCTGAGTGATCTTGACAACTCTGTTGGCCACAAATGTGGTCCAGTTGCAAGCAGGCTTCCCTAACCAGGCTAGAACAATTGGAACAAGTGTAATCTGTCCAGCAGCGGATATCTGAACTGGCGGTTGGCATATGCGGAAGGATTGCTGTCACCATTTCGGTTAACAGCACGGCACCACAGAGCTCCAGCCGGGGAAGAGACACGTTTTTCACTGAAGCCACTCGTGTCTTGGCTGTAAGCAGACGAGTCAAGACTTCTTGCCCTATCTCGACGCGGACGTAGATAGCCGCTGCATAGGCTTTTTGAGACGCATCACAGAATCCGTGATGCTCTATGGTTACCTCAGGCTGATACCAGACCCATCACGGAACGCGGATCTGGTTGAGGTCGGAATACTCATCTAAGAACGATTGCCACCTCTGACTCATTTCGGTGAGAAGCTTATCGTCCCAGCCCAAGTCGTGCAACCATATCTCCTGCTTACATATTTTGGAACGGATAATGAACGGAGCGAGCCACCCAGCAGGATCGAACAACCTCGCGATTTGGGACAAAACTTCTCGCTTAATATAGGAGCGTTCCAACGCTATTTCAGGAGGGACGAAATAGAATTCGTCGAACTTTGCCCTCTACCGAATACCGAGCGTCTTGGCCGTGCTTTCGGCATCTATGTCAAGGAACTCTCTATGGAGGAGGTGCACGGCCGGGACGTCTTTCTGTACGCCCTAATGGTTGGAGGTCCACTTTCTCAACGGAAACCCGGAGGAACTTAGGGCTGCTTGCAACCCATCAATGGAGCTTTAGGCGTCGTTCACGGAATTTGCCCCTGCCAGAACGTCGTCGACGTATATGTGCTGCTTAATGATGCGGCTGGCTTTTGGATATGACACTTGGACATCCTCTGCCAGCTGTTGCAGTACTCGAATGGCGAGGAAAGGGGCACAGTTGACACCGAAGATAACTGTTTGCAACTCGAAGTCGCGGAAATCTCCTTCCTTATTTCGGAACAGAATTCTTTGAAAGGGTGTATGCTTTGGATCAACCCAGATCTGACGGTACATTTTTGTAATGTCCGCACTGAAGACGTACTGGAAATACCGCCACTTCAGGATCTAGATCGTAAGATCGGATTGTAGGACTGGACCAGCATGATGGATATCATTTAAGCTGGTTCCCTTTGCCGGCGGACTTGAAGCGCGAAGTTTTGTATTGGTGGGTTCGGGCTTAACTACCGCATGATGTCGAAGATGGTAAGTCGGAGAATCATGAGTCGACGGAACTGCTTTCGATTTGACCCAGATCCAGATATTTTTGGTTCACGCTGTCATATTGCTCTTTTAGGGGAAAGTCTCTTTTTATACGGTTCTCGTTTCTAAGAAACTGAGCTAACGCAATGGACCTTGAATATCCTAAATTGGATCCGGAATTCTCGGGGTCATAGGGAGCGTCACCAAGTATCTCCCGCTTTCGTCTTTCTTCGTGGTCTGGAGGAAGTTCCTATCGCAATAGGAATCGGACTCTTTTACCATCTTACTGGTAGATCCTCCACCTCCCAGAACTTGCTGAGAAGCGAGTCGAGCGAATCAGGGTCGCCTATTTGGTGCACCTGAGTCGTGAAGGATGTGACCCGTTTCGGATTACCGTTGGAAATCGGCCCGTTAGCACACACCCGAAAATAGTTTCTTCGGAATGGCAACTTCATGAGGTTAAACAGACGTTCAGAAATGAACGTCGCCTCGGATACCGAGTCAATCAAAGCTCGTGCTCGGTAGCTTGTTCCTAAATGGCACACGTCAATGATTGCCGTGCTCAGGAGAACTGCTAAAGTGCCGCAAGCGAAATAGTTTTTCACCTCTGAAGTGCTGGCAGATGCATTTCTCCTAGAGGGTCTCGAGGATTGCTCTGTCGAAGGCAGGGGGTTGCGGAACTTGCCCTCGCGGAATTTGGGGTGCTGCGATGCAGCAGCGTATGATGCCTCCCTTTACACGTGAAATAGCTGTGTGTGCTTGTACAGTCACGCAGTTGGTGTTCCCTCGCAAAACAATTTAGGCATAGCTGCTTCTTTTTGATGTAGCCGGAATGCGCGTCAACTGACATTTGGAGAAAGCGCGGGCACAATCTTACCGGATGGCAGTTTTCTCGCGCAAAGGAAGACTAGCAGAAAATTCCAGTTGTCAGTGGATATCTGCGAATGGGATAGCGCTGTTTAACACCCATCGTGGACTGCAACTCCTTGAGAGCATGAATGGGGATATGGAACTCAAGTTGAAAAGGAGCTTGAGTTGGCTGTTGACTAAAAGTCGTTTATTTTGGAACCGGTCGTGAAGCGCTTCTCACGCCGAAGCGAAACCGTCATTCGTAAGAGGGGATTTGGATACGATGGCTTCTGCCTCGCCGCTTGTTTTAGTGCGCAGATGAAACAACTTCTCGACCGGTGTCAGCCTGGTCGTGAATAGGTCATCGAAGATTTCAGTGTCGCAAGGAGGTAAGCGGCACCCGGATGAAGTTAGAGGTTGGGAGAGCGTTTGAACGACGGGAGCTATTGCTCTCTAGATATTTTCGCCAATCTTTGCTGCGCATGACTCATAAACGGAGTTTTTTTTTTTTTTTTTAATTCCTCTTATTCCTCTCGGGAACTTAGGGCTTCTACGAGAGCCTTCCATCTAACTCTATTTTGAGCTGTCTATTTTGCATTTTCCCATGTGCTGTCTATTTGGGCTAGTTCTTGGTGAGCGGTTCTTCTCCAGGTTGCTCTTGGCCTTCCTACTCTCCTGCTTCCTTGGGGCTTCCAGTCCAGTGCCATCCTCACTATGCTCTAGGGTTTCTTCTGAGAGCGTGCCCTATCCACATCCATTTTTCTTCCTTATTTGGATGTGTATCGGGGACTCGCCTGTAACGCGTTACAGTTCTGTGTTGGCTTTTCTGTTTGGCCAGAATACCCCACATATGACTCTCAGGCATTTGTTGCTGAAAGTCTGCAGCTTCTGCGTTATCTTCTTCGTGGCGAGCCATGTCTCACTTCTGTATAGCAGTATGGATTTCACACACGCATTTGTCGGTCTCTCCATATGCGGTATAGTCTCCCAAGTGCTGAGCGGGCTTCGCCAAGACGACTGGAGACATCATCATCCACTCCACCACTGTTGGATATGATGGTGCCAAGGTATGGGAAACTGCTGACGGAATCGATCGGGTTCCCATTTACGCTAAATTTATCTCGAGTCCTACGCTGCTGGCTATCCTGACGAGGTCGTCACTTTTCCTCTGTATGTCGCCGAGTCTGTGCGATATGAGACAGATGTCGTCTGCGTAGTACAAGTCCTCAAGGTGTCTGGTGAGGTTCCACGTAATTCCGCGCTTGGACGAGCATACTTCGCTCATTAACTCGTCGACTACGATGTTGAAGAGGAGTGGTGACAGCGGGCATCCTTGCCGAATTCCGGTGTTCGTCTGGAAAGGTGCACTAGTTTTTCCATTGTGCAGTACCGCCAGGTTGGCATCGTCATACATCGATTTGATGATGGCGATGAGATTTGCAGGTACTCCTTTTCTTGCAAGTGCTCGCCATATTGCTGCTCTTTCAACTGAGTCGAACGCCTTCTTGATGAACAGGAGGTAAAGCGGAGCTCTCCATTCCACAGCTTGCTCGGTGATTATGCGTAGTGTATTTGCCTGGTATACGCAACTCCTGTGTGGTCTGAAGCCTGCCTTTTTCGTCTCGAATTGTTGGCTCAATTTTTTCCTGGAGGCGTTCGTTCAGAAGTGTAGCTAAGATCTTGTAGCTGATGTTGAGCAGTGTTATCCCTCTCCAGTTGTTGCAGTCACTAAGGTCGCCTTTCTTGGGAAGCTACACAATGATTCCCCTTTTCCAGAAGTCTGGCACCGTCTCGCCTTCCCATATGCGTGAGAAGTGTGGATGCAATGTTTCAGCCATCAGTTGGGTGTCAACTTGAAGCAGTTCGGCTGGTATGTTGTCTTCGCCAGCTGCCCTGTTGTGCTTCAGCTTCTTTATTGCATTCACAATTTCTCTTACATTCAGGGTGCAGAGGGTATCCTGCTACTCCCACTTGGCGGCACAACACTCCTATAGTCTGTAGCCACGTTTGGTGATGTGGTGTGGCTAATTCCCATGAAGTGTTGGCGCCATTTTCGGATTTGTGCGTCGTCATTGGATAAGAAGTTACCTTCTAGATCACTGACTGGATTGTTCTGCCTGTGATGGGTACCTGCAATCCGTGCAATCTGCTGGTATAGCGAGCGCATGTTGTTCTCGCCGGCTGCTTGTTCTACGTCTGTCGCAAGTCTTTCCAGCTGTGCTCTTTTGTCCTTTCTGGCCGGTGTTCCTTGAGTGGTTGCGGTTGAGCTTTATGGAAAGTTCTCCAATGACCAACTCATGATCACTGTCTATGCCTGCTCCCCTTTTGTTCCGTACGTCCAGTAGCGAGTGTCTCCATTTCCTGCTAATGCATATGTGGTCGATCTGGTTGCGCGTGTTACCACTTGGAGATGTCCATGAGTTTTTGTGGACATCTTTGTGTGGGAATATTGTGCCGCCGATGACCAGTTGGAATAGCTGGCAGACTTCCACAAATCTCTCTCCGTTATCGTTGCGAGTCCCAGTTCCATGCTGGCCCATGACAGATCTTAGTCCGGTGTTGTGGGGGCCGATTTTTGCATTGAAGTCACCCATGAGGATGTTAATGTCACCTTGCCGTAACTTGTTGAGGGTTACTGTAAGGGCAGTATAGAAGTCCTTGGTGTCGTCATTAGCGTCTTCCGTCGGGCCATAGCATTGAATGATGTTTATGTATCTAGCTCTACATCTGAACCTGGCGGTCATGATTCTATCAGAAATGGGTTCCCAGGAAACCATTGCCTTCTTTATGCGCTTGGACAAGTAAATTACCACTCCATATCTGCTGCCGTCACTGTTGCCACTGTGTAGGACTAGATTGCTATCTGATGTTGTTGTTTCCCCACTGCCAGCCCACCTCATCTCGCTGATTCCAGCTATTTCAATGTGGAGTTTCTCCATCTCCGCCTCGAACTGTGCTAACCTAGATGGTTCTCTTAGAGTTCTAACTTTCCATTGTCCAATTCGTGTCCGTTTTGAAATGATGGCTGGGAGGTGAGGCGGTGGGGCAAGTGGAAGTTGCCGAAAAATTGTTGTAATAGGCATTTTTATGTGGAAGAATACTTTCTAAAAGTTAGAAAAGTATTTCAGAGAGGAAGTTTGTATGGCCATGCTCTCGTCATGGGTGGGGTTTGAATCCACGACCTCGTGTTTAGCAGGTAATTGCGCTATCCACTACACCACGAGGCCACGGAGTATCAGTAGTCATATTTCAACTGCAGCAGAGGAAATGTGCTGAGGGATCCTTCTCGGGCAATTAGGTCCGAGCATGTTACATACTGTCTTTCCACTTCGTCCCATACGGCACTTGTTGCAGACGGACGTTCAACGTGTGTAGGGATGGAGAAACTTGATCAGGAGTGTTGATCTTGGCTTCGAACATGCTGACGCGATCGGTGACGGCAATGAATTTGTCCAATGCAGCGGTGGCGGCCGATGGCAACTCTGAGGCTTTCATCTTTTTGCTGATAGAGCGAGTCACCCTTAGAAATGCAGTCTTGACTGTAGAGGGATTTTCGGTTTTTTTCGCTAGTGAAGACTCGCTGAACGCTTTCATCAGCGGACGAGAAATTCGAATTTTTGGGGTAGTCTTCGAACAGGTAGATGGTAGATCCCTCCCTTTTGGAGTGGAAATCGGAGGTCTGACCTTTGGACTAGCGGACTTGGGAGCTGGCTTAGCGCAAGCGGGAAGCGGAGAGTGTGGATTAAGTTTGGCTGATTTTCCTGGCGCGGATGTCGCTTTCTTGTCTCCCTCTATGGGCATACTCAGCTAGGCCCTCGGAAAATGAAGGCACGGAGGCCTGCACGCCCAAAAAAGTGGAAGAGAGGAACGATCAAAAGTGAAAAACAAAACTCCCCGGCGCTGAATGGGCAAACCACAGATCGAGTGAACTATCAGAATCGGAAAATAATACTCGAAAAGAAATCGCCAAACAAATAGATAAATAAAAAAAAAAATAACTCGAAAGGAACCAAAAGATCTGGGAAATAGCAAGATATAGCTATCAAAAATGAATGGGAATTATCAGCCAATTCACGGATATGGACCCACAAAAACCTTGCAGCGGTCGGACGCTAAGTGCGGATACGAAGGCTCGCCCGCTCGCTGTATATAGGGCTTGGCGAGACTTAGTGTGCCCGCCGTTGGTGTGGAATCTTCCTGTTTATCGGGAGGCCCGCTCGTTTTGCGATTTATCGGATGGCGCGCGAGTTAACTCCTTTGTAGGTTCGGGGAGTTGGTGGTTGAAAAGGAGAGCTGGAGTTGATTCCCAGATAAGACAAATAAGACGTCCGCTTGAGTTCTGCTTAAAAATCTGAATTCTTCTTAATTCTTTTCTTGTACTTTACAACTTGGTTTGGTACATAGTGCTTATTCTAAAGTGCTGATCTCAAGTGCTAATCGATACGAAGACTCAGCGTTCAAGTGGTTGCCGATGCAGCGTTTCGGATGTTTATTTGATACTACGTCTCAGCGTTTGAGTGGGTCGCAACAAAGTATTTCTTGGCCCCTCTTGTTCTCTGGTTGTTGATGCGGCTTTGGCGGGGGACCGCCGAGGGTGAATGCTAAGGTGGTAACTCCTCGCCCTCAGACTGAACTATCGACCATAGCGGGGCTATAGTTGCTGCTACCGTAGCAGGTGAAGCGATGGTGGGAGTGAAGGTGGCATGAGGAGTAGTCTCTGGTGTGAAAATTGTCGTCTTCTTCGGGAAACAGGCAACAACGAATACTACTATCAGTAATACCCCAAGCATCGTGTAAGTCGTTGTTGTATGGATCGTGGTTCCCCATCGTATCTTGTTGATCTGTATTTCTGTTTCCAGATCCTTCATCCTCAGTTCGTGTATTCTCAACTCCTGGGTTATCCTGTTCCTCCTAATCGACTCTATCCGCGGTATGTCCAACTTCACTTCTGCTGTGCCACCGCTTCGTACTGCACGTTGTTCACCCTCGCTTTGCAATGGGTGAATTTTATCAGAACTGATCCATTCAATGTTTTGTCGACATTCCGCTTCCTTTCCACCTAACAGTCTTGTAATCAGGGACCGAAAATAATGATTATTTTTATTTTTCAAAAATAAAAATCAAGTACAGATATGATTTTTTTCAATTTGATCAAAAATAATCATTACAATTGAGTAAAAAAAATAAAAATCATGAATAATCATTATTTTTGAAGAAAATAAAAAACTTTCAAAAATAAGATTATTTCTGATTTATATTTTTTTTTATCAAAAGAAAACTCAAAACCAAATCACGCGTTCTGTGTAAGACTTTTTACCAATATTATTTCATATTCTTGTATAGGGACCGCATAGCTACCCTCCAAGTTCAAGCCTAAAATGTCTATCGTAAGCGAAATTCTATTAATATATTCTAACCTATAAACCCTCCTGTCCTCTTCTACAAATGAATTACTTATGCCATACTCTCTCTCAACCTTTTCTCTTCCTCTTTCATCTTCCTTATTTCCTATTCAAGCTTTTCCGCGTCGTTCGCATCTAAATTCCCTGTTATCGCTGTAACCACCTAACCCAAACCGTTGACCAACCCTCTTGTTCTTCTATGCTTGCGCGATATTCCCTCTAATCTAGTCTTCGCCATCTGTAACTTATTCTTCTTAAGTCCCTCGTTCCTTACTCATCTTCGATCTCTCCAAGTGTCCTCTCTATCCCATCTATTATTTCCTTATATTTCTGCAACTTTACGCTGTGAACGAAGGTTTGGTATGTTTGAATCACTCTTGCCGTTCCCATATTTATTTGAGCCAACGGTTCGTTCCCTTCCAAGGGTATTATTTCAAACCTGGCCACGGCAATGGACCACCTGTAAATAATGTTAATCATTCGGTTTATTAATTCTTCGGATCTTCGCCTTGTGAATTTTCTGAGGTTCGGTTGTTGTTGTTAGTGTTAGTTGTTGTTGTTGTTAGTGTTAGGTTGTTATCTTCCAACACCTTGTGTTCAGGGAACCTAGGAGTAAGTTTATCCCCCCGATTCTCCTTCTTAAATTGTGTTCCCAACATGCACCGGGTCTGACTCTTGCTTTCGACCGTGGAGTTACTCAACGATTGCTGAAAGGATGTTGTATGCAGTTCAATTTCGTACTGCCTACAAAAATCCTTATAGAGGTTCGACGAGAATTCAACTCCCTGGTCACAGACTACTATCTTGGGTATTCCAAACAGAGCCATCAAGTATGCAGAGCCATGTTGTATGCAGTTCAATTTCGTACTGCCTACAAAAATCCTTATAGAGGTTCGACGAGAATTCAACTCCCTGGTCACAGACTACTATCTTGGGTATTCCAAACAGAGCCATCAAGTTTTTCATCGCTTTCACAATGTTAATACTTTTCTTGGCTGGAATAGTTACTCGCCATGCATTTCTCGAAAATTTGTCAATAATCGTGAAAACGTTTTTCTTACAAAATATAAATCAATATGCACTACCTCCAAGGGTCTGTCAGGTGTTTCCGTTACGCTGTATTTGATTTTATGAGGCCTTCTGTCGTATTTTTGCGTTTGACAGCTATCGCAGTTGTTAATTGTTTGTGTTATCAACTGTTTCATATGAGGGTAAAACACTTTCTTTTTCAAATGTGCTAGTGTCTCCTCTATCCACCTGTGGTTATACTTCAGGTGATAATTCTTGACAACCTCTTCTTGCTGACCTCTCTCAATTATATCTGGCAACAAGATGTACACCTTATCGCCCT
Organism: Drosophila aff. chauvacae BK-2020; assembly: GCA_018903765.1. Lineage (NCBI taxonomy): Eukaryota > Metazoa > Arthropoda > Insecta > Diptera > Drosophilidae > Drosophila > Drosophila aff. chauvacae BK-2020. The sequence goes on along the minus strand of JAEIGO010000863.1, from coordinate 973,609 downwards.
ATACAATCTTCTGTACGCAAAATATTTACAGTATACCTCTTGGATGGATAAGACCAACTCCTCCGGTATCAGCAACTCTAGCGTTCTCTTCGGTTTTAGAATTTCCTTTACGGCCAATTGTCTCGTCATCAAAGTTATTTTCCGTCCAAGTTATCCGCATTTTGTTCCTAAATGGGACTTGCTTCACTACTTTAGACGTTCCCTCTCTCTATATAACCACCTGAATGTTATATTCGTTCAGTGGTTTTTCCGTAATTGGGAAACCCAACTGCAGATCTTCCCCCGCGGAGTGTATCGGCTCCCTGTTTGGTGCCACTTCTGAGGCGTTTTCCAGTACGTTCAGCTCTGGCTGGACCCTGCTCAGCGCATCCGCCACTACGTTCAAGGAACCCTTCTTGTATACTATTTCATAGTCGTACTCCAACATCTGGACCCTCCATCTTACGAGTTTAGAGTCGGGTTTCTTAATGGCCTATGGTCTGTCACTATTTTGAACTTAGTGCCGAACAGATAGTGTCTGAAATGCCTTATCGACCAAATGATGGCAAGCATTTCCTTCTCTATCGTAGCATAGTTTATTTCGGATGTTGACAGGGTTCTACTTGCATACGCTATTGGTCTTTCCGTTCCCAAGTTTCCCGGTAATAGGACCGCTCCAATGGCATAATTCCTTGCATCCGTGGTCAGGATGAATGGTTTTTCAATGTCGGGAAACTGAGAGATTGGGTCATTGCATAAGAGGGTTTTGCACACCTCAAATGCTTCTTTGTATTCTTCGTCTATTTGCACTGGCTTCTTCCCTTTCAGTTGTTTCGTCAACGGCTTTGTTATCGCTGCGAAATCCCTAACAAACTTCCTGTAGTACCCCAATAACCCTAGGAAGGATTTTATCTGCTTCCTAGTCCTCGGGACGGCGAATTTCTTAATTGATTCAATTTTCACAGGATTTGGTTAGATTCCTTGTGGGGTCACTACGTGCCCTAAGTACTCCACCTCTGTCCTCAGAAATTCCGATTATCCAATTGTAGTTTAAAATTAGCCTCCGTAAGCTTTTAAAAAACTTTTTCCAAGTCCGTAATATGTTCCTGCAAGGATGCTTAGAACACCATGATGTAGTCCATATAAATGGGACAACATTTACCCAACAACTCTCCAAAGATGTTATTCATCAACCTCTAAAAAGTTGCGGGAGCATTGTTCAAACCGAACGGCATTCGGACATACTCGAAATGACCTCCCTCTGCGGAGAAAGCGGTTTTCGGAATGTCCGTTTCCTGAACCTCAATCTGATGAAACCCACTTGCCAAGTCCAACGTTGAGAAGTACTTAGCTCTACCTAGATTATCCAATACGTACCTATCCTTTATCACCTTCTCATTCAACTTCCTATAATCCACCACCATTCGCCATTTCCTCACCCCCGAGGCATCCTTCTTTTTTAGGCACAAGCCAGACTGGAGCACTCGACGGCGAATGGCTATGTCTAATTATCTTCTGATCTAATAGTTTCTCCAACTGTCTTCTCACCTCTTGCCTTTCCTTAAACGCATATCTATACGGCCTGGCATAAATGGGAATATCATCGTTTGTTCTTAATTGATGTTTGACCGCGTTTGTAAAAGACAAGTTATCACTTTCTTTGTGGAATATACCTGGGTACTTCAAACAAATTCTGCGAAGCTCTCCGAGCTCCTCCCTGTTCTTTTGATCTTTTCAAACGGAACGCTACTCTTACCGTTCCTTTCCCCTTCTATCGTGTTTAATTCGAAATGTTGTGTGGTCTTAAATTTCACAACATTTATCGGTTCCTCCAAAAATAACTTTTGGTCCGACTCCGCATAATTCGTCACCTCAATCAAGCCTTGCCCTGACACTGCCCTATAGATACCTTCTGAAATCTCCAAGTCCTCTTTTAATAAGTTTCTGTTTAATAAGAAATCCCCATCCTTTAGTTGCACCGGAACAGATATAACCCTTTTCGATTCGGCTTCTATTGTATACAATTCCGATGGTCTGTAGGTCTCAAACTGAATCCTCCGTTTCACATTTGCTACCTGAAACCAACCGTTCTGCATGTCAATAACCGTCTTCAACTGCTGCAGCATATCCATTCCGATCAACCCCTCGAAAAAGTGCTGAAATTTAAAGAGACACATTCTTATTTTACCAACTCTGCGAACATTGGTAAAAATGCTTCCCTCCGAACCTCATGCGATTGCGTGATGGTTGTAGGGGCCAGACTGACTGTAGAAATGTAAATATAAAATTTGAATATGAATATAAATAATCTAATATCGATAAGACCACCTTATCTAGCGAACCATGAATTTCGGTTGCTGATTTTTTTGCCTGTAATGGCAACGCTTGCAAATCACGCATTACTATTTTTTTTACCTCCTCTTTCTCTACTTCTTCGCTCACCACTAGCGAGAGCGCTAAGAGAGGATTTGGGAAAAGTCCCGTTGCTTTGGCTCGCGTGCTTTTCAAGAAACACGCTGCTGTACCAAAATCTCGGTGAAGCTCAATTGATCTTGACAACTGAAAAAGAACGTACGCATCGAGGAGTTTTATTCTTGGTTTTTTCCACACGTGAATTTGTGTGTTTTACCAGTATCGACCAATAAAGGCAGAGTGCTTACAACTTGGCCGAGCCAAGAAAATAATCAGTTTTGTGCATTTGTGAGATCGGGTAAATATCAGTGATAAACGGCGTTGTACATTAGCCAAATTAATGCATTTAATTAATGCAGCAGGCAGCTCGACGCAGCGCGGCGGAGGAGGCGCAGGTGTCTGTCTGGCACCCACGAAGTCAGCGTGCGTGCGCGACCTAGTGTGTGCCCCCAGCAGCCCCTGCGAGGGAACATAACCTCACTTTCTGGAAGCCCCGAGAAAACGGCGACGACGGCTGCGGCCTGGTCGGCGCAGCACGTGCACATAACCTCACTTTTTGGATGCCCTGAATATAACCTGATTCTTTAGAAACAGTATACGGCGAAGGCTGTGGCGGTGACCGCGTGGTACCGCAAGATCGTACATAACCTCACTCTTGGGAACCCCTATTTGTTGCAACGGAGGCTGCAGCCGCATATTACCTAGGCTAGAGGCGGCCTGCGCCTAAGCTATGGCAGCAGTATAACCGGCCACGTGCAGCGGCGCGGAGAGGCGCCCCTAGAGGAACTAGAGGAAAGGAATAGCAGTAAAGGAGCTGTGGCCTTGGTGAAGCCATAACCAGGTCGAGGATCGGAGTGGCGGGAACGTAGAACCCGGTCGCACTTCAGCATGTGAGCAGGCGGAGACGTCACCGGTGCAAGCAGCCGAAGGCGGCGCCTACCCCCTGGAGGAATCCAGCATCGATGAAAGGAGTTTAGAGAAGTTGTCAAATGAATTAAATTAGATTTAGTTTTTGCCTTAGATATATTCTAATTCTGGTTTCGATATTTCTGTCATATAGCGTTGAAATTTACAAGAGCGGCGTGAGCCATCCATGTTAAATAACATTTCTACAATTTTCAACTAATAGCACAGTACCTGCATCTTCGATGGGCCCAGCGAATCGGCAGCGGAGAATCTGTTTGTAAGTTTTTGCATAAAAGCAATCATGGCCTGAGGGCATATTTATATCCTAGCGAAAGTATTTAATAGGGATAGCGATCCGCGAATACGCGTTTTGATGAAGGTATCGAACGACAGAGAAATAGTAAAAGTAAAAGTATAATCTTAGCTTAAAAAGAATGTATACGAAACTCACGGAAATGAAATGACTTGGAATTATAATGAAATGAAAATGAAGAACTAACTTGTTGTTATCGGTCTTGTGTCAGTACAGTGAAGCAAATGTCGAATGACTTCGGAATAATATAAAATAGCGACGAAGGCTTTGCTAAGGGGTAACTATAAAATCACATAAGTTACCACGGTAGGGAGGGTGAAGACGTGGGGGCAAATAACATCATCGCCACCCACAACGCTGGTGCGTCTCTCTTATAAATATCTCTTTAGGGTCCGTCCGAATATCTGAACCTTTCAACCTTTTGACCAATCATTTAATATACAGGAAGTGCACTTAAACCTTATTTTGTAGTAGAGAAGTGTATCATATAGGCGGTGAGGAAGACCCACGCCATATCCGACGAGCTTTGTACCGAGCATAGCAAGAAGTGCACGAACACCGACCCGACTATACGCTAGAGAACCTTCAGATTCTAGTGAACCCTTTCCTCTTGGCTACTACATGGTTTTAATGTCTATTGGGTCTTTTAATTTTCTTACATACTGTGGGTGCACTAACTCCGGTCGAATAAATGAAAAAGTGGATCCTGTATCGATAAATAATTTTATTGATCTTCCCGGCGTAATCTTTATCAACAAATAGGGCAACGTCGAATGACCTTTCCCTGTTCCTAAATATTCTGTGGATTGTTCGAGGCTGACTGTGGAAAATTTGCGTCATCCCCTTGTATGTTATACAACTGGCCACTGACCGAGGCCTTACAGCCGCTCCTATCTGCGGTGCCACTCGAATTAAACGACCTCTTAGAATTGTTTGAATTGTACTACTGCCTGGACTGTCCTGAAATCTTTACTGGCCACTGCACAGTGGTTCGTCCCATACAAAAAAAATAAAAAAAACGAAATCATAAATAAATTATCTATTTGAAACCATCGCGTTTTTTTAGTGTGACCGTTCGCTCTTTGCGAAAAAGAAACACAAAGTTAGACCACGTGCAAATCAATACTGTGCATTGTGTAGCAAAGTGACGCCCATATTAAAAGAACAAAAATAAATATAATTCGAGTAACAATAACTTTTTAAAAATATGGATATTATTCGATCAGGTTTTAACTATGATTTTTATAACAGTTTGTATTATGTAGTATATCGTCCAGTAGTAAGAAAATCGAATATGTCCATTTGTGTGTGTTTTTTTTCGTTTTGTACTTTCCAATAAGCTTTTAGTTGTGAAGTCGATCAATTCCGATTTTCATATTTTTTTTTTCTAATAGCTTAATAATAATACATTTTATAGTGACCCTCGGGTTCGCGTGCCACGATCTCCCTCGGCTAGAACTCAAAAAAACTAAAAGATTCCTTTATCCTACACTACCATAATGTTCGCAGCTTACTAGGCAAACTTAGTAAACTACACGTCAACAGTGTCTCCTTTGATGCCAATGTTATTGCCTTTACTGAAACTTGGCTCAACTTCTCTGTCTCTGATAGTGAATTATTTGCAGGAAACTATGTCGTTTATAGACGTGATCGTCTTATGCGTATCGGCGGTGGTGTTCTTATCGCTGTTAAGTCTAATCTTGTTTCAAACTTGCTTCCGATAACTGACATTAATTGTAATTTAGAGTTTGTTGCAGTTCGCATCCGTGTTCACGATTATTTTGTTTATGTCTCATGCTCGTACATCCCACCCCGGTCTGACACTGATATATATTTGCAGCATTTAATGCTAATCCAAAATATACACTCGTCCCTCGGCATTAATGATCACCAAATTGTTATGGGTGATTTCAACCTGCCTTCCATATCTTGGGTGCCCTCTCCTGACTCGAATTTTCTAGTTCCCACTGCACCTCACGATCTTATTCATGGCCTTATCGACGTTTCATTGGGACAATTAAATTTTATTAAGAACTGTGGAGACAAAGTCCTAGACTTAATTTTATCGTCGGAGTTTGCCAATGCTTAGGTCTCTAGAATCGATCCTCTCTCCAGCCCTGAAGATGCTTATCATCCCACATTGGAGTTAATTCTAGAAGCCTCGACTCCACTACTGCCGTGTCCTTTAGCTGAGCCAGCCTCTTTTCGCTGCTTTCGTAAAGCTAATTTCACTGACACTGATTATTTATCATCAATCGATTGGACTTTTCTTGACTCCACTGACGATCCCTTGCACATGGTTGAGCGCTTTTATGACATACTATACTCCGGTTTCCCTCTCCTGACATTTCGCATAAGCCTCACTGGTTTTCTCGTTGACTTTCCTATTTAAAAAACGTGAAGTCCAGACTTTTTAAAAAATTCAGACGAACCGGGCTGCAAGTCGATCGTGCTAGATATTTAATAGCCCGCTCTGACTTTCTGACTCACAACTCTGAATGTTATAAGAACCACCTAAATCGATGTAGAACAGAGTTTCAGGCTAATCCTAAGCAGTTCTACGCTTTTGTTAATTCAAAACGAAAGTCGCACATTTTCCCATCCTGTCTTCACCTCCATAATGAGTCCGCCTCGAACGAGCATGACATCGCGAACTTATTCGCTAAATATTTCCAAACTACTTATACATCTATTAGTTCTGACTCGACCACACCATATCCATACTCCCTTCCGCACTCTGACAGTATTTTTTTGCCCACAATCAGCGAAAACGACGTTTTTCAGCAACTCAAATCACTTAAGCTATCCTTCTCTTCTGGTCCTGATCTTGTTCCTAGCTGTGTTTTGAGATATTGTGCCAGTGAATTATGTAGTCCTTTGTCTAAATTATTTAAGATATCCCTTCAGTTTTCATTTTTTCCCGATAGTTGGAAGGAATCTTTTATAATTCCCCTTCATAAAAAGGGTAGCAAATCTAACATTGAAAACTATAGAGGGATTGCAAAACTCAGTGCGATTCCTAAGCTTTTTGAATCGCTTGTTACTGCTCAACTTCAGCACCAATGTCGCTCTATAATGTCCCCCTACCAGCATGGCTTCATGAAACACAGGTCAACTTCCACAAACCTTCTGGAGTTTAGCACTGTTATTAAAAACTCATTTAAAAATAACACCCAAACTGACGTTGTCTTTACGGACTTCAGTAAAGCCTTTGACTGTGTGAATCACCAGCTGCTGCTGAAAAAACTTACGCTTTTGGGTTTCCCTGTCTTGCTGACTAATTGGATCGCCACCTACCTATCCAACCGAACTCAAAGAGTAGCCTTCAAGGGTTCTTTTTCAGACTGCGTCCGCGTAACTTCGGGTGTTCCGCAAGGGAGTCACTTTGGGCCATTTCTGTTTGGCATTTTTATTAACGACTTGCCCAATGTCGTTCTTCATTCCCAAGTTATGATGTACGCTAATGACGTCAAACTATGCTTACCACTGACAAACCCTGACTTTTATATGCTTTTACAATCTGACCTAAACAACGTGCAGTCCTGGTGCATTAACAATTTGCTGTTTCTTATCAACTCTAAATGTAAATTTATGTCATTTTTTCGTAAAAACTGTTTCTCTGCAAGTTATTCTTTACGGTTGAGTGATCTTGAGCGCATCCATTCTGTTACCGATCTTGGAGTTCTTTTTACCCATAATTTGAATTTTTCTGACCACATTGGCATAATTGTTGGGAAAGCTAAAGGTGTTTTTGCCTTTGTCAAGCATTGGTCTAAGGAGTTTGACGACCCTTACACCACAAAACTTCTTTATGTCTCTCTTGTTCGTCCTATTCTCGAATACTGTTCGTGTGTTGGGTCACCTCAATATGCGAAGTATCAAGACCTTATTGAATCGGTTCAGAAACAATTCCTTTTGTTCGCTCTTCCGGGATTTCATTGGGACCAACATCGCCGCCTCCCATCTTACATCGACAGGCAGCGTCATCTCAGTCTTCCCACTCTGAAGGGTCGTCGGACCTGCCACGGAATGATTTTTCTATTTAAATTAATTAATGGTCATGTTTGTTCGTCCTATCTTCAAAGTCAATTGCATTTCTCAGTCCCTGTTAGACCTTCTCGTCATTTTCGTCCTATTGCTCTTGATTTGTGTAAAACAAACTTCGAGTTGCATGACCCTTTTCGTGTTTTATGTTTTTTTTATAATGAGTTATACTTTTTGTTACATGTTGAATTGTCGTTAGATTTAAATACACAAAATGTTTTAAGACACCTATCCTTGCCTCCGCCCACATGATGTGAGTCGGAGCACATCGTTAAAAAACACTCCTTACTTCGGCTGAGGTAAGGATACGGCCTACAATAGCAGGCACTTGCTATATTTTCCGATTATTGTTTTATGCTTTCATTTTAAATTACAGACTTGGGGGACACGTCTAACTATTTTTGTCGCTTACTTCCATACAAGCCGAACCACTGTGCACTGGCTATCTCGGTTCGCTTGGTTCTGATTCCATCTGGAGTGCGATATGGTCTTTGATAGCCTGCAGAATCCCCCTGATTGAAATTACCAGCCCTGAATGGGTTACCTATCATTGGGTATGGAATTCCAAAACCGGACCATCCATTCATACTTGGCATGGCAAACGGCATTGGAAACGGAGAGGGATTGTTTCCACCCCACTGGTACTGCGACCAAATGCCTGTCTCCCTGTGGGCCTCCAACACCTGGGGCTCCTCCTTCTCCTGATCCTGTTTCTGAGTTTCCTTATCGATCTTGTCTCGCGACTTCACCGACCCTTGAGTTTTGGGTTCTGAGTCGACCCTTTCCAAGGCAATTAACTTTTCCTCCCTACCAGCTATCTCATAAGCCTTGGCTATGTTCGGGACCCCCATATTCCTTATGGTTACCCCTATTGGTCCCTTTAGGGCCGAAATAAAGGCATTTAGCACCATCTCCTCATACCATTTAGTTTTCTCGCCCCTCACCAGTATGCTGATCTCACTAGTCTTGGTCAGACTCACCAAAACCTTCTTCAGCGTCATAACCTTAGTATACAGGGCTTCTACATCCAATTTATTCTCCTTGATATGGGTCAACTCCATTATCAAGTCCTGCTCTGACCTTTTGTCCTTACAATGGGAGATCAATATTCTCTTAATCTGGTCCCAATTTAACTCCGACTCGTCCAAATCCAAGACTTTATCGGCTGCCCCTACTATCTTGCTCCGAACTGCTCGGAGCGCTATAACTCCTATATTTCATCTTTCTTCCCCCCATCAGGCCTAATACCTGCTCAACTGCTGCTACAAAACAATCTAGCTTTCCTCCTTCACCGTCATACTTCGGAATAATTTCCACCAGGTCTACTACCTTGATGGCCTCTAGTACGCTTGGAGCTGTTGACATTCTAACCTCCTGTCCGTCCGTTGGCTTCAACATACTTATCCCTCGTGTATATGTATTGTTTTGTGTTTGTACGAACGTCTTGTGTACCTACTCTTAATATTCTGACTTATCAATTAATAGAGGATGTGTTCCGTGTTAATCGGTGAATCGCTGTGTGCTTAATCTAGTAATATAGCTTATTAGTTCAGCTTAGTTAACTTAGTAAGATATGTGTTGAATTGCCGAAATGCTTGTATATAGTGTGTGGAGTGGATCTTCAAGTATCCGTGTGTGAAATGGAGTTCTGTAATTAATTATCATGAGTACTTCTTCCCTTCTGATATTCGAAATTAATTAGCAAAATGGGGTTTAATAATACTTGTCGTTTGCCTTCTTTTATTCATTTTTTTTTTCTTCTTTTTCCATTTATTATATTTATGTTATTTATTTTATTTTATTTATTTCCATAGTTTATGGCCTCAATTATGTAGCATTTCACTTTATATTATTTCAGCTTGGCTTAAACCAGCTTCTTTTTTAATATTATTTTCTTTGATTTTATATTTGTTTGCAATTGCGTTTCATATTTCACACTGCTTCAACCATTTAAATTGGTAACTCTCGGATTTTATTATCTTCACCTCCACGGGGCCACGCATAGGCCAATATGGCCCTTAGCTGTCCAAAAGTTTCTGAGTGGACCTAGAGGGTGTTTTCGCGGTTTTCGAAATCTTTGAGGATCGAGGTGTTTTTCGCGAAGGCAAGTAGTTCCCCTGGCTTCTTTCTGGAGGCATCTTCTAGCGATGCCAGAACCGGAGCGCCTAGGTATTTTATTCTTGCCCTTGCTAAGGCCGGACATTTGCAAATGAGATGCTCCAAGGTTTCAGTTGCCTCGGATTCATCTCATTTCCGGCATTTGGCGTTTTCGGTAAGGCCCAGCTTGACTGCATGTGCCGCAGCTAAGCAGTAACCTGTGAGAATTCCCACTAACAGTCTGCAATCCTTCCTTGGAAGATGCAGCACGTAGTGACTAAGTTTTGCGTTGCGCTCTTTGCACATGATTTTTGATGTTTTGCAGGTTGTGGAATTTCTCCTCCACCTGCTGTTATCTCGTGTGTCGGCCCGTCTCTATAGCGCGATTTGGAGCGTTCTTAGGGAGACAAGAACGTGTTCTATTCTTTCATTCGGCAGTCCTACGCCTTCCCTTGCAAGTTTGTCGGCCGTCTCGTTACCATCGTTCCCTCATGGCTGGGAACCCAGTACAGTTTTGGAACTGACCGCCGACGATTGCATGGATCTTATCGCCGCTTGACCCTGATCCCTGTAAGGACATATTCCCTGATGCAACTAGGCGTTGTGCCGCCTTTCCTGCAATTAGTTGCGCGTGGATGTCTAGGGGATCAACTCCTATTATAGTTTCGAGTGCTTTTGTGGGGGTTGACCTCAGCGTGTTATGCAGAGCAGTGCGTGCCACTGAGTTCTCTCCATGAGCTTGTTATAAGTCTTCTTTTCCATGACCTGCCACCACACTAAGACTCCATACATCAGAGTTGGACGCACCACCGAGATGTAAATCCAGTGCATTAGAGCGGGTGAGAGGCGCCATGTGCTGCTAAGCATCTTCTTGGATGCAAACAGCGCTATGGTGGCCTTTTTTACTCTTTCTAATACATTGGGCTTCTCTGCCAGCTTGCTGTCTAATACAATTCCGAAGTACTTGACTTGTGTCTTTGGGGTTAGCCTGGTTGAGTTAATTCTCGGGGGGACCCATAGCGGCACCTTGTATCTCTTGGTGAAGAGAATGAGGTCCGTCTTGTCCGCGTTGATACGGAGTCCTACCTTCTTCGCCCACTCACATATCTCCCTGAGTGTTGATTCCATAATCGAGCTGAGGGTCGAGGGACAGAATCGCGTGATAATTATGCTTATGTCGTCAGCATAGGCTGTTATCTTTGGGGCCTCCCTCTCGGATTTCTTGATCAGGTCGTCTACCATCAGATTCCATAGGAGAGGCGACAGGACCCCGCCTTGTGGCGTGCCCCTGTGAGCCCTAATCAGATTGTAGCTTACAAGATTTCTTATCCTCAAGCTGATGGCGGGGTGCGTATTGGCCGCTTCTAGGCGGTCTATTATAGAGTCTGTGGTCACGCTGTTAAATACTCCGGATATATCCACAAACACTCCTAGAGCATATTCTTGGTTATGCAGGGCTCTCTCTACTGATTTCCCTTTCGTGTAAGCGTGCTGGTTGGATGACAGCAGTCTTCCCACATCGTTTCTGTTGGGACATATACAGCAGCTTTTCTAGCGTCTTAAGTAAGAATGAGGTGAGGCTGATCGGCCTCACATGGCTGCACTTGATTGCCTTTGGCAGGAAGACAATCCTGGAGGTCCTCCCTAGGATAGGGATATAGCCCGTTCTTAGGCAAGCTGTGAATATAGCGTGCAGCCATGGGGTGATCACTTCTTTGGTCACCTGTAACATGGCTGGGAATATTCCATCTAGTCCTGGTGCTTTTATTCCCGCGAAGGAATCTATAGACTTCTTGGGAGACTCTCTTCTCCAAGTGCGAGGTCCTGGTGCTTAGTGGCATCGGATATCTCAGTGAATCCTGGGAAGTGAGCATGCATTAGTGCTGTTAGGACCTCCCCGCTGCCTTCAGTCTACTATCCGCCGTCGCGTTTGAGCTGACTCTGTATGGTGGTGGTGCTTCGATAGCAACTTCCGGAGTCTAGCAGTTTCTGGGGCCGTCTCGATATTGGAGCAGAAGTTTCTCCACGAGCTTCTTTGTGCCCTGCGTATTTCCTTCTTGTAATCCCTGAGTAGGGTCTTGTATTCCTCATCGATCACATCCTCTTTCTCTTCTTTGGCGATTTTGAAGAATTCTCTGAGGTTAGTGCGTAGGAGCGAAAGATTACTGTTCCACCAGGGTGGCCTGGTCCTCTTTCTAGCTCTAGAAGTTGGGCATGCAGCGCGTTGCGCATCTAGTAGTTCCTTGGAGAGGGTCTCTAGGGACTTTTCTATGTCTTTAGCGGGTTTTACTAAGCCCGGGCCAGTCGCGAGTCGTGTTGAGATTGTCTTCCTAAACTTTCCCCAGTTAGTGTTCCGGGGGTTTCTAAAGACGGTTGGTTTGGGAGAATGGTCGAAATCGTATTGGAATTGTATGTACTTATGATCTGAGAAGGATGGTCTCTCAAGGACTCTCCATTTTGATACTATTGTACATTGTCCCCTTACCAGTGTTATGTCTAGCACGTTCGAGTAGGTGGGACCTACGAAGGTATGCTCTTCGCCTACGTTTGCTATGCATACGTTAGTGGATAATAAAAAGTCTAAGAGTGACTCACCTCTGTCGTTGATGTCGGGGCTCCCCACACGCAGTGATGTGCGGTGGCACCCACGACCAGTTGCTGGTCGTTCGGGCTGGCTTCCACCATGCTCCTGAGTTCCTCCGGTGGGGCCGTTCTGTCGTGTGCCATGTAGCAGGAAGCTTTCATAAGGCGCTTCTTGTCGCTCTCCAGCATCACAAACAGTTAGGTCATCTGTGCTGTAATGAGACATAAGGTTAAAATGCAGACCCTTCCGTACAAGTACGGCGGTTCTATTTCTGCTTACCGATGGTGAGTAGAACAAGTTGTAGTTAGAGGACTTTAGTCCGGCGACGGCATTGCCCGAGGCAATCCATGGCTCCTGGACCGAAGCTATGTCGGCGGACCATTGCTCCAGGGCGATGATGAGTTCCGCCGACGCGATCTTACTCTTATGAAGATTGAGCTGCAGCACCCTGAGTGGCATGGGTACTGGGCTCATCTCCATTCGACGGGTTGACTGTCAACGTCAGGTTACCGTCCTCCACGTCAGCCTCGTCCAGCGACAGTCCCTGGGCGGCGTCTACGATGGTTTCCAGACCTAAGTCCTTCTCCACCTCGCCTGCCTTCAGGGTGTGATCATCCTTATCCCCGGGATGGCGCTTTTTGAGGCGCAGGTACACGCTCCCCATACCCCACTCCATCTTCCCGTACCTTGGATAAAGGATGCCTTCTGCCTCCTTGTTAATCTGGAGGACTGCACTTTGGCCCCCCCTCCTTGGGTTATGGTGTCACAAGGTGCAGAACCGTCTAGTCCGCAGTTGGAATGTCCGGATTCTGCCGCTGCAGCAGTTTCAGCGCCCGGTCCCCTTGGATTGCGATGGGGAAGAGTACCTTCGCCTTAGATTAGCACCCTATCCACCACCTCCAGCTGGGCCCCCTCCCACAACGCCTCCAATTGGCAGAACGTTTGCGTCAGCCACTTTCTCGTCGGGTCATCGTTGCATTTCAGGATTTTTACCCCGGTCAGCCACCCGGCACCATCAAATGTGGGCATGGGGGTCTCGGAGTCTTCCTCCATCAGTGCAAACAATGAAATAACGAGTCGCACATGCACCAACTTCCACCGTGGCTCGGTCATCTAGTCGGCTTCATCGCTTCTGTCAATGAGTGCCATGATGAAGTATCGTTTGGGAGAGAGGGCCTGCCTCTTTCGGTCCGCGTCGCTGCTTGCTCCCCGGTGCGTCCTTATTGGCGTTCTCGGCTGAGCGTTGCCTCTTTTTGGCAAGCGACTCCTCCACCTTGTAGGCGAATCCGCCGGTGTATGCCATGTTTTTATTGGACGTTGATGCACTACGATCAGTACATTCAAGTGGCCCATCTGACACCAAGCACGTGCCTGTTCGTGTTAGGTGTTAGTAGGCGCGACATATGAAAGTATAGAAAAGGAATACGAGGGAGTGACTACTGGCGTGCTGCCAGACTGTTTGCCTACATGCGTACTAAGTGGGTTAGTATTAAGGTTTTTAGTTGGGGAAGGCTATCTACGTTTGATGTTATCATGTACAAATCGTTATAATTTCCACATAAGACTCCACAGGGTTCATGCAATTCAAAAGACGTTCTACATTGCACTGTGGTCGATCCCATAGGCCAAAAATAAAAAAAAAAATTTTTTATTTTAGCTTAAAATGTGCCAGCACTGTCTCGTAATACCTCAAACTTTTGTACCCTGCCTTTCTTTTTGTTTTGCTCCAGCTATCGTCTTCAAGAATAACTCTTAAACATAGAGCATCAAACTGTTATTGGTTTTGCAGTGCGTTGCAGTGTGGGCGGCATTCAAACGAAAAATAGAAAAACAAAGTTTTAAATGATTAACCGAACAATGGAAGTCTCTATTATTTTAAAGAAAGGTATTAGCTACTATTTTTAATTATATTCATTTACTCAGCATGTTTTGTTTATTTTTAAGAATTAATGCAAAGTGTGTCCAATTTAGATAAAAATGTATATGTAAACAAAAAGTTCACTTACACTTTTAGTTGTTTAGTCCATCGAAGTCAGTGATCAAACTTACATCAAAATGATAAACGATATTTACAGATTATTTGGTGTAAAATTCAGCTGCTAGTTTTTGCAAGTCTCTGCGCAACAATAAAAAGAACAACGGCGTCTCGCGGTTTTTCGAGCATTTTTTGGCCGCCTGCTCCATACAAGATGATATAATATAGTAGTCAAATCTTGATAAAATTTAAACCGAAATTCTAGAATAATACAAAAAGGCCATATCTCACATTTTATGAAAATATGTGGAAAATTAGCTAAGTTAAAATTTTTTTCTTCATTATTTGCCGATCGTTTCTATGGCAGCTATATGATATAGTTGTCCGATCTTGATCAAATTAAGCCCGAAATTCTATAATAAAACAAAAAGGCCATATCTAAAATTATATGAAAAAATGTTAAAAACTGGTTAAGTTATAATTTTTTTCTTCAAAAAATTTCGATCGTTCCTATGGCAGCTATATTATATAGTCGTCCGATTTGTCTACTTTTTACACAATATATTCAATATATTTTTCTAGATTTACTGTAAAAATTTCATAGTGATATCTCCACTAGAAGTATTTTTGGCCGCCCGCTCCATACAAGACCGACCACTGTGCATTGGCTCAAAACTAAAGGAATATAGGATCTAGTATTTCTACTCGGTACGTGAAAGTTAAGCTGACCCAGCAAGTCAGCACTTTCCACGTCACCGTGGATAAGGTTAAAAATGAACGTAATGCCAAGCATGGTTCTACGGTTAGCTATAGAAGGTAAGTTAATTAGGAGAAGTCTACCAGAGTACGAGGGTAACCTCTGGTTTGGATCCCAGTTCAAACCGCGTAAAGCGAAAAGCAAAAAGTTCTTCTGAACTGACTCGATGCGTTTACTGTGAACCCCATACTGAGGGCTCCAGACGCAAGATCCATATTCTAAGATAGGACGAACTAACGAAATATATAAGGATTTTGTAACATAGGGGTCATTGAATTCTTTCGACCACCGTTTAATGAAACCAAGCACACCTCTGGCTTTATTCACCATGCACGAAATTTTGTTCGTCTATTATCGTCATAGTGAACGGTCGTGTTTTTGTTTTGCACTCCGAATATTGTGTTGTTTTGCTTTTTAAACCACCGGGGTTTTATTAAAATCATCACAAAACTTCTCACTTAACTTCAGCCGTTTGCTAACGCGTGTGCATGAGCTTTTTTTCGTGTTTAATTTGTATTTAATTACACTTTTAGTTTTTGTGCTAAGACGGTTTTCTGCATTCTCTTTTGTGCCTATCCCTCTTCTCCCCGCTTACGTTCCGTTGGTGTTTAGCTGCAGCTAAACGGTTCTAAGCTCTCTCGCCCTCGCTATTTCCTTATCGCTCTCACTCTCCCGCTCACCCGCGTTGACGGTTCTCCTCTTTGCACAGTGGTCTAAGGTTTGTGGAAATGTCTTTTAATATTGTCTGCGGAATTAAAAACTGCCAAAAAACCGTTTTGGCAGACCAACCAAGAGTATTGCTGGCTTTGTGATACGGTAGTACACTCTAAGTGTGTCGAATTGTCGTGCCGTATTGCGGATGTAATTTCCAGTAAAATGGGATTACATTATTGTTGCCAGTCCTGTCGAGAGGTTGAGAAGGAAATTAAATCCTTCATGCGGCAGACCAGAAACGGATTTAGTGAGCTCACGATCAATTTTCGCAAAGCGAATGATCTGTTCACAGCGTTAGACCCTCAGTTTAATAGTCTGAAGCTATTAAACGAGTCGCCAAAGCGCAAAAAATCTGTTGCTGGTCATCAGCAACTGTGCGAATCCCAGCAACCTACCATCGGGATCACCCCTTCGGCACAGCCACCGACCCCGATACCAAGCCCAATTGTTTTGAGATCGGGAGCGGTATTAGATTCGGTAACCGAATGTACAGGGGAGGAAATGGCAACAGGTCCGCCAGTAATTTCCGTTGTGTCCGCTGCGGTGTCCCAAACTCGGACTCCGCAGACTGCCCAGGGCGAAAAAACATCCGGACTACCGGCTGTCGGTAACTTATGGTTACCAAAGACCCTTACAGCTGTTCCACCGTCGAAAACAATATTTGTTTCGCGGCTTGCCCCTGACCTCGCATCAGAAGATGTTCTTGCCTATATTCAAGGCAAAATCCAAGCCGAAAATGTAAAAGTGGAAAAGTTTAATTTTTCGTATGTCAGAGACATCGCTTCTTTCAAGATTAGCGTCTATCCGAATATCTTTGACACAATTTGCTCTGGTGACTTCTGGCCCGAGCACGTTGTAGTTAAAGAATTCGAGGCTAAAACAAAGAAAAAGCGGCCAGTGGGAGTACGCCTCCCTATACCGCCACAAACCGCAAGGACCACCGCTAAGATTTACATAACTTGCTCCTATGTTCCACCATCGGGTGAGGAGCCAATTTATTGGAAACACCTTGCGGCAATTCAGGCCGTTTCCAACAGGCTTTCAGATCGAGACCAACTCGTAGCGCTAGGGGACTTCAATATACCTGGAGCTCGTTGGTCATCTGATGGTGTGTCAAATGTCCTTCAGACTATGGCACAGCATGACCTTATTGATGGCCTGCTCGACATATCCTTGTCTCAAGTTAACCATGTCCTGAATTCCTTAAACCGCTTATTGGATCTTTGTTTCGTCTTTGATCCTCTAGGTGTTGACTTAGTTAGAGTTCCTCCATTGACGCTACCTGAAGATCCTTACCATCCAACTTTCGAAGTGACTATCGATACGGGGACGGTTGCAAAGAACGAATCTGATTGTTTAGCCAATAAGGTTCGCTGTTTTCGTAAAGCTAACTTTCATGCGCCAAAAAATCTTATATCTGAATTCGATTGGTCAAATCTGTACATGTGCACTGACATGGCAGCCGCCGTGGACATTTTTTACAGTGCCATGAACTCGTTCTTCTTATACTGTGTTCCGTTAACCTATCCGTCTGTCTCTAGTAAACCACCATGGTTTAATAAGGAGCTGACACGCCTAAAAAATGTTAAGTCTAGGCTTTATAATAAATATAAACTTACTCGTTCTAAAACTGTCTTTTCTAACTATCTCAGTGCTCGGTCGAAATTTACCGTGCATAACGCTCGGTCTTATAAAAATTATCTGAATCGTTGTAGGGTTCAGTTCACACAGGACCCGAAACAGTTTTATAATTTTGTTAATACCAAGCGTAAACCAAACCTATCCCTTCCTCTCTTTCATTTAAAAATTCTTCAGCAAAATCGGATCAGGCAATCGGCGATCTCTTTGCTGAGTTTTTTAAAACTACTTATTCTTCCTCAGACCAGATAAACCAGACGTATTCTTTCCCTATGCCCAAATCGAACTTAATTTTCAGTCCTATCTTAGACGAAAGCTCTCTTCGGTGCAGTTTATGCACCGGGTCCCGATGGCATACCGGGCTGTGTTCTCAGGTATTTTGCCGAGGCTCTGTGTAACCCCCTTCTCAAACTATTTACCATATCTTTGGAAACATCAGAATTTCCCCTTATTTGGAAGGAATCTTTTATTATTCCTCTCCATAAAAAAGGTAGCAAGTCGGATGCTGGTAACTACAGAGGAATCTCTAAGTTGTCGGCAATTCCAAAACTCTTTGAAAATATAATTACTCCTCACCTGCAGCACTTGTGCAGATCCGTTATTTCTCCATGTCAGCATGGATTTATGAAACGAAGATCGACCACTACAAATCTTTTGGAACTCAAAAATCTCAGACCGACGTGATCTACACGGACTTTAGTAAAGCCTTTGACTCGGTTAATCATTTTCTTCTTATAAGGAAGCTCGATTTAATAGGGTTTCCTACCGATCTTCTTAATTGGCTTCAGACTTATTTGAGTCACCGGACTCAAAAGGTTCTCTTCAAGAATTCTCTTTCCAACTCCCTCAATGTCACTTCTGGCGTCCCACAAGGCAGCAATCTTGGCCCGCTGCTATTTACCTTATTCATCAATGACCTTCCTCTAGTGCTACCCAACTCTAGGGTACTTATGTACGCAGACGATGTCAAACTGTGCGTGCAGTATAAGGACAGCTCATGCCAGTCAGACTTACAATCCGATCTTGACAACATCCAGGCATGGTGTAGTGTTAACTTATTAAATCTCAACAGCTCAAAATGCAAACTGATGACATTTTCACGTGTCACTCCCCAGTATGCAACATATACGCTTAATGAATGTGCATTGGAAAGAATAACTCTTGTTGACGATCTTGGTGTCCGTCTTGATCCTAAGCTTTCGTTTTCAGAACATATTTCTTGCATGGTTAACAAGGCAATTTATTAAAAGGTGGTCGAAAGAATTCGATTCACCTTACGTAACTAAGACTCTTTTCACTTCATTAGTTCGTCCTATTTTGGAATACGGTTCTTGCGTTTGGATTCCTCAATTTGGAATTCATATTAACCGCATTGAATCTGTTCAAAAAAATTTTCTGCTTTTCGCCCTACGTGGCTTACCCTGGGATGCCGACCTAAGATTACCGTCTTATTCTAGTAGACTTCTACTAATTAACCTACCTTCCCTAGCTAACCGTAGAACTATGCTTGGTGTCGTCTTTCTACACAAGCTAATTTACGGTGACGTAGAGAGCCCCTACCTGCTAGGACAGCTTAACTTTCACGTTCCTCGACTAACATCTAGAACCTTTATCCCCTTAGCAATAAACTGTAGGAGGGAGTTTTAGGCACATGAACCTTTTAGGGTCTTATGTGCCGATTACAACCGACTTTTTAACTTTATAGAGGGACCTGAGAGCCTCCCTCGCCTTAAAACTGTATTGCTAGTAGAATTAGCTCGTAATGTTGCATGAACCTAAACCTAACTTTCCTCGTTCTTTCCTATATTTTCCTTCTCACGCGTCTATCTAGAACGCGATCGTGCCGTACGTCACACGGCTGCGCCCCTCGGTCGGTTGGGCGGGAGGTGGGCGTGGGACTCGCGCGCGCAAAAACAAAAACAAAAAAAATATATATATATAAAAAAAATTTGATCGATAAAGTCAAGTTTAGGATCCAGTCGAACACCCAAATCATCAACTATGCGAGCTAGGGAGCGACACGAGAGAAAATCATTAGCTTGCATTTAGAGCCGTTTAGGTTCAATAAGTTTATGCGGCACCATGTTTGGAAGTTATTGAGATCTGTTTGTAAATCAGACTGCCAGGAAGCGTCTTGACGTCGTCCGCGTACATAAGAACTCTGGAGTTAGTCAGAACTTTAGGCAGGTCGTTGATAAATAAGGTAAACAACAGGGGACCCAAATGGCTCCCTTGCGGGACGCCAGAAGTAACCTTGAGAACATTAGATAAGTAATTTTTAAAGAGGACCTTTTGCGTTCTGCCATTTAGATAACTTGAGATCCAACTAAGAAGATCAACCGGAAATCCCATTAGATCGAGTTTCCGAACAAGAAGAGAATGGTTGACAGAATCAAATGCTTTACAGAAATCAGTATAGATTACGTCTGTCTGAAAGCCCTTATGGAAACCCTTCACTAAGAAGGAAGTGAACTCTAAAAGATTGGTTGTCGTTGATCTACGCTTTAAAAATCCATGCTGACATGGAGAAATAATTGATCTATAATAATTGATTTGCAGGTGCTGCAAATGTGGAGTAATGATTTTCTCGAAAAGTTTTGGAATGGCCGACAACTTAGAGATTCCTCTATAGTTGCTGGCAACCGATTTGCTACCTTTTTTCTGGAGAGGAATAACAAATGATTCCTTCCAAATAAGGGGAAAGTGTGAGGTTTCTAGGGACAAGGTAAACAATTTTAAAAGGGGATTGCACAGGGCGTCGGCACAATACCTAAACACACAGCCAGGTATACCGTCGGGACCAGGCGAATAAATTGGCTTAACGCGATGAAGATCGGAAAAAATAGTGCTTTCGTCTAAAGTAGGACTGAAAATAAAGTTCGATTTGGGCATGATGTAGGAATAAGTCTGATTAGAGTCAGTGGAAGTTGAGTAAGTGGTTTGAAAAAACTGCGCAAACAGATCGGCAATAGCCCGATCATTTTTTATGGTTGTATTTTTAAACGAAAGCGATGAAGGATGCGTAATTGGCTTACGTTTAGTGTTAACAAAATTATAAAACTGTTTTGGGTCCTGAGTGATCTGGACCCTACAACGAGTCAAATAATTATTGTAACACTGCGCGTTCAACACGGTAAATCTTGACCGAGCAGATAAATAAAGGGATAGGGCAGAGTTAGAACCGGTATATTTATATTTAGTATACAGCCTAGATTTTTTTGTTTTTAAGATGACTCAACTCTTTAGTAAACCAAGGAGGCTTATTCGATGTTGGTGGATAGTATAACGGAACACATTCAGTAAAAAAGGAATTTATGGCACTGTAAAAAATATCCACGGCTACTGACATGTCAGTGCACATGTATAAATCGGACCAATTAAATTCTGATATAAAGTTATTCAGCCGTTCGAAGTCCGTTTTGCGAAAACAAAGGACTTTCTTGGCTGGACAGTCATATATGTTCTGTAAGTCAGTCCCAATGTCGAGAGTCACGTCGAAAGTCGGATGATAGGGATCTTCGGGAAGCGTCAACGGTGCCACCCTGGCTAAACTGACTCTTGCCGGATCTGAGACAAAACAGAGATCAAGCAAGCGCTCTAGGGAATTTCGTACATGGTTGACTTGAGACAGCGAAATGTCGAGCAAGCCAGCTTCCGGATACCTGGCACCTCCGGTCGTACAAGCGCCCGATCCGGGGTATGAGGCTCTGCCCCGGAGGATACTTCCTTCCTCACTTCTCGTGGGACCAATATATGGAGACCAATAAAAGTAACACAGAAACAGGGTGCTCTAGCAGCCCCAAATCGATCAATATCGAACCCACTCGGGAGCCCGAAGAAGCAATGGACGTCTGTTCACAAGGCTCTGGCACCGACAACATCACCAAGGAAGAGGAAGAAGCCCTTCTCGCCTCTCACAAGGTTGACAAACCAAAGCGGATCGCTCTATCGGGCGCCGCACGAAAAAGGTTGCGCAGACACCTTGCGAACGGCATACCCTTAGAGGAGGCCAAAAGGCTCGCCCAGAAGCCTATGGACCCTCCTAGGGCAGTGCCTAGCAAGAGTGGCGGGACCAACAAAAGAGGTAGATCGGCCAACACGACCCCAGAAGGAGTGTCGAATAAGAGGCCCATGACCAAAACCGCGGCACCTAGTGCCTTGACGCAGGGTCCTGCAACAGTGCCGGTGTCATGGCCTCTTACAGGGACGTAGCCAGCTCTGTGAAGATGGCAATACTTCCTGAGGACTACCCGAAAAATCTGCTCACAACGGAGCAGCTGAAAACGCAATCCGCCAATTTGTCGAGGGTGATGGCTCTGAAACACGGCTCCACGAAGCCGCTATTTTCGGGCTGCACCTTCCGACCAGGCTGGATGGCCATAACGTGTGGAGACGCAAAGACAGCCGAGTGGCTGAGCACCGAGGTGCCCAAGCTCCGGTTGTGGAAGGACGCCCACATAAAAGTAGTCCCTGAGGCAGAGGCTCAACGTGCCGCTGTCTACATTGGCTACTTTCCGCTCCCTAATGCGGATATGAAGACGTCGGAGGTTCTGGACCTTATTGAAGGCCAAAACAGTGGCCAAAGCGTGGGAGACTGGCGCGTCTTCCACCGCGATACAAGGCAGAACACGGCGGTCAAATCATAATCGGCTGAAAGAGCTAGGGCATAGCCTAAACTTTGCGTTTGGCAAGGCTACCCTTAAGCCAAAGGCCGACACGCAGGCAAAAAGACAGGCAGCGGCTCCCGTTCCCGCAGCGGAGAAGCCAACCTGCTCTACTGCCAGTGCTCCTGGTATGGCTGCTGCGACACCGCAGGGCACCGCGATGGCCCAGGAGCTCGCAGCACTGCGAAAGTTCCTGCGCCCCCCACTCCATGGGCGCATCACGCGCGGAACCGGGCGCACCACACGAGGCACCGGGCGCGAACCCGAGAGTGCGAGGCGCACCCAGGAGGAGGAGGCCCTTCTAGGCACCAACAGCGGCCGGAAGATTGCGGCCAGGGGCCGCAAGAGGGCGGACTAATGTCCTCTCCCCCTCTCCCCCCTCCCCCCAACACCAGGAGACACCTCCGATGTCCCCAAGGGAACCTCCACCACGCAAAAGCCGCATCTGATGTACTTTGCGAGAGGTTCGCTACAATGGACATAGCGTTCATCCAGGAACCCTGGATAAATGCAGGAAGTGTCCTGGGGCTTAGCACCCCATCCGGTAAGTTGCTGTATGCAAATGACCAACCCCGCCCTAGATCGGCGTTGTTAATTAACAAAAATTTAACATTTGTTCCCCTTTCACAGTTCATAACTGAGGACCTGGTGGCGGTTTGGGTTAAAATACCCACCGCCCACGGCGAGCAGGAGGCAGTGTTGGCCTCCGCCTATCTACCCGGTGACTCGGAGGAGGTGCCTACGGCGGCTACTTGTGCCCTGATTGAGCACTGCCAGAGAAACCGGCTCAGATGGATAATCGCCTGTGATGCCAATGCACATCACACGGTCTGGGGGAGCAGTGACATCAACAAGAGGGGTGAGTACCTTCTTGAATACATTATTAGTAATAACATAGGATTACTAAACCAGGGCAGCGAACCCACATTTATTAATGAAATTAGAGAGGAGGTCCTTGACCTGACTCTCTGTAGTACAAATATGTTGTCCGTTGTCTCAAACTGGCACGTTGCAAGTGAGATCACTATGTCAGATCACAAACACATTAGATTTGACATAGGATGCGCCTTTCAATGTAGCCTAGTCACCAGAAATCCCAGGAAAACCAACTGGGATCTCTTCTGTTTTGAACTTGAGCAATCCAGAGACTGCTCGACCCGTCCGATAACATCCATAGACGAGTTAGAGCGTGAAGCTACTGTGCTTCATAGAATTGTTGAATCAGCATATCACGCCAGCTGCGACCAAAAGGTACGCAAGACCGAAAGGACTGTTTCCTGGTGGAACAAAAGCCTTGGCGATCTCAAAAAGGCTGCGCGCAGGCTCTTCAATAAAGCGAGGAGTGGGACGGCCTCATGGAACTCCTACACAACTGTTTTAACGCTCGACAACAAAGAGTTGAGAAGGTCAAAACGGGCTACGTGGCGTCAACACTGCGGGCAGATCTCATCTCTCCCGGAAGCTGTTAGGCTACTAAAAGCCCTCTCCAAAGACCACTCAAACGGCATCTGCACGCTGAAAAAGCCGGATGGAACATACACAAACAACCCAAAGGAGACGAGCAGCCTACTCCTGGCTACTCACTTTCCCGGGTGTGTGGCTGTGGAGCAACCCATCTCAGAGTGTGAGGCACCAACCTACCTCTCTGAGACTGGAGAGTGCCCACACCTGCACGTGACTATGGTGGCAGACTCTAATGGGGCTGAGAGAGAGGAACCCCCCTATCGCTCAGAACCTGTTGGAAACATGCCCTATAGACTGTTCCATCAAAATAGCGTAAAGTGGGCATTACAAAATTTCAGCCCATACAAATCACCTGGACCAGATGGGATCTATCCATGCTTGTTGCAGCGGGGACTGCACCAAATCGCACTCCCCCCGGTCCGTCTATTTCGAGCCAGTCTCCTGCTTGGACACATACCAAGCAACTGGGCTAAAGTAAAAGTCGTGTTTATCCCAAAGGCAGGGAAGAAAGACTCCCAATTGCCTAAATCATATAGACCGATTAGCCTTAGCTCCTTCTTCCTCAAAACTATGGAGAAGATAATCGACCAGCACATCAGAGAGGTAAATCTCAAGCAACATCCCCTAAATAAGTACCAATATGCGTATCAAGCTGGTAAATCAACTGAGACCGCCATACATTGCCTTACAACAACCATTGAAAAGGCCATTGGCGCTCAACAGATAGCACTAGGTGCCTTCTTAGACATCTCAGGAGCTTTCGACAACACGTCATATGAGGCTATACGTGCCTCTCTTGTACGCAAGAATGTCTCCACACCTATTATTAGGTGGATTTTGGAAAGTCCAGAATCATAACTGTAGACCTTGGAGGAACTATGACCTCAATCACAGCCACAAGAGGGTGCCCTCAAGGGGGAATACTCTCTCCCCTCCTGTGGGCTCTGGTCATCGACGAGCTACTTTATGAGCTCAACAATTTAGGTTTCCCCACTCAAGGCTACGCTGATGATCTAGTCATCTATATAGTGGGCTGGCATGAGCAAAGCATCTCGGACCGCATGCAGCAAGCCCTTGATATAGCCAACAGATGGTGCCAGGACAAAGGACTGTCCATAAACCCATCAAAAACTGTTATAGTCCCATTTACTAGGAAAAGGTCTCTCTCCCTAAAAAGACCATCCCTAATTGGGTCTATCATTGACTTTTCGGTTGAGGCAAACTACTTAGGAGTCACGCTTGACTCCAATCTCAATTGGAATGCAGACCTGGAAAAGACCATAAACAAAGCTATTCGAGAACACTTTGCGTGTAACAGGCTCTACGGCAGAATATGGGGCCTAAATCCCAAAATGATCTACTGGTCTTTTAACACTGTGGTAAAACCGATCTTAACCTATGCATCTCTTGCTTGGTGGACGAAATCTACCCAGAGGACAGCTGCGGCTGCACTTACCAAATTACAACGACTGGTCTGCATAGGCATCACTGGAGCCATCCGGACATGCCCCACTGCAGCATTAGGAGTCATAACTGGCATACCCCCTTTACCAATTACATTGAAAAAGGAGGCCTGCCTGGGGGCACTTCGCCTTCAAAACATCACCAATATCAAAAGTGGTGATCTTACCGGGCATCTTAGGGTCCTTGAACCCCTAATAAATTATCCCATTCTGCACGTAACTGACGATCAGAAACAAAGACTTGTTCTCCACAGAAACTTCTCTGTAGTCTTGTACACTAGGAATGAATGGAAAACAAAATCAATATCTCTACCCAGTGGATCACAAACATGGTACACTGATGGGTCAAAACTGGAAAACGGTGACACCAGGGCTGGTATTTTCGGACCAAGGTTCAATAAATCCATAGCCATGGGAAAATCGCCCACCATTTTCCAAGCAGAGATACACGCCATAGAAATCTGTGCACGTGAATGTCTTCGAAGGAAAATGCAAGGCGCACGGATTTACATCTTCTCGGACAGTCAGGCAGCGCTCATAGCGCTGAGTTCCTTTACGATCTCGTCCGGACTTGTAGAGACCTGTTTCCAACAGCTGAATGCCCTTGCCTCCAAAAACACCCTAACGGTGGGTTGGGTACCAGGGCATGAAGGCCATATAGGAAACGAGGTGGCAGACTCCCTAGCTAAACGCGGGGCGATGAAACCTTTTATCGGCCCTGAGCCGTTCTGTGGACTTTCGAAAGGACACAAAAGAGAACTACTCAGGAAATGGGAGGAATCGGAGATAAACCGTCACTGGACCGACAGCGCAGGGCTGAGACAAGCCAAACAATTTCTCGTCCCCCAGATGACGCGATCAAAACGCATCATTAACCTACCAAAGCGCGAAATTCGCACTCTAACAGGTTACCTAACGGGTCACTGCAACCTTAGGTATAACCTTAAGAAATTACAACTTTCAACAACATGTAGATTCTGCGAGATGGAGCAAGAAACATCGGAACACATCCTATGTGAGTGCCCCTCGCTAATCAGACGTCGACTTCTCCATCTAGGAGGTGAACTTATTCCCCCCTACAGGATTTGGAAACAAATAGACCCTACCAAAGTGCTTTCTTTTATTAGAAGCCTAGGCATAGGGGCTTAACCCTAATCCTACAGGCCGGCACAAAAGACCTAACATCTGGTCGCAGTGCAACAAGGCCCTTGTAATAATAATAATAATAATAATAATAAGCCAGCAATAAAATCATGCTGTGTGGAGGTGAAAAGTACAGTAGAGGAAGGGTTTGAGGACCAAATAGCCCCTGGGATATTAAAATCACCATGAACTACTAAATGATCCCTATTGGAAAGTCGGTTGAAAACCGTTTGGATAGCGGAAAGATTGTTCCAATAAATAGGAAGTTCGGACAAAGGAGGAATATATGAAAAAGTAATGAAAATAGAGCTTCCATTGACGGTTAACTTCACACATAGGAATTCAACATCGAACTCCTCGAAAGTTATTAATTCCGACGCGAGAGTGGAGTCAACCGCTATGAGCACACCACCCCCACGTCTGATAGGCCGATCCAGCCGATATATCGTGAACACAGCTGGGAAAACTTCGGAGCTCAGAATCTCCGTCTTTAACCAGGTTTCTGTGAACACAATAACCTGGGATGCAAACAAGAGACTATCAGAATACAATTTGGGAAGCTTACTACGTAGGCCTCTTGCATTCTGATAGGAGATAGAGAGGGAGGTGATTAGTTTTTTGGAGCGGATATCGTAGAGGGCGCAGTGGTCTGGTCGGGCCTGGGAAGACTAATTCCTTTTCTTTTTCTTTGCTTCAAACTCGATGACGACAACATATTCTGGCCAGAATTTGGTAGAACATATAGTGTCAAAAAGTTCGTTTGGAACATTTATTTTGAAAGATGAAATGTCCCTGGCATAGGAAGATTTGAATTTTTCCACCTTAATTTTTATTTTATCGGCTTTTGTTTTGCTTTGGATAAAGGAGATGACATCTTCCGATGTCTGACCAGGGGAGAGCCGAGAAACATGTATGTGTTTCGTAGGTGGAATTACTACAAGGGCTTTCGGCGATGCAGGCTGATTGATACCCTGAGCAGGTAAATTAACGGGGCTTTGACCCCCCAGGGGACAAAACGGAAATCATCGGGGGAACGGTCACTCCCGCAACACATTCGGATGCCGAATCTTTCTTGCCACTCGATCTCAGAGCTCTTTGACTTAATTCTGAGGTCGAGGGCTGTGTTGAGAGAGGCTGCTGTTGGGAGTCCCCCGCTGGTTGTTGAGATCCGCCTATATGCTGCAGACCAGTTGCGGTTTTTTTGCGCCTAGGAGACTCATTAAATAGCTTAAGGCCATTAAATTGAATGTCCAGCGCCAAGAGCATATCATGAGTTTTACGAAAACTCGATAATATGTCTTTAAAACCGCCCTTGGTCTGCCGCATAAAAGACATCATTTCTTTTTCAACCTCGCGACAGGCCTCGCAGCAGTAGCGCAGACCGATGTTTCTTCTTACATCGTCCACCGTCCGAGCAACAACACCAATGCACTTGGCATCCACAAGCCAACAGCCGACTGTAAGATCATTAGTAGTAAATGCCTTTTTACAGGTCATATCTAAACAGGCAATTGCGGACATTATAAAGACTGTACCTTTACGTAGAAGAGATAAGAGTGCAGCTGAGAACGAGAGAGCGGGAGAACGAGAGAGTGTGTAAACGGGTGAGCGTGGGAGCGAGCTTAACGTTTAGCTGTCGCGACGGCGCAAACTAAACGGAGAAGGCACAAAGAGGAATGCAAAAAATGCAAAGCAAACACCGGCAGCACAACTAAATTGTGAAAATAATAACAATTAAATACACAAAACAGAATAGCTGCATGCACACGAAGTGAACGGGAACTTTATTAATCACAAAGTAGAAGATTTAAATAAAACCCCGGTTGGTTTAATGCAAAAATTAGCACAACACGAGAGCGCAAGAAAAAAAACACGTCCGTTCACTTGGATGAGAGAAACGATTAAAAACGTTCGGGAGGTTGGCGAAGTGCAGCCTGCCCTCTGCGACCCTTTGCTCGGCCCAGGTAAGCTTTGCCTTCTCCTGTGGGGATAGGGTGGTTTTTTTCTGGAATCCGGCTCTGGATGCGAAGGGCGGCTTTATATTGCGCCTTAGCCTTCATCCCCTCGATTGAACGCTTCGGCCCGTCTCTGCACGGGGAGCTGGTGCCTGGTTGCAGCGAGCGGAGAAGGCTTTCCTCCTCTTCTTTAGAGAGCTGCACACTCTCCAGGTCCGAGTCTGTATCGACTATGGCACCTGAGCGGCAAAGCTTTCCTTGCGTCGTTGAGGCAGTAGCATTACAACTGACATGACCTGCTCCCGTCAAATGAGAGGTGTGACCGCTGGCGACACGCAGAGAGGAGTGCTCCCCTCCGTGCCCGCCGGTGGTAGCAGTCACGCCTTCCACCGACGATTGGGCTGATATCCTAGCCCGAGTTGACTCCGTTTTTGTGTCCATTTCAGAATACACTGGTTGATTTTCCGGGGAACCACCAGGATGCGTTTTATGTCTAACCGCCAGGCACCTCCACCCATGGCGAATGATTCATTTCCTCCGGCTTTTCCAGCGGAAGGAATTGAACCGTTGCCTTAGCTAGACACTGTATTATCGTGGACGGAGCAAGCAGCAGTGCATTACCCGTTGTCCGGGATAATACAGTGCCCATTGCCCAGCCGGCGCCCTCTTGGAGGGTTCAGGTGGAGGATTTTCGCCAGCCGAATTATTAAATAATTATTTGAAATTTTTTAGGTTGTTTGAATGGTGTATTTTGGAACCCGAAAAAATTTTAAAAACAGTTCGGTTGAAAACCCGCCAAAATGGACAAAAAATAGCTAGGGAAAATGAAGGAAAATTGGCGGTAATTAATAAAATTAATAATAATAATTTAAATTATTTGAAACTGTCGGTTTAGTAATTAGGAACCCAAAAAATATTTTTTTTAAATTTCTGTGGGAAAAACCCGCCAAAAATTAAAAAAAAAAAGCTAAAAATAGATAGGAACAAGAAAGAAATCTAACTTCGGAATGCCGAAGTTTAAATACCCTTGCAGTATGTAAGTACGACTTTTTCGTTTTCTCGGGTACTGACATTTATGTCAGCGAAAATGTTGCGAATGAAAATGTTGCGAACAAACTAAACGAATTTATATATACATATGTATAATCCTATGGCAGCTATATGATATAGTGGTTCGATTTTTATCAAATTAAAATTCTTAAATATTACAAAATGACCATGTCTGAAATTTCATGAAAATATGTTGAAAATTGCCTAAGTTATAATTTTTTTCCTACAAATTTTCTGATTGTTCCTATGGCAGCTATATGATATAGTCTTTCGATCCGGCCTGTTCCGACATATATAGTAGTGAGAAACGTAACAAATGGAGTCCGAACGCGTGGTAATAAAAATATTTAAAACAAATTCTTCTAATTTGCATACCTTTAGCGTTGTACCTCTTCTTCTTGTTCTTGAAATAGTGACGAACCAAAAACATCGATAGTCGATTGAAAACATCGATGTTTCGGAAATTTTCAAAAACATCGATACATCGATGTTAGCATCGATGTTTCGGCAGCTCTACTTTCTGGCGGCCTTATTATATTGCGTATTGTTATACGCTTGAGCTTTCTCTTGATTCTTTTCTGCTTCGCTTCTAATTTTTTCTAAATCCCTATCTTCTGAAGTAATTTATAATTCTTCTAGTTTTTCTTTTAGATTATATTAGATTTATTTATTTATTATCCTGGCGCTACAAGTATACAACTTATAAATTAATGCGCCAGTCACAAAATGTAACATTACTAACTTGTACTAACCTGATTTATTTCTTAAATTTCTAGTGATTGTTACATATATTTTTTATGTATGTGTGGAAAGATAAGTTTTGAGTTTGTTTTTCAATTGTGATGTGCCTCTGATTGACTTTATTTTGTTCGGTATTTGGTTCTGTTTATTGGCATAAATTAGAAACTGTCTATTAGAGCTTGCAAGTCTTGTGCGCATACTTATAATATTCTTAGTCCGTTGTAAGGAAGAAAACCTAATTAGCTGAAATAAATAGTCAGGTTGCTTTGTTTCTGCAGAAATAGTAAAATTCTGAAATCTATCCATTTTCGAACATTTAAATTAAAAATTTTGTTCGCGCTCACTGTTACTTGGTCCATTCTTCTCAGATTGTAAACATATCGTGCAACATTGTTAAAAGTTACTTTAATCTTTTGCTGGCTTATGGCATCACAGTTACCAAATACTTCAATCCCGTAAAACAGTGTTGGATGACTAGAGTTTTGGCAATTAAAAGTCGAATATTTATCGGAATCACAGACTGTGTAATGTAAAGTTGCCACAAAATTCCATATGTTTTTCCTGTTGTCCACGCCAGAAGGGCGCGTATTTCTGAGCGGCAGTGTGAGCGGCCAAGCTTTCGCACCGACTCATCTGCACCGCTACTCTCCTCGCCTTTTCTCGCTCTCCCTGCTTCCAGTGGGCAATTTCACCACTCCGCGGTCCCGCGGCTTTTTTATTGTTAGTTATAAGTTAGTATTTATTACCCAGTGTATGAAGCTAGAAGTGGCGAAAATAAAGTGAAGTGAAACTACCCCCGCCGACGCCGTCTTCTTCTTCTGGAGGGAATATTTCTACTAGCGCTTCAATTCTACTCCTACTTCAAGCCAACGGCAACCCAAGGACCTACGAGGGAAACCGGACTCCTACTTGGCCATTTCCCGCCCACTCCATTTCATGGTCCTTCGACTCCGGATCTATCCTGATACACCAGCGACCCTGCGGAAAAATCCAAGATAAGTACGGTTTTCTATTTCTATTCCGTCCGTGGTCGCCATATTCTTTTGCAAAAGGCGTTTAATTCTTTCCGTCCATTCGATACCGATTTCTAAG
Organism: Drosophila aff. chauvacae BK-2020; assembly: GCA_018903765.1. NCBI lineage: Eukaryota > Metazoa > Arthropoda > Insecta > Diptera > Drosophilidae > Drosophila > Drosophila aff. chauvacae BK-2020. Next base: position 942,618 of record JAEIGO010000863.1, on the reverse strand, counting down.
TGAAAAGTGACAGTGATAATATATATGCATACATATTAACCTGTACATTCGCCCAGGGAGTTTGTTTGTGACGTTAAACGGTGAGGTTGTGTTTCCCGGGTGCTCCTCCGGGAAGGCGGTAAAACAGCCAAACCTAAGATTGTAGTGGTTCGTGAGTGTGCGGGAAGGTGCACTGAACGCCAGGCGGTACATACCTGTGATCGACAGGTCTGCTGTCGAATTAGTGTTCGAAAAGGGAGCAATCACATATGATTACTTCCTCCGCAACCGTCCGACAGGGGGCGCCGGTGATTATAGCTAAGTAGGCTGACCAAAGCTACTTGCTACATCACGCACTTGCGCAAAGGCAGCAATTTACAGTAGTATACTGTTTTGGGCTGCTGCTCAGATTCTTTGGCAAGGAGGCAGGTTTCAGACACGAAACTCCCTCCCAGCACACCGGTGGCCTACGAGGTGGTAAGGGTCACGGAGCAGACCAACTGCCATCCCCCCCCGCATATGCGGTCCACCTAGGAACGGGGCTCTGGCGACCGAGACGGGGCGGTATAACCCCCATCGGTTAAGTCGGGGAGAAACCCTCGGCCTCCGTTGGAAGCCCCGCAACGTGCAACACTAGCCACGTTCGCTAAGCCCAGCGTCTGTCCCACATTGGGCGGACGAGCAGTCTACGTCTGAGCCACACTGGCCGGCAGATTCATCTAGCGACGACTTCCAAAACCCACACCGCGTCTGCGCCACACTGGCCGGCGGTTTGGTCTGCGTCTGCACCGTATCGGTCGGCAGTTTTCATAACCTGGCGGCAGGTATAAAACGCTAAACCCGTTAGCAGGGGTCACATGCTACTAAAAAAGGAATGCCGGATAATAACAAAACTACTCCAGGTGGCAGCCACACTAAGTGTGGAAATCCACCCGCGGTTAACGCCGCGGCTAGGGCACAGATTCTGGAGGCCCTAAACTGCATTCCACCCGTCATGGCAGCGCCGGCGGCCCACTTGGCCGACGCCCCATTAAAAGCGACAAGTGCGACTACAAGCGACACTGAGCTGAAAGCCTTTCAAAAAGGCTCTAAGCTTCAACGAACGCCTCCTGGAGGCGCCTTACCAACGCCCGCGATAGCAGCGAAGCCAAGTGTTAAGAAACGACAGATTCTTTTTAAGGGACGTAAAAAGTTTTCAGGTATCCCGTAACCCGTACCAAGGTGTCTGGAGCATTCAAAATATTAAACACTGGATAGGCAACTAGAAAAAGAAACACTATTAAACACTGATAATAATAAGAAATAGATATAGACACTACAAACAAGCATTGTTATCCATGGTCAGGGGATCAGCTAGTCAGGACGGCCGAGTTGTGGTAGGATAGATACTCATAGGGCCCACAGTACCATGTATTAGCAAAGTTAGAGGTATGAAGCCCATAGTAGCAAAGTGAAGCACAAGATCAAATCCCCGTTGGGAGTAAGAAAAATATTGTCATTTCGCTCTTACTCATAAGCTTGCATTAAGAGATACTAATGTACACCTAGCTCTCACGCATACATACACATATGGGAGAGCATTTGAAAAAGCGAATAAGCAAAGCTCGGCATTCTGTTGCGAGTTCCTGGATAGACAAGTCGAATAAAGCAAAATAATAAAATTAAGCGACGCATCAGAGTTTTATTGGCGTTCACAATTTGATTCAATCTTCTCAATTTATTCATTTTCATTTTACTGGTCTTACAACTATTCCCTCTACACAAGGTCTTAACTGTCTATCATTTTCTCTTTCTCTCTTCAAAGTTAACGGACGTGTTTTTTTCTTGCGCTCTCGGTTTGTGTTAATTTTTGCATTAAAACAACCGGGGTTTTATTTAAATCTTCTACTTCGTGATAAATAAAGTTCCCGTTCACTTCGTGTGCATGCAGCTATTTTGTTTTGTGTATTTAATTGTTATTATTTTCACAATTTAGTTGTGCTGCCGGTGTTTGCTTTGCATTTTTTGCATTCGTCTTTGTGCCTTCTCCGTTTAGTTTGCGCCGTCGCGACAGCTAAACGTTAAGCTCGCTCCCACGCTCACCCGTTTACACACTCTCTCGTTCTCCCGCTCTCTCGGTGCAGCTGCACTCTTATCTCTTCTACGTAAAGGTACAGTCTTTATAATGTCCGCAATTGCCTGTTTAGATATGACCTGTAAAAAGGCATTTACTACTAATGATCTTACAGTCGGCTGTTGGCTGTGCGACAACATTGTGCATGCCAAGTGCATTGGTGTTGTTGCTCGGACGGTGGACGATGTACTGCGCTACTGCTGCGAGGCCTGTCGCGAGGTTGAAAAAGAAATGATGTCTTTTATGCGGCAGACCAAGGGCGGTTTTAAAGACATATTATCGAGTTTTCGTAAAACTCATGATATGCTCTTGGCGCTGGACATTCAATTTAATGGCCTTAAGCTATTTAATGAGTCTCCTAGGCGCAAAAAAACCGCAACTGGTCTGCAGCATATAGGCGGATCTCAACAACCAGCGGCGGACTCCCAACAGCAGCCTCTCTCAACACAGCCCTCGACCTCAGAATTAAGTCAAAGAGCTCTGAGATCGAGTGGCAAGAAAGATTCGGCATCCGAATGTGTTGCGGGAGTGACCGTTCCCCCGATGATTTCCGTTTTGTCCCCTGGGGGGTCAAAGCCCCGTTAATTTACCTGCTCAGGGTATCAATCAGCCTGCATCGCCGAAAGCCCTTGTAGTAATTCCACCTACGAAACACATACATGTTTCTCGGCTCTCCCCTGGTCAGACATCGGAAGATGTCATCGCCTTTATCCAAGGCAAAACAAAAGCCGATAAAATAAAAATTAAGGTGGAAAAATTCAAATCTTCCTATGCCAGGGACATTTCATCTTTCAAAAAAAATGTTCCAAACGAACTTTTTGACACTATATGTTCCACCAAATTCTGGCCAGAATATGTTGTCGTCAAAGAGTTTGAAGCAAAGAAAAAGAAAAGGAATTAGTCTTCCCAGGCCCGACCAGACCACTGCGCCCTCTACGATATCCGCTCCAAAAAACTAATCAACTCCCTCTCTATTTCCTATCAGAATGCAAGAGGCTGTAGTGGCGCTTGGGTAAGAAATAAATAAATTACTCTTAGCCCAAAAGTCGACACTGTAACCAATTTATGCGGCGATCGGTGAATGACAGAAACCTAAGCTTCCAGTAGCGATGCTCGGGAGATAACCGGGAAGATATAGAGTCGCTCCCGATAATGGAAAGAGCTTTCACGAGCCCCAAATTTCCGCCCGACTTGAGCTATATCCGTCGGAAGCTTGGTCCATTCTTTTCAATCAGACCAGCGATCAGAACGGACGTGCTCAGGAGAGTCTATTCTAATACATATAAACTTGATTAAGTGCCAGGGTAAATATTTTATTTTCGGCACACGGTTGGCCGTAAAAATTAATTAAAAAAACCTTTTTATAGGATTGGCACCAAGTGCTATAATTATTCCTCCCAAAAATTCGGCGGCCTTTACCCTATTTTGTGGGTCCGCATCGGCAGAGACACGTGCTTGAGGCGCCACCAAACCCAAGGCATCGGGGCTCCTCAAGGCAGTGCATATGTCCAACTATCAAGCTTCACAAGCCCTTAACTCGACGCGCGAGATCAGCGCAACAACAGCAGCAGTGCAGTGCATAATTTATTCTTGTGCTTTTTTCTTGGTGGCAGCAGAGTCGTCCCTAACCCCTCGCGGAACAAAGTTACGCCCATCCATCGATAGAGACGCGTTAATCCCCGGTTAAAGAAATATAAGTGCCTAATATAAGTGCTAGAGCGATCTATTTAGAGCCGGCCGATCAAAACCTATTTTTTTATATATTTTTTTTGAGGCCTCTGCCGACCCTAACCCCAGCGACAACAACAACAATCATAAGAAATCAAATTAATTAACAGCCAAGTCACATAATCCGAACCTAAATCAGGCTCAGCCCCAAATGTAGTTGAGCATCGCGGCAATATGCCTTAGTTAAGTTAGTAGTAACAAGAAAGGAAGCTAACTTCGGCATGCCGAAGTTTAAATACCCTTGCAGTAAGTAGAAGAAGAAGAAGAAAAATGTTCTGACTTTCCGCTTTCTCGGGTACTGACATAAGGTAAATGTTGCGGGCGAAAAATGTTGCTAGCGAAAAATGTTGCTAGCCAAAAAAATGTTGCGAACAAACTAAATGAATTGATATATATATTCCTATGGAAGCTATATGATGTAGTGGTCCGATTTGAATAAAATTTAAATCGAAATTCTGGAATAATATAAAATGGCCATACCTCAAATTATATGAAAATATATTGAAAATTGGCATAGTTAAAATTTTTTTTCTAAAAAAATTCCGATCGTTCCTATGGCAGCTATATGATATAGTCGTCCGATTCGGCCCGTTCCGACATATATAGCAGTGAGAGCATATAGAAGACTATCTGCTAAGTTTCATTCAGATAGCTTAAAAACTGAGGGACTAGTTTGCGTAGAAACGGACAGACGGACAGACAGACAGACGGACAGACGGACAGACGGACATGGCTAGATCGACTCGGCTGTTGATGCTGATCAAGAATATATATACTTTATAAGGTCGGAAATGAAATCATCAGTGCAAACCTTTAATATGAATTAAATAAAAATAAAAAGGTGCACTGAATATCAGCCAAAAATAAAACAATAACAACATCGGTAGCAAAACATAAATGCCGATAAGAGTTTATTCCAGCTGACCCGCCGTCCAAAGATCTTTCGACGTTGGAGCTGCAGCCAAAATGTAAGTGATAAACCCATGCATGCAATTTATCGTTTTTGTTTTGCTCCCGACTTTCGTGGCCTGATAAGCCTTTATTCAGTCATTAATTGATTCCATAGACTAATTGCGTTTAGCCTCTCTTTGATCGCGAGCTTATTCAGCGATTCAGCACTTTGAGCTTTAAAGAGAATCCAAATGCAGGTGCATCTTCTTTTCCTCTTTTACATAGCTTTCGCTACACTGAGCGACGAAATTTTTGAAATTAATGAAGTTAATTATTAATACAATTAAATGAATTTTTTTATTTAAATAATTTAATCCAGAATAATTTGTACTCGATGAGTAATTGGTATTCGAGTTTTAAAATAAATGTAATATCTCGAATTACATTTTGTATCCAGCGTTTCTGGCAGTGTATGCTTATTATTAAATTAAATATTTCCTCTCTTTAGGAAAAACTTTTAGTATGATAGCATACACTGAAAGAAATTTATTTCGGTCATATTAATTAATTGTTTGCCTTTGAATTAAAACTAACTTTGCTAATATTTTAAACATTTCTTAATGCGATGAAATTATCGTTAATAGTATAAAAATTATTTTTGAATATGCCCCCTTATTCTTTATTTACACTTATAATTAATTATATTATACCTACATTTACCTAACTTTCTAATTTTCACAGCAGTGTTTTTTAAATATTTCCCCTCGCCAATAAATTAGCCAATTAAACGAAAAATGAATAGAATAATATTAAATAAAATTAAATAATTTTTAATTAAAAATAATAATAGAAGAAAATTATGAATAGTATAGGAAATAAAATTGTAATGATGAAGTCGAGCTAAACTGTTTTTATCATTGGAAGCCATGCTAATCCTGAAGGAAGCCCCAAACCTAAGGTAGCTTTTATAAGGGATCGCCAGCCTTGGCTGTAGCAAGCGATCAAGGTAGGGTGGGGTTAATGGGTGCTAAACAACAACTCAGCATCCACAACTAGCTGCCTTCTGCCACACTCTCTTTTTTTTCTCTCTTTGGTCTGTTCCCTCTCTCTTTTTTCTCTTTTCCTACCCCTGCACGTGAATGCATATAATTAGCAAATATAATGAATTGCTCGAGCCTCTGCGAAAGCAGCTTTTTCCCTTACGCCCACCCCCAACTACCGAATACCACACAATACCATCTGCTCGCTCCCAACAAACATTCGTTGTATGTTACAAGGCCTACGTAGTAAGCTTCCCAAATTGTATTCTGATAGTCTCTTGTTTGCATCCCAGGTTATTGTGTTCACAAAAACCTGGTTAAAGACGGAGATTCTGAGCTCCGAAGTTTTCCCAGCTGTGTTCACGATATAACGGCTGGATCGGCCTATCAGACGTGGGGGTGGTGTGCTCATAGCGGTTGACTCCACTCTCGCGTCGGAATTAATAACTTTCGAGGAGTTCGATGTTGAATATCTATGTGTGAAGTTAACCGTCAATGGAAGCTCTATTTTCATTACTTTTTCATACATTCCTCCTTTGTCCGAACTTCCTATTTATTGGAACAATCTTTCCGCTATCCAAACGGTTTTCAATCGAATTTCCAATAGGGATCATTTAGTAGTTCTTGGTGATTTTAATATCCCAGGGGCTATTTGGTCCTCAAATAATTCCTCTAATACACTTTTCACCTCCATGATTTTATTGGTGGCTTGTTCGACATTTCGCTGTCTCAAGTCAACCATGTACGAAATTCCCTAGAGCGCTTGCTTTAGCCAGGGTGGCACCGTTGACGCTTCCCGAAGATCCCTATCATCCGACTTTCGACGTGACTCTCGACATTCGGACTGACTTACAGAATATATCTGACTGTCCAGCCAAGAAAGTCCTTTGTTTTCGCAAGACGGACTTCGAACGGCTGAATAACTTTATATCAGATTTTAATTGGTCCAATTTATACATGTGCACTGACATATCAGTAGCCGTGGATATTTTTTACAGTGCCATAAATTCCTTTTTTACTGAATGTGTTCCGTTATTACTATCCATCAACATCAAATAAGCCTCCTTGGTTTACTAAAGAGTTGAGTCATCTTAAAACCAAAAAAACTAGGCCGTATACTAAATATAAATATACCGGTTCTAACTCTGCCCTATCTCTTTATTTATCGGCTCGGTCAAGATTTACCGTGTTGAACCCTCGTTGTAGGGTCCAGATCTCTCAGGACCCAAAACAGTTTTATAATTTTGTTAACACTAAACGTAAGCCAATTCCTTCCTTGTTTTCGTTTGAAAATACAACCGTCAATAACGATCGGGCTATTGCCGATCTGTTTGCGCAGTTTTTTCAAACCACTTACTCATCTTCCACTGACTCCAATCAGACTTATTCCTACATCATGCCCAAATCGAACTTTATTTTCAGTCCTACTTTAGACGAAAGCTCTATTCTTTCAGATCTTCATCGCGTTAAGCCCGTCTATTCTCCAGGTCCCGACGGTATACCTGGCTGTGTTCTTAGGTATTGTGCCGACGCCCTGTGCAATCCCCTTTTAAAATTGTTTACCTTGTCCCTAGAAACCTCACACTTTCCCCTTATTTGGAAGGAATCATTTGTTATTCCTTTCCACAAAAGAAGGTAGCAAATCGGATGCCAGCAACTATAGAGGAATCTCTAAGTTGTCGGCCATTCCAAAACTTTTCGAGAAAATCATTACTCCACATTTGCAGCACCTGTGTAGATCAATTATTTCTCCATGTCAGCATGGATTTTTAAAGCGTAGATCAACGACAACCAATCTTTTAGAGTTCACTTCCTTCTTAGTGAAGGGTTTCCATAAGGGCTTTCAGACAGACGTAATCTATACTGATTTCAGTAAAGCATTTGATTCTGTCAAACATTCTCTTTTTGTTCGGAAACTCGACCTAATGGGATTTCCGGTTGATCTTCTTAGTGGCATCTCAAGTTATCTGAGTAGCAGAACGCAAAAGGTCCTCTTTAAAAATTCTTTTTCTAATGTTCTCAGGGTTACTTCTGGCGTCCCGCAAGGGAGCCATTTGGGTCCCCTGTTGTTTACATTATTTATCAACGACCTGCCAAAAGTTCTGACTAACTCCAGAGTACTTATGTACGCGGACGACGTTAAACTTTACGTGCAATTTAAGGACGCTTCCTGTCAGTCTGATTTACAAATAGATCTCAATAACTTCCAAACATGGTGCAAGCTAATGATTTTCTCTCGTGTCGCTCCCAAGCTCGCGACTTGCACGCTAAACTGCTGCTCTTTGGAAAGAATTAATATAGTCGATGATTTGGGTGTCCGACTGGATCCTAAACTTGAGTTTATCGATCATATTTCGTGCATGGTGAATAAAGCCAGAGGTGTGCTTGGTTTCATTAAACGGTGGTCGAAAGAATTCAATGACCTTTATGTTACAGGGATTTTGTAATTTTGTAATATATTTCTTTAGTTTGTCCTATCTTAGAATATGAATCTTGCGTCTGGAGCCCTCAGTATGCGGTTCACAGTAAACGCAATGAGTCAGTTCAGAAGAACTTTTTGCTTTTCGCTTTACGCAGTTTGAACTGGGATCCAAACCAGAGGTTACCCTCGTACTCTAGTAGACTTCTCCTAATTAACTTACCTTCTTTAGCTAACCGTAGAACCATGCTTGGCATTACGTTCATTTTTAAATTAGACATTACTATAGCTGAAAGCAGAAGCAGAGCTTCTTTCCCTCTGAAGGTCTCTCACAACAAGGGAGATGGTTGCCATAGATGCTGCTAATTGATCCACAGTATCTTTAAGCTTAATAAGCATGTCAGTGATTCTTGACAGGTCCCAAGGGGCTACAGATGCAGGATGAGACTGATGAGGAACATTATGACGTGGTCTTGAACACAGAGCCGGGAAGTCATCCACCTGGGATCTATAGACATTATTAGATTGACTATATGATTCAGATTCGACATGAGAGGCAGGCGCCACGTTTTGAAACCCTCTAGAGGCCTGAGCAAAGGAGACTCCATTCCGAACAAAAGCAGTTGGTATGGCTGTAGATCTTGACTTCTGCCTCCCTGCTCCAGAAGGCAACAAAGGAATTTTAGGTTAGGTTTAATTTGGTTATGCAGCCGTCAGGCTGACTTTGGTTTTCTTTATTTATAATTCTTTAAATCTGGCAGAAATGGTTCTGCCGGTTCAACTCTTCAAAAGTATCTGTCCTCATAATTCTTTTTTATATTTCTTAAATATCTTTCGCCTAAGGCTAAGCCGCGTAGGTGCGCTGCCGGATACGCCAGCAGCGGAGCGGCTCTCTTATGTATATCATATACATATATATGCTTATCGAGAGGGCGAGTTATGCACTTATGTATTTGGCACTTGGTAAGCGTGGGAATGCTGACCATGCACTTATACTTTGGAGCCTTCAAGTGGTCGATCATGTTACGTCCGACTTGGGCCTTATTGGTTGCATAAACATAGTAACAAAGTGCTGATATGTGTTTGTATGTATGTTCTGAATATTACATAGGCGCATACTACAGCTACCCCTGCAATTGAACAGTTAATGTACACTGAACTGGATAGAATGCTGTCACTCGGAGTCATAGAAGAATCTGATGGTTCTTGGTCGTCACCGGTCGTTCTGGTACGTAAACCCGGAAAGGTTCGACTATGTGTCGACTGCAGAAAACTTAATGAGGTAACCGTTAAGAACGCATTTCCGATGCCCCTGATTGAAGGTATTCTAAGCCGCCTTCCTAGAGCTGAATTCATATCTAGTATTTAAACGGTCATAATTTTGATATTATGCTAATCACGGAAACCTATCTAAGACCTGGAATTTTCTTTAACATACCGGACTATGACATCTATAGAGCGGATTTTCCTGGAAGAGTTGCTAGAGGGGGAGCTGCGGTTCTTATTAGGAGCAGGATAATTCATTATCACCACCGACCAATTTCTCTTGGAGTTTTGCAGTTAGCTAGTGTGAGTATTTCCACTTCGATCGGAGAAATCAAGCTAGCGGCTGCTTACCTTCCTCCTGGACTTTCCTGGTCCTGCGAAAATTTTGAGGCTCTACTTCAGTTGGGTGGTGATCGTTTCCTGTTTGGAGGAGATTTCAACGCGAAACATCGGAATTGGGGTAATTTCAGGGCGGATAGAAGAGCTGCCTCTTGTTGACGCTGTGGACAATACTGGAACTCAAATTTTGTCAACGGGCAGGCCCACCTTCTATCCCAGTAATGGTGCTACGCCTTCTGCCTTGGATCTAGCATTATTCCGAGGAGTACAGAACCGCAGGCTGCATATCGTTGAGATGTACGATCTTAATTCTGACCATCTGCCCCAAGCTGTTCAGCTTGATTTGGTGTGTAGCCGTGTCCCAGCAAGAAAGATCCTTCTGCCTCCTGGTTCTGACATTAGCATCTTTAAAAGCTCTCTGGAACAATCTGTACATCTTCAGATCGAGCTCAACTCCTCAGAAGATATTGATGACGCAGTAAACATCCTTAGTGATAAGATCCGTATAGCAGCAGATTTGGCCTCCCGAGATGTGCGCCTAATTGGTGGCCATCATGATCCCTCGGTTCCTGGTGAGATTCTGGCGCTCATTCAGTTAAAGCATCGCCTCAGAAGGGAATACATCAGGTTACATAGCCAGGCAGTAAACAGGATCCTCCGCAGGTTGGGAAATAGGATCAGGAAACTCCTACAGCTACACCGTCAATCGACACTGGATAAGGAACTCGAGGAAGCAACCCCGTATCAGGACACGAACTTTGCTCTCTGGAGGCTAGCTGGGAGATACAAGAAGCAAGCAACTCCGAAGTTTCCGGTTATTAAAGCAGACGGTAACTGGACTCGCACACCACTGGACCGTGCTGAAGCTTTTGCGGATAGCCTTGAGCAAACTGCTTTCAACACTGCTGCTGATGGAAGAGTCGGCAAAGTTTTTGGCTTCGCTTGACATCCCACACCAAATGGACTTGCCAATCCCTCCTATTCGGGTTCCTGAGGTTAAAAAAATTATCAGCAAGCTGAATAACCGGAAGTCGCCAGGTCCTGACGGCCTTACTAACAGAGTAGCCAAATTGCTCCCTGACCGAGTCATCCTATTCCTAGTCCTGATCTTCAATGCCTCTTTGAGGTTGAAGCGGCGTTGCGGCGTTTCTTGATGTGCAACAAGCCTTTGACAGAGTATGGCATCTTGGTCTTCTCTCTAAGCTAAAAGGACTGCTACATCATCAACTTTACGACCTGCTTAAAAGCTTCCTATTTGACAGAAGCTTTCAGGTAATCCAGGATGGTGTTTCGTCTTCGGCTAGAACTATTTTAGCAGGAGTTCCTCAAGGGAGTGTTTTGGCGCCTACGCTCTATAGCCTGTTTACACATGATGCTCCTCTGCGAGCTCGAAGGCGAAGCAATGGCATGTGCATTGCTACCTATGCTGATGACACAGCAGTGCTAGCCAGAGCGGACTGCGTTTATGAGGCGACTGATCGACTGCAACTTATACTTAAAAGATTTGAAAATTGGTGTTGTAGGTGGAATATTTCCATAAGCCCTGATAAGTGTGCAGTCGTGACCTACACCTTGCGCAGGGACTCCAGCCCAGGCGTTTTCATCCACGGTCATCTTCTCCCCCAGCTTAAGGAGTACCCCTATCTGGGTCTGGTCCTTCACAGAAGGCTAAACTTTTTGTCTCATATTAAGAAGACAAAGGGTAAACTGGAGACTGCTGCTCGGCGGCTGCATTGGATTACTCGCGCTGCCAGCAAGTTAAGTTTATCCAACAAGAGGCGAATTTATCTTAGTATTCTTGCTCCTATTTGGAAATATGGTCTTCCCATTTATGGTGCGGCGTCAAAATCAATCCTTAAAAAAATTTCGGTCTTCCAATCTAAATTCCTAAGATGCATTTCTGGAGCAGACTGGTACATCCGGAACCGAGGCATTCATCGCGATCTTAAAGTTCCTTTAATTGGGGATTACATAAACGAGGCGGCAAGAAGACACTGGGAAAGGCTCCTGACTCACCCGAATCCTCTGGCAAGGGACACTACTTTACCACTTCCAAGAAGAAGACTCAAGAGGACCACTCTAGCTCAGCTGGCTCGTCGGAGGATACCTTAAGCACTTACCAATTTCTATTCCTGTACGCTTTTCACTCTAACACCTTTTATCCCATAACCTCACCTTTATTCCATACTCTGGGTGGCTGTTAGCCTGAAAAAACTTAAACTTATTCATGTTTAACACCAGCACCACTGCAGACAAATTGTTTTTTAATAATAGTTGTAGTGAATTAGCGTTAACAGCCGCTTTAATAAACCTATCATAAATACAAAAAACAAAAAAAAAAAAAAAATCTAGAATCGACCTAAAGGATGCCTACTGGCAAATTCCGTTAGAGGAAAGTGCCAGAGACAAAACTGCCTTCACCGTTCCAGGCAGGCCCCTTTATAGATTCACTGTTATGCCATTCGGCCTAGCGAATGCCCCTCAAACCATGTGTAAACTCATGGATAAAGTCATTCCGCCCTCACTAAGGAAAGAAGTCTTCGTTTATCTCGATGACCTGTTGGTGGTGTCAGCTTCATTTGTTAAACATCTGTCAGTCTTAGCAGAAGTAGCTAACAGACTAGCGCAGGCCGGTCTAACTATTAATGTGGGAAATTCCCATTTTTGTCGAAAAGAGGTCAAGTACCTGGGTCATGTAATCGGACACGGAACAATTCAAACTGATCCGGAAAAAGTGGAAGCTATTAAAGAATTCCCAGTTCCGCGCTCAGTAAAACAAGTCCGAAGGTTTCTTGGTCTTACTGGATGGTATCATAAATTCGTGCATAATTATGCTGGAGTGGCCTCTCAGATAACAGATACGCTAAAGCTAAAGCGAAAGTTTGAATGGACCGCAGACGCTCAGAGAGCATTTGAGCTACTCAAGCAATTATTGTGCGAAAGCCCGGTCTTACATAGTCCCGACTTTAGTAAGCCCTTTGCTATCCACTGCGATGCTAGTCATACCGGGGTCGGCGGCGTGTTAATGCAAACAGACAGCGAGGGTAATGAAGTTCCAATTGCGTATATGTCACGCAAATTAAATCAAAGCCAAAGTAACTATTCTGTTACTGAAAAAGAGTGTCGTGCCGCCGTTATGTGTGTAAAGAAGTTTAGACCGTATGTGGAAGGTCAAGAATTCTCTTTCATTACTGACCATGCTTCTCTGGAGTGGTTGATGTCACAGCCTGACTTAGGATCAAGATTAGGGCGTTGGTCAGGAAAACTTGGAAGGTATACGTTTAAGATTGTCCACAGAAAAGGATCGCAAAACGTAGTGTCTGACGCACTGTCCAGAGTCTTCACTGAAGATCTGTCCGCCATTCAACTGGATACATTTGTGAACTTGGAGTCAGAACACTTCAAGGATGCAAAGTATCTGAAAACCAAGGAAAAAATTCAACAAAATTCCTTGAAATTACCAAATGTGCATGTGTCGATCTGAGCGAGTGCTCATTAATTGAGTAAATGATCATGGCCATTTAGAACCTAAAAGCTTAACGAAATGGAAGCTCTTTAATGCAGGCAAAGCTGCCTTTGTTTACGTTTTGACTATATTGCAGTATTGTTTATTTTCGATACAAGTCTCTGCACCCTCTGATATTTTTAACTCTACTCTCTTCACTCGAAATAATATTTCATATATTATTATAAATTATCAATCGTATATTATTAATATATTATCATTAAACTAAATTTTCGGAACTACCACTGGGTATATTTTGATGATCAAATTATATTGTCTAAATTACAAGTAGATATAACCTTTTATAATTTTTATAAGATCGCAATGAAACTGAAAGGAATGTCGAATATGATTATTTGTAGAATAAATTAAGGAGTTGAAAAATGGAATAATCCATTAAAATTGTTTGTTTATTTTCGGTCGAAGCAGAGATCTAGGAAGGGTGGGCGTTTTCGCAGTTATGCGAGAACAGTAGGAAGGTTCCTGTTGTCAAGATTTTCTGCGTTTCCTTATAGCCAACTTTTCGTTGCGCTGATGAGAATAGTAGTGCCGAACTCTGTCCCCTTTTTCCCCCAATGTTATTAGTAGGCGAATTCATTTTAAATAATTATTTAAGCATCCTTTGATTTTAAAACTGCTAAACTTATTATATAAAAAATACATTTAAAGTTAAAATTATATTTAGGCGCGAAAAGAACTATTCTGTAAAGCTCCAACACTCGAAGCTTCTAAGGTAAGGGACTCATTACCGAGGCCCATCTCTAGATGATCCAAGTCGCCGAAACTCTGCAAGCACCTGGCCTCTCCTCCTAATCTTTCCTTCACAAATATTTCCCCTCGCCGAGTGAAAACAGCTGATAAGCCCTTTATCCGTTTGAGATGCATTGCTCGTTTGAATATCTCATACTTTGGCTTCGTCAGCTGCTCGTTGATGTATATAAACGCTGGCGAGTCTAAGCCTATGAGCTTTAAGCTTAGTTGTGTTTTGCTGTTTCGCCGGTATGCAGCCACCGCACATAACAGCATCGCCTTATCGGTAACGTGATCCAATTTTATAATAATAATTGGATCAACCATTGATTGTGCGGGTTGTTTCGGTCGCTGGAGCTGGAGGAGTTAATTCGAATGAGAAGCAGAGTGCGTGGAAAAGTGCCCTCAAGTTCTCCCCCGCCACGTGCGGGACTCCATGCCAGCGCAAGTCGCATGCGATTTCGGCCTCTGCCTGCGCATTGCAGGTTGCCACTAGCCTGGCCTCGAGATCTCGACGCGTTTATTGTTTTGTTTGTCCTCCAGTTTCTTTTCCAGTTCTGAGACCCGCTGCTTTAACGCGCCCATCTCTCTCACCTCGTTCTCCAGTTTGGCCACAAGCTGGCATAGCTTGTCATACCTCTCGGTCATCGGCTGAAACTTCTTCTCCAGGAAGACAGTCAGACTTTCCTTAAGGTCTGCGAATTTGAGGTCGAACTTCTGCAGCAGCTGGGCATCAGAGTTCCGGAATCCGTCCTGGTCGAGCTGAGTCTCCTTCCTTGATCGCTTTGCCACGGAAGTTAAATTGTTGTTGTTTTGTGTGTTTTATGTGCGCGCTTTGTGTTTATGTATGTATGTATAAGCATATGCACAGCGGTTTGACTCGGTTTGATGTAATTGTACTTTGTTCGATTCGCACGACAATAACAAAAAGCACAGTGTTTTCGAGCTATTTGTTATTTATAAATAACAATGTTTTAAAGTGCAACTTAGTATTTTCTCCGATATAGACGAACAGAACTATGTAAGTTTCGCAAGAAAAACAACAAAGTTTAGAATTATTAAACTGTATTTCGACTAATAAAGTTGTTTTAATGCGGAGTAGAAGTAAACACTTCCGTTTTACTCCCTGCTGTTTTTTATAGCCGGCCGGTTGTTAATGGACAGACGGTGAAGGTGACGAGCGCAGGTGCCGAGGGGGATGAAGAAGATGCGAGGCCTGTGGGCTTAGCCAGACCAGCTGATTATGGGAAGGAAGGGCATGATGAAGATGATCCACAAAAAGATCGACGCCAGCGGCGTCATGAAGTCAAGCGATACGTTAGAGAAATTATAAACAATGAAATGCGATAAAGTTTATGATAAATTAAGCAACACGAGGACGTGTTGTAGTCAGGAAGGCCGTGTCAGGAATTTACTTGGTTTATTAGATTTAATAGTAATCGTAAGTTTCTCTGTATATTCGCTATGGAAATAAATGAGGATAAAATGGAATAAGAAGAGCGAGAGTGCTTTAATGAGAGCGCGGGTATAAGAGTTGGTATATGAGAGCGCTGTGGGGAAGGAGAGCAAATATCCCTACTGAGCGTGGCGCAATGTGAGGTGAGGAGGAAGAAGAAGTAGAAAGAGTGAGTTAGTTCGTGTCAGCCCTCTGAGAGACGAGAAGCAAGAAAAGAAGTTCTAACCATTGCGACTCGCTGCGCACCAGTGAAGAAAATATTAAGTGAACATGAACATAGAAACTGAAGATGAATCTGCGACATATATCAATTAATTTATTTTGAAAGCTTTCTTGCTAGAAACATTTAGTTGTTGCACAACATTACTCACTGACAACATGTTTCGCTCAACATTTATAGAATCTAAGAACACGCGAAAGCGAAAAGAACCGCAATACTTAAATATACTAAATTTGAAATACTTACTGCAAGGGTATTTAAACTTCAGCTTGCCGAAGTTAGCATCCTTACTTGTTTAATCTGAAAGATACGTGAGGGGGCATCCAGCCCGTCTATCCTTACATATATACTAGTGAGAATAATCAGATAGTAATCTGAAAAGTTTCATTTCATGCGTCAAAACTGAGTATCTAGTTTTCGGAAAAACTTAATGCTGATCAAGAATATAAGGTCGGAAATGTCTTCTTCATTGAAGAAAATAATGAAATATTTTCTTGTTTGTTTGTTTTTAGTTTTGTCGTCCGTTTTAGTATTAACCTATTTACCACTTTCTTTAGCACTCATTATCGGTTTGCTTCTGCACAAATCATGGTATGGAATCATAACAATTTTTCGGGATTTGGTTTATTAGGATGTATAAATAACTGTTCATTAACTTTTTATAACCTCAGTATACATTTTACTGAATCAAATATACATACATGCTTCTCCGATGCCATTGCACTATGGGGGATTTGACCACTTTTGGTGACCAAAATTAATAACTCAAGAACGGAGCAAGATATTTGACTTTTGTTTTTTTTCATCGGATTAAGTTGTCCAATATCTTTTATCAGTAGAAACTTTTTTTTTAACTAATGTAAATTTTTTTTAGGTTCTTAGAGAATTAATTAAAAAGTAAATAAAAGTTCTGTGACAGTATTAGGTTATAATTTTTGCAAAATAGTGGGCGTGGCACGCCTCTAACAACGTAAAGTAACATAAGTAAATTAAAAATAAAAGTAACATAAAGCCCATCTAAAGCATTTTGTGGCCCTGTAATGAAAGACAATTAACAATGTATATTAACAATGTATTCTGCGATATGTGTATCTCTTCGCATTAAAAGGCATCACCGCTTTGGAATCCAGCCAAACTGCATGCTTCCGGCGCAACTGACTTAAATTAGAAAAGGAACTCTTCCAATTTGCGTCAAGCGGTAGCAAAATTTTTTACTCGCTTGGTCTATAATATCGCTGTACTGGTCAAAATCTACTTCTGATATGGCATCTTTAATAAAATCAAACACAGCATTCTCCTTTGCGACTTTTCCCCTCGCTTCGTGCCACTTGCCAAACAAATCTGCGTTTGCACAAATTGAGGTTATGTCCTAAAAATGAAAAATTCTCGCAAAATCGTAAAAAGTGATATTTTTAATAACAGTTATTTGAACCAAAATGTAATCCTCTACAACATACAATACATGTCATGGATGGACTCTTCTGGACTCACTTTAAATCCCTTACGGAACATGAGACTTTATCCAAAATATGCACTTGCAGGGCTACTTAGATTTTTGCGTTATTAAGGGGACAAACCCGATTTTTTTTTTACAAATGACGCTCACAAACACAAAATACAAACCACACAGATTCGAACTCATTTCAAAAATTTTAGTTATATTGTTTAGTTTTATCCATCTTGAACTTGAGCAAACAAAACTTTAAATGGCAGGCGCGCGTGCTTTGCAAATGCAACAGCTGTTTTATCAGCTGATTCCTTTGTTGTGGCGCCCTCTATAAAAATTTCTGTTATGCAACACTGAAGATTTTTGTATTGTGAATGCATTGCACTGAAAATTTTTTTAATTTTCCGACTTTCAGAAAATGGGTTTTGGTCACCAAAAGTGGGCAAATTCCCCATAGTGCATTATTAGTACGTACGTACATATGTATCTTAGTACTACTTATCGTTGTCAACTTTTGGTTAACGGGAATAAATAATGAGGTTCTGATTTTTTTCATTTGATATTAATTTACTTACATGTCATTCATATTTTGAATGTGCCGCTCATCTACACGGAATGTATATATTAGTTATTTCTCTTTATATTTCAGTTCAATTGTATTGATTGCTCATATGGCAAATGCTCTCGTCTTTCATAGAAATATGTATGTATATGTATAAATGTAATGTTTAAATGTTTACTGATAAATTCGGCAAACCCTTATTAAATTTTAAATCAATTTTTGTTTTTTTCTCTTTTCGTTCGTTTTTTCTTTGCACTGTTTAATATGATTATGTTTGTTATGTATGTATTAGCACACATTCAATATAGGCACAGAACTAACCCTTCTGTTCATTTAATTTGATATTTCGCTTTTTCACTACTTGAATTAATTTTACTTAAAGTCATTATGCTTTAAATACGTTGATATACAATGAACACAATTATCTATTATTTTTACTTCGAATCTGATTTATGACTTTTACCAACAACAGTCAATTTATGACTAAAGCCAGCTTTTTCTTGATTACAAGTGTTTGGTCACATTTATATAAATTTGTATAGAAGCTCATTTAGCTTAGAAACTAGTCAGGCTGGTCTCAGTATAACTAGCACTGTTTAGTATATTTAACATTTATAACATTTTTATTCAGTTAATAACTGAACTCTCTCTTTCAAGCCATGGGTTTTTAAGAGAACTTTCTCTTCGCTTGTATTAAGCGACCATTTCTAGTAGTCTCTTTTGGGGTGGTTTTTGATTGTATTAAAATATCCAATGGTGTTTACATTAAATTTTATAAGGGTTTGCAATATACATTTTTTTAAAGAAGAAAACTGATACAGAAAATAAAATTATAAATAAAAAACATTTTAATAGTAATATAGAGGCTTGACTATCATATACAAAGTTACTTCCATATACATATGTATATACATATCTTCGTTAAAAAATGACAATAACAAAAATAAATTGGTTTATTTAAATATAAATTGAAAAAAACATGGGTGGGTTCGGCAACGTTAATTACGGATGCACATTTTGGTGATTAACATAATTTAAGAGCAAGCGGTAGTATTTTGTGCCAACTAAAATGTTCTCCACCACCTCTACATTAATAGTGGTGCAAATAAATTGGAAAAGTTACCAAATTTAAAAAATAAAATACTCATAATTTATTAGGAAAATGTAATACTACAATTAAAAGTATGTAAATCCCTTATAGAAAACTAATTAAAATCTCATAAGTAAGTCGGTTAAAATCGTATCGGTCAATATTATCATATTGCTTTTACAAAAGCGTTTGATTTTAATTACATTAATTTTTTGACTCTATGCCATCACATGGAATGGAAAATATATACTTATGGGCATATGGGCAATTGTTTAATGTCGAATCCGACATGTTTACCCATTCAAGCTAAAAAAAATATAGCCCTTATTTGGCAATTTAATTGACGCTAAGATCGATTTTAGGCATTTATTAATTTTCAAGATATGTACAAAAGTGTAATGTAATCAAAATTGTTGTCGTTGGGGCCTGAACAGTTGCCGATTCCAAAATTCCCAGAGTAACAGATGTACATACATACGAGGTTTGACAATTAAGTAATGAGACTGATATTATAAAAACCGTATATTTCAATATTATTTTTCAACTCTGCCATCCCCTTCATAGTCCCCTTGGGCAGCTACACAGCGATTCCAGCGCATTTTCCATGCTTCAAAACTTTTCTGGAACTCTTCGACTGGGATGTCCGCGAAAACCCCCGTCACGGCCGCCTGGATGTCTTCAATCGAATCAAAATGCGTTCCTTTGACCACCAATTTTGTTTTAGGAAACAAAAAAAGTCACAGGGTGACATATCGGGCGAATAGGGCGGTTGTTGCAACAGTGCGATCTCTTTAGAGGCCAAATACTGGGACACGCTGAGGGCGGTGTAGCACGGCGCGTTGTCGTGCTGAAGGATCCAGTTACGAGCGATGTCTGGACGCACCCTGTTGACTCGTTTCCGCAATCTTTCCAGTATTTGGCGATAGTAGATGTGATTTGAACTGTTAAAGATTTATCTTCACAGATTAGAGCCCTCACAACCTGCGAATTCATGTCAGTCCGCACCTCGACTGGTCTCCCACTCCGCTGCTCGTCTTCCACGCTTTCACACCCTTCCTTAAATTTTTTTTGCCATCGAAACATCTGTGCACGACTGGTAGCACTATCACCATGAACTTTTAAAATTTTTTCGTAAGTTTCCGAAGCTGTTTCATCCAATTTGGCACAAAACTGTATCGCGACGCGTTGCTCTTGATTTCGTTTTTTCCATTTTCGTGACGAGCTCCTCGAAGGCACGTTCACTCATCGTGACACAGCAGGTGAACTAAGAAAGCTAGAGCTATGGCAAATATATCAAAAGAGAGAAGAAGGATGCCCAAAGAAGGGAGAGTGAATTTCAAGGTCGCAGGGTTACCACAAACGTAGCAATAAAATCAGTCTCATTACTTAATTGTCACACCTCGTATATGGTGTTGGGGTGCGGAAAGCGTCTTTCTCATCTGTGGTTTATTTTCAGAGTAAAATATTCAATCCCTCTCTTTCTTCACCTCGAGCTTATTAATAACATCAAATCTACTGTTGATTACGTCTATTATCATATCCAAATTCATTTCGATATTACTGCTCTGGACCATGGTGATAAGGGAAGTCATACAAATTAGCGTTATCAGAAGTATGTTGCGTCTTTTACATTTCTTCGGCTGGTCTGGAATTTTCGTATTTGCTCTTATTAATCTTCTTTTGCTTTTTGAATTTAGATTTATAGTGCAGAATTTGTCTCTTCGAAATGTTTGTCTTCCACTTGTTCAATCTTTCCAGTTTTCTGAAATGGATTGGTAACCTTACTTTTTACAAATTGGGCCTGCCTATACTTCGTGTCAATTTCAAAGTCATGGTTTTTTTCGTTAGGTTTGTCAATCTTGTGAATTTTGTTTTGCTGGACATTGAAATCTGGGCTTCCTGGATATAAAAAGATATCTGCCGGTTATCTCTTGGTAGTATTGTGTTTTGTCTTGTGATTGTAGATATATAAGATTGTTTCAAATCTTGTACATCTATCCTCTAGATTTTGCTCACTACCAATGATACTTAATTTTTCATGTACGGTCTTATGGAATCTATTATTATTATTACACCACTCTTCAGTCTTGACTCTACTGTTACGTGCTCCATTAAATCGGGAAAAAAAACTGCATTCTTTTTCTGGAAAAGTTTTTCTAACAACAGTCTCGTGGTCTCAATCATGCTACGTGAAGTACAGACGCGTTTGTGCTGAGTCTATGGACAAGTCCACTTGTGTGCCAAAAATTCTTGTTTTTGTGAGCCCGACAACTAAAGTCGCGGCGTCAGTGATCCCGTTTCCCGCTAGTTGTGCTCTACGCGATAACAAGTAAATAAATACAATTAAGAAACAATTGCAAACTGCAGCGGTTGCAAAAGATAACACACACATCTCGGCCACGGCCGCCTTATTGGAACATATCCAAAGGGGCAGTGTCATCTTGAAGTCGGTAAAGCAGTGTCAAGCAGTGAAAACCCTTCACTATGTCTGAATCTGACGCTGCTCAACCCACTTCATCTCAAGACTCACATACTGAAGACGATGGTTTTTGGACCGCACGTCCCAAGAATAACAAGCGCCGCTTAGAATCAAGCTCACCCAGTTCGACCACCAAAATCACAAGGAACTCAAATAGCCCAAAACTCAAATAGCACGACCCAGGCCCAGAGTACGACGCCGTCGTACAGCCGCGGCCTGAACGCAGCTCATCGCCTGGCTGCCCTACGCATATGCAGCGCGTTCAGGACAGTCTCCGATCAGGCTGCGCTCGTGCTAGCTGGAACCCCTCCCCTCGACCTGATGGCGAAGAAACAGGCGGTTATTTTTGAGCAAATCCACGGAAGAATAGTTACGCCGGCGGAGAAGTGCGAGGTGCGCTCCCTGGCGAAGAGTGCCACGTTAGCAGAGTGGCAAGCCCGTTGGGAGGTGTCGAACAAGGGTCGTTGGACACACCGTCTGATACCAAACCTGTTGGATTGGACGAGGAGACTGCAGGGTCAGGTAAATTTTTACCTGAAGCAAATTCTTAGCGGGCATGGGTGCCTTAGAAGCTATCTGCACAAGTTTGGCCATGAAGAGAGCGCAAGTTGTACCTGGTGTTACAGGGAAGCCGACGATACTGCCGAGCACGTGCTGTTCACATGTGGCAGATTCTCGACCGAACGTCGGGCGCTGGAAGCCGCACTGGGGACCAGCATCTCGGCGGACAACCTCGTGCCGACTATGCTGGTAAGCGAGGACAACTGGCAGGCGGTGTCCAACTTCGCGGCCACGTTGATGACCAAGCTCAGAAGCGAGGAGCGAAGAAGACAGCAGGAGGTGACTTAGCTGGGAACATTGGCCGTGCGAAGCATTGCTTCGCGGCCGTACCGCACGAGCGTTGAACCCCAGTTCTGTTGTTATTATTTACCCTACCCCTTATATGTATATTCCCCCCCCCCCCCCCAAACTAAATGTACCTTATAACGAAATAAAAAAAAAAAAAAAAAAAAAGGCCCAGAGTAAAAGACTGGAGTTTATGCCAAATTCAGCATGAGTTCATGTCCTGCCGGATCTCGCCGCTCTGGAACGCCGTGATTCGGGGCCGTGATGTCCTTCTCGTCCAGGGCGTCGATGTCCGCGGGAAAGATTAATATGCTCGGGGGGCCCGTTCGGTCATCCACGAGTAAGAGACCGCCAGGTCGGCCGCAATCGCGAGAGAACCCTAACCTGGGAACGCTAGGTCAGCCGAGAGAGAGAGAGAGCACTTGGGGACCGCTAGGTCGGCCGCAAGATCGAGAGAACCCTAACTTGGGACCGCTAGGTCAGCCGAGAGAGAGATACCACTCGGGGACGTCTAGGTCGGCCGCAAGAGAGAGAGAAAGACTTAAGTCGGGGACCGCTAGGTCTGCCACGAGCGAGACAACTACTAACTACAAACTACTTCTTACTACAATGTATCAACCAGACCTACTGATCCGGCTTACCAAAATGACTTCGCTGCTGACTACTGGAGGGCTTATCTCGACAGATCGCTGTCGGCTGCTGAGTGAAGATATGAGGCCAGCCGCCCGCTTTATATAGGCCCCGGCTAGGCCTAGTGTGCCCGTCGCCCGTTCTACGATCTGCCCGAAGCTGGTGTGACCAGCTCCCCTGGTCTAGTGTGACCCTTCGCTAATCGTTGTCGCGCGCGAGTTACCGCCTCAGCATTCACCCTTGGCGGTCCCCCGCCAAAGCCGCACCGACAACCAAAGATCTAGAGGGCCCAAGAAATACTTTGTTGCGACCCACTCAAACGCTGAGACGTAGTATCAAATAAATAACCCTGGCCCCAGCGTGTTAATGGGGGCTATGACACGCTGGTACTACCTTCCCCTACACTCGTGGGACCAATATATGGCATCTATAAACATTAAAAACATAAACACGCGGGACTTAACCGCAACACAGCTAGCAGAGCGGATAGAGGAGGCGGCTCTGGATGACGGTGGCAGGGGCTTGGCCCCTCACCCGAAGAGTGCTGCAAAGCCGAAGGGCCTGACCCTGACGCAGAGCGCCTCGAAGAGTAACGCAAAGCCGAAGGGCTCGACCCCGACGCAGAGCGCCTCGAAGGGTGCAGAGACTTTCAAGTCTCGAGTGGCCGGCAGCGAGGCCACCAAATGGACGGACGGCAGGGGGAGGGTTGCAGTGCCCGGCACTGCCCCGGCGGCTGTCCTGCAGGCAGGCGACGCCAGCAGGAGGGACGCCGCAACACCCTCTTCCGCAAGGTCGAGGCTGGAACCCAGGAAGCAGACTGTCCCAGCGGCAGGCCAGCCTGGGGGAGCCGGAGATCCTCTGAGGCAAGGCCTCAGCGGAGCTGGCCGCAAGTGGTACCTCCGGTACCTCGAACGGGGCTTCAAGCCGGAGGAGGCCCACAAAAGAGCGCTGGAGCACCGTGCGCCGAACGTGGCTCCAGCGAAGAGAGCTGCGGGGACGAGCGTGTCCCCGATTGAGAGAGCCGGCGGCCAGGCCGTTGCGGGGAGGAAGAGGCAGCTTCACCACACGTCGCCGCCCGAACTCCCCAAAAGCATGTCCAAGAAGACAAAAAGCACCGTAGCGCTGGAGGGCTCAAGAACCTCGCAAAGCGCTAAGCGTCCGAAGGCAGCCTCGTATGCCAGTGTCGCCAAGGGCACGAACTTGGGCATACTGGCGCGGGACTACCCGAAGAGGCTGTTGGCAAAGGAGGAGTTGTCAGCGGTGGAGCAGGCCCTCGTCGAGGAGATGAGGAAGGGCTGGACCGCAGCCCTCAACTTCAACGGCATCCAGTTCCGTGACGGTCTGCTATTAGTGGACTGCATGGACAGCGATGCCAAGAAGTGGTTGGAGCTGACCGTCTCCAGCATCAGCACCAAGGTGGGTGTGCAGCTCCGCACCTGCCTGCAAGAGGACCTACCGGTGACCAACGTAGTCACCTTATACCTGCCACGCACCGCAGGGGAGACGTTGGAGAGGTCTCTTGGACTGCTCAATGAGCAGAACAAGGGCCTGCTCACCGGGACCTGGCGTGTCATCCGGCACCTAGAGTCGAAGGGCGGCAAGGTGCTGTTGCTCGGCCTGGATGAGGAGGCACTTACACTCCTCAAAAAGCGAGACATGCTGGTGAGCTACCGGTTCGGCCAGCTGAAATGCCGCCTGCATAAAAAGCAGGAGTCTGCGGCGGCGGAGGTGTGTACCGAGGCAAACGCCGACGATGTGCCTGACACTTCAACGGCTGCAGCCAAGGAGGCTCCCTCCGTCCCATCGGACGAGGCGGCTGAGGCCATGGAACTCGCTGCAGTGGAGGCCGAGTTGGACTCGGTCTCTCTAGAGGGGCTGGATCTGGCGCGTCTGCATATGTGCGGCGCAGAGGAGCCTACCAGCGAAAAGGAGCCATCCGATGATGAGCGGACACCCACCGAGATGCAATCAGAGGCCTATCTGACGCTCTCGGAGGGTGAAGAAGAGCTCTAAGGATGGGGGGTCACCAGCGTGGCACAGATCAACCTGCATCACGCCAGGGCAGCCTCGGCTGTCATCGGCAGGTTGGTCTCCAGGTCTGACCTGGGGCTGGTGCTCATCCAGGAGCCTTGGGTCGTCAGAGGCAGGATCTGCGGCCTAAGTAAAGTGAGTATGCAAACTATTGCAGACGGAAGGGAGGCATCACCGAGAGCTTGTATCTTGGTGCGAAAGGATATTAACTTTCTTTGTCTCTCTCAATTTCTCAACAGAGATCTAGTAGCGGTGATGATCACTAGCGAGCACGGGAGTATTGTGGTGGCGTCGGCATACTTCCCAGGAGACGTGACGGATGCCCCCCCACCAGAGGTTCAGGATCTGGTGCAGCATTGCAGCAGCAAAAGGCTACCCCTACTGCTAGGGTGTGATGCCAATGCGCACAATGTTGCATGGGGCAGCACGGACAACAACGGTAGAGGTGAGTGCTTACTAGATTATCTGTTATCTAGGGATCTTACTGTGTTCAATGTGGGGGCTGAACCCACTTTCATTACTAAAACCAGGGCTGAAGTACTGGATATCACTTTCGGGAATGAGGGGGGCTCTCGGTTGATTCGCAACTGGAAGGTCTCCTCAGAACCGTCAATGTCGGATCACAGGATCATTCTGTTCGACATTCATAGTAACCTTAGATTCAGCAGGGTTATCAGGAATCCACGACGGACTGACTGGCCAGCCTATCAGTCCTATTTGGGATTAAATCTGAGCAGACTGAATCAAAGCAGGAGAGTATCGTCTCCAGAAGATCTTGAGCAACTCTCAAGACACAATCTTGGATGCATATCATGCAAGCTGTCCCGTAAAATCCATAGAGTCCAGTAGGGACAATCCCTGGTGGAATAGGAAACTAGGACTACTTCGTACAGAAGTCAGGAAGCTGTTCAACACAGCTAAAAAGAACAGCGCCACTTGGGAACTTTACACCAAAAAGCTGACAGAATATAACAAAGAAATCCGGTTTAGTAAGCGTGATCACTTTCGGAAATTCTGTTCTACCATAGAGCAAGCCGCACCTGCGGCTAGAGTGTTTAAGGCAATCTCAAAAGGCAAAGTACTTTCTGAACTTTGTCTGAAGAGGACGGATGGGTCTTTCACCGAGGACGAGGAGGAGAAAGCAGAACTTCTCCTGCAAACTCACTTCCCCATGTGTAGAACCATCTCCGATATAGACAACAGTTACGAAAGGGTCCCCAACGGGAGACCCAACTGGAGCCTGGCTGCAGCGATCGTAACTGAACAAAAGATTAGGTGGGCTTTGAGTACACTCAGCCCCTACAAGGCTCCGGGGGTGGATGGAATCATACCCATCCATCTTCAGAAGGGTGTCGAACAGCTAATGCTGTTCCTCATAAGTATTTTCCGGGGAGCCTAGCAATGGGTTACATTCCTAGGGCATGGAGAATGGCTAGGGTGATCTTTATCCCGAAGGTTGGGAAGAAAGACCCCTTTCATCCCAAATCCTTCAGGCCGATCAGCCTAACCTCCTTCCTGCTGAAAACCCTTGAGAACATTGTGGACAACCACATTAGAAACTCGCACTTGGTGCGAAGGCCTCTGCATGCGAATCAGCATGCCTATAGAGAAGGTAAGTCCACTGAATCGGCTCTCCTGAGCCTGGTGGACAGTATGCAGCGCTCTGTAAAAGCCAAAGGGGTAGCACTTTGTGCCTTTATGGACATAGAGGGTGCTTTTGATAACACAGCTCATGACGTTGTGGTAAGAGCACTCTGTAGAAGGGGAGTTGAAACGGGTCTCACGACCTGGCTAGGCAAACTCCTTGATAGCAGAATAGCAGAAGTCACTGTCAACAGTGTGACTGTTAGAGCTCAAACCACCAGAGGCTGTCCGCAGGGGGGTGTCCTATCACCACTACTCTGGAGCCTCGTGGTGGACGAGCTGCTAGTTAAACTTACAGCAAATGGGTTTGAATGTCAAGGCTATGCCGATGATGTCACTCTAGTATGTAAAGGAAATTTTGAGAGCACACTGTGCGACAGGATCACACTGGGCCTAAGACTTAGCTTAGACTGGTGCAGAGACGTGGGGCTGAATATCAATCCAGCGAAAACCACAGTGGTCGCCTTCACCAATCGCTACAAGCTGAAATCCATTCGGCCCATAGCCATTGGGGGCGCAGAGATTCCGATCTCCACAGAAGTCAAATAGCTGGGAGTCATCCTAGACAAGAGACTATTGTGGAGACAACATGTGGAACATGCCGTTCGCAAGGCCACTATGGCCTTAATGAGCTGTAGATCTCTTGCAGGGAAAAATTGGGGAGTATCTCCAAAGATCCTACTGTGGATGTATGTTGCTATGGTGAGGCCCATAGTCAGCTACGGGGCTGCGGTTTGGGCAAATCGCTGTTACTGGAATATCCGCAGGATGTTCAATTAGTCAAGTTTAGCTTTGATAAGCTCTTTAAAACAGAGCTTAGCAACAAGTCGGAGTGGACCAGCATGTCTACCACCTATGATGTGAAACCACATGCTATTAGGTGGTACACTGACGGCTCACTAACAGAGGATGGTGCGGGTGCGGGTGTCTGTGGACCCCGACTCAAATATCACGAACCTCTAGGGAAATTCGCCAGTATCTTTCAAGCGGAGGTGCACGCGATAGAGAGATGTGCCTCGTTCAATATTGAGCGGGGTTACAATCGGAGAGACATAGCCATTTTCTCAGATAGTCAGGCAGCAATCAGAGCACTCAGTGCCCATAAGATTGTTTCCAGACTAGTATGGCAATGTATAGAAACACTCAATGTACTGGGTGTGAACAATAAAGTAACCTTATACTGGGTACCAGGGCATGCGGGGATCCCCGGCAATGAAGTGGCCGACACAATGGCTAGAAAGGGGGCGAGTACGCCCTTCTATGGTCCGGAGCCCTTCTGTGGACTAGGGCCAGGAGTCATTAGCCAGAGCAGTCGTGTGGATCTCATGACTGCTTGCGATGACTTCTGGCAGTCGTCGAAAGGGGCAAGGCAGAGTAAACGTCTGCTAGGTAGTTACAACAGTAAGAGGACCAAGGACTGTTTGGAGCTGAGCAAAGGATCTCTCCGAATAGTCACGGGTTTCCTGACCGGGCACTGCAGACTGCGCAAGCATCTGCACAATCTCAAAATAGGGGAGGACAGCCTTTGCAGACTTTGTCTGGAAGGAGAAGAGACTCCGGAGCACCTACTTGAGGAGTGCCCGGCTATCAGTCGGTTGAGGTTGACTTACTTTGGGGGCCTTACACTCACCACAAAGGAAATGAGGGCTCTTCGACCAGGCAACATCATCGCATTCTTGCGATCGATTGAACTGTTCGAGGAGCTATAGCTCATACACTAGGACGAGGCCACAATAGACCCTAGTGGTCGCAGTGCACTAACCTCTAGCTAAATTATTATTATTATTAACCAAGTTGTAAAGTACAAGAAAAGAAATATAAGAATTATTCAGATTTTGAAGCTCAACTCAATCGGACGTATTAGTTGTCTTATTTTGGAATCAAATCCAGCTCTTCTCTTCAACCGCCAACTCCCCGAACCTACAAGGGAGTTAACTGGCTCAGTCGGTAGTTCCAGGCCTAAGGACGAGTCACCAGGAGTCGTGACGACCAGGATATGCAGATAATAATAATAATAGGAATGTAAGGAATAAAAGTGAGTAGAGTGTGATTGTGTAAAATGGAGGTGAAGATAATAAAAGCCGCAAGTTACCAATTAGAATGGTTAAAGCAGTGGAAAAAAAAAAACACAAATGCAAAACAAATATAAAATCAAAGAATTAATAATAAAAAAGAAGCTGGATTAAGCCAATCTGAAATAATATAAAGTGAATTGATACATAATTGAGGCCATAAGCTATGGAAGCCAAAGAGCTAACCTAATAAGAATGTGCAAGGCCGAGGTGGTGTTTAAATAAAATTAAATTAATTCAAGCAAGTGACTAAAGAAGTGCAAGAAAAATGAGGTCGATCGGTGGTGGATGTCGTGGCTCGACGTCGCAGAGAACGGCTCGACCAAACGAACGACCGTCAGATAACGGTTGCGGTTGGCGGAAGTTCGATGTGACTAAGAGCTCGCAGATCGAACGATCGTCGAACGATGTCGTGCCGTCGGTCGGTGGAAGTAGAACTTTGCGAGCAGGGGAAGTGCCAGCAAGTTCGAGAGATTGATAAAGGGGAAATGGGCGAGCAAAACGGCTCGATAGCGGAATAGAAGGTTAACAAATTCGGCTCGTTCGCATGTATTAGGCAGGGAACTGCTAATAAAATAAATAAAATAAATAAAATAAATAAAATAAATAAAATAAATAAAATAAATAAAATAAATAAAATAAATAAAATAAATAAAATAAATAAAATAAATAAAATAAATAAAATAAATAAAATAAATAAAATAAATAAAATAAATAAAATAAATAAAATAAATAAAATAAATAAAATAAATAAAATAAATAAAATAAATAAAATAAATAAAATAAATAAAATAAATAAAATAAATAAAATAAATAAAATAAATAAAATAAATAAAATAAATAAAATAAATAAAATAAATAAAATAAATAAAATAAATAAAATAAATAAAATAAATAAAATAAAGAAAATAAAGAAAATAAAGAAAATAAAGAAAATAAAGAAAATAAAGAAAATAAAGAAAATAAAGAAAATAAAGAAAATAAAGAAAATAAAGAAAATAAAGAAAATAAAGAAAATAAAGAAAATAAAGAAAATAAAGAAAATAAAGAAAATAAAGAAAATAAAGAAAATAAAGAAAATAAAGAAAATAAAGAAAATAAAGAAAATAAAGAAAATAAAGAAAATAAAGAAAATAAAGAAAATAAAGAAAATAAAGAAAATAAAGAAAATAAAGAAAATAAAGAAAATAAAGAAAATAAAGAAAATAAAGAAAATAAAGAAAATAAAGAAAATAAAGAAAATAAATAAAATAAAAAAAAGAAATAAAATAAAATAAATAACATTAATAAAATAAATGGAAAAAGCAGAAAAAAAGAATAAAAGAAGGCAAGCGACAAGTATTATTAAACCCCATTTTGCTAATAAATTTCGAATATCAGAAGGGAAGAAGTACTCATGGTAATTAATTACAGAACTTCATTTCACACACGGACACTTGAGGATCCACTACACACACTATATACAAGCAATTCGGCAATTCAACACATATCTTACTAAGTTAACTAAGCTGAACTAGATTATTAGTTTTATTTTATTATTAGTTATAGATTATTATATTACTAGATTAAGCACACAGCGATTCACCGATTAACACGGAACACATCCTCTATTAAGGGGTTATATACACTTGCGCGTGCGGAAAAATAGGCTTTTTTAAGATTTTTTTGTGGAATAACAAAACAACTTGTCGTGAAACACTCAATGTATATTTATTTGTACACTTTCTGAGATTCTTCATGAAATTTTCCAAAACAAAATATTTATTTTTGTAGTTGCTGTAGGCCATAATGCAAAAACACAACTTTTCAAATATCGTCCGCGGTGACCACGATAACGAAGGATGTGCTCATCTGAACTACAAAAACAGAAAAAATTTATGTAGTTTACACCTATACGCTGTGCGTGGACGAAGGATTTTGCAAAACAACATTTTTTACGAAAATTATGATCGTTTTACTAAAAAAAACCGGTTTTGAACGTATACATTTTTGTTTTTTACATCAGGAAAAAAAAAGTTTAGCCTTAAATTCAAAATCCTTCGTCCACGCACTGGCCAACATTGTTGTTAATAAGCCTCCAAAATTTAAGACTGACCGAGTTAACGGTTCTTTGGTAATCGTGGTCACCGCAACCACACTTTTTAAAAAAACAGTTTCGAGATAATCGCGTGTAAAGAATGATTCGCCGTTGACTCGTAGTGCAGATAGCGCGCTATAAATAGCTGCCAATCCGGTTCTAATGCTCAGAATTTTATGATTTTTTTGGGAAAACATTCTCCAAGATATGTACTTTCAGAAAAAAAATGTCGATTTTTTTGACAAACGCAAGTGTATATAACCCCTTAATTGATAAGTCAGAACATTAAGAGTAGGTACACAAGACGTTCGTACAAACACAAAACAATACATATACACGAGGGATAAGTATGTCGAAGCCAACGAACGGACAGGAGGTTAGAATGTCAACAGCCTCAAGCATACTAGAGGTAGTAGACCTGGTGGAAATTATTCCGAAGTATGACGGTGAAGGAGGAAAGCTAGATTATTTTGTAGCAGCAGTGGAGCAGGCACTAGTCCCGATCAGGGGAAAGAAAGATCAAAGATTGGCATCATTGCGCTTCGAGCAGTCCGGAGCAAGATAGTGGGAGCGGCTGACAAGGTCCTGGATCTAGATGAGTCGGAGCTAAATTAGGACCAAATGAAGAAAATATTGACCTTCCACAAAGATGGAAAATCGGATCAGGATCTGATTATGGAGTTAACCGATATCAAGATGAGGAAATTGAATGTATTCGCCCTTTACGATAAGGTTATGGGACGGAAGGAGATTAGAATTAGAATTTAGAATACAAGAAAAACAAAAACACAATAAGTAACAAAATACAACCACATTATAGCGATAAGAAATACACAAGAATAGATTTAATAACACGATAACATATATAATTTGCATTTAAGTATAAGTCAAATCAATTCGAAATGTATTACAAGACTGTTAAGTGGAAAGGAAGCGGAATGTGAGACGAAGGACGTCGGATTAGTCGAAACGATCTTCGAACCGGAGGCCGGATACATCGCAATCTTCAACGGAGAAAATGTCAACAACAAATGTCAACAGATCAACAATATACGGTGGGGAACAACGATCCATACAACAATGACTTACACGATGCTTGGGGTACTACTGATAGTAGTATTCGTTGTGGCCTGCTTCCCGAAAAAGACGACAATTTCACCTGCTACGGTAACAGCAACTATAACCCCGCTATGGTCTGTAGTTCAGTCTGAGGGGGGAGGAGTTACCGCCTCAGCATTCACCCCGCCAAAGCCGCACCGACAACCAAAGATCTAGAGGGCCCAAGAAATATTTTGTTGCGACCCACTCAAACGCTGAGACGTAGCATCAAATAAACATCCGAAACGCTGCATCGGCAACCACTTGAACGCTGAGTCTTCGTATCGATTAGCACTTGAGATGCTGAATCGATACAACCATCGGGGCCACCCAAAAGCTCTTGACGACGCAGAATCGCATCCGCTCCACTTCTACTTTTCGGTCGATCAGCACTTTAGAATAAGCAATATGTACCAAACCAAGTTGTAAAGTACAAGAAATTATTCAGATTTTGAAGCTCAACTCAATCGGACGTCTTAGTTATTTGGGAATCAAATCCAGCTCTTCTCTTCAACCACCAACTCCCCGAACCTACAAGGGAGTTAATTCGCGCTCAACTTATTTAAATTCAGATCTATATCGATTCCATTCCTTATTCCTCTACTTCTTTCTATCTTTCATATTATTAGACCTAGATATTATAAAACTATACTTGTGAGCGTCTGCGCGTCACACTACCCCCTCTCTTAGGAGACGGTGTGATACCTCACCGTAATTACTTCCCCCTATCGAAAACGCTTCTCCAGGTCACATTACCACCCTGCTTTCGATCATGCTTCCATTCCCACTCGCCTGTTCCTGTTTCCGATGTCTTCATCGTCGAGTCACTCTTGTCGGGTGCTGCCAGTTCGGCTAGTGGTTGCCGCGGTGTCTTTGTGCCGTTGGCCTCATCCAGTTCCGGTTCTAACGTTTTCCGGAAAATCCCCTCGATCGCAACACCTTGTTACGGAACTGCTGGTTTGGGCAATGCCGGGCTAGCTCAGGTCTTAGGGCGGGTTTCGACCCGATGCCCGCAGTCCGCACAATTACAGATACCGATATATCGGACGTCTCAAAACTACACAAAAACTCCCATCACTACAAAAAAGGTAAACAAACAAGAAAACGTAACATAGACACTGTTGGGACGGAATTGGTGGCATTGTTGACCTGCCACGACGCACCCACCCTACCTAGTGACGCCTCCTGATCATCTTCGGGCATCACCCATCTCTGGCGGACCGGAGCCTAATCCAGGCGGTTTCACGACCGGCTCATATCCCCCAGGTAAAGACTTTACTCAGCTTTCATGGTTATAATTTTAATGCTTTATAATTTCAGCTGTTTCTTACTGCTAAACATGGCCGTATTTATCCTAAATATTTCCCGATCTTGACCCCGGTGAACCCCTTACCCATACCCGGGATGCGCTCGCGCCAAGGCTGCGGCTTTGTTGCGATTCGGCGGAGGAGAAGCTGCGCTCCGCAAAGAAATTTGGCCACAAGTGGGCCCGGATCTACTCCCCAAATTTCAACCTACAATCACTGCTGGAGCTCCAAGAGAAATTGAGGGTGGGTTGTTTTTGATTTAATATTTACTCACTGCTTCTTCTAACCGACTCTCTTTTTGCAGCGCTTGTGTTGCACAAATCCCTGACATGCGTTTAGGGAACGTGGAGGACAAGGGACGGAAAAACTTTGGTAAGTTGAACACACAAAAATTACATATAAATAAAGGCTTAATTTATAAATTCAGGAGGCTTCAAAGTGAATTTTGCCGGGCGGCTCACAATGGCCACGACGGACTTAGTCTTGGACGGACTTAGTCAGAAACCAATCGGGACCCAGGTGCGGTGGACGAAAGGAGGGAAAGGCTGCGCCAGATTACGCGTGGCCCCCGCCGTCTAGCGTTGCTCCGACACCCACAACAAAAATATTCCTTTGTCGGGCGGCTACAGCCGCGCTCGGAACGGACTCACCGGATCCAATCTCGGAAAGGCTCAGGCCTGTTGGCTCGGCTGTCTGACTGAGGCGGCTAACTGGCGCTCGGCTACGCCTGGATGCCTGCCGCGGGTCCGGAGTCACTCCACAGATAGGTGCAAAAAACAAAATAAAAGTGACGTGGTCAGTGTTCTCCCCACTGCCACGCTGAAAATAAAATCACTTTATTTTAATTTTTTCAATCTTTTCTTTTCAGAACTTTGATCACTGCGGCCGCCCGTGTTCTTTTTCTTTTTCCTACTCCTTCTTCCCTTGCTGTCTACTCCTCCCTATATAGGCTCGTTCCGATGCCTGACCTCCGCCTTCAAGAAACCGTTTGTTTTGGCGCTCAGGGCAAAGATCGAGTTAAAGGGCAACATCCCTTTCTCTTAAAAAGAGCTGGCCGAGATCTAGGGGGCGCCAGCGTTCCCTTTTTCTCGGTTCGCTCTTGAACCCCCTCATCACTAACCCTATCGCTCCCTAATCCTATAGATACATCGATGCCCCTCTAGCCCATTCCTAGACTTGAAATGCAACACCACCCAAGGATTTAAAGAGGTGCTACTGGGTTGCGGCTCATTTGGAGCATTGGAACATCGGACTGATGAGTTCACTCGCATTGCCCTTCAGCGCAGTTCTGGACGGTGCCCAACGCGGGCACCACGCCTTACGGGAAGTATTACAGCTTATACAGATGTTTCGTCCTTGTATACTTTGTGTTCCTTTCTATTCCAGGTCAGATGCGGGTATCTTTGGCGTGGGAGACACCCAAACTTCGGCCCTACATATACTCCAACTCGTACGCATTGCTGCCCACCGCCTTCACCACTCTGGCCTTCAAGAACTTCTTGGCGAACTTTGCGTTAAATTGTTTACCAAAGTAGCTGAGGACGAAGTTCCGGCTATATACCTCTTGGCCTGGCTTTGCGGCGAACACTCAGGCCCTCTGGTTATACCTTTGGCGACTGCGCTCATACGAGGTCTCAAGACTCTTGCGCACTTTCTCCTGCACCACTCGAAGTTTGTCGGCCGTGGTCATCCCGGCCATCTCGTGGTCGCACAACGACTGCAGCTTCCTCGCCAACTTATAACTGGAACCGTGCCGTACATATGATGTCCGAAAAGAGTGAAGAACGGCGTTTGTCCCGTTGTCGAATGGATGGCCACGGATTGCCGCCAAGACGCTTCGGTTCACACGTTCCGCTGCGTTGCTCTGCGGAGAATAAATCGGTGTCTTTAGATGCCGGACTCCACAGCTCTCCATCGCTTCTTCGAAGATCTTCGACGTAAACTGTCGTTCATTACACACTGGTTTTATATGTGTTTTTTTTGGCAGAAAGTAAAAAAAAAAATTTTAACGGAATAAAAAAATTTATGGTTTCTTTATATTTAGGATAGTCTAATTAGATAAAAAAAGTCGATTTTTACTTTTTTATGCAACGCTGGCTTATCGCCCACCTCTCAAAGATTGTGGTTTATATTTCCTCAGAGAATTAAAAAAGTTTAAAGTGTTGTCATGGAAGACAGTAGCACAGGTATGTAGATTTGTAGTTCACTTTGTTTTTGTGTTTTTGTGTATGTTATATGTTTTTGTGTAGTTGTATCGTGTTTTGTTTATGTGCCTTTTTTACAGTCAACTTAACAAATGTAGCTGTGTTTCGTGGAATATAACTTTTGTATGGCAAACCACTTCAAAAGAATTTTAACGGCAAGTTATTAACTAACATTATACAACTAGTTTCATATGCTCCGTTTTGTTCCTTTTTGAAAAAATTACGTTTTTGTAGATGAATACTTGT
This sequence comes from Drosophila aff. chauvacae BK-2020, assembly GCA_018903765.1. Taxonomy (NCBI): domain Eukaryota; kingdom Metazoa; phylum Arthropoda; class Insecta; order Diptera; family Drosophilidae; genus Drosophila; species Drosophila aff. chauvacae BK-2020. The sequence continues at coordinate 907,179 of JAEIGO010000863.1, read as the reverse complement.
TTGGGCATGCAGAGCTGCTAGACATTTGGAGCAACAATAGTCGCTCTGAGGATGCAGTTAGGCAGCATATATTTAAAAAAAATTGGTCAGAATAATTTAAATAAATGTTGTATTTCATTGGTAAATAAAAAAAAATAAAAAAATAAAAAATTTTTTTTCTTTGGTAGGTTAAATATTTTTCGGCCAGATCGTTTATATGGCCTCTGCCGACCCTAACCCCACGTGTGTTAGTGCAACAACAACAACAATCATAAGAAATCTGTCGGAGCAGTAGTTTAAGTTTTCATTGTTAAATAAACTTATTTATATAAGCTTAGTATTGTTAAATATGAATTCGGTATGAAATGTAAACAAACCAAATGTAAACAATGAAATGTAAAAAGCTTATCAGTGCGCTCAAGCAGAGTCGAGTGGTTAAGATCAAACTGATAAGCTTTCGCCTTGGTTAAGTGAACAGATAATTACGTGCGCATTTACGAGGGAGATTTAACCCTTGTTTCGGAAATTTACTGGTATTTGGATTACTATTATTTAGTCCAATTAATTTCAAAATGGAAAAAGAAAAGGAAGTATCGGCAAAGCTTAATTCTAAATTAATAGTGGCTATGCAAAAACACGATAGGGTTATGAGCGATATTGGACGTATGAAAACTGCATTTGAGGAAAAAACTATTTCTTTCGATAATTTTCAACTGGAATACCGAATGCAGCTTCTCGAAGCATATTGTGAAAAATTAATGGATATTCAGTCAGACATCGATGTGCTTAACCCAGGAAATGATTTAAGCATAATCACAAAAGCTTTATATCGGTCCGCATTGAGTCGAGTCGAGGCTCCGAGACATAGTCAAGGGGATAACAGTGGTTTTCATCATTCGTCCTATTTACCAAAAATGAATTTGCCCAAATTCAGTGGAAAGCATTCACACTTTAAAAATGTTATAAGTCTTTTCGAGAGCTTAGTGCATAACGACCCGTCTCTAACAAATATCGAAAAATTCAACCATTTGCTAACATACTTAACCGACGATGCATTAGGAACTATCAAGGCGTTTCAAATTTCGGATTTAAATTATGAGATTTTTCGACACAATTTCTCAATTGTTTGACCTCCCTCAATTATCGAAACCATCTGCATCAGGCTTGAGGTCTCTTATTGATGAAATATCGGCTCTGTAAGCGTCGTTACAGTCATTGGGTAGTGAAAAGGACATAAATAACGCAATTTTTATTCACATTGCAATGTCCAAGGTAGATCACACTACAAAATCCAGATTTGAGGAACAGCTAGATTATAACACGCTACCGACATGGTCCGATTGTGCGATTCAGTTGAATCGAAGATACCAGCATTTAGCTGCTGAGGAGTCAACCAAAAGTAAAGGGAAGCCTAGCCAAGCTTCCAATAAGGGATATTCCAAATCCTCCTTCTCATGCACACAGACAGACCGCAAACCGGAATCAAAGTGTCGATATTGCTCTGCCACAAATCACAGTTTAGGCAGTTGTCAACCTTTCATGGCTTTATCGGTGATTTAGCGGTTCGATTTTACCAAACACAATCGGTGTTTAAGTTTATTTAAGTCCAGGTCATCCAGTGAAGAAGTGCAAAGCAACAAAGTGTCGTGTTTGCGCTAAACCTCATAACACACTTCTTCACAGATACGGGGTAGAGCAGCAACCATTTTCGTCTGGATCAGTTCCTCAAGCGCATGTTCAGGCACCTTCAGTAGCAGTTGATCATAATAATCAAGCCCATTCTTGTCATGTTGCTAGTACTGACCAAGTTATTCTTGCTACTGCTGTCGTTAAAGTACGGGATAGATTTGGACAGTTTCAATTAGCACGAGCGCTGTTAGATTCAGGATCTCAAATCAATTTTATGGCAGAGGACTTAGCACAGCGTTTGCGGTTACACAGGCAAGAATCATATCTGAATATCACTACTGTAGGGAAGAACGACTCGTTTGTACGGCACAAAGTCCACACGTCAGTCCATTCTTGCGTCAATGCTCATAGTTTCGCTACCGATTTTTGGGTGTTAAGATCAATTTCATCGTACCAACCCGATCACGAAGTCAATTGTGCCCAATGGAAAATTCCGGCTAACATCGAACTGGCAGACCCTCGTTTTCACAAGCCCGCAAAAGTGGATTTACTGATTGACGCAGAATCCTTTTTCGATCTTTTGAGCGTAGGCCAAAGAAAATTGGGTTCTGAACATCCTTCACTTCAGAAAACTTTACTAGGATGGATTTTTTCGGGAAAGTTCACTCAACGCGCATCGAAGAACACTCAGGTATGCAGCGTCTTTGGCAATGAAAATGTAAGTTCTCTCGACTCTTTGGTGGAACGATTTTGGGAATTGGAACACGTTCCTGAGAGATCGAAGGCTGTTTATACAGCTGAACAAATTGCTTGCGAACAGCATTTTGAGCAAACCGTACACAGGCTTTCGTCTGGTCGTTTTGAGGTGAAGTTGCATTTAAAAAAGATCCAAGTGTCTTAGGCTTATCCTTCGAAACGACAAAGCGCAGATTTCTTGCATTGGAACGCAAGCTTGCAAATAATCGCGAGTTACATGACATGTATCAGGAGTTTATGAGAGAGTATCTTAACCTTGGGCACATGTCACTGCTTCCAACACCTCCTCCAGAGAAACACTATTACATTCCACATCAATGTGTCCTGAGACCTGATAGTAGCACTACAAAGTTGCGAGTTGTTTTTGACGCTTCAAGTAAAACGTCAACCTCGATCTCATTAAATGAGACGTTAATGGTGGGAGCAACTATTCAGAGGGAGCTTTACGCTATTTCGTTTGCACAAATATGCCTTGACGGCTGATATCTCAAAGATGTATAGGCAAGTTAACATTGCAAATAAAGATAGAGATTTCCAACTTATCGTTTGGAGGGAAAATTCGACGCAAGTTCTCCAAACCTATTGCCTCAACACTGTCACTTATGGGACAGCGTCTGCTCCGTTTCTGGCCATCCGCTGCCTCTTTGAGCTATCAAAAATTTACGCTGAGTCACATCCTGTTGCATCAGAGGTGATTTCAAGCGACTTCTATGTCGACGATATGCTCACAGGAGCGAAAAGTATCAAAGAGTTGGAGTTAATTCGCAAAGAAGTGACGAAGGTTTTGGAGTTAGGGGGTTTTCATCTAGCCAAATGGGCAACAAATCACCTAAGTTTGATGAGCAACCAGGGATCAGAGAAATCTCTTATATTTAACACTTCTGAGTCCGTTAAAACGCTTGGGATGAGATGGAATCCTCAGAATGATGTGTTTTATTATAGCTTGGAGGATTCGTTTCAGTCCTTACCACCAACTAAACGCAACAAAATGTTCGTCACAGCTCGTTTGTTTGACCCATTATGTCCATTGATCACACGAGCAAAAATCTTGCTTCAGGAACTGTCTCGACAGAAAATAGATTGGGACGAATCGCTTCCCAGTAACTTGCACACCAGTTGAAACGAATTTAAGCAGAATTTACTAGCAATTGACAAGATCTCCATTCCTCGATATATCTGTCTGTCTGGCTATGACACTGTTCAAATCCACGGATTTGCTGATGCATCGAGCCACGCCTACGGCTGTTGCATTTATGTTCGTACCGTTGCTGGGACAAATAGTTTATCAAGATTGCTAACTGCAAAGTCTAGAGTGTCAACACTTAAAACAAAGTCAATTCCAAGGCTCGAACTGTGTGCAGCGCATCTGCTGGCCAAACTATGGTCTCAAGTATCTCCTTTGCTTAACAAATTGGAATTTGAAAGCATTAACTTCTGGTCGGACTCACAAGTCACTTTATACTGGTTAAAGAGGGATCCATCCACCCTAGCTACATTTGTCGCAAATAGAGTTTCTGAAATTCAAGAACTCACAGAGAATGTAGTTTGGCGTCATGTGCCCACGGAAGAGAATCCGGCTGAATTAGTCTCACGTGGAACAGACATAGAGGGTTTGAGGTGTACTCTTTGGGAAAATGGACTGGATTTCTTACTCCGAAGTCCAAGCGAGTGGCCTCGATCCCATCAGATTGAAGTTTCAACGGAGTTACAGTTGTCTGAGAACAAAAAAAGCGTGACAGTATGTTCCGTGTGAGGTAGTTATCTGGGCTGGGATAGAGACTCAGTCCCGCCAGGGTCTCTCTACAGAAAATTTATAAAGATTGGGACATTGTGACTTTGATAAGACGGTGGGCTGACGTGGGGTGGAGTTTGCCAGCCACCGGGTTACACGAAAAAATATGTTGATAGGGTGCGGCAGAGGGAAGGACCGAATTAGCCTTCATGCATGTTTGGGGCCGAAGGACCGAGAGGGAAAGGAAGAAATATTAGCGAATTTCCTCCGGCCTGGCCCGTCCAAGTTATATTCAGGTTTACTTGAGAATTTCCCAAAAAGGTATAACTTCGTAAAATATAATTTAAATTATTTCATGTGTTGGATATGGTTTTCCTCAGTTGGCCTGTGTCTCATTATTTTCCTTATTATTTTTCATCATTTATTCTTATCATACATTTTTCGCTATTTATTTCAACCGTTTTTCCCGCTAGTTTTATTTTTATTCAAAACCATTTATTTAATTTAATTTCATTATATTTTGTACGATTTTTCTCAAAATATTTTCCCCCAGTGTAGCTGTTTCCCCATCTCGTGGTATTTAATTTAATTTTTTTTTTTTTTTTTATTTATTTATTTTTTTTAATTCCTCTTATTCCTCTCGGGAACTTAGGGCTTCTACGAGAGCCTTCCATCTAACTCTATTTTGAGCTGTCTGTTTTGCATTTTCCCATGTGCTGTCTATTTGGGCTAGTTCTTGGTGAGCGGTTCTTCTCCAGGTTATTTAATTTAATTTAATTAGATCTTGTTCGATTTTCGCAAAAATTTTCTCCCAGTGTAGTTGTCTCTATTCCGCCGTTACGCAATTTTCCCCACCTCGTGGTTTTGGAAATTTCATATTTTTCTTTGCCATGTTTATTTCCCGTAAATTTTTATTCTCATGGTTTCCCGTCTTCCCGGCCTTTTATTTAATTAACACAATTGATTAAATTTAATGTCATTATTTATTTTTATATTTTTGTTCTCAAAATATCTCTCTGTATAATTTCAAGATTTCATATTTGGAAACTTCCATTTTTTTTCTCAGTGTTTTCGCCCTTTTACATTATTTTATAATTTCCCAAAATTTCCTTAAACTATTTTTATTTCTATATTTTCTATATTTTCCATACACAGTTTCTCGCAGTGTTACAAAGGTTAGATCAAGAGCATGCATTTTCTAGAGTCGGTCTGACCGCACTCTCTAGTGACCACCGCATCGAGGGCTCGCAAAGATTTTCCTACACACACCTGCTAGCCACCTCGTTGCGGTCTCACACTAGCACTCACCTGTCTCGCTCCGGCACACACACTTGGACTGGCTCCGTCCCGCCGCTGGTCCTGGGCCAGACATCGCCTTGCCCTCCTTCTCTCTCCTTGCTGCTTACAAATCGCACTCGCACTCTCCTTACGGTGGCAATCGCCGGCCCGTAGTTCTCCTTTTAATTAATTTGTTTTTAAGTTTTTATTAAAGTTTGTTCGCACACGCGGTTTTCCCGTCACTGACTTTTCTGCGCACGTCCGTTTGCATTCGCCACTTTAATCCAACTCAACTCCGTTTCGCTTCGCGAAATTTCTTGCGGAGTTCTTTTGACTTCTTATAGAAGTTTACCGTACGATCGCTTGCTCCTTCTCTCTCGCTCTCATTAGCGCTTGCCTATTATCGGGTGGCGTGATCATGGTGAGTTTTGCTGTGTGTGCTGGTGTGTTTTTTTATATTCGTTTATTTATTTAACCTAAGAAACAATCAACATACAAGAACGTGCCATTTTGTGGCGTGACGGTGCAAGGGCCGGCTTCGTGTGGTACGGCCGCAAAGCAATGCTTCGCACGAAGGAAGGCCGCTCAGCCCGTCCCCTCGTTCCTCGTCCTCTCCAGGGACCTCAGCGTCTTCATCAGCTTTGCTGAAAATTCTGCCGCCGCGTCCCACGTCCTTGGGTCCGCTAGCATCAGCGGCACGAGCGTGTCCTCGGTGATCGCCGACCCTGTCACCGCCTCCAGAGCGTTCCTCTCCTCGTCGAATCGGCGACACTCGAAGATGACGTGCTTTGCGTCCTTGGTTATCCCGGATCCGCACTCCGGGCAGCCGTCCTCCTCCTCGTGGCCGAATCTCTTCAGGTAGCTCCTGAAGCATCCGTGCCCACTCAGCACTTGGGTCAGGTAGAAATCCACCTGCCCGTGCTTCCTCTCCATCCAGACATCAATGCTGGGGATCAGTCTGCGCGTGCAACGGCCTTTGGACGAGGCGTCCCACCTGGCCTGCCAGCTGGCGTCGCTCTTGAGCTCCGCCTTGGAGACACCCTCGGGTCCGGGGTGCCCTCGAAACGCGTTGCGAAGGTCCGCCTTCTCCCGTACCAGCTCCTTTAGTGGCACAAGGCCAGCTATCACCAGCACGGCGTCGTCCGAAATAGTGCGGAATGCGCACGCCACCCGTATGGGTGTCTGCGCTGACAGAGTCTGTAGGCTGACTCTGCTCCTCGCATATAGGACTTTGTCCCAATCGCCTCAGCCCACACAGGCGCCGCATACAGCAGCTGCGAGGTGACGACGCTCGCCAGCAGCTTCCTGGTTGCGTGCTTAGGCCCTCTGGTGATCGGAAGCATGCGGGAGAGGGCTCCGACCGTCCCACTGGCCTTCTTCTGGGCGTATTGTAGGTGCTCCTTAAAGGAGAGCCGAGAGTCTAGGAGGACTCCAAGGTATTTGATTGCCCTCTGTGACTTTATCACGGCTCCGCCGACGCACACCTCGGCCGTTTCCACCGCTTTCCGACTCGAGATCAGGACCGCCTCGGTCTTCTGAGCCGCTAGCTCCAGGCCAGCATTTAAGAGCCACGTCTCGATGGCCTTGATCGCTGCGTTCGCCTTCTCCTCCGCTGCAGTGCGCTCCTTCGCAACTACGACCACGGCAATGTCGTCTGCGAAGCCCACGACCGTGGTGTCGCTGGGCATTGGGAGCCGCAGAACACCGTCATACATGGTGTTCCAGAGTAGGGGCCCCAGCACGGAGCCCTGCGGGACTCCGGCGGAGACTTCGTATACCCTGGAACCCATGTCCGTGTCCACCGTGAGTACCCTCTCGCTAAAGAAGCTTCTCACGGTCTGCAGCAGGTACCCCGGGATGTTCAGGGCAGCAAGACACTCCAGCGTCCGGTTCCAGTCGGCGGTGTTAAAGGCGTTCCTTATGTCCAGTGTAACTACTAGACAGTAGCTCTTGGAACCGCCTTTCCACCTCTTGCCGGCTATCGCCTCTTCTGCTATCGACTTCACCATCTCGATGGCGTCCAGAGTCGACCTTCCCTTCCTGAAGCCGTGGCTCGGGGAGAGGCCCCCGGCCTCCTCGATGGCGGCATTTAGCCTAGCCACTATCAGCTTTTCAAACACCTTGCCAGTGGTGTCTGTGAGGCAGATAGGCCTATAGGAGGATGGCTCCCCTGGCGGCTTGCCTGGCTTGGCGAGAAGCAAGAGCTTTTGCCTCTTCCACCTTTTCGGGAAGGTTCCCTCCGCAAAGCACTTAGAGTACATGGAGGCGTACTCCTTGGGGTGCAGCGCTATGGACAGCTTTAGTGCCCTGTTGGGCACTGCGTCCGGTCCTGGTGCCTTCTTGGGGCGTATGCTCCTCCCCCGTCCGGATCACCTCCGCCTCCGAAATCTCGCCGGCGTCGTCGGGATGGCGCTCAACGTTCGGCGGCAAGGTCACAGGTGATCCTTTCGGGAATAGTGCCTGCACTATGCCTTCGAGGGCTGCCGGGTCGGACGGGGCTGTGCTGCCCGCTTTCCACCATCCTGTAGGCACCTCCCCAGGGATCGTTCTCGGCTTCGTCGCAAAGGCGCAGGAAGCACTCCTTCTTCGCGGCCCTTATGGCCGTTTTGAGGGCCTTTCTAGCCACCCTATAGGCCTCGCTGCACTCGGCGACTCGCGGCGAGCCGCGCGCCCGCGTTACTTGACGCCGAGCGTGTAGGCAAGCGGACCGAAGGTCGGCTATCTCGGCACTCCACCAGTACGTTGGCCTCTGGTTCCTCCGACACGCCCCCCCTCCGCCGCATGCTCTGGTCGCAAGCACGCTCCAGGTTCGCGGCCATCTGGTTCGCCATTTCGTTGGCTCCGTCCGCCGCTACGACAGCCATGCCCTCCAGGGCACTGGTGAACTCCTGGGTGCTCAGTGTGTCCGGCTTGTACGCCTTGCCGGGTTGCGGTAGCGATCGCGTATCTCTCGCATGCTCGCCAACTGAGCACAGGATCGCCTCGTGGTCGCTTCCTGTGTAGGCGTCGCCAACTCCCCATATGGCATTATGGGCAATTGCGGCGCTCACAAACGTCAGGTCTATGAACGAGGCCGCTCCAGCTCTGACAAAAGTGTGCCTTGCTCCGTCGTTCAACAGAACGACATCCGTTGAGGCAAACGCCTCCAGGACCGCCCGTCCTCTGGCGTTGGTTATGGTGGATCCCCATTCCTGGGCCCAGGCGTTGAAGTCATCTCCGACCACGACGTTGGATCTTCCACGTAAGTCGCTGCTCAGGTCGTCCAGGATCCGGCAGAACGCTCCAAACGGAAGGCTTGGCGCCAGGTAGCAGCTATAGATCCAGTGGCTGTCTACCTTTGCCCTCACGAAGCCATCCGCTGACCGGATGCTGGACATACTCCTTTGGCTGTCGCCGCAAAGCCATAGGGCCAGTGCGATCCTTGGCCCACTCCGCTCCTTCCCTCGTCCTATAGGGCTCGCTAAGGATAGCGACATCTGCCGCTACCTCCCGCACCGTCTGCAGCAGCAAATCCTGCGCCGCTCTGCAGTGATTCAGGTTGAGCTGAATCAACTGCATATCCTAGGGGCCCAGCACCGCCGTTCCTGGCCGGGCGGCTATTGCTGCCGGGTCCTTGGTGGGCTCCTCTGCGTGGTTGGCCTGTTGGCTCCTTACTGCATGCGGCTGCCTTATGCCCTGCATCGCCGCACTTGATGCAGCAGCTGCTCTTGTCCTATCAGGCTCTTGCACCTGATGGCAATGTGCCCGAGCTCCAGGCATCTGTAGCAGCGAGGGGGGCCCTCTCGCTCCCGCACTCTGCAACTCGTCCATCCTATGCGGATCTCTCCCCGCTTCCGCACCTCCTTAGCCATCGAGCACGGCAGGCTAATTACGGCCGTTTTTGACTCCCCGTAGCCGGGGCGGAGACTCCGGACCTTGACGGATCCTTCACCGAGCTGATATTGCTTCGTGAAGGCTGTGCGGATCTCGCTCTCCGTCGTGATGGCGTCCAAGTTCCGGATCTCGAAGATGCTGACCTTGGAGTCCTCCGTCAGGGCTCGCACTTCCGCCGCATCGCCCAGGACCCGAGAGATACTCTCCTTTATAGAGTCGGCACTCTCTATGCTGCCCCTGTCTACCTCCAGAAGCAGGTTTCCCCTGGCCGTTCGACGCACGTTCTTAACCGCCCCTCCGAGGTCGGTTAATTGGTCATCCTCCCTTCGCGTGACCAGCGCTAGGATCTCGCTGTAGGATTTTCCCGATGCCTCCACTATCACCGCATCGGGGCGAGTTCTGCGGGGCGGCCTTCTCTTCTTAACCACCGTGCTCCAAGAGCTTCCGGCAGTCCTGGGCTCGGACTCGTCTGGTACGGCAGAGCTCACTTGCCGTTTTTCTCCTGTCCGAGGCTTAGGGGGGGCTGTCTTCGTTGAGGGAGCTGGCCGCTTTGGAGGAGCTGGCCGCTCTGTCCTGGCCCCGTTCCTCGATCCGGCCTGTACTGGCGGTAGTCGCAGCTGCTCTGGGGCTTCGCCACCTGTGGCTGAGCCGTCTGGCTGGCTGAGTCTTCGCCACGGGTCCGTCTGCGCTGACCGGTCCTTCCTTGGCACTGCCGCCGTCTGTTGTGCCTTGTCCACGCGGGGCTGTCCACCTGGGATGCTCTGGGCGCACTTGCAGCACACGATGTCCTTCTTGGACTCGTCGATGGACGTTGCCGATTCTCCGATGGCGACCTGGAGTTTGAGCATCTCCGCTATCATCGCCTTCATCGCCACGTTGATGTGGCGCACCTGCTTGTCGTGCACCAGGCTGTGGAGTTCTTCCAGCAGCTTCCAGAGCATCGTGACGCTCTCGGCTCGAGTGTGCTCTTGCTCCTTCTCCTCTTCAGAGTCGACTGTGCGTCCCGCCTGCGCAGCCCTGCTTCTTTTTGGAAGCGTGCCCCTAGTACCGCTTGCCGGGCTGGTCGGGTCTCTCCCCCTCTTGGCCGAGTCGACGTGGTCGCGGCATCCACTCCTCTCCGGCGCCGGTGATGGCACGAGGGGTGGCGGGGAACGGGCTATCAGGCTGCTCTTCCTAAAAGCAGCTGCGCCTCCCTTGCTCTGTTTCTCCTCCTGGCTTGGTGCATTACCTAGCGTGGTGGCCAAGTCAGCCACCGCCACGTCAGGGTTTGTTGGAGTGTTTGTTAGGGCCTCCAGAATCCTTGCCCTAACCGTGGGATTTCCCACGGGTGGATTTCCACTTTTGGGGCTGCCTCCTGGAGAAATTGTGTTATTCACAGACATTCCAGTTAATTGCATTGTCGCCCAATGCTTGGCTGCATTTTATACCTGCTGCCAGGTTCTGTAACTGCCGGCCACTATGGCTCAGACGCAGACCACGCAGCCGCCCAGTATGGGCAGACGCTGCGTGGATTTGATCTTGTTTCCCGCAATGGGAAGCAGGGTGACCTCGCCCGGAATGCTCCGGGTTTGAGTCGAAGCGTTACGACCGACTCGAGTCGACGCAGAGCCTCCCTCGATGGCCGAATATTTCCCTCCGACTTGGATTTGATGGGAGTTATACCGCCCCGCCTCGGTCGCCAGAGCCCCATTTTTTGGTGATCCGCCATGGCGGTGGGGATGGCAGTCGGTCCGATCCATGACTTTTTTCACCCTTAGGCTCCGCGTGCGCACCTCGGTCGGGGCGAAGCGCAGCAGGATTCGGACTCCTTGCCAAGGATCCCGAGCAGCAGCCCGGAAAGGTGTGCTACTCCTTTTGCCGCAATCGTTTTGCTGAAGCTCATAGCAAGCAGCTTCCGTCACGGCACCAGGTCTATATCCCCACCGGGTGGCGCTAGTAGGCGCCGCCGTAGCGCTGCCAGATTAGCGCAGTACGGTCGTTGCACAACACTGCTCAACAGCTGATCGTGCGATCAGCTGGCGAACAACTGGCGTGATCGGCACAATATGTGGGGGCGTCCACATTTGACCCGAAGAGAAAGAGTGCGAAGGCGGAAGAGATGGCGAAGAGAAAGTTTTGGGATGAACTATCCCCGCTTACCCCTGGCCGACATCCGTCTCGCCGGATCGGTGGACACCGATATGGCTTCCACAGGCCACAGGAGCCGTGCCTCGACTGGTGAGTCTAGAGTCCACGCTCTCGCTGCATCCTGACCACCGCTTCCACTTTTTTACCCTAGGGGCACTGCCACAACGCGAGTTTTAGCCGGAGCGCCTGCGCGGGCGACCGCTCGCCGTGAGTTCACGCACCAACCTCGTGTGCTGGTGTGTGTGTGTCGGTGTGTGCTAGCCTTCCAGGCTAACGGCGCGAGCTCGGGTTAGGGATGATAGGTTTTAACTATCGTATCGGGTGTGGCTGCCGTAACCTTACCCTACTTAAATTATTGGAAATATAAATCTAACTTATTATTACTGCTTATATATAATTATTATTATTTTATGTACATATAGTTATTATTATTTATTTATGTATTGTTTAGGTTATTATTTATTTACATATTTAGTTATTTTATTATTTATTTGTATGTTTAGTTATTATTATTTATTTACGTATTTAGTTATTAGTGTTTATTTTATATTATTAATTTGGGAGGGCCAAACGGCTCCTCACATCCGTCACAACAAACACACCGAATGTCTTTATTAAGTTTGTTGGAAGATGTTCATCATTTAGTAAGCTCCTACGGGTCGTGGCCTACGTAAATCGATTTATTCAAGGAAAGAAGCGTCAACGCGAGGTCGTCATTTCGGCTAACGAACTGAAGTTGTCGTTTCTTAGGATGGTTCAAATAGTTCAAAAGGCGGAGTTCAGTACAGAATACGTCAAGTTGGAAAAGTCTGAAATTTTAAGCCCACATGTACAAAGTTTAAATCCTTTTATACACACCAGCGATTTAGAAGGTGTGAAGTTCAGCTTAATCCGAGTTGGGGGGAGATTGCTAAATGCACCAATTCCGTATGATGCCAAATTTCCACTATTACTATCCGCAAAGTCAGAATTTGTTTCGCTATTTCTTCGCAACCTGCATCGGACTCATTACCGTGCCGGTGTCAAGGTGATGGTTTCACTTTTGAGGCAACAGATATGGCTGATCAATGCGCGAGATGCATGTACGAAAATTGTCCGTAGCTGCGTTCACTGTTTCCGGTATAAACCAGTGCTGATGAACCAGATAATGGGCAATTTGCCAGCCGATAGGGTCCGAATGGAGCGCCCTTTTCTAGTTTGCGGAGTAGATTTTTGTGGTCCATTTTATGTGTCCTTAAAGATCCGCGGTAGACCTCCAATCAAAACTTATGTGGCCGTTTTTGTGTGCTTTTTGTCAAAGGCTGTTCACATTGAACTTGTTGTCGACTTGTTGTCGGGACGAGTTGAGAGGATACGCGGCTCAGAGAGGCGTCGAGTGGTGTTTCATACCGCTGAGGTCACCACACTTCGGAGGACTTTGGGAGGCAGCCGTCAAGTCCGCCAAACACCGGTTGCTGCGAGGAGTCGGCAACGCCAAGCTCACAACGGACGAGTTGAGCACCCACCTGGTCGAGGTAGAGGCGCTGCTTAATTCGAGTCCAATCGCGTCGTCGGGCAACGATCCCAACGATGGAGAGGCCCTAACACCAGGACATCTACTTATAGAGCAGCACCTGATCACGCTGCCGCAAGAATCCGTCATAGGAGAAGACTGCAGCAAGGCCAGTTGCGCGTATTTGAAGCGGTGGCGAATGCTGTCCGCTCTCAAGCAGCAGTTTTGGGACGGCTGGTCCAAGGACTACATCGCCAGCCTGCAGCAGCGCAACAAGTGGAGTGTCGGATGCCGCGATCTGGAGGTCGGTTGCCTAGTAATCGTTCACGAGGACAAAGTACCCCCACAGCGTTGGCTAACAGGCCGCGTGGTGGCAACAACAGCAGGCGAGGACGGTAGAGTGCGTGTGGCCGAAGTACGGACGTCAGGAGGCGTCATCAAGCGCGCCATCCACAAGCTGGCATTGTTGCCAGTGCACACTGCTCCTGTCGAGGAGATCAAAGAGCCGGAGGCCTTTAACGGGGCCGGAATGTCGGAGCAGTAGTTTAAGTTTTCATTGTTAAATAAGTTATATATAAGCTTAGTATTGTTAAATATGAATTCGGTATGAAATGTAAACAAACCAAATGTAAACAATGAAATGTAAAAAGCTTATCAGTGCGCTCAAGCAGAGTCGAGTGGTTTAGATCAAACTGATAAGCTTTCGCCCGTCGCAGCATCACAATGTTCGGATGCTGCTCGTAAAAAGAGTCGAAAAACTGATGTCGAAGCTGCTGGCTGCGCCCGCGCAATAAATTGTTGGAACCGAACATCGAGCTCGTATTCTTCTTCACCTTCGCAGCGGAAACTCCCCAGCTAGGCTGATAGCCGCCAGTCTCATTTTAAACATATTTTCTTCGGGAAAACTCTCCTGATTTTCCAAAATCAAATTAATTAACAACCGAGTCATGTAATCTCAACCTAAATCAGGCTCAGCCGCAAATGTAGCTGAGGATCGCGGCAATATGCCTTAGTTAAGTTAGTAGTAAAAATCTAGGTTAGTTCTTGTTTTCTCCTTTAATAATTTCACTTATGAAATAGTTGTTTTTCCATTCGAAAATTTCTCTGAAAATATATTGGCAGAGTGAAAAATGAAATATCAAACCTGCGGGAAAAATTACAAGTGAAGTGAAACCAAAAAGTTTTTGGCAAAAACATAAATAAGTGAAACCCTCCCCCAAACTAAAATCATCAGTGCAAACCTTTAACATGAATTAGGTTAGGTAAGGGCGGTGATGGCTGGCTCAGAGAGCCGGACCATCCACTTGAGCCTGAGGAGGCTCTTTGTGATGCCGCATAGGCTTAGGTCCCCGTCCGATGCAGGTACTCATGGGCCGATGACCAGTGCTACGTAAGAGAGGACCAACCCGATGATTGTATGAATCGGATTATCTGCCTCGGTGATGTCTCGCATAGCTCTGCGAGATCCACAAAGGTGGGGAAGCCCAGGAACTGCAGTCTTCGTCTGCTCTCCTCCGGTCTCCGTCCGGTCTCCTCTTCCTCCTCATCCCTACAGCTTCTACAGAAGTCATTATGGTGCACCGACAGCCTGGACGCATGTGTTCCAAGCAGCCAGTGACCAGTAAGGGCCCTAACGGCCAGGGCGAAGCTTTCCCTGCTTAGTGACACTAGCTCCTTTGAGCGTTTCGCTGATGAGGTTTTCGCATTTCCTGTCCGCGAGGAGGTGGAAGTACTCCCTACAGAGTAGTCTGCGAGTGGCCAAGGGCATGTCTACTGACTCCCTCTCCGGCTGAAGAGGGGAGGTTGTACCCTGCCGGGCCAGCTCATCGGCAGCGCAGTTGCCCTCGATGTCCCTATGTCCTGGGACCCAAATGAGGTGGAGGTCGTACTGCTCCGCCATCTCGTGAAGAGATCTGCGGCCGTCGTTGATGGTCTTCGAGTTGGAAGAAATAGATTCGAGTGACTTCAGGGCGGCCTGACTGTCAGATAAAATGCATAAGGGAGCTCTGCCCCTAGTTGGGGGGAGCTGATCAAGGGCTTCTTTGATGGCGTAAACTTCCGCCTGAAAGACTCTGCAGTGGTCGGGAAGCCTAAACGAGACGTTTAATCCCAGGTGTTCAGAGTATATACCTCCTCCCACCCGGCCGTCCAGTTTTGAGCCATCCGTGTAGATGTGAAGGGAGCCTAGGGATCCAGGGGGTCCTATGTTCCATTCCGTTCTGTCGGGGATGTAAACCTGGAAGGGAGTGATGGGGTGTTCAGTGGGGACACAGTAGTCAGTGTTCCAGAGGTGTGGAGCAGAGCCGAGGTTCGTGTGTCCGAAACTCAGTCTTCTCCACAGACCCGCGCCCTTCAGCCTTAATGCCGAGAGTGACGCGGTCATCTCTCCCATTAGTTCAATTGGGAGGATATCCAGGAGAACGTCCAAGGCGTCTCCCGGAGTTGTGCGCAGGCTGCCTGTCATACAGATCTCCGCCATGCGTTGAATTTTTCTTAACTTGCCCAGGCAGGTAGACCGCTTTATAGCTGGCCACCAGATTGCCACTCCGTTGAGGAGTATAATATTTTATACTCGATGCGTAATCGGTATTAGAGTTTAAAAATAAATTTAATATCTCGAAATACATTTTGTTTCCAGCGTTTTCTGGCAGTGTATGCTTATGATTAAATTAAATATTTCCTCTCTTTAGGAAAAACTTTTGGTATGATGGCATACACTGTAACAAATTTATTTCGGTCATATTAATCAATTGTTTTCCTTTGAATTAAAACTAACTTCTCTAATATTTTAAACATTTCTGAATAAGAAGAAATTACAGTTAATATTATAAAAATTATTTTTGAATATTTCTAGATAAATTTGAATTCTTAGGAAATAATCTAGTTATGCACTCTTAGTTTTTTATTTTCACTTATAATTATTTATATTATACCTACATTTACCTAACTTTCTAATTTTCACAGCAGTGTTTTTAAATATTTCTCCTCGCCAATGAATTAGCCAATTAAACGAAAAATGAATAGAATAATATTAAATAAATTTAAATAATTTTTAATTTAAAATAATAATAGAAGATAATTATGAATAGTGTAGGAAATAAAATTATAATGATGAAGTCGAGCTAAACTGTTTTTATCATTGGAAGCCAAGCTAATCATGAAGGATGTCCCAAACCTAGGGTAGCTTTTATAAGGGATTGCCAGCCTTGGCTGTAGCAAGCGATCAAGGTAGGGTGGGGTTAATGGGTGCTAAATATCAACTCAGCATCCGCAACTAGCTGCCTTCTGCCACATTCTCTTTTTTTCTCTCTTTGGTCTGTCCCCTGTCTCTTTCTTTCTCTTTCTCTTTCCCTACCCCTGCACGCGAATGCATATAATTAATAAATATAATGAATTGCTCGAGCCTTTGCGAAAGCAGCTTTTCTACTACGCCCACACCCATCTATCGAACTAATTTGGAGCGGAACCAGCGCGTGCATTCCTCTGCTCTCACAATACCATCTGCTCGCTCCCAACAAACATTCGTTGTATGTTAAATTATCTTGTGCGGTGTTAAAGCCACCGGAGCTGCTGGACTAGAAATATCCGGCTCTGATGGACCAAATGTTCGGAGGGGGATGGCTTTAATCTAAAATGCACTCAATAAAAAACACGGAAGAACTTTCGGAGTATTACGCGACGTGCGTCTTTATTTGGGTAATCGTAAATTAGTACTAAAAACTGAAGAAGGCCTAAAACTAGCTTAGGAAGAGCGTATTAGAAGCTCTCTGCACGAAAGTGCAGTGGAAGAGGGAGAGAGAGAGCGAGTGTAGGGGATCACACTGCCTCCGGAAAATAAACGCCCTTCTGGCATGAACAGGTGGTAAGGGTGCATCAGACCAAGGCAAGATCAGCAGGGTTTTTGCTGATGTATATTCCTTGGCTTTCTGGTGCATCAAGTCGACTCGTATGTGAATATCAATTTGATAGACACCACCCTCTCCTCGGAGAGGGTCCACCGCGCGGTACCTCCTGGAAACGTACCAAGGTACGGCTAAAACGAGCGTGAATCCTCTATCCACAATTCCTATGACTCCACTTCCCTACCGAGACCTGGGCAAGTCTTTAAACGACCTCCCCTCCAAGTCAGGCGTGTAACGCGACCCGTGTCCTCTGACTTTCGGTTCGCAGCTAAGGGGTTAATCCAGCTGTGTTCGAACGGAGCCTTCCCAGGGCCGGGCAACCTTGGGTCGGAACTAGCCTTGCCGTGGCTTAGGGGCGAAGCCACAGTCGACCACCTTCAAAGCCCCAAACCCCTCGGGCCCGCCGCGCTCGCCTCGTCGAGCAACGCGGGCGTTTGTGAACATGGCCAAAACACAACAATCCGCTTCGGACCTCATGGGGGAGGTAAAACCCCAAAAAATCCACGACATTGACGAAGATGAGTTGCTGCGCTCGGATGACGCTGGCATCGTCGAGTTCGGTGGGGAATGCTAAGTCGAGCACTCCCCAAACGCAACAACAACAGCACACAAACATCACCAAGGCGAGCCACGCCAAGGTGAAGGGTAACGACCGGACAAAGTCGTTTTCCCACCAACAGAAGAAAGCGCAGGCCAGCAAGGCCCGCTTCATTTTGGCAAAGATAGCCAAGAATGAGGCAGAGGGCAAAGCGGACCAGCGCGACTTGAGAGACAAAGCCCGATTCCAGGCCGTGATCGCGGACTTCGAGGCATATGAGAGGGAGCACCCGGAAGCGTTCCAGTAGCCCCAATCGAAGCGCAACCGCTCACACGAAGTGAGTGAGAGCGCTCCGAAAATGGCAAAGGACGCCAAAGGTGTTGCCAGAGCTACGTCCTTCGTCAAGCCGGCGAAGAAATTCAGCGAGGTGGCTAAAGACAGCCTGGCCATGGCACTGGTGGACGAGCTCAATGACGATGGGCGCTTGCTGTAGGAGAAGTGGGATGAGGTCGAGACCAGACTGTCTGAGATGGTATCAGACAAAATACTAGCTGAGCCAGCTGGTCCGACACCATCCTTCGACTCCTCAGACATGGTTCGAGGGAACCGGGTGATCACGTGCGACGATGAGTCTTCGAAGGACTTCCTGGCGGAGTGCGTCGCTAAGATTAGCGGCGCTTGGAAGGGGCTTAGCCTAAAGCTCGTCCCCGCCACGGACATCCCGAGAAGGCCCAGAGCTCGTATCTGGTTGCCAAAGGGGCTCTCGAACCATGACAGGGTGCTCAAGACTCTGAGAGCTCTAAATCAGGATGTCGACATAGCAGACTGGGCCATCTTGAAGGCAGAGCGAGAGATGAGGACAAGCCAGCCGTACTTGTTCCTCATCAACAAGCAATGCCTTCCACAGCTGGAGAAGACCGACTACAAAGTACGGTACGGGGTCAAGAAGGCAAAGATAAAGGTCTTCCTAACCGAGCCGGATGATAACCTCGAGGACGAAGTCGACGATACCAAGCAGCTGATGGAAGACTTTGTTATCGACGTCGTCGTCGATACCCGAAATAAATGCCGACAGTCGTGCAGGTCAACCTGAAACGTAGCTCGCACGCTTGAGCGAATCTGGCAGTCCTCTTCCGAGAGGAGGACATCGACATTGGCTTACTACAAGAGCCATGGACCAGGGACGGACAAATCTCTGGCATGGCCATTAAAGGATACACAACATTATACTCAAACTCGACAGGTAGGCCGAAGGCGGGTATAATTATTAAAAACAACCTTAATGCTCTTCTACATCCCAATCTTAGCAACTCTGACCTAGCAGTGGCCAGGCTTGAAGCAGCGGACGGGACAGCCTTACTAATAGCCTCCGGATACATGGCCCATGACGAGCTAGCACCACCTGAAGCGTTCATCAAGGTGATGCAATAGGCCGAGGAGACCAAAACGACGCTCATCCTCGGGTGCGATGCCAACGCCAGGCACACACTATGGGGAAGTAAGGAAACAAACGAAAGGGGTGAGTGTCTTTTCGAACATATTATCTGTCGTGACGTCACTATATGTAACAGAGGTGAAACGCCCACCTTCATTTTTTCCGAGTATGGAAGAATTTCAAGGATGGGAAGAGGTCCTAGACATAACCCTCCAAATGGAGTATAGTAACTATAAGGTAGGAAGTGGAGGGTTTCGACAAATACCTCTTTTTCAGACCATAGATATATTCTTTGAGATCTCGATGCCGACTAGAGAGACGGCACCGAAGCGTAACCCCCGTAACACAGACTGGAACAAATATGAAAAGATTGTACAGTCAAAGATAAAAAACAAGGAGGATCAAGGTCCGATCCACCTCAGAAAGAATAGACAAGGAAGTCGAGGACTTCACGAATATTCTCAACAACGTATACGAAGAGTCGTGCAGACTAACGTACTCTAAGAAGACATACTCGCAATGGTGGAACAAAGAGCTTAGCGAGCTCAGGAAAAAGGCAAGAGGAGCTTTCAATACAAGTTACGGCACCAAAAACTGGCAGCCGTATAAGGAAATACAAAGGAAATACAAAATATAAGGAAATACTTCCCAGGTAACCAGAAAGAGGAAACGAGTAGAGTGGAAAGACAATCGGCGGAACAACAGCTAAGAGTCGAAGACATCATCACCATGGAGAGACTCCAATCGGCGGTAGACTTCGACAAGTACAAAAGTCCGGGACCGGACGGAATCATACCAGCAATGCTGCAGGCAACAAAATCATGCACAGGGAGATGGCTGCAAGCAATCTTCCAAGCATGCATTAAAACAGCACACATACCACTTCCGTGGAAGGAACCAAAAGTAGTCTTTATACCAAAACCAGGAAGAAGAGAGAAATTGTATTGACAGTAATAAGCGAGTTGGTTTGGTTGGGGACGTCGGTCCCATTCAAATTGTCTTTATTAATTGCATTGTCCAAAGTTCTTATTGATATATTAGAGCTAAGGGCCGCGCAACTGCGCTGCCAGCAAGCCCGGCAGCGGAGCGGCTGTCTTATGTATATTCCTATGTACTTGGTTGCTGAAGGCAGCGACCAAGCGGGAGAGTCATATGCGCACATTCGGTTATACGTTATTATGCTGACACTGCACTTGATCGGTCATACACTTTATGTGTGCGATCATATTATGTCCTACTTCTGCTTGGACTTTTGTTATTAAATGACTAAGACGAAGAGTCATAGTCCCTACAGTGTGTACTCGATATGTGCGTATACTACAACATCCAAGCCAAGGATTACAGGCCGATCAGCCTGGCCTCATTCCTCATGAAGACAATGGAACGGATACGAGATATCCATATCAGAGAAAGAACGGAGAAAAACCTTTCCGAAGCACAGAATGCATACAGGAAAGGTACGTCCACTGAAACAGCACTACACGAAGTAGTGGGATACTTAGAAAAGGCACTGGTCTACAAAAACTACACATTGGCCACCTTCTTAGACATAGAAGGCGCCATCAATAACAGGATTGGAGTTGAAGCAGGCATCAGAAAATGGATCGGCGCAATGCTAACGAGCAGAAGGATAACAGCCGAACTGAGTGGCACTCATCACACGAGATACGTGAAGAGGGGCACACCTCAGGGAGGAGTTCTGTCTCCAGTGCTGTGGCTGATTAACATGGACGACATATTGAGAGACCTCAATAGCGAAGGAGTTGAAGTTGTAGCATACGCAGACGACGTAGTTCTACTCGCTTCAGGACCATTCCCAGACGTCATCAGCGAACTAATGACAAGGGCGCTGGAAAAACTCGACCAATGGGCAAAAGCCTGTGGGTTGGGCATAAACCCAAGCAAAACGGAACTTATTCTCTTTACAAAGAGAACAAAGATCCCCAGTTTCAGTAAACCGAAGATAGACGGTACAGAGCTAGAGCTGTCACAACAAGCCAAGTATCTTGGAGTGATCCTGGATACGAAGCTATCATGGAAACAAAACATCAACGAAAGAGTAAAGAAAGCAAGAATAGAATTCTACTCCTGTAGGAAGATGTTCGGAAAAAATTGGGGCATCAACCCCAAGACAATAATATGGCTCTACACAGCGGTTGTAAGACCCATACTCACATACGGAGCACTAGCATGCTGGCCAGCACTAACTAGGGCATACAACATCCAGAAACTTACAAGGATACAAAGATCGGCATGCGCAGGTGCAACGGGAGCACTTAGATCGTGCCCCGCAGCAGCGCTGAATGCCATTCTAAACATATTACCGATAGAACATTTCATAAGGAACACAGCAGCCCAAAGCGCGGTACAACTGAAGGCAAGCCAGAGCTGGAAGAACTACCACACCGGGCACTGTAAGATCCTGAACGAAATAAATGATCGGCTAACAGTAAATACCGACTACATGACAACCGAGATGCGGTTCGGCAATGCATATACTAAAAAATACCCAACAAGAGAAGATTGGAGAAGAGGGAGTGTAACCGAGCCAGATGAGGTAACACTCTACACCGATGGCTCAAAGATGAGCGGCGGGGTAGGGGCCGGAATCTTTGCCGAAACCTGGGGGATAGAAGAGTCCTTCCACCTCCCAGGGTCAGCAACAGTTTTCCAGGCGGAGGTCCTTGGGATTTTGAAAGCAGCTGAGACCTCCAGAATACCAAGGTAAGGATATACTCAGATAGCCAAGCAGCCATCAAATCTCTCGCAACAGCAAGGACTTAATCTACACTAGTCGCCAAATGTAAGGAGGCACTAAACAGACTCGCGGAACACAACAGGGTGCAGATAGCCTGGGTACCCGGGCACAATGACATCCCCGGCAACGAGAAAGCGGACGAACTGGCCAGAAAAGGGTCAGGAGAAATCGCAGTAACCACAGATATTCAAGTATCTCTGAACACGGTTCAGGTCGAGATCCACAACCACTTCAAAGTACTAGCCAGCAAAGAATGGTCGATGAAGGCGGAACACAGGGGATCGAAACTTTGCTGGCCTGAATACAATAGGAGGCGGACTGCAGAGCTGATCTCCAAGAGTAAAACGGACATCAGCAGGGTAACGGCAGCCATCACGGGCCACTGGCCAATAGGCACGCATGCCTGTAAGATGGGCCTACCCTATAACTCACACTGCTGAAGCTGCAAGGAACCAAACAAGCAGGAGACACCGGAGCATCTACTGTGTCACTGCCCTGCTTTCAACCAGCTTAGAGCGCGTCACTTCGGAGCCCACCAACTCGGGTCACTATGGGAAGTGGTGAGGCAGTCAGAGAGTGCCATCCTAGCTTACCTGAATGACACGGGCTGGTACTGAAGGGAGGCGCAGACTACAACCAAAACGATGGTGTGGATCAAAACGGAGCATAGCTCTAATTGGAGGTTACAAACAGTAACCTCACCACTGATACTTACCTACCTACCATATATCCGTAGAGGTTGCTCAGATGAGTATCTTACCCAAAACAGCATAAGAAAACCGCGTCAAACACTTAATTCCAATGTTTTTAATATAACTTTACGTTTTTAACTTAATTTTACTATTATGAAAATTAGCATATAGTGCTGTACAACAAACTCTCACGGCATAATTGGAATTTGTTAACAAAAATAGCACTTTTTTAACTTTTGTCAGCTACAATATTGCCTCCTTACTTCTTGCAAAGTTAAAACGCAAATGAAAATCGCTCACCACCCATATTAGTGATGAGAGGGAGAGTTTGAGAGAGCAAGAGCCTGCAGCGCCGTTTCATGCTGTTTCATTATGAATGCCTATTGATGAAAAGTTGTACTGCAGGGTTACGACATCCACGAATATACTCTTTTATTTCACGAGTCATATTTTTCTAATAGTATTGTCTCTTTACTTTGGCCAAAGTTTTGGTTATGCCAGTTTGACCTCCTTGAATGGGTTTATCATGAAATGTAGGCAGTATAGTTTATTTTTCTTTGTTATTTGTTATTAGGGTCACCGGGTTGATTAGCGCTACTCTCAATGATTTCAGTATTTTATTTTTAAAATCATCTTTTTAAAAATTATCAATAGAAACATGTTCAAAGATATTTTCCCACGGTTTCATTTTGAGTTGGCTGATTTCATATAAACCGGGCTGCGTATCAGTAGTATAAATACCCGATTAGCGAGTCGGCTCGGTCGAAGTCGCCGTCAGCTATTGATGAATTGTTGATTTCAGAGGCCTTTTGATGAAAAGTTGTACTGCAGGGTTACGACATCCACGAATATACTCTTTTATTTCACGAGTCATATTTTTCCAATAGTGGTGTCTGTAACGGCGCCTGAAGCGTTTTGACCCAAAAGTATGCACCTTAATTACATATGTAAATAGTGCGTTGCCAATTATTGCACTCCGGCTGCAGCTGCATCGGAGCAACCGATAGTGAGCAGCTGTAACAGAGTTGCAGTCTAAAAGCTTAGCTTTGGAACCACGGCCAACTTCACCGGCCTGAGCCCAAATTCCGGTCTCGTTCTTTTTATGGAAAATTCCGAAGCGACCACGTTTTAATTGAGTGCGGGTTCAATATAACCAAACATAACCAAGTCATCGACTTAATGCTTCTTTCCCACGAGGGAATATTTTCTCAAATTTTATCAAGTTGGCGAAAGGCAAGGTAAGCCACAAAACGCCCATAGTTTTCTGTCATAATTTTGACAAAATCTTTGTTTCGCGACCATGTGAAATAGGAAGGCGCATCATTAGCACCATCGTCTAGGAGGGCGCACCAGCCGCATCATCGCTTAGAAAGGCGCAGCAACTAGCTCGGCGGCCAGGGAAGCCGCGCCTAGCCTCCGTCCAGAGGAGCACCTCCGTCCAGCGGAGCACCGAGGGAATTTAACCTCAAAGTGTAGCAGCCTCTAGCCAGAACATTAAGTGAATAAATAGTGCGGATGTAGTGTGGGAGTGTAGTGTAGTCCCTAGTGTTCTCAGTGCAGCCGGCCATGGCCGTGAAGGTGGCCAAAAGCAGATTTAAGTCCCAAACTCGTGTCCGAGCCCCGCCTGTTAGAGGGTTAGAGTGAATATTGTGGTTAATTCCGACTTGAAAAATGTTGGCTTTTCGGCCCATACAGTGATCCTTCGATAAGAGAACCGAATATTTATTGGAAGTGAACCACACATTGTTTTTATAAACGGTCACGAGTTCCCTAATTTGGCGAGTGCCATGCTGCCAACGCTTGTTTACATTAACTACGCTGAGAGAAAGAAATTCGGAAATTAATTAATTTAAATTAAACTCTGATTATTATTAACTAGAAGAAGAAGAAATTTATTGAAATGTAATGAAAAGGACTGCAGTTGAACCAAACGAAAATTCGTAAATTAAATTAATTTTTGTAGAGTTAAAAGTGTTCAAAGAGAAATGATATGAAGAAACGATTTAGTCGCCCCGTAAATATTTTAAAATAAACCAGTAATTAAGCAGTTGTGAATTAATACGGCTTTAAGGTTAAAAAAATTTTTATATGGTTTAGCTGGCTACAAGTTGTGAACACTATTTGTTTAAATTAACCCATGGCGATCTTAAGTCGCATTCTTTTACAGCCATCGCTCGGAAGATCGATCTTTCGTCGCTGGAAAATTTATTTCACTGTGAGTTACAACAAACAAAGAGTATAATTATTGGCCAGTATTTTTGCCAAACTTTTAATTTAAATAAAAGTCGCTACCCAACTCCTATATTTGCCAAATTAAACGCTAGCATAAATTGACAATTAAAATCAATATGAATTTATTTAAAACTATATACTTAAAACCAAAACAAACAAAACCGACTTATCTTCGTTAAAGATAATAAATATTCTGAATATATACAATTTAAACTAAATCTAGCTAGAAAACCCAGAACATGATTAACACTGAAAGAATTTTATGAAACTTAAAAAGAAAGAAAATTAGAAAAATGTATTCTTGGGGAGAGCGGACTAGGAGCTCGATGCACAAAAGTGCAGTGGGAGAGAGAGAGCGAGTGCACTGGATCACACTGCCTCCGGAAAATAAACGCCCTTCTGGCGTGAACATTCTCCCCCCCCCCTTGCGAGGATACGCAGCAAAATTATAAGAAGAAAACCTTCGAGGCCCCCTTAGCGAGGATACGCTGTAGGAATATTACAGGAGGCCTTTGCTCGGGAAAGCGTTGGGTACGCTGAGCGCTCGTGGACGTGGAGAAGTGTGTGGTGATCCTGGCCACACGACTGGCATCGGTCGTCACTGCGGCAAGATCCAGTGGAATGGTGATGGGCGAGGCAATTGACGCAGTATTTCTTCTCGATGACTGCTTGGAGCCGTTTCTCTGCGCTAAGCCGAAGAAAACTTCCGAAGAGGATGGTTCCCTTGGCAGACTCGGCATGGGTAGGATAAAATACCTCGGGAACGTCTGCATTTCATCTCGTTGTACGGAACCCAGTAATTGGAAGAATGAGGAGCAGTTGTCACTCGTGTGGAGAACGAGGAAATTCTTTGGATCTGATCAGAAGCAGTATCAGGAGCAGTCGGTTCACTGGAGGAGCAGTTGCTTGGATGCAACAAAGTGTGATGCCGACCGTGACACCTGAAGCACTTGTGGGCGCTTGTGCAATTACGGAGTTGATGACCGCTTGCAAAGCAATTTAAGCACAACCGCTTCTTCTGGATATAAGATGTACGATCCTCTGTCGTCATCTGAAGGAAGCGTGGACATAAACGCACTGGATGGTTCTCTTTGGAACATACATCGCATCTTTTGGATATCGGAACGATCCTCGTACTGAAGGATTTCAGTATTCGTGGCGACACGTCGGAGTGTGTCGGTTCTGACGGATGGAGGCGCAACTTAGGAGGTTGGATAGAATCTATAGTTTCTAGAGTTCTAGGAATGAATCAAGTTCTTGCCACGTTGGAATTTCGGTTTTATTTGTTAAGGACTGCTCCCATAATGAGAGCGTGAGCTTTGGAAGCTTCGTGGAACACAAATAAACCAGGAGACAATCCCAATTATCCGTAGGAAGGCCGGACAAATTTAGGGATGTGAGGCAATTTTGAATTGTATTTTGCAGCTCTTTCAAGGCTGCCGAAGATTCCTGTGCAATGGACTGTATGTTTAGTAACTTCTTCAGTTGGCTGTTCACCAGCGCTCGCTTGTTTTCGAAACGCTCAGATAGGTTTTTCCAGGCTGAGCGGAAACCATCGTTGGTGAGTGGCGAATTGGAAACTGCAGAATGAGCTTCACCACTAGTCTTGGCATATAGATAGAACAACTTTTCAACAGGGGTCAGCGCAGGATTGTCTATATAGACCGCTGTGAAAAGGTCTCGAAAGTCGGCCAGCGAATGTAATCGCCCGAGAAAACTTCTGTTTCGCACGGAGGAAGCTGACAGCCAGACGGATAGGAATTTTGGGGCGGAACGGGTTGGATTTGAGCTGCATTGGACGCGATCGTATCGATCTGTTCCATGAGCTTTGCGGCACACCTTTCGTAAATAAAATAGGCATACTCGTATTTTGCCTTTAGAGTAGGTAAGGTGTCCCCCGTGCCCTCTAAGCCAACTGTAATTTGCTCTGAACAAGCTTCATATTCTTTCTCGACCTTATCCCATAGCGCTCGGACTTGGTCGAGATGAATTTGACACGTATATTTGGATGGACTGGGTGCTGCTGGATTGCAGACCTTGGAATCGAAGTGACTTAGACGGTCACAGATCAAAGTAAACTTAGTTAAACCGGAAGAAGTCATTCTTGATATTTAAAGAAAACTGGTTTATTTGTCGATGGATTAATTTGTGTTCGATTTAGTTATACATGTCGAAGCTGGAATTGGACTTTAGGAATGTATTAGGAATTTAATTTAATTGGGTAGTGTAATTTTATTGTATAGTGGTGGAGATGTACGGAGATGTACGGAGATGTACGGTCGCACTAATGCGGATATGGAAGCGCACTTGAATTTCTAACTGAATTAGTTAGTTGGAATTTTATAAAAAATAATTTTAAAATTATTTTGTGTGCCTGGATTTATTCAGTAGACCGCTGCTGTATTTTCCGCGGTACTGTTCTTGAAGATAAGGCGTGCGTGTGAATATGTGTGTGCAATGCACAATGTGCATTCGCCGTTTGCCAATGCAGAATAGCGGAAAAATTGCCAAAAATCGAATATGTCGAATATGTATTATGTATGTTTGTTTGGATGAAGCTCCTCTCAGAATAGAGCAAGGAAGAGCTGATAAATAAATGCACAAATTAAGTCGGCGTTTCTGTACCGTGATTTTGGGGATATATTTATTTATTTATAAGAGCGGTGGACTGTATTTGTAGAATTAGAATTATAGAATTTGTAGAATTATGTAGTTTAAAGTTTAGGAAATATTGCAAATATATTTATTTTAAGTTTAAATATTTATAAGTGTATATATTTATTAAATGTTATTTAAATTGCTTTTGGCGCTCGTAGATCAGTGGAGTGGACTGTATTGTATATCGGAGAGTGTAAATATGTAAATGCAAGCGGAACACAGTGAACGAAGAGAATTTCGGAACTAGAAGTTTCACTGTGGCTTATAGCATATATTTAATTTACACTTGTGGATTTTGGAATGTTTATTTACTATTATTATCCAGGATAGGAATATTTATAGCGTAAATTGTTGGTGCCGATTGTAGATAAGTGGACATATGTATGTAGGTGTAGAAGTGGAAATAAATGCAAGCGGATCACAGTGAACGAAGAGAAATTCGAAATTGAAAGTTTCACTGTGGCTTATGGCATATATTTAAACACACACTTTTAGTATGTTGAATTCGCGGAAAATGAATATAAATTAATTGCGACACTAGGATTCTACAAATCGGATTCGGAATTGGAAGCTGCCGTTGTGTCGGATCAATCGGACTAGGATTTAGACACAAATCATAAAAATTAACGGCAGGGCAGCAAAGTAAAATGTTTACTTATCTTGTGCGGTGTTGAAGCCACCGGAACTGCTGGAGTAGAATTATCCGGCTCGAAGGACCAAATGTTCGAAAGGGGGGTGGCTTTGTTCTGAAATGCACTCGATAAGAAAACACGGAAGAACTTCGGGGTGTTGCGCGACGTGCGTTTGAGGTCTTTATTGGTAGAATCGGAAATTAGTACTAACAAGAAGAAGCCTTAAAACTAACTTGGGGAGAGCGGACTAGGAGCTCGATGCACAAAAGTGCAGTGGGAGAGGGAGAGAGAGAGCGAGTGCATTGGATCACACTGCCTCCGGAAAATAAACGCCCTTCTGGCGTGAACACTAAACAACAATTTAAATTATTGATTAAAACTATTAATTAACCTAAGAGACATACAATGAAATTATACATATATTCATAAATAAAACATAATACTACCTTAATAGTAACCCTTATTTAGTATGCCTTATCCAATTCATTATTATCTGCTATCTTTCACCTGTTACGTAACTGATTTTTTTTGGGCAATGCCGGACTAGGTCATCCGTCCCAGGGCGGGTTTCGACCCGATGCCCGCAGTCCGCACAATAAACAAATACCGATATTAATCGGACGTCTCACACACAAGGTCTCCCATCACTACAGAAAAATGTAAACAAAACAAACAAACTACACGGACACTGGCGGAACCGAATTGGTGGCATTGATGGTGTCGCCACGACGCACCCACCCTACCTAGTGATGCCTCCTGGTCATCTTGGGGCATCACCCATCTCCGGCGGACCGGAGCCTATTCCAGGCGGTCTCGCGATCGGCCCATCTCCCCCAGGTAAAACGGCTTACTCAGCGTTCATAATTCGTAATTTTAATGCTTTATAAATTTCAGGTAAGATCTATCTCTAAACATGGCCGTTCTTATTCTACGTATTTCCCGATTCTGATCTCGGCGAGACCATCACCCAAACCCGGGATGCGCTCGCGCTAAGCCTGCGACTTTATTTTTTCGCGGAGGAGAACCGGCGCTCCGCACCAAGATTTGGCCACAAGCTGGCCTAGCTGAAACCCAAGATTCTACCTACTATCCCTACTGGAGCTCCAAAAGAAATAGAAGGGGGTTTTGTTTTGTGCTATCTCTAAACACGCTTCTTCAAAACCAAATTCTTTCTTTATATTTCAGCACTTGTGTTGCACTAATCCCTGGTAGGGGTTTTGAGGACGCGGAGGACAAGTCCGGAGAAATCACAGTAAGTTAGACACGCAAAATTTATACCAAATAAAGCCTTATACTAAAAATAAATAACTTAATTCTAATTGCAGCGAAGGACTTAAATGAAAATTTGCCGGCCGGTTCCCAATGGCCGCGACGGCTTAGTCTTGGCGAAAGAGACGAGTTGTGACCAAGGTGCGGTGGTGAGAAGGCGGGAAAGGCTGCGCCAGATTGCGCGTGGCCTGGATGGGACCGTCTGTGACGGTTGCAGTGGCAAGCCAGAAATCGGGCCCCTGCCGTCTAGCTCCGCTCAGGCACCCACAACGAAAATCTTCCCCTTCTCCGGGCGGCTGTAGCCGCGCTCGGAACGGACTCACCGGATCCGTCTAGGAAAGCTCGGCCTGTTGGCGATGGCGAATAGCTGCTGGAAACTGCCTCAGAAGGCGGCGACCCGGCTACGTCTGGATGCTTTCGGCGGTTTCGGTGTCACTCCACAGGTAAGTACAGGAAGCAAAATACCACTGCCACGCTGAAAAATTAATCACGATCTTAATTTTTGCCCTACCCTTTGCGGCCACTTTCACTCACGTTTTCCAATCGTTTAGTTTCAGCACTTAATCACTGCAGCCGCCCGCGTTCGATTCCTTCTTTCCACTACCTATTCCCTCGCTGTCTACGCCTCCCTATATGGGCTCGTTTCGTTGCCTGAGTTCCGCCTTCAGGAAACCGTTGGTTTCGGCGCTCAGGGCAACGATCGAGTTAGAGTTCAACATCCCTCTTTCTTAAACAGAGCTGGCCGAGATCTAGGGGGCGCCACCGTTCCCTTTTTCCCGGTTCGCTCTTTGAACCCCTCATCCCTAACCCTATCGCTCCCTAATCCTATCGATACATCGATGGCCCTTTAGCCCATTCCGACTGGAAATGCAACACCACCCAAGGATTTAGAGAGGTGCTACCGAGTTGCGTCTCGACGAAATCATTGGGAGCATTTGGATAGCTTGGTGACTTCGCCGGCATTGACCTACGGAGTAGTTTTGGAACGGTTTGGATGTTGGTCCCTGGATACTTTGTGTCTAATTATTTCCAGGTCAGATGCGGATGTCCTTGGCATGGTAGACGCCCAACCTTCGGCCCTGCAGGTCTTCCAGTTCGTATGCGTTGCCGCCCACTGCCTTCACCACTCTGGCCTTCAGGAACTTCTTGGCGAACTTAGCGTTGAACTGCCTCCCGAAATCACTGAGAACGAAGTTCCGGCGATACACCTCTTGGCCTGGCTTTGCGGCGAACACTCGGGCCCTCTGGTCGTATCTCTAACGACTACGCTCATACGAGGTCTCCAGACTCTTGCGCACTTTCTCCTGTACCACTCGCAGTTTGTCTGCCGTGGCCATCCCGGCCAGCTCGTGATCGCACAGCGACTGCAGCTTCCTCGCCAGGTTATAGCTGGAACCGTGCAGGAACATGTGATGTCCGAATACCGTGAAGAACGGTGCTTCGCCCGTAGCCGAGTGGATGGCGTTTCGGATGGCCACTTCTATTTCCGGAAGGTAAGCATCCCACTCCCGATGATCGCCCTCCAGGAACCCACGGATTGCTGCCAAAACGCTGCGGTTCACCCTTTCCGCTGCGTTGCACTGTGGGGAGTAGATTGGCGTCTTCAGATGCCGGACTCCAAAGCTCTCCATCGCTTCCTCGAAGATCTTCGATGTGAACTGCCGTCCATTGTCCGAGTGCACGACTTAGGGCACTCCAAATTTGTAGAAGACCTCGTTGATGAGGAAATCCACTACATTCGAGGCGGTTGCTTCCCTCATGGCCTTCAAGAACGTATACTTGGAGAAATGGTCCACCACGATGAATATCCATGCATGCCCCTTCTTGGACCTGGGATATTTGCCAAGGAAATCGACGTACAGGTTCTGGAAGGGTCGCTCCGTCTGTACACGCTCGCCGATCCCGACCATCATCCTATGGTTTGGGGTTTTCGCCTCCTTGCACACCTGGCACCCGCGGACAAACTCGCGCACCTGAATCAACATCCCAGGCCAATAGAACTGCCGCCGCAAGATCTCCAGCGTCTTCGCCACTCCGCCATGAGCTGCCGTTGGATCTGTGTGGGCTCGCTCAACCAGGCTGTGAGTCAGACTCTGCGGTATCCACAGCTTCCACGCAGATCCTTCCACTTCGTCGTCTAGCGTTGCCGGGGAGACTCACTTGAAGATGAGACCTTCCTCTATCCTGGGATCCGGTAAGTTATCCAAGTTTTCCTGCACCTCCTGGACTAACTGCTGGTACTCATCCCCAGCAAACTCGGTGGTCTCGAAACCCAGAAACGCCGTCGGATCCACGGAGATCTCCTCCACGCATCATGAAAGCGTGTCTGCCACCACGTTTTCGCTGCCTTTCCGGTGCTCGATGCTGAAATTGAAGCCCTGCAGCTGCAAAGACCATCTGGCCAGGCGTCCGAGAGGTCCTTCATGGACATCAGCCACTTCAGGCTTGCGTGGTCCGTGATGCACGTAAATGGCATGGCTTCCACATACGGACAGAACTTCCGGATCGCCAGGAAAGCTGCAAGGCACTCTTTCTCGGTGACGGTGTAATTCACCTGGTGCTTGTTCATCTTGGCCGAGAAGAAGGCTATCGGCTGCTCCTGGTTTTCCTCGTCCTTCTGGAAAAGCACCGCTCCCACCCCGATATGCGACGCGTCGCACTGGATGTAGAAGTGCCGCTTGAAGTCGGCGTAAACTAGGACAGGTGCGGTGGTGAGTGCCATATTCAATGCCTCAACGGCCAGCTGCGCCTCCGGACTCAACGAAAACTTTGCGTTCCCAGTTTTCTTGAGCGCTTCCGTGAGTGGTGCTGCTAGCGTCGCAAAGTTCCTCACGAAGCGCCGATACCAGCCAGCTGTGCCTAGAAACGCCCGCACCTCCTTAATCGTCCTCGGCTCTGGCATCCTCCTGATTGCCACCACTCTACCGGGATCCATTTGCAGACGCCCTCCACCTACGATGAACCCCAGGTAAGTCAAAGACTTGAAACAGAATTTCGACTTGTTTAGGCCTATCGTTAACCCTGCTTCCCTTAGGCATTCGGCCACTCTCCGCAGGTAGCGGAAGTGCGTCTCGATGTCCGGTGCCAATATCAGGAGATCTTCCAGATAGACGAACACGTTGGATCGAATCTCGGCTGGGATTACTCTATTCATAAGCCTCACCAACCTTTGCGCCGCATTGCAGAGTCCGAACGGCATCACTCGGAACTGGTATAGCGGCCGGCCAGGAGCTGTGAACGCCGTCAACTCCTTGCTTTTCTCGTCCAGCTCGATCTGCCAGAACGCGAACTTCAAGTCCACGCTGGAGATGTAGTGCGTCTAATCGATTCTGGACAGGATCCCATCGATACTAGGCAAGGGGTAAGCGTCTTTGATGGTAACTTCGTTCAGCTTCCTGGCATCCAAGCAGAACCTGTCCTTTCCAGGCTTTGACACCACCGTCGTCCTGTTGCTCCACGGGCTTTTGCTCTCCTCGATGACCCTCAGCGCCAGCATCTTGTCGACTTCATCCTCGACCATCTTCTGCTTCGCTGGAGACATCGGATAGGGCCGATCCTTAAATATTTTCGCGCCTTCTACCAGCTCGATGACGTGCTTCTCCAAGCTAGTGGTTCCCAAGCCATCACTCTCGAAAGTGAGGAACCTCTCCTTGATTTCGTCCAGCTCCCGGGACTCCGCTTCGGATAGCGTCCAGCATTCGGGATCCGCCTTCTCCTCGTCATCGTCTTTCTGCTCGGCATAGGGCTCCATTTCCCTGGCATGGATTTCCTCGGTCTTCTTCACGCCTCGAGCAGGGATTTGGCCCACCACCGCTGGAGCCAGGCCAAACGCCCGCCAGAAGTCGACGCCAAGATTCGCCGGCTGCTCCAGGTAAGGACAAAGATAAAAAGAATGTTTTCTACCCTGCCCTTGTACTCCACAGGTAAATTGACTCTCCCATGATCGACCGATCCTCGCTCGAGGCAGTACGCACCACCGAGAGTACCTCTGGACAGGCACACCCAACGCATCCAGGAGTTCCCTGCCACCTTTGCCAAGCAAACTGACACTCGCTCCGGTGTCCAACAATCCCGTCAGTTGCTGGCTCAGGATCTTAATGTCGGCAAAGGGTCTGGGATCGTGGTTGCCGCCCCGCTTGACCGCTGCGACGACTTCCCTGCGTTTTTCCCGACGCTGGCTGAACCGATCTCGGGCTTTCCGCACCGTTCGGGAGACTTTGCGCATCCCACCCAGCTGGTGTTGCTCGAAAATCCGGCTTCGTACTTCTAAGTATCTCCGCATGCGCTCTTCATAGGGTAAATATATTAAACTAATTGTATTATTCAAGTTACTACCTATTTGTTCTCTCCCCAGCTCTCTTACATCGCGGGGTTCCTCTCTGGGCGAGATCCTCCCGCTCTCGGATCGCCCAGCCGTCCATTTCCCGAGCAGTTCGGGCATTTCGAGCAACGATGTCCGCTTTTCCGCATCGGAAGCAAAAAACCTTCCTCAGCTCATGCTAGCAGTCCCGGAATCCGTGCCCCATGGCTCCGCAGTTCCAGCATCCTGCCCGGAACGGATTCCGCGGCCCTGCTCGGACTTCCTCCACCTCCAGAGACGGGTCCTCGCTGGCTCTGGTGCGAATGCCTCGCTGACCCTGTTCCGGTCCCCACTCGAGTAGCGCATCGGGGCCAAGTATGCGGTGCGGCTCCTGCGTCCGAAGCTGCGCTCCACCTCTACGCTTTCCTGCCGCAACTCGTCCACGGTGAGCAGTTCCATCGCGTACACATACCGTGCGATCCCCTCTCTCAAACCCTTCTTCATCACCTTTACCAAATGCCGCTCTGGCATTGGCTTTTTCAGGCGAGAAGCAAGAGTCTGCATGGCGTGCAGGTAGTCGTCAACGCTCTCCCCTGTCTGCTGCTCCCGCTCCAGAAGCTGATGCATCCGCTGGTGCTCCGTCTCATGGCTCTGGAACCTATCTAACAGAGCTCGGCGTAGCTGGTGCCAATGGTCCAGCCGGTGCTGCTGCACGTGGAGCCAGTACCACTCCAAAGCCCTTCCCGACAGCAGGGTGTGGAAATTCTTTAGGACTTCTTGCCACGGGCAGCGCGTTTGCCTCTGCAGGAACTCCAACCGGAACAAGAAGCCCTCGACATGGTTCCTCTCGTCCTCGCCGTTGAACGAGATATTCCAACGGTCCACTCTCGTGCTGTGGGCACTGCCTCCCGCATCCCAGTTAGCGTACGGCCGCTCATCCCGGAATTCGCCAGCTCTGCGGTCCTCCACGCGCCAGGGTTGACCTTCGCCGTCGTCTCGACGCCGCTCCTCGGCCTCCGTGGGCCAGCCTGGACTGCGGCTGTCGCTCCCCACGAGATCCTGTGCCCTCCTGGGCGGCTTCGGCGGGACCCGTGGTGGTCCCCTTGCTGCTTGATCTGTTCGGGGATGTCGGGATACTGCTCCGTGAGATGACCTGGCCGTCTCCATCGGAGGTCTCCCTGGAATTGGCTGCTGCTGACGTCCTGCTTGCAATGGCTCCTGCCGTTGTCCTGCTGACCCTTGCTGCTGCTGGATGGCCGGTCTTAGCACCTGGTTCATCAGCTGCATCATTTCCAGAAAGCCCGCCCGCATCTCGTCCCGCAAGCTCTTCTCGATCCCAGCACTCTGGGACTTGCGGTACGTCTCGGCTGCCTGAGCCAGGGCGAGGTTCACCGCCGACTGGACAGTGGAATCCACGGGCGTCTCCTGGAAGCGGACCGTCTTTTGAGCTGGATCTAATACCAGCAGGTTGTCCGCTGCAGCCCCTATGGCCTCGAAATCAAGGGATTTCTGAGTCCTCTGCTCCTCCGCCTGTTGTTCCGGCCGTCTCAACGGCGGCGTCCTCAGAAATCCAGTAGAAGTTCGGGGCGGCGCTAACCCGATCGCCCCCTCCGAATCCGTGGCCCACATTTCCTCTTCCTGGGCTAAAGGAACCTTCGACCTAAGCTCGTACGAGTGACCTGGCTCTCTCTCATCAGCCATATTTATTTCCCCTAATTCTACACACCTAACAAATATATATATAAGACCACTAGCACTAACAGCTACGAATAATTAAACACATAACAAATTAATCAACAACCAACGATGAATAAATAAATACATATTATTAGAAAATTAAATAAATAAATGGCAAAAAAATCCAATAAATATGGATAAATATAAAAATAAGTACGATAAATAAATAAGAAATAAATAAATATAATGTGATAAATAAATAAATAAATAATAAATAAACAAGCACCAAATAAATAGATAATTCCCTATATATAAATAAATATTCAGACAGTTAATTGATTTTCTTTCTAACTTTCAGGGGAGATGGAGCCGACCAACCGCCGGTGGACTCCGTGCCAGATTCCTGCGTCTGCAATTCGCCCAGTGTCGTCCCTACTACAGCCGCTCGTCAACTGGACTAACTTTCAGCTGAGCTGAAAGTCGCCAGTTAAGGACATCGGCCTTCCGAAGATCCTGTAGGATTTTCCTTGATGAACGTAACCTACGGTTCAAATTGTGGTGGTCGTGCAGCGCGCAGTTAGTACTGCGGGTCACGATCCCACCTCCAAGATGATCCCGAGGGCCACATCCACCAGGAAAACCCAAGAATCTACCCACAACATACATTACACCTGACAAACAAAACACGTTACGTTAAATTTAATAAATAACATGTATCCCTATCTACTATATCACAGTTTATATCACATTGTATTCTCGTGCCTCTCGCACGGATCTGAAGGACGAGGGGTGCAGATCCGTCCTTACGGACGAATGCCACCACCTGGCCACAGATAAACAAAGCGAACTGTGCCCAGGAGCAATTGTCCGTCCTCCTGCGGATCAAGCCTCCTAGGTCCTAACGGGAAACAAATAGAAAAAGGGACACGAATAACATACGCCTTGACCACCAGTCCCCTGCTCCTCGGTGCAATTGCAGGCCGTACAATAGGCCTCGCAAGCCACCGTTTCGTGGGGGCTGGTTGGTCCAGGACGTGGGTATGGAGACGTCGTCATCTCGATATTCCTTTTTATTTGTTTTTTTGATTGGGCGCCATATTGTTACGGAACTGCTTTTTTTTGGGCAATGCCGGACAAGCTCATCCGTCCCAGGGCGGGTTTCGACCCGATGCCCGCAGTCCGCACAATAAACAAATACCGATATTAATCGGACGTCTCACACACAAGGACTCCCATCACTACAGAAAAATGTAAACAAAACAAACAAACTACACGGACACTGGCGGAACCGAATTGGTGGCATTGATGGTGTCGCCACGACGCACCCACCCTACCTAGTGATGCCTCCTGGTCATCTTGGGGCATCACTCATCTCCGGCGGACCGGAGCCTATTCCAGGCGGTCTTGCGATCGGCCCATCTCCCCCAGGTAAAACGGCTTACTCAGCGTTCATAATTCGTAATTTTAATGCTTTATAAATTTCAGGTAAGATCTATCTCTAAACATGGCCGTTCTTATTCTACGTATTTCCCGATTCTGATCTCGGCGAGACCATCACCCAAACCCGGGATGCGCTCGCGCTAAGCCTGCGACTTTATTTTTTTCGCGGAGGAGAACCGGCGCTCCGCACCAAGATTTGGCCACAAGCTGGCCTAGTTGAAACCCAAGATTCTACCTACTATCCCTACTGGAGCTCCAAAAGAAATAGAAGGGGGTTTTGTTTTGTGCTATCTCTAAACACGCTTCTTCAAAACCAAATTCTTTCTTTATATTTCAGCACTTGTGTTGCACTAATCCCTGGTAGGGGTTTTGAGGACGCGGAGGACAAGTCCGGAGAAATCACAGTAAGTTAGACACGCAAAATTTATACCAAATAAAGCCTTATACTAAAAATAAATAACTTAATTCTAATTGCAGCGAAAGACTTAAATGAAAATTTGCCGGCCGGTTCCCAATGGCCGCGACGGCTTAGTCTTGGCGAAAGAGACGAGTTGTGACCAAGGTGCGGTGGAGAGAAGGCGGGAAAGGCTGCGCCAGATTGCGCGTGGCCTGGATGGGACCGTCTGTGACGGTTGCAGTGGCAAGCCAGAAATCGGGCCCCTGCCGTCTAGCGCCGCTCAGGCACCCACAACGAAAATCTTCCCCTTTTCCGGGCGGCTGTAGCCGCGCTCGTAACGGACTCACCGGATCCCTCTAGGAAAGCTCGGCCTGTTGGCGATGGCGAATAGCTGCTGGAAACTGCCTCAGGAGGCGGCGACTCGGCTACGTCTGGATTCTTTCGGCTTTTTCGGTGTCACTCCACAGGTACAGGAAGCAAGTACAGGAACCAAAATAAAAGGGCCGTGGCCAGTGTTCTTCCCACTGCCACGCTGAAAAATTAATCACGATCTTAATTTTTGCCCTACCCTTTGCGGCCACTTTCACTCACGTTTTCCAATCGTTTAGTTTCAGCACTTAATCACTGCAGCCGCCCGCGTTCATTTCCTTCTTTCCACTACCTATTCCCTCGCTGTCTACGCCTCCCTATATGGGCACGTTTCGTTGCCTGAGTTCCGCCTTCAGGAAACCGTTGGTTTCGGCGCTCAGGGCAACGATCGAGTTAGAGTTCAACATCCCTTTCTCTTAAACAGAGCTGGCCGAGATCTAGGGGGCGCCACCGTTCTCTTTTTCCCGGTTCGCTCTTTGAACCCCCTCATCCCTAACCCTATCGCTCCCTAATCCTATCGATACATCGATGGCCTTTTAGCCCATTCCGACTGGAAATGCAACACACCTTATATTTTGTTTATTATTGTGGATATATATCCTACTCTTAGGCACTGCCTAATTAAACCCATTTTGTACACATGCAGAGGTTTAAAATAGTAGGATGGAAATTTTATTATGCTGTTAGACTTAATTTATCGTATTAAAATGTATACTATAGAAATCATGGAGTAATTATTTAGTTGAACTCAGCTGATGATTCTGCAGTCGTAAAGGGTATCAAAAGGGATCACTCGAGCAAGACTCGAAGATTGTGATCATAGGTTGGGCGGGTCTACGATGACGTGACAACACCTACGTCTCATCACCGAATTTCTCTCCTCTTCTTTTCTTTCTCTAACCTCTTTCAACTGTCTCTTTTGGAATTTGTTTACGTTTCTCTACCCGATTGATTAATAAATAATAAGCCAATGCCAGATCAGACGGAGCAAGACCACCACCCCCAAAGCCGACGAGCTAGAGCCGGACCCTATAGCGTGCCCCCGCAAAGTCAGATCTTGGTCAACACTGTGCTTTAAAACGTTGCACGTTACATGTCTCTTTACTTTGGCCAAAATTTTTGTTATGCCAGTTTGACCTCCTTGAATGGGTTTATCATGAAATGTAGGCAGTATAGTTTATTTTTCATTGTTATTTGTTATTAGGGTCACCGGGTTGAGTAGCGTATTTTATTTTTAAAAACATCTTTTAAAAATTATCAATTGAAACATGTTCAAAGATATTTTCCCACGGTCAACCTGTCAACCGAGGGGGTAATAAAGATGAAATAAATTAGGGTCACAGCATGTAAAAGGACACTTGAGAAACAAGTGTTCAAGGGTTCCCACGATCGTGAGTGATCCTGTCCCGCACGTGTATGTTTATCAGGGGCACGTACTCGTTCACCCACGACCCTTCACTTAAAAAAAGGGACGGGGTGTAATGGAAAATACCGGGCGCGAGCTATCCCGCGCCGCAGCGATCCTGGCTCGCACGTGTACGTTCACGAGCAATCCTGAGTAAAAGAGAGGGTATGTAATTGAAGAAGGGAGCTAAATTCCTATGAAGGACGGTCACCAACGATCCTTGAAAGTCTGTGATTTTCCCAACACTCCGTCCACATACAACTGATTGAATGCTTGAAAGAACATGTTGAATTAGTTAACGCAACTAGGAGTGCGTCGGAGTTGGGTAAATGGATACACTTTTAACGGTTTCTCAACGAACTCAGAACACGCTTCAAAAGAGATAAGAAGGGTGGGGAAAAATTGTGAAGTGCTTCCCCAAATTTGTGGGTTTTTTTGGATTTTTGTGGGTCTCTGTATAGACTGAGTCTTAAGAGTTCGCTAGTTCGGCTGCAAGAACCTTGTTCAGCTACCCCTGGTCCCCATCAAGATCCGCTGTCAAGAGCTGAACCTTGGCTCACGAGTACTTCTAATGGGAGTTCGGCTACATGAGCCTTGCTCCACTACTACTACTGTCTACTTTTCAATTTACTCAGATGCTGTTGTCTCCGCTGCTCGCAAGAAGTGTCCCTGCCCTGAGCTACGTGTTGCCTTATATAGGCTGCGATCAGCTGTGAGCTCCTTCTCGATACACGATAATTATGGCTTGGCGACAGAGTTGCCATATCGCTGAGATTGGTCAATAACTATTAGCTGTAAAGTTCTGGGGCCCTCGCCTATTGTTGGCTTGGCAGAAGTAGTCGGTGTGCCCATTTTGCAGAGCTGGCGCTATCTTATTTATTTAAATGTGTTAATACAATATCTTATTCAAAATCATAATCTTAGTAGTAGTCGTCAATATGATAATATTATTAACATTATTCCTCATTATTTATTATTATTGTTAATTATTTATTATTATTTTAATTTATGCTCGAGGCGTCGCAAGGTACGATTTTTGTGTGCCGCGCTTTATTCTTCAGTGCAGTCACATGGGAGCCTGAGTAAACCATTTCCCCACCACCCCACCCCTTATGTAAAATTATGCTCTTCTAAGCTGAACACCTGAATTTTCATTTATGTCGTTGGGGGTGGCGA
Source organism: Drosophila aff. chauvacae BK-2020 (assembly GCA_018903765.1). Lineage (NCBI taxonomy): Eukaryota > Metazoa > Arthropoda > Insecta > Diptera > Drosophilidae > Drosophila > Drosophila aff. chauvacae BK-2020. The sequence continues at coordinate 867,433 of JAEIGO010000863.1, read as the reverse complement.
ACGTGAAAAGAGAATGTAAGTGTTATGTAAAAGACCTCATGCCTCTTTTGGGATGAGGGGAATGCTGCTTTTGACCTTTTCACCGTCCTGGGTGAAGTGAGTGTCCTTTGGCGGAATGCTTACGGCCTTTGACGTGACCTGCTCATCCCTCCCCTTTCAATGTACTGTGTGACCGCACTTGCTGACCTTTTCATCCTCCAATTTTGTTTACTAATTTATTTTTGAGCAAACAACAATTTTGGTAAAAAATATTAAAAGATCTTAAACATTATTTTTTCGAACATGGGTTACATTAGAAAATTTAAAAATTTAAAGCATTTAACATTTAAAAGCATTTAAAGCATTTAACATTTTCTAAAACGACATATTGTAATGTAAAGTTGAGAAATGCGCTTGGCTTTTGCTTTCAAAAATTACTCAGAGAATGCAGAATCAAAAGAAACATACAAAAGAAAATATGCGATTATCAATAACGGTACATTTTTGATTTGCATTGTCGTTTTCTGCAATGTCTCGTGAAAAAACTCACATCTATATTTCCGAGGCATCAGTGCAAACAAATTTTAAAATTAGTTTCATTAAACTATTGTCTCATGACTTGCAAGAATTGGCTTTTAAATTGGTCGACCTCACGCTTTCGTTTGAAAATACAACCGTAAAAAATGATCGGGCTATTGCCGATCTGTTTGCGCAGTTTTTTCAAACCACTTACTCAACTTCCACTGACAGTACCGCGGAAAATACAGCAGCGGTCTACTGAATAAATCCAGGCACACAAAATAATTTTAAAATTATTTTTTATAAAATTCCAACTAACTAATTCAGTTAGAAATTCAAGTGCGCTTCCATATCCGCATTAGTGTGACCGTACATCTCCGTACATCTCCGCCACTATACAATAAAATTACACTACCCAATTAAATTAAATTCCTAATACATTCCTAAAGTCCAATTCCAGCTTCGACATGTATAACTAAATCGAACACAAATTAATCCATCGACAAACAAACCAGTTTTCTTTAAATATCAAGAATGACTTCTTCCGGTTTAACTAAGTTTACTTTGATCTGTGACCGTTGTGACGCGTACCGCGCACAATTAAAGTATATTCAAATTCGAACGAGGTGCGCGCGCCCGCCCCAACAAACAAGGGCTCTGGCCACACTAATTCGGGCAAATTCCCAGGCAGCGGCCACACTATTCGGGCAAATCCACGGCCCGTGCAGGCACACTAAAACCCGCCAAGTGCTATATAAAGCCGGCCGCTAGCCTCAGAGCGGGCATTCGGTGGTCGGAGTCGACCAAGGTGGAAGTCACCTAGCGCGCAGCAGCAAGCAGCAACCAAGGAACTGGAACAGCGGTAACAAAGGAGTAAGACTTAACTAACCTAGGTATTGGCTGACGGCTTCGTCCTATTCCTCCATACTAAGTCTATATATATTTGCCATATTAAGTCTTGTGCAGACGGTTTCGTCCTTTTTCTCATACATCGCTGACGGTTTCGTCCTGCTGACGGTTTCGTCCTATTTCTCACAACTCGCTGACGGTTTCGTCCTGCAGACGGTTTCGTCCTTTTTCTCATATATCGCTGACGGTTTCGTCCTGCTGACGGTTTCGTCCTATTTCTCACAACTCGCTGACGGTTTCGTCCTGCAGACGGTTTCGTCCTTTTTCTCATACATCGCTGACGGTTTCGTCCTGCTGACGGTTTCGTCCTATTTCTCACAACTCGCTGACGGTTTCGTCCTGCAGACGGTTTCGTCCTATTTCTCATACATCGCTGACGGTTTCGTCCTGCTGACGGTTTCGTCCTATTTTTCACAACTTGCTGACGGTTTCGTCCTGCTGACGGTTTCGTCCTATTTCTCACAACTCGCTGACGGTTCCGTCCTAATTTTCTCAACACTAAGTATCTCGCTGACGGTTTCGTCCTACGTCATTAATACTACGTATCCTTATTGACGGCCTCGTCTCAATTAACCAATACTACGTAGTTCCGAGGACAAGGGGCGCGTCGCTGGATCCCCAATCATCCCACCCGGACGGCAGGAAGCACCTCCACGGACCCCGGACACGAGACCCCTTCCGCGGAATACGGACGCTTGTTGGTCGGAACCCCGGCTCCGGAAATAATTACTCTGTCACTGATATCAATAAAATATATATATATCTATTGTAAGCCTAGTTCAGGTTCAAACCAGCGTTGTTACTGGGGCTCGGGTCGGAATTTCCCTTTCTAGCACCACTTTCCTGAATCAAATAAATGTCCTGGATGATCCTGGCCAGCCCTGACCTACCCGAGGCTTGACTGAACGTCACAGGTGGCGCCCGAGCAGGTTTAAGTGGTGACTAATGGGAAACCGACGCCGAGAAGTGATGACGTATAGGGTACATGTAACGACAAAGAGGATGAAGGAAGACAGGAAGTAGGAAAACGTCGACTGAAGGAAACGGTCAGAGGAAAATCGTTTGGAGAGAGACTGGATACGAAACGAAGATGGAGCGGAAGATAAACATCCAAGATCTCGATCGGATACGAAGCTGGGGAATGCGGTATGATGGGACAACCAATCCTCTGGAGTTCATACAGAATATGGAGAATTGGGCGACCGGATTCGGCATTCAACACGACGAATTGGTACGAACAATGCCATTCGTGTTAGTAGACGCCGCGATGGATTGGTGGACCTGCACACCAAGCCAAATAAACAATTGGGCGATGCTAACAGAAGAGATGATGGAGTACTTCTGGCCAAGAAAGTTCCAGAAGCAACTCAAGGAGCAAGTTGTGCAGCGTAGACAGGGAGAAGCGGAATCTACGAGAGCATACGCAATGAATCTCATGAACTTGATGAGGTTTGCAGGGTATACGGACAAGGAAAAACTGGACCGGATATACTATAACTGCAAGAGCGAAATAAAGCTATTTACACGAAGAACAGGGTTTAAAACACTGCCGGAGTTCTTAAAGATAGCAGAAGTGGTCGAGATGATTGAATCAGGGAGTCTCGAACATACACAGCACACACTCAACCCAGAGGTCTGCGTGGGAGCCGACGGTACGGGGCAGAATACAGCCACCAAAACCGTCGGACGCTGTGAAACGGCGGCGAACCAACCGGAGCAGTCATGCCAGGTTGTGCCAGATCCATGGAGCACTCTAGACGGGAAAGAGACCAAGGAGTACATGAGGTCAGCCGTAGGGAAAGAGGCTTTGCAGGAGGCCGACGTAGAGGAAAAGGAAGAGGTTGCCGCAGAACCGGCGGACGAGGTGGAGAAAAGAGCAGAGCAACGTGGAGAAGTTGCCGCAGAACAGGCGTACGAGGCGGAGAGGAGCGCAGAGGAAAGTGGAGAAGACGAGGAGCGTGGAATCGAATATGGGGAGCACAGGAGTGAGGAGCGGAAGACGACAGGAAGAAAGAAGAAGAACAAAGAGCGAGCAGGAGAAGGCAAGATGCCGAAGTTCACGGCGAGGGCCAAAAAGTCCCGAGCAAGGCTGATCGAGCCAGGGGCACCGGGGACGGTCCGGAAAAGGACAGCGATACCGAAGATGGCAAGTCGACGAGAGGGAGATAGGCACGACGCGATGGCCTCGACGATGACGGATATCGTCCAACAGGGCCGGAGCGGGGCGGCCAAAACCCCAACGGAAGTCACTGGCGGAGCAAGCCCGATGGGGAGAAAGCCGCGACGGGAAGGCCCAACCGCAGACGGAACCGTCCGAATGGGCCGGACCAGAAGGGCTCACCTCCCTAGGACTGGCGGAGGACAGCAGCGACGGAACCGGGAGCCGGGAAAACAACGAGTAAGGACACAGTGGCGGCCACCATATGGCGCCACTATCGAAAGGAGGGGGGAGTGTGACGCGTACCGCGCACAATTAAAGTATATTCAAATTCGAACGAGGTGCGCGCGCCCGCCCCAACAAACAAGGGCTCTGGCCACACTAATTCGGGCAAATTCCCAGGCAGCGGCCACACTATTCGGGCAAATCCACGGCCCGTGCAGGCACACTAAAACCCGCCAAGTGCTATATAAAGCCGGCCGCTAGCCTCAGAGCGGGCATTCGGTGGTCGGAGTCGACCAAGGTGGAAGTCACCTAGAGCGCAGCAGCAAGCAGCAACCAAGGAACTGGAACAGCGGTAACAAAGGAGTAAGACTTAACTAACCTAGGTATTGGCTGACGGCTTCGTCCTATTCCTCCATACTAAGTCTATATATATTTGCCATATTAAGTCTTGTGCAGACGGTTTCGTCCTTTTTCTCATACATCGCTGACGGTTTCGTCCTGCTGACGGTTTCGTCCTATTTCTCACAACTCGCTGACGGTTCCGTCCTAATTTTCTCAACACTAAGTATCTCGCTGACGGTTTCGTCCTACGTCATTAATACTACGTATCCTTATTGACGGCCTCGTCTCAATTAACCAATACTACGTAGTTCCGAGGACAAGGGGCGCGTCGCTGGATCCCCAATCATCCCACCCGGACGGCAGGAAGCACCTCCACGGACCCCGGACACGAGACCCCTTCCGCGGAATACGGACGCTTGTTGGTCGGAACCCCGGCTCCGGAAATAATTACTCTGTCACTGATATCAATAAAATATATATATATCTATTGTAAGCCTAGTTCAGGTTCAAACCAGCGTTGTTACTGGGGCTCGGGTCGGAATTTCCCTTTCTAGCACCACTTTCCTGAATCAAATAAATGTCCTGGATGATCCTGGCCAGCCCTGACCTACCCGAGGCTTGACTGAACGTCACACCGTCTAAGTCACTTCGATTCCAAGGTCTGCAATCCAGCAGCACCCAGTCCATCCAAATATACGTGTCAAATTCATCTCGACCAAGTCCGAGCGCTATGGGATAAGGTCGAGAAAGAATATGAAGCTTGTTCAGAGCAAATTACAGTTGGCTTAGAGGGCACGGGGGACACCTTACCTACTCTAAAGGCAAAATACGAGTATGCCTATTTTATTTACGAAAGGTGTGCCGCAAAGCTCATGGAACAGATCGATACGATCGCGTCCAATGCAGCTCAAATCCAACCCGTTCCGCCCCAAAATTCCTATCCGTCTGGCTGTCAGCTTCCTCCGTGCGAAACAGAAGTTTTCTCGGGCGATTACATTCGCTGGCCGACTTTCCGAGACCTTTTCACAGCGGTCTATATAGACAATCCTGCGCTGACCCCTGTTGAAAAGTTGTTCTATCTATATGCCAAGACTAGTGGTGAAGCTCATTCTGCAGTTTCCAATTCGCCACTCACCAACGATGGTTTCCGCTCAGCCTGGAAAAACCTATCTGAGCGTTTCGAAAACAAGCGAGCGCTGGTGAACAGCCAACTGAAGAAGTTACTAAACATACAGTCCATTGCACAGGAATCTTCGGCAGCCTTGAAAGAGCTGCAAAATACAATTCAAAATTGCCTCACATCCCTAAATTTGTCCGGCCTTCCTACGGATAATTGGGATTGTCTCCTGGTTTATTTGTGTTCCACGAAGCTTCCAAAGCTCACGCTCTCATTATGGGAGCAGTCCTTAACAAATAAAACCGAAATTCCAACGTGGCAAGAACTTGATTCATTCCTAGAACTCTAGAAACTATAGATTCTATCCAACCTCCTAAGTTGCGCCTCCATCCGTCAGAACCGACACACTCCGACGTGTCGCCACGAATACTGAAATCCTTCAGTACGAGGATCGTTCCGATATCCAAAAGATGCGATGTATGTTCCAAAGAGAACCATCCAGTGCGTTTATGTCCACGCTTCCTTCAGATGACGACAGAGGATCGTACATCTTATATCCAGAAGAAGCGGTTGTGCTTAAATTGCTTTGCAAGCGGTCATCAACTCCGTAATTGCACAAGCGCCCACAAGTGCTTCAGGTGTCACGGTCGGCATCACACTTTGTTGCATCCAAGCAACTGCTCCTCCAGTGAACCGACTGCTCCTGATACTGCTTCTGATCAGATCCAAAGAATTTCCTCGTTCTCCACTCGAGTGACAACTGCTCCTCATTCTTCCAATTACTGGGTTCCGTACAACGAGATGAAATGCAGACGTTCCCGAGGTATTTTATCCTACCCATGCCGAGTCTGCCAAGGGAACCATCCTCTTCGGAAGTTTTCTTCGGCTTAGCGCAGAGAAACGGCTCCAAGCAGTCATCGAGAAGAAATACTGCGTCAATTGCCTCGCCCATCACCATTCCACTGGATCTTGCCGCAGTGACGACCGATGCCAGTCGTGTGGCCAGGATCACCACACACTTCTCCACGTCCACGAGCGCTCAGCGTACCCAACGCTTTCCCGAGCAAAGGCCTCCTGTAATATTCCTACAGCGTATCCTCGCTAAGGGGGCCTCGAAGGTTTTCTTCTTATAATTTTGCTGCGTATCCTCGCAAGGGGGGGAGAATGTTCACGCCAGAAGGGCGTTTATTTTCCGGAGGCAGTGTGATCCAGTGCACTCGCTCTCTCTCTCCCTCTCCCACTGCACTTTTGTGCATCGAGCTCCTAGTCCGCTCTCCCCAAGAATACATTTTTCTAATTTTCTTTCTTTTTAAGTTTCATAAAATTCTTTCAGTGTTAATCATGTTCTGGGTTTTCTAGCTAGATTTAGTTTAAATTGTATATATTCAGAATATTTATTATCTTTAACGAAGATAAGTCGGTTTTGTTTGTTTTGGTTTTAAGTATATAGTTTTAAATAAATTCATATTGATTTTAATTGTCAATTTATGCTAGCGTTTAATTTGGCAAATATAGGAGTTGGGTAGCGACTTTTATTTAAATTAAAAGTTTGGCAAAAATACTGGCCAATAATTATACTCTTTGTTTGTTGTAACTCACAGTGAAATAAATTTTCCAGCGACGAAAGATCGATCTTCCGAGCGATGGCTGTAAAAGAATGCGACTTAAGATCGCCATGGGTTAATTTAAACAAATAGTGTTCACAACTTGTAGCCAGCTAAACCATATAAAAATTTTTTTTAACCTTAAAGCCGTATTAATTCACAACTGCTTAATTACTGGTTTATTTTAAAATATTTACGGGGCGACTAAATCGTTTCTTCATATCATTTCTCTTTGAACACTTTTAACTCTACAAAAATTAATTTAATTTACGAATTTTCGTTTGGTTCAACTGCAGTCCTTTTCATTACATTTCAATAAATTTCTTCTTCTTCTAGTTAATAATAATCAGAGTTTAATTTAAATTAATTAATTTCCAAATTTCTTTCTCTCAGCGTAGTTAATGTAAACAAGCGTTGGCAGCATGGCACTCGCCAAATTAGGGAACTCGTGACCGTTTATAAAAACAATGTGTGGTTCACTTCCAATAAATATTCGGTTCTCTTATCGAAGGATCACTGTATGGGCCGAAAAGCCAACATTTTTCAAGTCGGAATTAACCACAATATTCACTCTAACCCTCTAACAGGCGGGGCTCGGACACGAGTTTGGGACTTAAATCTGCTTTTGGCCACCTTCACGGCCATGGCCGGCTGCACTGAGAACACTAGGGACTACACTACACTCCCACACTACATCCGCACTATTTATTCACTTAATGTTCTGGCTAGAGGCTGCTACACTTTGAGGTGAAATTCCCTCGGTGCTCCGCTGGACGGAGGTGCTCCTCTGGACGGAGGCTAGGCGCGGCTTCCCTGGCCGCCGAGCTAGTTGCTGCGCCTTTCTAAGCGATGATGCGGCTGGTGCGCCCTCCTAGACGATGGTGCTAATGATGCGCCTTCCTATTTCAAATGGTCGCGAAACAAAGATTTTGTCAAAATTAAAACTATGGGCGTTTTGTGGCTTACCTTGCCTTTCGCCAACTTGAAAAAATTTGAGAAAATATTCCCTCGTGGGAAAGAAGCATTAAGTCGATGACTTGGTTATGTTTGGTTATATTGAACCCGCACTCAATTAAAACGTGGTCGCTTCGGAATTTTCCATAAAAAGAACGAGACCGGAATTTGGGCTCAGGCCGGTGAAGTTGGCCGTGGTTCCAAAGCTAAGCTTTTTAGACTGCAACTCTGTTACAGCTGCTCACTATCGGTTGCTCCGATGCAGCTGCAGCCGGAGTGCAATAATTAGCAACGCACTATTTACATATGTAATTAAGGTGCATACTTTTGGGTCAAAACGCTTCAGGCGCCGTTACAGTCACCACTATTGGAAAAATATGACTCGTGAAATAAAAGAGTATATTCGTGGATGTCGTAACCCTGCAGTACAACTTTTCATCAAAAGGCCTCTGAAATCAACAATTCATCAATAGCTGACGGCGACTTCGACCGAGCCGACTCGCTAATCGGGTATTTATACTACTGATACGCAGCCCGGTTTATATGAAATCAGCCAACTCAAAATGAAACCGTGGGAAAATATCTTTGAACATGTTTCTATTGATAATTTTTAAAAAGATGATTTTAAAAATAAAATACTGAAATCATTGAGAGTAGCGCTAATCAACCCGGTGACCCTAATAACAAATAACAAAGAAAAATAAACTATACTGCCTACATTTCATGATAAACCCATTCAAGGAGGTCAAACTGGCATAACCAAAACTTTGGCCAAAGTAAAGAGACAATACTATTAGAAAAATATGACTCGTGAAATAAAAGAGTATATTCGTGGATGTCGTAACCCTGCAGTACAACTTTTCATCAATAGGCATTCATAATGAAACAGCATGAAACGGCGCTGCAGGCTCTTGCTCTCTCAAACTCTCCCTCTCATCACTAATATGGGTGGTGAGCGATTTTCATTTGCGTTTTAACTTTGCAAGAAGTAAGGAGGCAATATTGTAGCTGACAAAAGTTAAAAAAGTGCTATTTTTGTTAACAAATTCCAATTATGCCGTGAGAGTTTGTTGTACAGCACTATATGCTAATTTTCATAATAGTAAAATTAAGTTAAAAACGTAAAGTTATATTAAAAACATTGGAATTAAGTGTTTGACGCGGTTTTCTTATGCTGTTTTGGGTAAGATACTCATCTGAGCAACCTCTACGGATATATGGTAGGTAGGTAAGTATAAGTGGTGAGGTTACTGTTTGTAACCTCCAATTAGAGCTATGCTCCGTTTTGATCCACACCATCGTTTTGGTTGTAGTCTGCGCCTCCCTTCAGTACCAGCCCGTGTCATTCAGGTAAGCTAGGATGGCACTCTCTGACTGCCTCACCACTTCCCATAGTGACCCGAGTTGGTGGGCTCCGAAGTGACGCGCTCTAAGCTGGTTGAAAGCAGGGCAGTGACACAGTAGATGCTCCGGTGTCTCCTGCTTGTTTGGTTCCTTGCAGCTTCAGCAGTGTGAGTTATAGGGTAGGCCCATCTTACAGGCATGCGTGCCTATTGGCCAGTGGCCCGTGATGGCTGCCGTTACCCTGCTGATGTCCGTTTTACTCTTGGAGATCAGCTCTGCAGTCCGCCTCCTATTGTATTCAGGCCAGCACAGTTTCGATCCCCTGTGTTCCGCCTTCATCGACCATTCTTTGCTGGTTAGTACTTTGAAGTGGTTGTGGATCTCGACCTGAACCGTGTTCAGAGATACTTGAATATCTGTGGTTACTGCGATTTCTCCTGACCCTTTTCTGGCCAGTTCGTCCGCTTTCTCGTTGCCGGGGATGTCATTGTGCCCGGGTACCCAGGCTATCTGCACCCTGTTGTGTTCCGCGAGTCTGTTTAGTGCCTCCTTACATTTGGCGACTAGTGTAGATTAAGTCCTTGCTGTTGCGAGAGATTTGATGGCTGCTTGGCTATCTGAGTATATCCTTACCTTGGTATTCTGGAGGTCTCAGCTGCTTCAAAATCCCAAGGACCTCCGCCGGAAAACTGTTGCTGACCCTGGGAGGTGGAAGGACTCTTCTATCCCCCAGGTTCCGGCAAAGATTCCGGCCCCTACCCCGCCGCTCATCTTTGAGCCATCGGTGTAGAGTGTTACCTCATCTGGCTCGGTTACACTCCCTCTTCTCCAATCTTCTCTTGTTGGGTATTTTTTAGTATATGCATTGCCGAACCGCATCTCGGTTGTCATGTAGTCGGTATTTACTGTTAGCCGATCATTTATTTCGTTCAGGATCTTACAGTGCCCGGTGTGGTAGTTCTTCCAGCTCTGGCTTGCCTTCAGTTGTACCGCGCTTTGGGCTGCTGTGTTCCTTATGAAATGTTCTATCGGTAATATGTTTAGAATGGCATTCAGCGCTGCTGCGGGGCACGATCTAAGTGCTCCCGTTGCACCTGCGCATGCCGATCTTTGTATCCTTGTAAGTTTCTGGATGTTGTATGCCCTAGTTAGTGCTGGCCAGCATGCTAGTGCTCCGTATGTGAGTATGGGTCTTACAACCGCTGTGTAGAGCCATATTATTGTCTTGGGGTTGATGCCCCAATTTTTTCCGAACATCTTCCTACAGGAGTAGAATTCTATTCTTGCTTTCTTTACTCTTTCGTTGATGTTTTGTTTCCATGATAGCTTCGTATCCAGGATCACTCCAAGATACTTGGCTTGTTGTGACAGCTCTAGCTCTGTACCGTCTATCTTCGGTTTACTGAAACTGGGGATCTTTGTTCTCTTTGTAAAGAGCATAAGTTCCTTTTTGCTTGGGTTTATGCCCAACCCACAGGCTTTTGCCCATTGGTTGAGTTTTTTCAGCGCCCTTGTCATTAGTTCGCTGATGACGTCTGGGAATGGTCCTGAAGCGAGTAGAACTACGTCGTCTGCGTATGCTACAACTTCAACTCCTTCGCTATTGAGGTCTCTCAATATGTCGTCCATGTTAATCAGCCACAGCAGTGGAGACAGAACTCCTCCCTGAGGTGTGCCCCTCTTCACGTATCTCGTGTGATGAGTGCCACTCAGTTCGGCTGTTATCCTTCTGCTCGTCAGCATTGCGCCGATCCATTTTCTGATGCCTGCTTCAACTCCAATCCTGTTATTGATGGCGCCTTCTATGTCTAAGAAGGTGGCCAATGTGTAGTTTTTGTAGACCAGTGCATTTTCTAAGTATCCCACTACTTCGTGTAGTGCTGTTTCAGTGGACGTACCTTTCCTGTATGCATTCTGTGCTTCGGAAAGGTTTTTCTCCGTTCTTTCTCTGATATAGATATCTAGTATCCGTTCCATTGTCTTCATGAGGAATGAGGCCAGGCTGATCGGCCTGTAATCCTTGGCTTGGATGTTGTAGTATACGCACATATCGAGTACACATTGTAGGGACTATGACTCTTCGTCTTAGTCATTTAATAACAAAAGTCCAAGCAGAAGTAGGACATAATATGATCGCACACATAAAGTGTATGACCGATCAAGTGCAGTGTCAGCATAATAACGTATAACCGAATGTGCGCATATGACTCTCCCGCTTGGTCGCTGCCTTCAGCAACCAAGTACATAGGAATATACATAAGACAGTCGCTCCGCTGCCGGGCTTGCTGGCAGCGCAGTTGCGCGGCCCTTAGCTCTAATATATCAATAAGAACTTTGGACAATGCAATTAATAAAGACAATTTGAATGGGACCGACGTCCCCAACCAAACCAACTCGCTTATTACTGGCAATACAATTTCTCTCTTCTTCCTGGTTTTGGTATAAAGACTACTTTTGGTTCCTTCCACGGAAGTGGTATGTGTGCTGTTTTAATGCATGCTTGGAAGATTGCTTGCAGCCATCTCCCTGTGCATGATTTTGTTGCCTGCAGCATTGCTGGTATGATTCCGTCCGGTCCCGGACTTTTGTACTTGTCGAAGGAGTCTACCGCCGATTGGAGTCTCTCCATGGTGATGATGTCTTCGACTCTTAGCTGTTGTTCCGCCGATTGTCTTTCCACTCTACTCGTTTCCTCTTTCTGGTTACCTGGGAAGTATTTCCTTATATTTTGTATTTCCTTTGTATTTCCTTATACGGCTGCCAGTTTTTGGTGCCGTAACTTGTATTGAAAGCTCTTCTTGCCTTTTTCCTGAGCTCGCTAAGCTCTTTGTTCCACCATTGCGAGTATGTCTTCTTAGAGTACGTTAGTCTGCACGACTCTTCGTATACGTTGTTGAGAATATTCGTGAAGTCCTCGACTTCCTTGTCTATTCTTTCTGAGGTGGATCGGACCTTGATCCTCCTTGTTTTTTATCTTTGACTGTACAATCTTTTCATATTTGTTCCAGTCTGTGTTACGGGGGTTACGCTTCGGTGCCGTCTCTCTAGTCGGCATCGAGATCTCAAAGAATATATCTATGGTCTGAAAAAGAGGTATTTGTCGAAACCCTCCACTTCCTACCTTATAGTTACTATACTCCATTTGGAGGGTTATGTCTAGGACCTCTTCCCATCCTTGAAATTCTTCCATACTCGGAAAAAATGAAGGTGGGCGTTTCACCTCTGTTACATATAGTGACGTCACGACAGATAATATGTTCGAAAAGACACTCACCCCTTTCGTTTGTTTCCTTACTTCCCCATAGTGTGTGCCTGGCGTTGGCATCGCACCCGAGGATGAGCGTCGTTTCGGTCTCCTCGGCCTATTGCATCACCTTGATGAACGCTTCAGGTGGTGCTAGCTCGTCATGGGCCATGTATCCGGAGGCTATTAGTAAGGCTGTCCCGTCCGCTGCTTCAAGCCTGGCCACTGCTAGGTCAGAGTTGCTAAGATTGGGATGTAGAAGAGCATTAAGGTTGTTTTTAATAATTATACCCGCCCTCGGCCTACCTGTCGAGTTTGAGTATAATGTTGTGTATCCTTTAATGGCCATGCCAGAGATTTGTCCGCGGGCCCGAGGGGTTTGGGGCTTTGAAGGTGGTCGACTGTGGCTTCGCCCCTAAGCCACGGCAAGGCTAGTTCCGACCCAAGGTTGCCCGGCCCTGGGAAGGCTCCGTTCGAACACAGCTGGATTAACCCCTTAGCTGCGAACCGAAAGTCAGAGGACACGGGTCGCGTTACACGCCTGACTTGAGGGGAGGTCGTTTAAAGACTTGCCCAGGTCTCGGTAGGGAAGTGGAGTCATAGGAATTGTGGATAGAGGATTCACGCTCGTTTTAGCCGTACCTTGGTACGTTTCCAGGAGGTACCGCGCGGTGGACCCTCTCCGAGGAGAGGGTGGTGTCTATCAAATTGATATTCACATACGAGTCGACTTGATGCACCAGAAAGCCAAGGAATATACATCAGCAAAAACCCTGCTGATCTTGCCTTGGTCTGATGCACCCTTACCACCTGTTCACGCCAGAAGGGCGTTTATTTTCCGGAGGCAGTGTGATCCCCTACACTCGCTCTCTCTCTCCCTCTTCCACTGCACTTTCGTGCAGAGAGCTTCTAATACGCTCTTCCTAAGCTAGTTTTAGGCCTTCTTCAGTTTTTAGTACTAATTTACGATTACCCAAATAAAGACGCACGTCGCGTAATACTCCGAAAGTTCTTCCGTGTTTTTTATTGAGTGCATTTTAGATTAAAGCCATCCCCCTCCGAACATTTGGTCCATCAGAGCCGGATATTTCTAGTCCAGCAGCTCCGGTGGCTTTAACACCGCACAAGATAATTTAACATACAACGAATGTTTGTTGGGAGCGAGCAGATGGTATTGTGAGAGCAGAGGAATGCACGCGCTGGTTCCGCTCCAAATTAGTTCGATAGATGGGTGTGGGCGTAGTAGAAAAAGCTGCTTTCGCAAAGGCTCGAGCAATTCATTATATTTATTAATTATATGCATTCGCGTGCAGGGGTAGGGAAAGAGAAAGAGAAAGAAAGAGACAGGGGACAGACCAAAGAGAGAAAAAAAGAGAATGTGGCAGAAGGCAGCTAGTTGCGGATGCTGAGTTGATATTTAGCACCCATTAACCCCACCCTACCTTGATCGCTTGCTACAGCCAAGGCTGGCAATCCCTTATAAAAGCTACCCTAGGTTTGGGACATCCTTCATGATTAGCTTGGCTTCCAATGATAAAAACAGTTTAGCTCGACTTCATCATTATAATTTTATTTCCTACACTATTCATAATTATCTTCTATTATTATTTTAAATTAAAAATTATTTAAATTTATTTAATATTATTCTATTCATTTTTCGTTTAATTGGCTAATTCATTGGCGAGGAGAAATATTTAAAAACACTGCTGTGAAAATTAGAAAGTTAGGTAAATGTAGGTATAATATAAATAATTATAAGTGAAAATAAAAAACTAAGAGTGCATAACTAGATTATTTCCTAAGAATTCAAATTTATCTAGAAATATTCAAAAATAATTTTTATAATATTAACTGTAATTTCTTCTTATTCAGAAATGTTTAAAATATTAGAGAAGTTAGTTTTAATTCAAAGGAAAACAATTGATTAATATGACCGAAATAAATTTGTTACAGTGTATGCCATCATACCAAAAGTTTTTCCTAAAGAGAGGAAATATTTAATTTAATCATAAGCATACACTGCCAGAAAACGCTGGAAACAAAATGTATTTCGAGATATTAAATTTATTTTTAAACTCTAATACCGATTACGCATCGAGTATAAAATATTATACTCCTCAACGGAGTGGCAATCTGGTGGCCAGCTATAAAGCGGTCTACCTGCCTGGGCAAGTTAAGAAAAATTCAACGCATGGCGGAGATCTGTATGACAGGCAGCCTGCGCACAACTCCGGGAGACGCCTTGGACGTTCTCCTGGATATCCTCCCAATTGAACTAATGGGAGAGATGACCGCGTCACTCTCGGCATTAAGGCTGAAGGGCGCGGGTCTGTGGAGAAGACTGAGTTTCGGACACACGAACCTCGGCTCTGCTCCACACCTTACACTGACTACTGTGTCCCCACTGAACACCCCATCACTCCCTTCCAGGTTTACATCCCCGACAGAACGGAATGGAACATAGGACCCCCTGGATCCCTAGGCTCCCTTCACATCTACACGGATGGCTCAAAACTGGACGGCCGGGTGGGAGGAGGTATATACTCTGAACACCTGGGATTAAACGTCTCGTTTAGGCTTCCCGACCACTGCAGAGTCTTTCAGGCGGAAGTTTACGCCATCAAAGAAGCCCTTGATCAGCTCCCCCAACTAGGGGCAGAGCTCCCTTATGCATTTTCTCTGACAGTCAGGCCGCCCTGAAGTCACTCGAATCTATTTCTTCCAACTCGAAGACCATCAACGACGGCCGCAGATCTCTTCACGAGATGGCGGAGCAGTACGACCTCCACCTCATTTGGGTCCCAGGACATAGGGACATCGAGGGCAACTGCGCTGCCGATGAGCTGGCCCGGCAGGGTACAACCTCCCCTCTTCAGCCGGAGAGGGAGTCAGTAGACATGCCCTTGGCCACTCGCAGACTACTCTGTAGGGAGTACTTCCACCTCCTCGCGGACAGGAAATGCGAAAACCTCATCAGCGAAACGCTCAAAGGAGCTAGTGTCACTAAGCAGGGAAAGCTTCGCCCTGGCCGTTAGGGCCCTTACTGGTCACTGGCTGCTTGGAACACATGCGTCCAGGCTGTCGGTGCACCATAATGACTTCTGTAGAAGCTGTAGGGATGAGGAGGAAGAGGAGACCGGACGGAGACCGGAGGAGAGCAGACGAAGACTGCAGTTCCTGGGCTTCCCCACCTTTGTGGATCTCGCAGAGCTATGCGAGACATCACCGAGGCAGATAATCCGATTCATACAATCATCGGGTTGGTCCTCTCTTACGTAGCACTGGTCATCGGCCCATGAGTACCTGCATCGGACGGGGACCTAAGCCTATGCGGCATCACAAAGAGCCTCCTCAGGCTCAAGTGGATGGTCCGGCTCTCTGAGCCAGCCATCACCGCCCTTACCTAACCTAATTCATGTTAAAGGTTTGCACTGATGATTTTAGTTTGGGGGAGGGTTTCACTTATTTATGTTTTTGCCAAAAACTTTTTGGTTTCACTTCACTTGTAATTTTTCCCGCAGGTTTGATATTTCATTTTTCACTCTGCCAATATATTTTCAGAGAAATTTTCGAATGGAAAAACAACTATTTCATAAGTGAAATTATTAAAGGAGAAAACAAGAACTAACCTAGATTTTTACTACTAACTTAACTAAGGCATATTGCCGCGATCCTCAGCTACATTTGCGGCTGAGCCTGATTTAGGTTGAGATTACATGACTCGGTTGTTAATTAATTTGATTTTGGAAAATCAGGAGAGTTTTCCCGAAGAAAATATGTTTAAAATGAGACTGGCGGCTATCAGCCTAGCTGGGGAATTTCCGCTGCGAAGGTGAAGAAGAATACGAGCTCGATGTTCGGTTCCAACAATTTATTGCGCGGGCGCAGCCAGCAGCTTCGACATCAGTTTTTCGACTCTTTTTACGAGCAGCATCCGAACATTGTGATGCTGCGACGGGCGAAAGCTTATCAGTTTGATCTAAACCACTCGACTCTGCTTGAGCGCACTGATAAGCTTTTTACATTTCATTGTTTACATTTGGTTTGTTTACATTTCATACCGAATTCATATTTAACAATACTAAGCTTATATATAACTTATTTAACAATGAAAACTTAAACTACTGCTCCGACATTCCGGCCCCGTTAAAGGCCTCCGGCTCTTTGATCTCCTCGACAGGAGCAGTGTGCACTGGCAACAATGCCAGCTTGTGGATGGCGCGCTTGATGACGCCTCCTGACGTCCGTACTTCGGCCACACGCACTCTACCGTCCTCGCCTGCTGTTGTTGCCACCACGCGGCCTGTTAGCCAACGCTGTGGGGGTACTTTGTCCTCGTGAACGATTACTAGGCAACCGACCTCCAGATCGCGGCATCCGACACTCCACTTGTTGCGCTGCTGCAGGCTGGCGATGTAGTCCTTGGACCAGCCGTCCCAAAACTGCTGCTTGAGAGCGGACAGCATTCGCCACCGCTTCAAATACGCGCAACTGGCCTTGCTGCAGTCTTCTCCTATGACGGATTCTTGCGGCAGCGTGATCAGGTGCTGCTCTATAAGTAGATGTCCTGGTGTTAGGGCCTCTCCATCGTTGGGATCGTTGCCCGACGACGCGATTGGACTCGAATTAAGCAGCGCCTCTACCTCGACCAGGTGGGTGCTCAACTCGTCCGTTGTGAGCTTGGCGTTGCCGACTCCTCGCAGCAACCGGTGTTTGGCGGACTTGACGGCTGCCTCCCAAAGTCCTCCGAAGTGTGGTGACCTCAGCGGTATGAAACACCACTCGACGCCTCTCTGAGCCGCGTATCCTCTCAACTCGTCCCGACAACAAGTCGACAACAAGTTCAATGTGAACAGCCTTTGACAAAAAGCACACAAAAACGGCCACATAAGTTTTGATTGGAGGTCTACCGCGGATCTTTAAGGACACATAAAATGGACCACAAAAATCTACTCCGCAAACTAGAAAAGGGCGCTCCATTCGGACCCTATCGGCTGGCAAATTGCCCATTATCTGGTTCATCAGCACTGGTTTATACCGGAAACAGTGAACGCAGCTACGGACAATTTTCGTACATGCATCTCGCGCATTGATCAGCCATATCTGTTGCCTCAAAAGTGAAACCATCACCTTGACACCGGCACGGTAATGAGTCCGATGCAGGTTGCGAAGAAATAGCGAAACAAATTCTGACTTTGCGGATAGTAATAGTGGAAATTTGGCATCATACGGAATTGGTGCATTTAGCAATCTCCCCCCAACTCGGATTAAGCTGAACTTCACACCTTCTAAATCGCTGGTGTGTATAAAAGGATTTAAACGTTGTACATGTGGGCTTAAAATTTCAGACTTTTCCAACTTGACGTATTCTGTACTGAACTCCGCCTTTTGAACTATTTGAACCATCCTAAGAAACGACAACTTCAGTTCGTTAGCCGAAATGACGACCTCGCGTTGACGCTTCTTTCCTTGAATAAATCGATTTACGTAGGCCACGACCCGTAGGAGCTTACTAAATGATGAACATCTTCCAACAAACTTAATAAAGACATTCGGTGTGTTTGTTGTGACGGATGTGAGGAGCCGTTTGGCCCTCCCAAATTAATAATATAAAATAAACACTAATAACTAAATACGTAAATAAATAATAATAACTAAACATACAAATAAATAATAAAATAACTAAATATGTAAATAAATAATAACCTAAACAATACATAAATAAATAATAATAACTATATGTACATAAAATAATAATAACTATATATAAGCAGTAATAATAAGTTAGATTTATATTTCCAATAATTTAAGTAGGGTAAGGTTACGGCAGCCACACCCGATACGATAGTTAAAACCTATCATCCCTAACCCGAGCTCGCGCCGTTAGCCTGGAAGGCTAGCACACACCGACACACACACACCAGCACACGAGGTTGGTGCGTGAACTCACGGCGAGCGGTCGCCCGCGCAGGCGCTCCGGCTAAAACTCGCGTTGTGGCAGTGCCCCTAGGGTAAAAAAGTGGAAGCGGTGGTCAGGATGCAGCGAGAGCGTGGACTCTAGACTCACCAGTCGAGGCACGGCTCCTGTGGCCTGTGGAAGCCATATCGGTGTCCACCGATCCGGCGAGACGGATGTCGGCCAGGGGTAAGCGGGGATAGTTCATCCCAAAACTTTCTCTTCGCCATCTCTTCCGCCTTCGCACTCTTTCTCTTCGGGTCAAATGTGGACGCCCCCACATATTGTGCCGATCACGCCAGTTGTTCGCCAGCTGATCGCACGATCAGCTGTTGAGCAGTGTTGTGCAACGACCGTACTGCGCTAATCTGGCAGCGCTACGGCCGTGACGGAAGCTGCTTGCTATGAGCTTCAGCAAAACGATTGCGGCAAAAGGAGTAGCACACCTTTCCGGGCTGCTGCTCGGGATCCTTGGCAAGGAGTCCGAATCCTGCTGCGCTTCGCCCCGACCGAGGTGCGCACGCGGAGCCTAAGGGTGAAAAAAGTCATGGATCGGACCGACTGCCATCCCCACCGCCATGGCGGATCACCAAAAAATGGGGCTCTGGCGACCGAGGCGGGGCGGTATAACTCCCATCAAATCCAAGTCGGAGGGAAATATTCGGCCATCGAGGGAGGCTCTGCGTCGACTCGAGTCGGTCGTAACGCTTCGACTCAAACCCGGAGCATTCCGGGCGAGGTCACCCTGCTTCCCATTGCGGGAAACAAGATCAAATCCACGCAGCGTCTGCCCATACTGGGCGGCTGCGTGGTCTGCGTCTGAGCCATAGTGGCCGGCAGTTACAGAACCTGGCAGCAGGTATAAAATGCAGCCAAGCATTGGGCGACAATGCAATTAACTGGAATGTCTGTGAATAACACAATTTCTCCAGGAGGCAGCCCCAAAAGTGGAAATCCACCCGTGGGAAATCCCACGGTTAGGGCAAGGATTCTGGAGGCCCTAACAAACACTCCAACAAACCCTGACGTGGCGGTGGCTGACTTGGCCACCACGCTAGGTAATGCACCAAGCCAGGAGGAGAAACAGAGCAAGGGAGGCGCAGCTGCTTTTAGGAAGAGCAGTATCAGGCTGTATCAGCAGTATCAGGCCCGTTCCCCGCCACCCCTCGTGCCATCACCGGCGCCGGAGAGGAGTGGATGCCGCGACCACGTCGACTCGGCCAAGAGGGGGAGAGACCCGACCAGCCCGGCAAGCGGTACTAGGGGCACGCTTCCAAAAAGAAGCAGGGCTGCGCAGGCGGGACGCACCGTCGACTCTGAAGAGGAGAAGGAGCAAGAGCACACTCGAGCCGAGAGCGTCACGATGCTCTGGAAGCTGCTGGAAGAACTCCACAGCCTGGTGCACGACAAGCAGGTGCGCCACATCAACGTGGCGATGAAGGCGATGATAGCGGAGATGCTCAAACTCCAGGTCGCCATCGGAGAATCGGCAACGTCCATCGACGAGTCCAAGAAGGACATCGTGTGCTGCAAGTGCGCCCAGAGCATCCCAGGTGGACAGCCCCGCGTGGACAAGGCACAACAGACGGCGGCAGTGCCAAGGAAGGACCGGTCAGCGCAGACGGACCCGTGGCGAAGACTCAGCCAGCCAGACGGCTCAGCCACAGGTGGCGAAGCCCCAGAGCAGCTGCGACTACCGCCAGTACAGGCCGGATCGAGGAACGGGGCCAGGACAGAGCGGCCAGCTCCTCCAAAGCGGCCAGCTCCCTCAACGAAGACAGCCCCCCCTAAGCCTCGGACAGGAGAAAAACGGCAAGTGAGCTCTGCCGTACCAGACGAGTCCGAGCCCAGGACTGCCGGAAGCTCTTGGAGCACGGTGGTTAAGAAGAGAAGGCCGCCCCGCAGAACTCGCCCCGATGCGGTGATAGTGGAGGCATCGGGAAAATCCTACAGCGAGATCCTAGCGCTGGTCACGCGAAGGGAGGATGACCAATTAACCGACCTCGGAGGGGCGGTTAAGAACGTGCGTCGAACGGCCAGGGGAAACCTGCTTCTGGAGGTAGACAGGGGCAGCATAGAGAGTGCCGACTCTATAAAGGAGAGTATCTCTCGGGTCCTGGGCGATGCGGCGGAAGTGCGAGCCCTGACGGAGGACTCCAAGGTCAGCATCTTCGAGATCCGGAACTTGGACGCCATCACGACGGAGAGCGAGATCCGCACAGCCTTCACGAAGCAATATCAGCTCGGTGAAGGATCCGTCAAGGTCCGGAGTCTCCGCCCCGGCTACGGGGAGTCAAAAACGGCCGTAATTAGCCTGCCGTGCTCGATGGCTAAGGAGGTGCGGAAGCGGGGAGAGATCCGCATAGGATGGACGAGTTGCAGAGTGCGGGAGCGAGAGGGCCCCCCTCGCTGCTACAGATGCCTGGAGCTCGGGCACATTGCCATCAGGTGCAAGAGCCTGATAGACAAGAGCAGCTGCTGCATCAAGTGCGGCGATGCAGGGCATAAGGCAGCCGCATGCAGTAAGGAGCCAACAGGCCAACCACGCAGAGGAGCCCACCAAGGACCCGGCAGCAATAGCCGCCCGGCCAGGAACGGCGGTGCTGGGCCCCCTAGGATATGCAGTTGATTCAGCTCAACCTGAATCACTGCAGAGCGGCGCAGGATTTGCTGCTGCAGACGGTGCGGGAGGTAGCGGCAGATGTCGCTATCCTTAGCGAGCCCTATAGGACGAGGGAAGGAGCGGAGTGGGCCAAGGATCGCACTGGCCCTATGGCTTTGCGGCGACAGCCAAAGGAGTATGTCCAGCATCCGGTCAGCGGATGGCTTCGTGAGGGCAAAGGTAGACAGCCACTGGATCTATAGCTGCTACCTGGCGCCAAGCCTTCCGTTTGGAGCGTTCTGCCGGATCCTGGACGACCTGAGCAGCGACTTACGTGGAAGATCCAACGTCGTGGTCGGAGATGACTTCAACGCCTGGGCCCAGGAATGGGGATCCACCATAACCAACGCCAGAGGACGGGCGGTCCTGGAGGCGTTTGCCTCAACGGATGTCGTTCTGTTGAACGACGGAGCAAGGCACACTTTTGTCAGAGCTGGAGCGGCCTCGTTCATAGACCTGACGTTTGTGAGCGCCGCAATTGCCCATAATGCCATATGGGGAGTTGGCGACGCCTACACAGGAAGCGACCACGAGGCGATCCTGTGCTCAGTTGGCGAGCATGCGAGAGATACGCGATCGCTACCGCAACCCGGCAAGGCGTACAAGCCGGACACACTGAGCACCCAGGAGTTCACCAGTGCCCTGGAGGGCATGGCTGTCGTAGCGGCGGACGGAGCCAACGAAATGGCGAACCAGATGGCCGCGAACCTGGAGCGTGCTTGCGACCAGAGCATGCGGCGGAGGGGGGCGTGTCGGAGGAACCAGAGGCCAACGTACTGGTGGAGTGCCGAGATAGCCGACCTTCGGTCCGCTTGCCTACACGCTCGGCGTCAAGTAACGCGGGCGCGCGGCTCGCCGCGAGTCGCCGAGTGCAGCGAGGCCTATAGGGTGGCTAGAAAGGCCCTCAAAACGGCCATAAGGGCCGCGAAGAAGGAGTGCTTCCTGCGCCTTTGCGACGAAGCCGAGAACGATCCCTGGGGAGGTGCCTACAGGATGGTGGAAAGCGGGCAGCACAGCCCCGTCCGACCCGGCAGCCCTCGAAGGCATAGTGCAGGCACTATTCCCGAAAGGATCACCTGTGACCTTGCCGCCGAACGTTGAGCGCCATCCCGACGACGCCGGCGAGATTTCGGAGGCGGAGGTGATCCGGACGGGGAGGAGCATACGCCCCAAGAAGGCACCAGGACCGGACGCAGTGCCCAACAGGGCACTAAAGCTGTCCATAGCGCTGCACCCCAAGGAGTACGCCTCCATGTACTCTAAGTGCTTTGCGGAGGGAACCTTCCCGAAAAGGTGGAAGAGGCAAAAGCTCTTGCTTCTCGCCAAGCCAGGCAAGCCGCCAGGGGAGCCATCCTCCTATAGGCCTATCTGCCTCACAGACACCACTGGCAAGGTGTTTGAAAAGCTGATAGTGGCTAGGCTAAATGCCGCCATCGAGGAGGCCGGGGGCCTCTCCCCGAGCCACGGCTTCAGGAAGGGAAGGTCGACTCTGGACGCCATCGAGATGGTGAAGTCGATAGCAGAAGAGGCGATAGCCGGCAAGAGGTGGAAAGGCGGTTCCAAGAGCTACTGTCTAGTAGTTACACTGGACATAAGGAACGCCTTTAACACCGCCGACTGGAACCGGACGCTGGAGTGTCTTGCTGCCCTGAACATCCCGGGGTACCTGCTGCAGACCGTGAGAAGCTTCTTTAGCGAGAGGGTACTCACGGTGGACACGGACATGGGTTCCAGGGTATACGAAGTCTCCGCCGGAGTCCCGCAGGGCTCCGTGCTGGGGCCCCTACTCTGGAACACCATGTATGACGGTGTTCTGCGGCTCCCAATGCCCAGCGACACCACGGTCGTGGGCTTCGCAGACGACATTGCCGTGGTCGTAGTTGCGAAGGAGCGCACTGCAGCGGAGGAGAAGGCGAACGCAGCGATCAAGGCCATCGAGACGTGGCTCTTAAATGCTGGCCTGGAGCTAGCGGCTCAGAAGACCGAGGCGGTCCTGATCTCGAGTCGGAAAGCGGTGGAAACGGCCGAGGTGTGCGTCGGCGGAGCCGTGATAAAGTCACAGAGGGCAATCAAATACCTTGGAGTCCTCCTAGACTCTCGGCTCTCCTTTAAGGAGCACCTACAATACGCCCAGAAGAAGGCCAGTGGGACGGTCGGAGCCCTCTCCCGCATGCTTCCGATCACCAGAGGGCCTAAGCACGCAACCAGGAAGCTGCTGGCGAGCGTCGTCACCTCGCAGCTGCTGTATGCGGCGCCTGTGTGGGCTGAGGCGATTGGGACAAAGTCCTATATGCGAGGAGCAGAGTCAGCCTACAGACTCTGCGCCATACGGGTGGCGTGCGCATTCCGCACTATTTCGGACGACGCCGTGCTGGTGATAGCTGGCCTTGTGCCACTAAAGGAGCTGGTACGGGAGAAGGCGGACCTTCGCAACGCGTTTCGAGGGCACCCCGGACCCGAGGGTGTCTCCAAGGCGGAGCTCAAGAGCGACGCCAGCTGGCAGGCCAGGTGGGACGCCTCGTCCAAAGGCCGTTGCACGCGCAGACTGATCCCCAGCATTGATGTCTGGATGGAGAGGAAGCACGGGCAGGTGGATTTCTACCTGACCCAAGTGCTGAGTGGGCACGGATGCTTCAGGAGCTACCTGAAGAGATTCGGCCACGAGGAGGAGGACGGCTGCCCGGAGTGCGGATCCGGGATAACCAAGGACGCAAAGCACGTCATCTTCGAGTGTCGCCGATTCGACGAGGAGAGGAACGCTCTGGAGGCGGTGACAGGGTCGGCGATCACCGAGGACACGCTCGTGCCGCTGATGCTAGCGGACCCAAGGACGTGGGACGCGGCGGCAGAATTTTCAGCAAAGCTGATGAAGACGCTGAGGTCCCTGGAGAGGACGAGGAACGAGGGGACGGGCTGAGCGGCCTTCCTTCGTGCGAAGCATTGCTTTGCGGCCGTACCACACGAAGCCGGCCCTTGCACCGTCACGCCAAAATGGCACGTTCGTATGTTGATTGTTTCTTAGGTTAAATAAATAAACGAATATAAAAAAACACACCAGCACACACAGCAAAACTCACCATGATCACGCCACCCGATAATAGGCAAGCGCTAATGAGAGCGAGAGAGAAGGAGCAAGCGATCGTACGGTAAACTTCTATAAGAAGTCAAAAGAACTCCGCAAGAAATTTCGCGAAGCGAAACGGAGTTGAGTTGGATTAAAGTGGCGAATGCAAACGGACGTGCGCAGAAAAGTCAGTGACGGGAAAACCGCGTGTGCGAACAAACTTTAATAAAAACTTAAAAACAAATTAAAAGGAGAACTACGGGCCGGCGATTGCCACCGTAAGGAGAGTGCGAGTGCGATTTGTAAGCAGCAAGGAGAGAGAAGGAGGGCAAGGCGATGTCTGGCCCAGGACCAGCGGCGGGACGGAGCCAGTCCAAGTGTGTGTGCCGGAGCGAGACAGGTGAGTGCTAGTGTGAGACCGCAACGAGGTGGCTAGCAGGTGTGTGTAGGAAAATCTTTGCGAGCCCTCGATGCGGTGGTCACTAGAGAGTGCGGTCAGACCGACTCTAGAAAATGCATGCTCTTGATCTAACCTTTGTAACACTGCGAGAAACTGTGTATGGAAAATATAGAAAATATAGAAATAAAAATAGTTTAAGGAAATTTTGGGAAATTATAAAATAATGTAAAAGGGCGAAAACACTGAGAAAAAAAATGGAAGTTTCCAAATATGAAATCTTGAAATTATACAGAGAGATATTTTGAGAACAAAAATATAAAAATAAATAATGACATTAAATTTAATCAATTGTGTTAATTAAATAAAAGGCCGGGAAGACGGGAAACCATGAGAATAAAAATTTACGGGAAATAAACATGGCAAAGAAAAATATGAAATTTCCAAAACCACGAGGTGGGGAAAATTGCGTAACGGCGGAATAGAGACAACTACACTGGGAGAAAATTTTTGCGAAAATCGAACAAGATCTAATTAAATTAAATTAAATAACCTGGAGAAGAACCGCTCACCAAGAACTAGCCCAAATAGACAGCACATGGGAAAATGCAAAACAGACAGCTCAAAATAGAGTTAGATGGAAGGCTCTCGTAGAAGCCCTAAGTTCCCGAGAGGAATAAGAGGAATTAAAAAAAAAATAAATAAATAAAAAAAAAAAAAAAAATTAAATTAAATACCACGAGATGGGGAAACAGCTACACTGGGGGAAAATATTTTGAGAAAAATCGTACAAAATATAATGAAATTAAATTAAATAAATGGTTTTGAATAAAAATAAAACTAGCGGGAAAAACGGTTGAAATAAATAGCGAAAAATGTATGATAAGAATAAATGATGAAAAATAATAAGGAAAATAATGAGACACAGGCCAACTGAGGAAAACCATATCCAACACATGAAATAATTTAAATTATATTTTACGAAGTTATACCTTTTTGGGAAATTCTCAAGTAAACCTGAATATAACTTGGACGGGCCAGGCCGGAGGAAATTCGCTAATATTTCTTCCTTTCCCTCTCGGTCCTTCGGCCCCAAACATGCATGAAGGCTAATTCGGTCCTTCCCTCTGCCGCACCCTATCAACATATTTTTTCGTGTAACCCGGTGGCTGACAAACTCCACCCCACGTCAGCCCACCGTCTTATCAAAGTCACAATGTCCCAATCTTTATAAATTTTCTGTAGAGAGACCCTGGCGGGACTGAGTCTCTATCCCTAACCTCACACGGAACATACTGTCACGCTTTTTTTGTTCTCAGACAACTGTAACTCCGTTGAAACTTCAATCTGATGGGATCGAGGCCACTCGCTTGGACTTCGGAGTAAGAAATCCAGTCCATTTTCCCAAAAAATACACCTCAAACCCTCTATGTCTGTTCCACGTGAGACTAATTCAGCCGGATTCTCTTCCGTGGGCACATGACGCCAAACTACATTCTCTGTGAGTTCTTGAATTTCAGAAACTCTATTTGCGACAAATGTAGCTAGGGTGGATGGATCCCTCTTTAACCAGTATAAAGTGACTTGTGAGTCCGACCAGAAGTTAATGCTTTCAAATTCCAATTTGTTAAGCAAAGGAGATACTTGAGACCATAGTTTGGCCAGCAGATGCGCTGCACACAGTTCGAGCCTTGGAATTGACTTTGTTTTAAGTGTTGACACTCTAGACTTTGCAGTTAGCAATCTTGATAAACTATTTGTCCCAGCAACGGTACGAACATAAATGCAACAGCCGTAGGCGTGGCTCGATGCATCAGCAAATCCGTGGATTTGAACAGTGTCATAGCCAGACAGACAGATATATCGAGGAATGGAGATCTTGTCAATTGCTAGTAAATTCTGCTTAAATTCGTTTCAACTGGTGTGCAAGTTACTGGGAAGCGATTCGTCCCAATCTATTTTCTGTCGAGACAGTTCCTGAAGCAAGATTTTTGCTCGTGTGATCAATGGACATAATGGGTCAAACAAACGAGCTGTGACGAACATTTTGTTGCGTTTAGTTGGTGGTAAGGACTGAAACGAATCCTCCAAGCTATAATAAAACACATCATTCTGAGGATTCCATCTCATCCCAAGCGTTTTAACGGACTCAGAAGTGTTAAATATAAGAGATTTTTCTGATCCCTGGTTGCTCATCAAACTTAGGTGATTTGTTGCCCATTTGGCTAGATGAAAACCCCCTAACTCCAAAACCTTCGTCACTTCTTTGCGAATTAACTCCAACTCTTTGATACTTTTCGCTCCTGTGAGCATATCGTCGACATAGAAGTCGCTTGAAATCACCTCTGATGCAACAGGATGTGACTCAGCGTAAATTTTTGATAGCTCAAAGAGGCAGCGGTTGGCCAGAAACGGAGCAGACGCTGTCCCATAAGTGACAGTGTTGAGGCGATAGGTTTGGAGAACTTGCGTCGAATTTTCCCTCCAAACGATAAGTTGGAAATCTCTATCTTTATTTGCAATGTTAACTTGCCTATACATCTTTGAGATATCAGCCGTCAAGGCATATTTGTGCAAACGAAATAGCGTAAAGCTCCCTCTGAATAGTTGCTCCCACCATTAACGTCTCATTTAATGAGATCGAGGTTGACGTTTTACTTGAAGCGTCAAAAACAACTCGCAACTTTGTAGTGCTACTATCAGGTCTCAGGACACATTGATGTGGAATGTAATAGTGTTTCTCTGGAGGAGGTGTTGGAAGCAGTGACATGTGCCCAAGGTTAAGATACTCTCTCATAAACTCCTGATACATGTCATGTAACTCGCGATTATTTGCAAGCTTGCGTTCCAATGCAAGAAATCTGCGCTTTGTCGTTTCGAAGGATAAGCCTAAGACACTTGGATCTTTTTTAAATGCAACTTCACCTCAAAACGACCAGACGAAAGCCTGTGTACGGTTTGCTCAAAATGCTGTTCGCAAGCAATTTGTTCAGCTGTATAAACAGCCTTCGATCTCTCAGGAACGTGTTCCAATTCCCAAAATCGTTCCACCAAAGAGTCGAGAGAACTTACATTTTCATTGCCAAAGACGCTGCATACCTGAGTGTTCTTCGATGCGCGTTGAGTGAACTTTCCCGAAACAATCCATCCTAGTAAAGTTTTCTGAAGTGAAGGATGTTCAGAACCCAATTTTCTTTGGCCTACGCTCAAAAGATCGAAAAAGGATTCTGCGTCAATCAGTAAATCCACTTTTGCGGGCTTGTGAAAACGAGGGTCTGCCAGTTCGATGTTAGCCGGAATTTTCCATTGGGCACAATTGACTTCGTGATCGGGTTGGTACGATGAAATTGATCTTAACACCCAAAAATCGGTAGCGAAACTATGAGCATTGACGCAAGAATGGACTGACGTGTGGACTTTGTGCCGTACAAACGAGTCGTTCTTCCCTACAGTAGTGATATTCAGATATGATTCTTGCCTGTGTAACCGCAAACGCTGTGCTAAGTCCTCTGCCATAAAATTGATTTGAGATCCTGAATCTAACAGCGCTCGTGCTAATTGAAACTGTCCAAATCTATCCCGTACTTTAACGACAGCAGTAGCAAGAATAACTTGGTCAGTACTAGCAACATGACAAGAATGGGCTTGATTATTATGATCAACTGCTACTGAAGGTGCCTGAACATGCGCTTGAGGAACTGATCCAGACGAAAATGGTTGCTGCTCTACCCCGTATCTGTGAAGAAGTGTGTTATGAGGTTTAGCGCAAACACGACACTTTGTTGCTTTGCACTTCTTCACTGGATGACCTGGACTTAAATAAACTTAAACACCGATTGTGTTTGGTAAAATCGAACCGCTAAATCACCGATAAAGCCATGAAAGGTTGACAACTGCCTAAACTGTGATTTGTGGCAGAGCAATATCGACACTTTGATTCCGGTTTGCGGTCTGTCTGTGTGCATGAGAAGGAGGATTTGGAATATCCCTTATTGGAAGCTTGGCTAGGCTTCCCTTTACTTTTGGTTGACTCCTCAGCAGCTAAATGCTGGTATCTTCGATTTAACTGAATCGCACAATCGGACCATGTCGGTAGCGTGTTATAATCTAGCTGTTCCTCAAATCTGGATTTTGTAGTGTGATCTACCTTGGACATTGCAATGTGAATAAAAATTGCGTTATTTATGTCCTTTTCACTACCCAATGACTGTAACGACGCTTACAGAGCCGATATTTCATCAATAAGAGACCTCAAGCCTGATGCAGATGGTTTCGATAATTGAGGGAGGTCAAACAATTGAGAAATTGTGTCGAAAAATCTCATAATTTAAATCCGAAATTTGAAACGCCTTGATAGTTCCTAATGCATCGTCGGTTAAGTATGTTAGCAAATGGTTGAACTTTTCGATATTTGTTAGAGACGGGTCGTTATGCACTAAGCTCTCGAAAAGACTTATAACATTTTTAAAGTTGGAATGCTTTCCACTGAATTTGGGCAAATTCATTTTTGGTAAATAGGACGAATGATGAAAACCACTGTTATCCCCTTGACTATGTCTCGGAGCCTCGACTCGACTCAATGCGGACCGATATAAAGCTTTTGTGATTATGCTTAAATCATTTCCTGGGTTAAGCACATCGATGTCTGACTGAATATCCATTAATTTTTCACAATATGCTTCGAGAAGCTGCATTCGGTATTCCAGTTGAAAATTATCGAAAGAAATAGTTTTTTCCTCAAATGCAGTTTTCATACGTCCAATATCGCGCATAACCCTATCGTGTTTTTGCATAGCCACTATTAATTTAGAATTAAGCTTTGCCGATACTTCCTTTTCTTTTTCCATTTTGAAATTAATTGGACTAAATAATAGTAATCCAAATACCAGTAAATTTCCGAAACAAGGGTTAAATCTCCCTCGTAAATGCGCACGTAATTATCTGTTCACTTAACCAAGGCGAAAGCTTATCAGTTTGATCTTAACCACTCGACTCTGCTTGAGCGCACTGATAAGCTTTTTACATTTCATTGTTTACATTTGGTTTGTTTACATTTCATACCGAATTCATATTTAACAATACTAAGCTTATATAAATAAGTTTATTTAACAATGAAAACTTAAACTACTGCTCCGACAGATTTCTTATGATTGTTGTTGTTGTTGCACTAACACACATGGGTTAGGGTCGGCAGAGACCTCAAAAAATATAAAAAAATAGGTTTTTGATCGGCCGGCTTTAAATAGATCGCTCTAGCCACTTAATTAGGCACTTATATTTCTTCAAACGTGGATTAACGCGTCTCTATCGATGGATGGGCGTAACTTTGTTCCGCGAGGGGTTAGGGACGACTCTGCTGCCGCCAAGAAAAATCACAAGAATATATTATGCACTGCACTGCTGCTGTTGTTGCGCTGCTCTCGCGCGTCGAGTTAAGGGCTTGTGAAGCTTGATAGTTGGACATATGCACTGCCTTGAGGAGCCCGATGCCTTGGGTTTGGTGGCGCCTCAAGCACGTGTCTCTGCCGATGCGGACCCACAAAATAGGTTAGAGGCCGCCGAATTTTTGAGAGGAAAAATTATATCACTTGGTGCCAATCCTATAAAAAGGTTTTTTAATTCATTTTTACGGCCAACCGTGTGCCGAAAATAAATTATTTACCCTGGCACTTAATCAAGTTTATTTTAGAATAGGCTCTCCTGAGCACGTCCGTTCTGATCGCTGTTCTGATTGAAAAGAATGGACCAAGCTTCGGACGGATATAGCTCAAGTCGGGCGGAAATTTGGGGCTCGTGAAAGCTCTTTCCATTATCGGGAGCGACTCTATATCTTCCCGATGATCTCCCGAGCATCGCTACTGGAAGCTTAGGTTTTGCCATTCACCGATTGCCGCATAATTTGGGTTACAGTGTCGACTTTTGGGCTAAGAGTAATTTATTTGTTTCTTACCCGCCGGCGCTCTACTCCCAGATGCCGTTCACCGGGGCCAACCCCGACCTTGCCACCAGAACCAGCTACGGGGCAACTCTCCGCCTGCCAAGAGGAACTGCCTCCCGGGCCCCGACCATCAGCGCCACGACCGACACCCAGATTCCTTCCCGGTCCGGCGACTCGGGCGGGTGATGCCGTTTGGACATCACTCGGCCCCCGCCACCTTCCTGCGCGCTCTGGATACGGTCATCGGTCCAGATATGGAACCACACGCGTTCGCATATCTGGACGACATCATAGTCATCGGCTCCACCCTGGAGCACGTCGCCAACTTACGGGAGGTTTTCCAGCGCCTGCGCCGCGCGAACCTGCGTCTGAATCGAGGGAAATGCCACTTCTTCCAGCGTCGCATCGTATACCTGGGTCATGTCATCATTGAGGCAGCGATCCGCGAACTGAAGCCAATGACCTGCCTGAAGGAACTCCGGAGATGCCAGGGGATCGCCTCCTAGTATCGCCGCTTTGTTCCCAACTTCGCCGATGTTGTGGAGCCCATGACATCGTTGTTGAAGAAGGGCCAAAATTGGGAGTGGGCACAGAAGCAGAACCTCGCCTTCCAGGAGCTGAAGACGCTGTTGACGGAGGCTCCAATCCCGGCATGCCCGGACTTCGGCCAGAAGTTCGTCCTGCAGACGGATGCAAGTGAGTACTGCATAGGAGCCGTATTAACGCAAGCCCTCGACGGGCAGGAACGAGTCGTGGCGAACGCCATCCGCCGTCTGAACCGGCCGAGAGGAACTACTCGGTGACCGAGAAGGAGTGCCTCACCATTGTGTGGGCCATTAGGAAGATGCTGTGTTACATCGAGGGATAGCGTTTCGTCGTCCTCTCCGATCATCATTCCCTGAAGTGGCTAAACTCGATAGACAATCCAACTGGCAGGATTGCCCGTTGGGCTCTCGAGTTGCAGCAATTCCAGTATGACGTCTACTACCGGAAAGAGGCCCAAAACCTTGTGGCCGGTACCCTTTCTCGCCAACCGCTACCCACGGACCAACAAGCACAGGTACAAGGAGTCAACTGCAAGAGGCTCTCAAGGATGCTCCAGAGTGTTCGGACCAAGTCAGGAAAATTTCCGGATTACAGGGAAGAAAACGGACAGCTATACCGCCGCATCGGTCTATAACCGGAGAAAGAGGAGTATACCCCATGAGGGCCGACAATCGCCAGCGTGTCTTCGATGAATGCCATGACCATCCCACCGCCTGACACTTAGGAATCCGGTAAACCAGGACCCGCATTGCCCAGCGTTATTACTGGCCAGGCTTGTTCCGCGAAGTCGCCCGCTAAGTCCGTCGTTGTCTGAACTGTCAAAGGTATAAGGTGAGCCAAGAGAAGCCAGCCGGCAAGATGTTTACCCGACGGGTCGAGGAGGCGTTCCACGTTGTCTGTGCAGACTTTCCCGTTCCAAACAGGGGAACTCGATGCTTCTGGTGTTGGACGCCTTCAGCAAATGGGTGGACTAGTCCCCCTGAAGAAGGCGACAGAAATTCAACTCGAACGTGCCTTTCGGGAGTGAATCCTGAGCCAATTCGGAGTCCCCAGGACCTTTGTATGCGACAATGGAACGCAGTTCACCGATCGCTCCTTCAGGAGTTTTGTAAGTTGTTCTGTAAGTGACAGAGGGCCAACCGGATGATCAAGACGATGATCGCCCAATACCAGGACGGAGGCCAGCAGAACGAGTGGGACCAACTGCTGCCGGAAATATCCCTGGCCATCAACAGCAGCATCTCAGAGGCACCTCTGAGGTGAACCCGACCAAACGGAGCGAGCAACTACGGACTATCTTCGACGTCGTGCGGGACAACGCCGAACGCGCAGCAGCAGACCAGGGACGCCACTACAACCTACGCCGGAGGATCAGGAGACCACCAGTGCACACTGGTTTTTTAAGTGTTTTTTTTGGCAGAAAGTCAAACAAAATTTTTAACGGAATAAAAAAATTTATGGTTTCTTTATATTTAGGATAGTCTAATTAGATAAAAAAAAGTCGATTTTTACTTTTTTATGCAACGCTGGCTTATCGCCCACCTCTCAAAGACAGCCGATTGTCGATAACATGCGTAAGACAAAATTTGCGACAAATCATTTTGCAACATTTGTGGTTTATATTTCCTCAGAGAATTAAAAAAGTTTAAAGTGTTGTCCTGGAAAACAGTAGCACAGGTATGTAGATTTGTAGTTCACTAACATTTTTGTGTATGTTATATGTTTTTGTGTAGTTGTATCGTGTTTTGTTTATGTGCCTTTTTTACAGTCAACTTAACAAATGTAGCTGTGTTTCGTGGAATATAACTTTTGTATGGCAAACCACTTCAAAAGAATTTTAACGGCAAGTTATTAACTAACATTTGTATAATATTATACAACTAGTTTCATATGCTCCTTTTTGTTCCTTTTTGAAAAAATTACTTTTTTGTAGATGAATACTTGTTTGGGCATGCAGAGCTGATAGACATTTGGAGCAACAATAGTCGCTCTGAGGATGCAGTTAGGCAGTTAGGCAGCATATATTTAAAAAAATTGATCAGAATAAATAAATAAATAATCAGTAAAAAAAAACCTCTGTGCATTGTCCCAGTGCACGACTTCTGGCACTCCAAACTTATAAAACACCTCACTGATGAGGAAGTCCACAACGTTCGAGGCGGTTGCCTACCTCATGGTCTTCAAGAATGTATACTTGGAGAAATGGTCCACCACGATAAAGATCCATGCATGCCCCTTCTTGGACCTTGGATACTTGCCAAGGAAATCGACGTACAGCTTCTGGAAGGGTCGCTCCGTCTGTACACGCTCGCCGATCCCGACCATCATCCTATGGGTTGGGGCTTTCGACTCCTTGCTCACCTGGCACCCGCGGACAAACTCGCGCACCTGTATCACCATCCCAGGCCAATAGAACTGCCGCCGCAAGATCTCCAGCGTCTTCGCCATTCCGCCGTGAGCTGCCTTTGGATCCGTGTCCATAGCTTCCACGCAGATCCTTTCACTTCGTCGTCTAACGTTGCCGGGGAGACTCGCTTGAAGATGAGACCTTCCTCTATCCTGAGATCCGGTAAG
The DNA here is from genome assembly GCA_018903765.1 of Drosophila aff. chauvacae BK-2020. NCBI lineage: Eukaryota > Metazoa > Arthropoda > Insecta > Diptera > Drosophilidae > Drosophila > Drosophila aff. chauvacae BK-2020. The sequence goes on along the minus strand of JAEIGO010000863.1, from coordinate 833,901 downwards.
TTATCCATGTTCTCCTGCACTTCTTGGACTAACTCCTGGTACTCATCCCTAGCAAACTCGGTGGTCTCGAAACCCAGCAACGCCGTCTGATATTGAAGCCCTGCAGCTGATGGCATGCCTTGCACATACGGAATTCATCTTCGCCGAGAAGAAGGCTATCGGCTGCTTCTGGTTGTCCTCATCCTTCTGGAACAGAACCGCACCAACACCGATATGCGACGCGTCGCACTGGATGTAAAACTGCCGCTTGAAGTCGGCGTGAACTAGGACTGGTGCGGAGGTGAGTGCCATTTTCAACGCCTCAACTGCCAGCGGGGCCTCCGGACTCAAAGAAAACTTTGCGTTTTCAGTTTTCTTGAGCGCTTCCGTGAGCGGTGCTGCTAGCGTCGCGAAGTTCCTCACGAAGCGCCGATACCAGCCAGCTGTGCCTAGAAACGCCCGCACCTCTTTCATCGTCCTCGGCTCTGGCATCTTCCTGATTGCCGCCACTTTACCGGGATCCATTTGCAGACGACCTCCACCTACGGCCAGGAACTGTGAACGCCGTGAACTCTTTGCTTTTCTCGTCCAGCTCGATCTGCCAGAACGCAAACTTCAAATCCACGCTGGAGATGTAGTGCGTCTGATCGATCCTGGACAGGATTCCGTCGATTCTGGGCAAGGGGTAAGCGTCTTTGATGGTAACGTCGTTCAATTTCCTGGCATCCAAGCAGAACCTGTCCTTTCCAGGCTTTGACACCACCGTCGTCCTGTTGCCCCACGGGCTTTTACTCTCCTCGATGACTCTCAGGGCCAGCATCTTGTCGATTTCATCCTCGACCATCTGCTTCACTGGAGACATCAAATAGGGCCGATCCTTGAAATTTTTCGCGCCTTCCACCAGCTCAATGACGAGCTTCACCAGGCTAGTGGTTCCCAAGCCATCCTTCTCAAAGGTGAGGAACCTCTGCTTGATCTCGTTCAGCTCCTGGGACTCCGCTTCGGATAGCGTCCAGCATTCGGGATCCGCCTTCTCATCGTCGTCGTCTTCCTGATCGGCTTAGTGCTCCATTTCCTGTGGATTTCTTCAGCCTGGGTTACGCCTCGGCCAGGGATTTGGCCTACCACCGCTGGAGCCAGCCCAAACGTCCGCCAGAAATCAACGCCTAGATATGCCGGCTGATCCGGTACGGACAGAGATAAAAAAGGACGTTTTCTACACGACCCTTATACTCCACAGGTACCTTTACTCGCCCGATGATCGACCGATCCTCGCCAGCGGCAGCGGCAACGCACCATCGAGAAGTAGCGCTGGACAGGCACCCCTAACGCCTCTACCAGCTCCCTGCAGCCTTTGCCCAGCACACTGATGCTTGCTCCCGCGTCCAATAATCCTGTCCTGAGCCAGCTCAGGATCATTATATTGGCAAAGGTTCTGGGATCTCGGATGCCGCCTCGCTTGACCGCCGCATCGACTTCTCTACGCTTTTCGCGCCGCTGACTAAAACGTTCTCGAGCTTTTCGCACTGTTCGCTGGTGTTGCTCGAAAATCCGGCTCCGAACCTCTAGGTACCGTCGCATGCGCTCTTCGTAGGGTAAGTCTCATAATTACGACTTATTATTAATAAACTTACCACCTATATCCTCTATTTCTAGGCCTTTTACTTCGCGGGGTTTCTCTCTGGGCGAGATCCTCCCGCTCTCGGATCGCCCAGCCGTCCGTTTCCCGAGCAGTTCGGGCATTTAGGAGCGACGATGTCAGCTTTTCCGCATCGGAAGCAAAACACCTTCCTCAGCTCCTGCTCACAGTCCCGGAACCCGTGCCCCATTCTGGTTCTGCTTCACGTGGATCCACTCCAAGGCCCTTCCCGACAGCAGAGTGTGGAAGTTCCTAAGGACTTCGGACCACGGGCAGCGCGTTTGCCTCTGCAGAAACTCCAACCGGAACAGGAAGCCCTCGACGTGGTTCCGCTCGTCTTCGCCCTTGAAGGAGATGTTCCAGCGGTCCACTCTCGCATACTGGGAACTGCCTCTAGCGTCCCAGTTGACGTACGGCAGCTCCTCATGGAACTCGCCAGCTTTAAGGTCCTCCACGCGCCAGTGCTGACCCCCGCCGTCGTCTCGATGCCGCTCCTCGGCCTCTGTGGGCCAGCGTGGACTGCTGCTGTCGCTCCCCACGTGATCCTGTGCCCTCCTGGGCGGCTTCGGCGGGACCCGTGGTGGTCCACTTGCTGCTTGGTCTGTCCGGGAATGTCGTGGTACAGCTCTGTGGGATTTCTGGGCCGTCTCCATGGGATGTCCTGCTGGAAGTAGGTGCTGATGACGCCTTGCCGGCAAAGGCTCCTCCCGTTGTCCTGCTGACCATTGCTGCTGCTGGTTGGCTGGCCTTAGCACCTGGTTCATCAGCTGCATCATTTCTAGGAAGCCAGCCCGCATCTCGTCCCGCAAGCTCTGCGATCACATCATTCTGGGACTTCTGGTACGTCTCCGCTGCCTGGGCTAGCGCGAGGTTCACTGGACCGTGGAATCCACGGGTGGATCGTGGAAGCGCACCGTCTTTATAGTTCGGACGTTGATGCACTACGATCAGTACATTCAAGTGGCCCATCTGACACCAAGCACGTGCCTGTTTGTGTTAGGTGTTAGTAGGCGCGACAAATGAAAGTATAGAAAAGGAATACGAGGAAGTTACTACTGGCGTGCTGCCAGACTGTTTGCCTGCATGCGTACTAAGTGGGTTAATATTAAGGTTTTTAGTTGGGGAAGGCTATCTACGTTTGATGTTATCATGTACAAATCGTTATAATTTGCACATAAGACTCTAAAGGGTTCATGCAATTCAAAAGACGTTCTACATTGGCTCAAAACTAAAGGAATATAGGATCTAGTATTTCTACTCGGTACGTGAAAGTTAAGCTGACCCAGCAAGTCAGCACTTTCCACGTTAACGTGGATAAGGTTAAAAATGAACGTAATGCCAAGCATGGTTCTAAGGTTAGCTAAAGAAGGTAAGTTAATTAGGAGAAGTCTACTAGAGTAAGAGGGTAACCTCTGGTTTGGATCCCAGTTCAAACCGCGTAAAGCGAAAAACAGAAAGTTCTTCTGAACTGACTCAATGCGTGTACTGTGAACCCCATACTGAGGGCTCCAGACGCGAGATCCATATTCTAAGATAGGACGAACTAACGAAATATATAAGGATTTTGTAACATAGGGGTCATTGAATTCTTTCGACCACCGTTTAATGAAACCAAGCACACCTCTGGCTTTATTCACCATGCACGAAATATGATCGATAAAGTCAAGTTTAGGGTCCAGTCGGACACCCAAATCATCGACTATATTAATTCTTTCCAAAGAGCAGCAGTTAAGCGTGTAAGTCGCGAGCTTGGGAGCGACACGTGAGAAAATCATTAGCTTGCATTTAGAGCCGTTTAGGTTCAATAAGTTTATACGGCACCATGTTTGGAAGTTATTGAGATCTGTTTGCAAATCAGACTGGCAGGAAGCGTCCTTATATTGCACACAAAGTTTGACGTCGTCCGCGTACATAAGTACTTTGGAGTTAGTCAGAACTTTCGGCAGGTCGTTGATAAATAATGTAAACAACAGGGGACCCAAATGGCTCCCTTGCGGGACGCCAGAAGTAACCCTGAGAACATTAGATAAAGAATTTTTAAAGAGGACCTTTTGCGTTCTGCCATTCAGATAACTTGAGATGCCACTAAGAAGATCAACCGGAAATCCCATTAGGTCGAGTTTCCGAACAAGAAGAGAATGTTTGACAGAATCAAATGCTTTACTGAAATCATTATAGATTACGTCTGTCTGAAAGCCCTTATGGAAGCCCCTAACTAAGAAGGAAGTGAACTCTAAAAGATTGGTTGTCGTTGATCTACGCTTTAAAAATCCATGCTGACATGGAGAAATAATTGATCTACACAGGTGCTGCAAATGTGGAGTAATGATTTTCTCGAAAAGTTTCGGAATGGCCGACAACTTAGAGATTCCTCTATAGTTGCTGGCAACCGATTTGCTACCTTTTTTGTGGAGAGGAATAATAAATGATTCCTTCCAAATAAGGAAGCTGAAGCTGGATTGAAGCTGGATTTAATCCCAGCAGGTTGTCCGCTGCATCCCCTATACCCTCGAAATCCAGGGAGTCCGGAGTCCTCTGCTCCACCGCCTGGTGTGCCGTCAGTTGGGACGGTGGAGTCCTCGGCAAGCCCGTTGAAATTCGCGGCGCGAACCCAGTGGCACCCTCCGCGTCCTTTGCCCACTCTTCCTCTTCTTGGGCTGAAGGAACCCTCGACCTAAGTTCGTACTGATGCCCTAGCTCTTTTTCCTCGGCCATTTTTATTAACCCTAACCCTACACACCTAACGAATATATATATACGACAACTATAACTAACAGATACGACGAATTAAACACCTAACCAATAAATTAACAAATAACCAACGATGAATAAATAAATATATATATTAAGAAATTAAATAAATTACCGTGCCACCATCCAATAAATATGGATAATTAGTAAATAAATAAATAAATAGATATCATAATATGCCATAAAGAAATATGTAATAAATAAATAAATATGTAATAAATAAATAAATATGTAATAATGAAATAAGCACGAAATAAATAAATAATTTCCAACACATTGTAACGACCCTCTTTCGGGCTGCTTGACTTAGCTCGCCGGGGTTGTGAGTTACACAAAATTTGTGCGTGCCGTTTCCTTGAGTCTCACAAATACCCAGTAAAAAGAGTTAGAGGTTCGGTTTAATTCGGTTATTTTGTAAAAAGGTCGAGGGCTCCAAGTGAAATTAACGAACACAATTAATTTGGTTATGCAGCCGTCAGGCTGACTTTGGTTTTCTTTATTTATAATTCTTTAAATCTGGCAGAAAATGGTTCTGCCGGTTCAACTCTTCACAAGTATCTGTCCCCTTCATTCTTTCCTATGTTTCTTAAATATATTTCGCCTAAGGCTAAGCCGCGTAGATGCGCTGCCGGATACGCCAGCAGCGGAGCGGCTCTCTTATGTATATCAAATGTTTATATATTCTTATTGAGAGAGAGAGTTATGCACTTATGTATTTGGCACTTGGTAAGCGTGGGAATGCTGACCATGCACTTATACTTTGGAGCCTTCAAGTGGACGATCATGTTACGTCCGACTTGGGCCTTATTGGTTGCATAAACAAAGTCACAAAGTGCTGCTATGTGTTTGTATGTATGTTCTGAATATTACATAGGCGCCTACAACAATTTATTGATATCGTGATTTTCTTGGGAAAGAGACTCCGACTTCGCGATGCTGGCGCGATGTAGTCGGCTGGTGAATACCCTGAAATGTAGGGCGTGCGACTTCGCGATGCTGGCGCGATGTAATCGGCATGTGAATACCCTGAAATGTAGGGTCGTTGAAATGAGGCGTGTAATCCAAGCGGGCTGGCCGCGGTTAGGGTCGCGACGCTCGAGTCCGGGTGACGTAATGTCGTACTGACGATCGTCGGGCCTATGCTCGCACCGTTAGTCCTATCCTCCTGATACCCTTGATTTCCCTCCCTCATCAAGATCTGCTAGCAAGAGCTAAACCTTGGCCCCATGTCTATACCGTTGTGCTCGAGTTCGGTTACCGGAACCTTACTCCGCTACCCTGTTCTCATCAAGATCTGCTAGCAAGAGCTAAACCTTGGCCCCTTCCTGTTCTATGGTATGAGCTCGGTTACAGGAACCTTACTCCGCTACCCTGTTCCACCTCAAGATCCGCTAGCAGCAGCTGAACCTTGGCCCCACGTCTATGCTACTGTGCAAGAGCTCGGCTACAAGAACCTCACTCCGCTCCCTGGTCCACTTCAAGATCCGCTAGCAGGAGCTGAACCTTGGCCCCACGTCTATGGTACTGTTAGGAGTTCGGCTACAAGAGCCTTGCTCCACTACTATTATATACTTGTTAACTTACCCAGGTGTTGTCAGCTCGACTGCTCGCAAGAAGTGACCTTGCCCTGAGTTGTGCATCGCCTTTTATAGGCCGCGATCAGCTGTGTTTCCCCGTTCGATATTCGATTCTTATCGATAGGCACCAAGGTTGCCATATCGTTGAGCATGGCCGATATCTATCAGCTGTTTAGGGCTGGTGCCCTTATCGGTGGGGTGTTGCCAGATGGCAAGGTTTCTGTGAACACAATAACCTGGGAAGCAAACGAGAGACTATCAGAATACAATTTGGGAAGCTTACTACGTAGGCCTCTTGCATTCTGACAGGAGATAGAGAGGGAATTGACAATGTTTTTTGGAGCGGATGTCGTAGAGGGCGCAGTGGTCTGGTCGGGCCTGGGAAGACTTATTCCTACGGGCCGCCTTTTCTTTTTCTTAGCTTCAAACTCCTTGACGACAACATATTCTCGCCAGAATTTGGTAGAGCATATTCTTTCAAAGAGTTCATTAGGGACATTTATTTTAAAAGATGAAATATTCCTAGCATAATAAAATTTGAATTTTTCCACCTTTATTTGTATTTTTTCAGCTATAGTTTTACCTTGGATAAAGGCAATAACATCTTCCGATGTCTGAGCAGGGGTGAGCCGCGAAACAAATATCTGCTTCGTAGGTGGTATTACTACAAGGGCTTTCGGCGCTGCAGACTGATTGTCTGCATTGCCGATATCGGCCGGTAGTCCGGGCCTGATACCCTGAGCAGGTGAATTAACGGGGCTTTGAGGGATTAATATTTGAGACCCCCCAGGGGACAACAGGGAAACGGTCCCTCCCGCAACACATTCGAATGCCGAATCTTTTTTGCCACTTGATCTCAGAACTCTTTGACTTAAGGGGTTATATACCTTTTTTTTTTTTTTTAAATCGAAAAATTTTTTTTGCTGAATGCTAAAGTACAATTCATAAAGAACATTTTCCCAAATTTTCATAAAGATCCGAACAATAGTTCCATGGGAAAACAGTTTTTTGTGCCGCGGTTGTCACACAAAACACACTCAACCTCGAACTTTAAATGCGATTATCTCGAAATCGTTTTTTTTTTAAAGTGCCTTTGCGGTGACTACGATTCCGCAAGAACCATTCGATCGATCTGCTTAATTTTTTCTTTTAATTGTTCGTAATGAATGTGCGGAGTTCGTGAACGATTCAGTTTTCAAGAAAAAATTTTAATTTTTTAAATACGAATTTTTGAATAAAATTTTTAGAGCAAAAAAAGGCCACTTTTTAAAAAAATCGTTACTGTTTACAGAAAAAACGAGATATTCCAAAAAGGAATCGTTCACGAACAAGATACAACTTTATACTAATAAAATTTTTTCTGTTTTTTGATTTCGGTTGACCTCCTGACCTTCAATCGTAGTCACCGCGACCCTCTAAAAAAAAAATTGTTTTGGTAGAATTGCCATAACTCCGTTATTTATTTATATTTTTAAAGAACAATAGCTTCCTTTTTTCTTCAAAAGATGTACTATCAATATATATTAACATTTTTGTAATAAAATTACTGCTACATATTTAAAAAAAAATTCAATTTTTCCGCTGAAAAAGGTATATAACCCCTTAATTCTGAGGTCGAGGGCTGTGTTGAGAGAGGCTGCTGTTGGGAGTCCGCCGCTGGTTGTTGAGATCCGCCTATATGCTGCAGACCAGTTGCGGTTTTTTTGCGCCTAGAAGACTCATTTAATAGTTTAAGGCTATTAAATTGAGTGTCCAGCGCCAAGAGCATATCATGAGTTTTACGAAAACTCGATAATATGTCTTTAAAACCGCCCTTTGTCTGCCGCATAAAAGACATAATTTCTCTTTCAATCTCGCGACAGGCCTCGCAGCAGTAACGCAGACCGATGTTTCTTCTTACATCGTCCACCGTCCGAGCAACAACACCAATGCACTTGGCATGCACAATGTTGTCACACAGCCAGCAGCCGACTGTTAGATCGTTTGAATTAATTGCCTTTTTACAGGTCTTAGCGAAACAGGCAATAGCGGACATTTTAGGGACTTACCACTGTACCTTTACGTAGGAAGAGATAAGAAAAGTGCAGCTGCATCGAGAGAGCGGGAGAACGAGAGAGCGGGTAAACGGGTGAGCGTGGGAGCGAGCTTAACGTTTAGCTGTCGCGACGGCGCAAACTAAACGGAGAAGGCACAAAGAGGAATGCAAAAAAATGCAAAGCAAACACCGGCAGCACAAACTAAATTGTGAAAATAATAACAATTAAATACACAAAACAGAATAGCTGCATGCACACGAAGTGAACGGGAACTTTATTAATCACAAAGTAGAAGATTTAAATAAAACCCCGGATGTTTTAATGCAAAAATTAACACAAAACGAGAGCGCAAGAAAAAAACACGTCCGTTCACTTGGAAGAGAAAAATCAACTTAAGAAGAAAACAAGTTACAGTTAGGAGTTATGGAAGAGTACTGGGCAAGCTCGCTCAGCGGTGGGATGCTTGCATTGATATTGCTGATAAGCTAAGCTGCAGCGGCGAACAATGCAAAAGGTAAACAAAGATAAAGGGTGTCTTGGTCACGCGCATACAGGGTGTCTCGTTTCCAAACATACCGGCCCCCCTGAACGGTTGTTCATCACAGAGGCAGTACGGCGATCTTGGCAATAGGGCGTTTATATGAGCCGTGGGCAGTCTTCACCGTGACAACCCGGACCTTGTTTTCTAATCCTGCGTGAACCTCGAATCCACTTAGAAGGGGGTAGATTAGACTCCTTGAGAACTCCACGGTGTCGATCTTCAGATTATCCGTTTCCAAATGCCACTTTGTACGTTCGTGAAGAGATGTCAGGTATTCCATATGCCACCGTTTCCAGAAACCTTGGACCATGGCTTGCAGCTGATTCCATCTCTCCAATCGACTGATGTGCATATCCAGACGACTGGGTTCAGGCAATGCAGTACGGAGATCCAGTCAAGAAATGAGTAAGTGGATCCAAAGAATTATCCCCATTTTGACACAGAGGGCGTGAATTCAGGATAGCTTCAATTTGGGTCAGGACAGTCGAGAGCTCCTCAAATGTTAGAGCCTTGGATCCAAGTATCCGTTTCATATGGAGTTTAATTGAGCGAACTCCGGCTTCCCACTTCCCCCCAAAATGGGGAGCAGATGGGGGTATAAAGTGCCAAGAAATCCCTTTATTGGCGAGGAATCCTGCCAATTCTTCAATTGGCTTGTTGAATGGCCAGGCGTCGCATGTCATCCAAAGTGCCTCCATGAAATGTGGTTCCGTTGTCCGATTAAAGGTCAGTTGGCTTCGCTCGGCGGGCGATGAATCGTTGAAAGGCTGCGATGAAAGCCTTTGTAGTTAGATCACTAACAACCTCGATGTGTAGTGCCTTTGTGGTGAGACACACGAAAATAGAAAACCATGCCTTTCCGATGCATGGAGTTCGTCCCTTTGATTCCTTGATTGCGATCGGTCCAGCGTAGTCCAGCCCTATATGTTGAAAGCAGCGGCTAGCTTGAACTCGAGGAATGGATAGATCTCCCATGATCTGGTTACTTGTTCCTTTGCGTTGAAGAAAGCAGCGTTTGCATTGAAAGACAGCCTTTCTGACGAGATTGCGGGCTCCCAGAATCCAGTACTGCTGACGGAGATTGGTGAACGTTGCATTAACTCCAGTGTGAAGATGGGAGACATGAAAATGTCGAACAAGTAATCCAGCTAGTGGCGAATCCTTTGGTATAATAATTGGGTGTTTGGCATTGTAATTGAGTGTAGACTGCTCGATCCTCCCACCGATTCGAGTTCGGTTACCGGAACCTTACTCCGCTACCCTGTTCTCATCAAGATCTGCTAGCAAGAGCTAAACCTTGGCCCCTTCCTGTTCTATGGTATGAGCTCGGTTACAGGAACCTTACTCCGCTACCCTGTTCCACCTCAAGATCCGCTAGCAGCAGCTGAACCTTGGCCCCACGTCTATGGTACTGTTGGGAGTTCGGCTACAAGAGCCTTGCTCCACTACTATTATCTACTTGTTAACTTACCCAGGTGTTGTCAGCTCGACTGCTCGCAAGAAGTGACCTTGCCCTGAGTTGTGCATCGCCTTTTATAGGCCGCGATCAGCTGTGTTTCCCCGTTCGATATTCGATTCTTATCGATAGGCACCAAGGTTGCCATATCGTTGAGCATGGCCGATATCTATCAGCTGTTTAGGGCTGGTGCCCTTATCGGTGGGGTGTTGCCAGATGGCAAGGTTTCTGTGAACACAATAACCTGGGAAGCAAACGAGAGACTATCAGAATACAATTTGGGAAGCTTACTACGTAGGCCTCTTGCATTCTGACAGGAGATAGAGAGGGAATTGACTAGTTTTTTGGAGCGGATGTCGTAGAGGGCGCAGTGGTCTGGTCGGGCCTGGGAAGACTTATTCCTACGGGCCGCCTTTTCTTTTTCTTAGCTTCAAACTCCTTGACGACAACATATTCTCGCCAGAATTTGGTAGAGCATATTCTTTCAAAGAGTTCATTAGGGACATTTATTTTAAAAGATGAAATATTCCTAGCATAATAAAATTTGAATTTTTCCACCTTTATTTGTATTTTTTCAGCTATAGTTTTACCTTGGATAAAGGCAATAACATCTTCCGATGTCTGAGCAGGGGTGAGCCGCGAAACAAATATCTGTTTCGTAGGTGGTATTACTACAAGGGCTTTCGGCGCTGCAGACTGATTGTCTGCATTGCCGATATCGGCCGGTAGTCCGGGCCTGATACCCTGAGCAGGTGAATTAACGGGGCTTTGAGGGGTCAATATTTGAGACCCCCCAGGGGACAACAGGGGAACGGTCCCTCCCGCAACACATTCGAATGCCGAATCTTTTTTGCCAATCGATCTCAGAACTCTTTGACTTAAGGGGTTATATACCTTTTTTTTTTTTTTTAAATCGAAAATTTTTTTTTGCTGAATGCTAAAGTACAATTCATAAAGAAAATTTTCCCAAATTTTCATAAAGATCCGAACAATAGTTCCATGGGAAACAGTTTTTTGTGCCGCGGTTGTCACACAAAACACACTCAACCTCGAACTTTAAATGCGATTATCTAGAAATCGTTTTTTTTTAAAGTGCCTTTGCGGTGACTACGATTCCGCAAGAACCATTCGATCGATCTGCTTAATTTTTTCTTTTAATTGTTCGTAATGAATGTGCGGAGTTCGTGAACGATTCAGTTTTCAAGAAAAAATTTTAATTTTTTAAATACGAATTTTTGAATAAAATTTTTAGAGCAAAAAAAGGCAACTTTTTAAAAAAATCGTTACTGTTTACAGAAAAAACGAGATATTCCAAAAAGGAATCGTTCACGAACAAGATACAACTTTATACTAATAAAATTTTTTCTGTTTGTTGATTTCGGTTGACCTCCTGACCTTCAATCGTAGTCACCGCGACCCTCTAAAAAAAAAATTGTTTTGGTAGAATCGCCATAACTCCGTTATTTATTTATATTTTTAAAGAACAATAGCTTCCTTTTTTCTTCAAAAGATGTACTATCAATATATATTAACATTTTTGTAATAAAATTACTGCTACATATTTAAAAAAAAATTCAATTTTTCCGCTGAAAAAGGTATATAACCCCTTAATTCTGAGGTCGAGGGCTGTGTTGAGAGAGGCTGCTGTTGGGAGTCCGCCGCTGGTTGTTGAGATCCGCCTATATGCTGCAGACCAGTTGCGGTTTTTTTGCGCCTAGAAGACTCATTTAATAGTTTAAGGCTATTAAATTGAGTGTCTAGCGCCAAGAGCATATCATGAGTTTTACGAAAACTCGATAATATGTCTTTAAAACCGCCCTTGGTCTGCCGCATAAAAGACATCATTTCTCTTTCAATCTCGCGACAGGCCTCGCAGCAGTAACGCAGACCGATGTTTCTTCTTACATCGTCCACCGTCCGAGCAACAACACCAATGCACTTGGCATGCACAATGTTGTCACACAGCCAGCAGCCGACTGTTAGATCGTTTGAATTAATTGCCTTTTTACAGGTCTTAGCGAAACAGGCAATAGCGGACATTTTAGGGACTTACCACTGTACCTTTACGTAGGAAGAGATAAGAAAAGTGCAGCTGCATCGAGAGAGCGGGAGAACGAGAGAGCGGGTAAACGGGTGAGCGTGGGAGCGAGCTTAACGTTTAGCTGTCGCGACGGCGCAAACTAAACGGAGAAGGCACAAAGAGGAATGCAAAAAAATGCAAAGCAAACACCGGCAGCACAAACTAAATTGTGAAAATAATAACAATTAAATACACAAAACAGAATAGCTGCATGCACACGAAGTGAACGGGAACTTTATTAATCACAAAGTAGAAGATTTAAATAAAACCCCGGATGTTTTAATGCAAAAATTAACACAAAACGAGAGCGCAAGAAAAAAACACGTCCGTTCACTTGGAAGAGAAAAATCAACTTAAGAAGAAAACAAGTTACAGTTAGGAGTTATGGAAGAGTACTGGGCAAGCTCGCTCAGCGGTGGGATGCTTGCATTGATATTGCTGATAAGCTAAGCTGCAGCGGCGAACAATGCAAAAGGTAAACAAAGATAAAGGGTGTCTTGGTCACGCGCATACAGGGTGTCTCGTTTCCAAACATACCGGCCCCCCTGAACGGTTGTTCATCACAGAGGCAGTACGGCGATCTTGGCAATAGGGCGTTTATATGAGCCGTGGGCAGTCTTCACCGTGACAACCCGGACCTTGTTTTCTAATCCTGCGTGAACCTCGAATCCACTTAGAAGGGGGTAGATTAGACTCCTTGAGAACTCCACGGTGTCGATCTTCAGATTATCCGTTTCCAAATGCCACTTTGTACGTTCGTGAAGAGATGTCAGGTATTCCATATGCCACCGTTTCCAGAAACCTTGGACCATGGCTTGCAGCTGATTCCATCTCTCCAATCGACTGATGTGCATATCCAGACGACTGGGTTCAGGCAATGCAGTACGGAGATCCAGTCAAGAAATGAGTAAGTGGATCCAAAGAATTATCCCCATTTTGACACAGAGGGCGTGAATTCAGGATAGCTTCAATTTGGGTCAGGACAGTCGAGAGCTCCTCAAATGTTAGAGCCTTGGATCCAAGTATCCGTTTCATATGGAGTTTAATTGAGCGAACTCCGGCTTCCCACTTCCCCCCAAAATGGGGAGCAGATGGGGGTATAAAGTGCCAAGAAATCCCTTTATTGGCGAGGAATCCTGCCAATTCTTCAATTGGCTTGTTGAATGGCCAGGCGTCGCATGTCATCCAAAGTGCCTCCATGAAATGTGGTTCCGTTGTCCGATTAAAGGTCAGTTGGCTTCGCTCGGCGGGCGATGAATCGTTGAAAGGCTGCGATGAAAGCCTTTGTAGTTAGATCACTAACAACCTCGATGTGTAGTGCCTTTGTGGTGAGACACACGAAAATAGAAAACCATGCCTTTCCGATGCATGGAGTTCGTCCCTTTGATTCCTTGATTGCGATCGGTCCAGCGTAGTCCAGCCCTATATGTTGAAAGCAGCGGCTAGCTTGAACTCGAGGAATGGATAGATCTCCCATGATCTGGTTACTTGTTCCTTTGCGTTGAAGAAAGCAGCGTTTGCATTGAAAGACAGCCTTTCTGACGAGATTGCGGGCTCCCAGAATCCAGTACTGCTGACGGAGATTGGTGAACGTTGCATTAACTCCAGTGTGAAGATGGGAGACATGAAAATGTCGAACAAGTAATCCAGCTAGTGGCGAATCCTTTGGTATAATAATTGGGTGTTTGGCATTGTAATTGAGTGTAGACTGCTCGATCCTCCCACCGATTCGAGTTCGGTTACCGGAACCTTACTCCGCTACCCTGTTCTCATCAAGATCTGCTAGCAAGAGCTAAACCTTGGCCCCTTCCTGTTCTATGGTATGAGCTCGGTTACAGGAACCTTACTCCGCTACCCTGTTCCACCTCAAGATCCGCTAGCAGCAGCTGAACCTTGGCCCCACGTCTATGGTACTGTTGGGAGTTCGGCTACAAGAGCCTTGCTCCACTACTATTATCTACTTGTTAACTTACCCAGGTGTTGTCAGCTCGACTGCTCGCAAGAAGTGACCTTGCCCTGAGTTGTGCATCGCCTTTTATAGGCCGCGATCAGCTGTGTTTCCCCGTTCGATATTCGATTCTTATCGATAGGCACCAAGGTTGCCATATCGTTGAGCATGGCCGATATCTATCAGCTGTTTAGGGCTGGTGCCCTTATCGGTGGGGTGTTGCCAGATGGCAAGGTTTCTGTGAACACAATAACCTGGGAAGCAAACGAGAGACTATCAGAATACAATTTGGGAAGCTTACTACGTAGGCCTCTTGCATTCTGACAGGAGATAGAGAGGGAATTGACTAGTTTTTTGGAGCGGATGTCGTAGAGGGCGCAGTGGTCTGGTCGGGCCTGGGAAGACTTATTCCTACGGGCCGCCTTTTCTTTTTCTTAGCTTCAAACTCCTTGACGACAACATATTCTCGCCAGAATTTGGTAGAGCATATTCTTTCAAAGAGTTCATTAGGGACATTTATTTTAAAAGATGAAATATTCCTAGCATAATAAAATTTGAATTTTTCCACCTTTATTTGTATTTTTTCAGCTATAGTTTTACCTTGGATAAAGGCAATAACATCTTCCGATGTCTGAGCAGGGGTGAGCCGCGAAACAAATATCTGTTTCGTAGGTGGTATTACTACAAGGGCTTTCGGCGCTGCAGACTGATTGTCTGCATTGCCGATATCGGCCGGTAGTCCGGGCCTGATACCCTGAGCAGGTGAATTAACGGGGCTTTGAGGGGTCAATATTTGAGACCCCCCAGGGGACAACAGGGGAACGGTCCCTCCCGCAACACATTCGAATGCCGAATCTTTTTTGCCAATCGATCTCAGAACTCTTTGACTTAAGGGGTTATATACCTTTTTTTTTTTTTTTGTAAATCGAAAATTTTTTTTTGCTGAATGCTAAAGTACAATTCATAAAGAAAATTTTCCCAAATTTTCATAAAGATCCGAACAATAGTTCCATGGGAAACAGTTTTTTGTGCCGCGGTTGTCACACAAAACACACTCAACCTCGAACTTTAAATGCGATTATCTAGAAATCGTTTTTTTTTTAAAGTGCCTTTGCGGTGACTACGATTCCGCAAGAACCATTCGATCGATCTGCTTAATTTTTTCTTTTAATTGTTCGTAATGAATGTGCGGAGTTCGTGAACGATTCAGTTTTCAAGAAAAAATTTTAATTTTTTAAATACGAATTTTTGAATAAAATTTTTAGAGCAAAAAAAGGCAACTTTTTAAAAAAATCGTTACTGTTTACAGAAAAAACGAGATATTCCAAAAAGGAATCGTTCACGAACAAGATACAACTTTATACTAATAAAATTTTTTCTGTTTGTTGATTTCGGTTGACCTCCTGACCTTCAATCGTAGTCACCGCGACCCTCTAAAAAAAAAATTGTTTTGGTAGAATCGCCATAACTCCGTTATTTATTTATATTTTTAAAGAACAATAGCTTCCTTTTTTCTTCAAAAGATGTACTATCAATATATATTAACATTTTTGTAATAAAATTACTGCTACATATTTAAAAAAAAATTCAATTTTTCCGCTGAAAAAGGTATATAACCCCTTAATTCTGAGGTCGAGGGCTGTGTTGAGAGAGGCTGCTGTTGGGAGTCCGCCGCTGGTTGTTGAGATCCGCCTATATGCTGCAGACCAGTTGCGGTTTTTTTGCGCCTAGAAGACTCATTTAATAGTTTAAGGCTATTAAATTGAGTGTCTAGCGCCAAGAGCATATCATGAGTTTTACGAAAACTCGATAATATGTCTTTAAAACCGCCCTTGGTCTGCCGCATAAAAGACATCATTTCTCTTTCAATCTCGCGACAGGCCTCGCAGCAGTAACGCAGACCGATGTTTCTTCTTACATCGTCCACCGTCCGAGCAACAACACCAATGCACTTGGCATGCACAATGTTGTCACACAGCCAGCAGCCGACTGTTAGATCGTTTGAATTAATTGCCTTTTTACAGGTCTTAGCGAAACAGGCAATAGCGGACATTTTAGGGACTTACCACTGTACCTTTACGTAGGAAGAGATAAGAAAAGTGCAGCTGCATCGAGAGAGCGGGAGAACGAGAGAGCGGGTAAACGGGTGAGCGTGGGAGCGAGCTTAACGTTTAGCTGTCGCGACGGCGCAAACTAAACGGAGAAGGCACAAAGAGGAATGCAAAAAAATGCAAAGCAAACACCGGCAGCACAAACTAAATTGTGAAAATAATAACAATTAAATACACAAAACAGAATAGCTGCATGCACACGAAGTGAACGGGAACTTTATTAATCACAAAGTAGAAGATTTAAATAAAACCCCGGATGTTTTAATGCAAAAATTAACACAAAACGAGAGCGCAAGAAAAAAACACGTCCGTTCACTTGGAAGAGAAAAATCAACTTAAGAAGAAAACAAGTTACAGTTAGGAGTTATGGAAGAGTACTGGGCAAGCTCGCTCAGCGGTGGGATGCTTGCATTGATATTGCTGATAAGCTAAGCTGCAGCGGCGAACAATGCAAAAGGTAAACAAAGATAAAGGGTGTCTTGGTCACGCGCATACAGGGTGTCTCGTTTCCAAACATACCGGCCCCCCTGAACGGTTGTTCAGCACAGAGGCAGTACGGCGATCTTGGCAATAGGGCGTTTATATGAGCCGTGTGCAGTCTTCACCGTGACAACCCGGACCTTGTTTTCTAATCCTGCGTGAACCTCGAATCCACTTAGAAGGGGGTAGATTAGACTCCTTGAGAACTCCACGGTGTCGATCTTCAGATTATCCGTTTCCAAATGCCACTTTGTACGTTCGTGAAGAGATGTCAGGTATTCCATATGCCACCGTTTCCAGAAACCTTGGACCATGGCTTGCAGCTGATTCCATCTCTCCAATCGACTGATGTGCATATCCAGACGACTGGGTTCAGGCAATGCAGTATACGGAGATCCAGTCAAGAAATGAGTAAGTGGATCCAAAGAATTATCCCCATTTTGACACAGAGGGCGTGAATTCAGGATAGCTTCAATTTGGGTCAGGACAGTCGAGAGCTCCTCAAATGTTAGAGCCTTGGATCCAAGTATCCGTTTCATATGGAGTTTAATTGAGCGAACTCCGGCTTCCCACTTCCCCCCAAAATGGGGAGCAGATGGGGGTATAAAGTGCCAAGAAATCCCTTTATTGGCGAGGAATCCTGCCAATTCTTCAATTGGCTTGTTGAATTCCCAGGCGTCGCATGTCATCCAAAGTGCCTCCATGAAATGTGGTTCCGTTGTCCGAATAAAGGTCAGTTGGCTTCGCTCGGCGGGCGATGAATCGTTGAAAGGCTGCGATGAAAGCCTTTGTAGTTAGATCACTAACAACCTCGATGTGTACTGCCTTTGTGGTGAGACACACGAAAATAGAAAACCATGCCTTTCCGATGCATGGAGTTCGTCCCTTTGATTCCTTGATTGCGATCGGTCCAGCGTAGTCCAGCCCTATATGTTGAAAGCAGCGGCTAGCTTGAACTCGAGGAATGGATAGATCTCCCATGATCTGGTTACTTGTTCCTTTGCGTTGAAGAAAGCAGCGTTTGCATTGAAAGACAGCCTTTCTGACGAGATTGCGGGCTCCCAGAATCCAGTACTGCTGACGGAGATTGGTGAACGTTGCATTAACTCCAGTGTGAAGATGGGAGACATGAAAATGTCGAACAAGTAATCCAGCTAGTGGCGAATCCTTTGGTATAATAATTGGGTGTTTGGCATTGTAATTGAGTGTAGACTGCTCGATCCTCCCACCGATTCGAGTTCGGTTACCGGAACCTTACTCCGCTACCCTGTTCTCATCAAGATCTGCTAGCAAGAGCTAAACCTTGGCCCCTTCCTGTTCTATGGTATGAGCTCGGTTACAGGAACCTTACTCCGCTACCCTGTTCCACCTCAAGATCCGCTAGCAGCAGCTGAACCTTGGCCCCACGTCTATGGTACTGTTGGGAGTTCGGCTACAAGAGCCTTGCTCCACTACTATTATCTACTTGTTAACTTACCCAGGTGTTGTCAGCTCGACTGCTCGCAAGAAGTGACCTTGCCCTGAGTTGTGCATCGCCTTTTATAGGCCGCGATCAGCTGTGTTTCCCCGTTCGATATTCGATTCTTATCGATAGGCACCAAGGTTGCCATATCGTTGAGCATGGCCGATATCTATCAGCTGTTTAGGGCTGGTGCCCTTATCGGTGGGGTGTTGCCAGATGGCAAGGTTTCTGTGAACACAATAACCTGGGAAGCAAACGAGAGACTATCAGAATACAATTTGGGAAGCTTACTACGTAGGCCTCTTGCATTCTGACAGGAGATAGAGAGGGAATTGACAAGGTTTTTTGGAGCGGATGTCGTAGAGGGCG
Organism: Drosophila aff. chauvacae BK-2020; assembly: GCA_018903765.1. NCBI lineage: Eukaryota > Metazoa > Arthropoda > Insecta > Diptera > Drosophilidae > Drosophila > Drosophila aff. chauvacae BK-2020. Next base: position 815,472 of record JAEIGO010000863.1, on the reverse strand, counting down.
CAGTGGTCTGTTCGGGCCTGGGAAGACTTATTCCTACGGGCCGCCTTTTCTTTTTCTTAGCTTCAAACTCCTTGACGACAACATATTCTCGCCAGAATTTGGTAGAGCATATTCTTTCAAAGAGTTCATTAGGGACATTTATTTTAAAAGATGAAATATTCCTAGCATAATAAAATTTGAATTTTTCCTCCTTTATTTGTATTTTTTCAGCTATAGTTTTACCTTGGATAAAGGCAATAACATCTTCCGATGTCTGAGCAGGGGTGAGCCGCGAAACAAATATCTGCTTCGTAGGTGGTATTACTACAAGGGCTTTCGGCGCTGCAGACTGATTGTCTGCATTGCCGATATCGGCCGGTAGTCCGGGCCTGATACCCTGAGCAGGTGAATTAACGGGGCTTTGAGGGGTCAATATTTGAGACCCCCCAGGGGACAACAGGGGAACGGTCCCTCCCGCAACACATTCGAATGCCGAATCTTTTTTGCCACTCGATCTCAGAACTCTTTGACTTAAGGGGTTATATACCTTTTTTTTTTTTTTTAAATCGAAAATTTTTTTTTGCTGAATGCTAAAGTACAATTCATAAAGAAAATTTTCCCAAATTTTCATAAAGATCCGAACAATAGTTCCATGGGAAAACAGTTTTTTGTGCCGCGGTTGTCACACAAAACACACTCAACCTCGAACTTTAAATGCGATTATCTCGAAATCGTTTTTTTTTTTAAGTGCCTTCGCGGTGACTACGATTCCGCAAGAACCATTCGATCGATCTGCTTAATTTTTTCTTTTAATTGTTCGTAATGAATGTGCGGAGTTCGTGAACGATTCAGTTTTCAAGAAAAAATTTTAATTTTTTAAATACGAATTTTTGAATAAAATTTTTAGAGCATAAATAGGCAACTTTTTAAAAAAATCGTTACTGTTTACAGAAAAAACGAGATATTCCAAAAAGAAATCGTTCACGAACAAGATACAACTTTATACTAATAAAATTTTTTCTGTTTTTTGATTTCGGTTGACCTCCTGACCTTCAATCGTAGTCACCGCGACCCTCTAAAAAAAAAATTGTTTTGGTAGAATCGCCATAACTCCGTTATTTATTTATATTTTTAAAGAACAATAGCTTCCTTTTTTCTTCAAAAGATGTACTATCAATATATATTAACATTTTTGTAATAAAATTACTGCTACATATTTAAAAAAAATTCAATTTTTCCGCTGAAAAAGGTATATAACCCCTTAATTCTGAGGTCGAGGGCTGTGTTGAGAGAGGCTGCTGTTGGGAGTCCGCCGCTGGTTGTTGAGATCCGCCTATATGCTGCAGACCAGTTGCGGTTTTTTTGCGCCTAGAAGACTCATTTAATAGTTTAAGGCTATTAAATTGAGTGTCTAGCGCCAAGAGCATATCATGAGTTTTACGAAAACTCGATAATATGTCTTTAAAACCGCCCTTGGTCTGCCGCATAAAAGACATCATTTCTCTTTCAATCTCGCGACAGGCCTCGCAGCAGTAACGCAGACCGATGTTTCTTCTTACATCGTCCACCGTCCGAGCAACAACACCAATGCACTTGGCATGCACAATGTTGTCACACAGCCAGCAGCCGACTGTTAGATCGTTTGAATTAATTGCCTTTTTACAGGTCTTAGCGAAACAGGCAATAGCGGACATTTTAGGGACTTACCACTGTACCTTTACGTAGGAAGAGATAAGAAAAGTGCAGCTGCATCGAGAGAGCGGGAGAACGAGAGAGCGGGTAAACGGGTGAGCGTGGGAGCGAGCTTAACGTTTAGCTGTCGCGACGGCGCAAACTAAACGGAGAAGGCACAAAGAGGAATGCAAAAAAATGCAAAGCAAACACCGGCAGCACAAACTAAATTGTGAAAATAATAACAATTGAATACACAAAACAGAATAGCTGCATGCACACGAAGTGAACGGGAACTTTATTAATCACAAAGTAGAAGATTTAAATAAAACCCCGGATGTTTTAATGCAAAAATTAACACAAAACGAGAGCGCAAGAAAAAAACACGTCCGTTCACTTGGAAGAGAAAAATCAACTTAAGAAGAAAACAAGTTACAGTTAGGAGTTATGGAAGAGTACTGGGCAAGCTCGCTCAGCGGTGGGATGCTTGCATTGATATTGCTGATAAGCTAAGCTGCAGCGGCGAACAATGCAAAAGGTAAACAACGATAAAGGGTGTCTTGGTCACGCGCATACAGGGTGTCTCGTTTCCAAACATACCGGCCCCCCTGAACGGTTGTTCAGCACAGAGGCAGTACGGCGATCTTGGCAATAGGGCGTTTATATGAGCCGTGGGCAGTCTTCACCGTGACAACCCGGACCTTGTTTTCTAATCCTGCGTGAACCTCGAATCCACTTAGAAGGGGGTAGATTAGACTCCTTGAGAACTCCACGGTGTCGATCTTCAGATTATCCGTTTCCAAATGCCACTTTGTACGTTCGTGAAGAGATGTCAGGTATTCCATATGCCACCGTTTCCAGAAACCTTGGACCATGGCTTGCAGCTGATTCCATCTCTCCAATCGACTGATGTGCATATCCAGACGACTGGGTTCAGGCAATGCAGTATACGGAGATCCAGTCAAGAAATGAGCAGGCGTCAGTGGATCCAAAGAATTATCCCCATTTTGACACAGTGGGCGTGAATTCAGGATAGCTTCAATTTGGGTCAGGACAGTCGAGAGCTCCTCAAATGTTAGAGCCTTGGATCCAAGTATCCGTTTCATATGGAGTTTAATTGAGCGAACTCCGGCTTCCCACTTCCCCCCAAAATGGGGAGCAGATGGGGGTATAAAGTGCCAAGAAATCCCTTTATTGGCGAGGAATCCTGCCAATTCTTCAATTGGCTTGTTGGGTGGCCAGGCGTCGCATGTCATCCAAAGTGCCTCCATGAAATGTGGTTCCGTTGTCCGAATAACGGTCAGTTGGCTTCGCTCGGCGGGCGATGAATCGTTGAAAGGCTGCGATGAAAGCCTTTGTAGTTAGATCACTAACAACCTCGATGTGTAGTGCCTTTGTGGTGAGACACACGAAAATAGAAAACCATGCCTTTCCGATGCATGGAGTTCGTCCCTTTGATTCCTTGATTGCGATCGGTCCAGCGTAGTCCAGCCCTATATGTTGAAAGCAGCGGCTAGCTTGAACTCGAGGAATGGATAGATCTCCCATGATCTGGTTACTTGTTCCTTTGCGTTGAACAAAGCAGCGTTTGCATTGAGACAGCCTTTCTGACGAGATTGCGGGCTCCCAGAATCCAGTACTGCTGACGGAGATTGGTGAACGTTGCATTAACTCCAGTGTGAAGATGGGAGACATGAAAATGTCGAACAAGTAATCCAGCTAGTGGCGAATCCTTTGGTATAATAATTGGGTGTTTGGCATTGTAATTGAGTGTAGACTGCTCGATCCTCCCACCGATTCGCATGATTCCATGATCATCCAGGAACGGAGAGAACCGGATTAAATGCGATTTAGCGTTGAGCTGGCGTCCGTTGTCTAGCTGCGCATATTCTCTTGCAAAGAACTTCTGTTGGACATGTCGAATGAGTCGGCGTTGTGCTGCTGGCAGCTCTTCAGACGTAAGGAATGGTGCCGAATTCCTCTGATGAGATCGAAGAGTGTGAATGAAGCGATAACAGTAGCTAGAGATCCGTATGAGACGCGTCCAGGTTGAGAATTTGTGGATGAAGAACTCGTTGATACTTTCATCCGGAAAGTTATGTAGAGTTGTGGGCTTTATGGCTCGTTCCTCCGTATTGATATCGAAGCTTGAAGATACGCTGAACTTGCTTGTTGAGGGTGGCCACTCAGAGGTCGGTGTGACCAGCCAAGACGGACCCTTTCACCACAGTCGATGCTCCAGAAGCTTTGACGGATGAAGTCCTCGAGAAGCACAATCAGCAGGATTGTCTTCCGTGCAAACATGGTTCCAGCAGCTGCGGGGAAAGTCGTTCAGGATCTCAGCAGTTCGGTCGCAGACGTAAGTGTTCCAACGTCGTGGGGGAGCTCAAAGCCAGTGTAACACAATTTCTGAATCAGTCCAGCTGCTCGTGCTGAAAATAGGAATTGTTAGTGACGTTTTGACAAGAGTAAGCAATCGAGATAGAAGTAAGGCAGCGTTTAGCTCCAAACGTGGAATCGATACGGGCTTGATCGGGGCCACCCGAGTTTTGGCAGCTACGAGGGTGACTTGAAAGCCGCATCCAACTGCAACTCGAGCGTAGACTACCGCACCATAGGCGTGCGTGGATGCGTCGGCGAATCCGTGTAGCTGAACGTCTCGAAATGGTGACGCAATATACCGTGGTACTTGGCATTGCGTAAGTGCTGGAAAATCCTCTGCCAAGGCTCTCCAGCGCGTGCGTAGAGTCTCGGGAATCGGGTCGTCCCATTGCAGGACGCTTGTCCAGCTTTCTTGGAAGATGAGCTTGAGCAGAACTGTGACCGGTGCTACCAGTCCAAGCGGATCATAAATTCTTGATAGTTGCGACAAGAGTTCCCGTTTCGTCGGTGAAATGGTCGTATCGAAGTCCTTTAGATTGAGATACAGGACGTCCTTGCCGGGATTCCATTGGATACCCAGAATTTTGACTGGTGAATCCGCGGCTGATGTGTCGAGGAGCTGGATAGGCTCAAAACATAGATCTTCTTCTGGTAATGATTTCAGAAGACGCCAACTATTGGAACTCCATTTGCGTAGTTTGAATTTGCCTTTATCCAAGAGTCCAATAAGCTCGTCCTTTAGAATCATAAGGTCCTCGAAGGTGTTGCAGCCTGTTGGGATGTCGTCCACATAGGCGTCGTGCAGAAGTGCGTGGGCTGCTGCAGGGTACTCTTGATGGTGATCGTCGGCGAGTTGCTTTAGAACCCGAACAGCCAGAAAAGGAGACGGTGCCAATCCGTAGGTCACCGTCAGCAGGCGAAAATGAAGCAGCGGTTCGTTCTTAGACTTGCGCCAAACAATGCGCTGATAATTGGTGTGCGGCTTGAAGATTTGAATTCCTCGAAACATCTTCTCGATATCTGCACACAGAACGTATTGGTGCTGACGAAAGCGTAGACAAACGCCAATAAGATCGCGTTGAATCGGTGGACCAATATGAAGTCTGTCATTGAGCGATACTCCAGAGCTGTCCTTTCCAGATCCATCAAAAACTACACGACATTTGGTAGTCAGGCTGTCCAGTTTGATGACAGCTTGGTGCGGCAAATAGAAGCGAGTATCTGGGGACTCTTCAACCTGAGCCGATGTCAGTTGTTCCATATGTCCACGTTGCAAGTAGTCGACCAGGAAAGCTTCGTACTGCTTCTTCAATTCTGGAGATCGACGAAATTTCCGTTCCAGCGAGTAAAGGCGATTAATGGCCTGTGGCAAGGTCGATCCAATAGGCGGTGCCTTCTCCTTGAAGGGGTACTCGACGACATAGACCCCGTCGGTCGAGCGCTTGTGGGTGGTAGCAAAATGACGATCTGTGGGATCGTTGGCGTCCAACAGAGCCTGGTTAGGCTGGATGCTGTCCATCTCCATAAATGAGCGAACCATTGTGTCTAGGTCCGCGTAATGAGTAACAGCAGTAGTGGCGTAATCATCGCAGGCAGAGTAAGAACCTGCAATAATCCAACCAAAAACAGTATTCAGAGCGATAGGAAAGTCGTTACCAAAGTATTTCCGTTCTCCGGTGTATAGAGACCAGAGCTGATCCGATCCAACAATGACATCGATTGCTCCTGGTGTGCAGAACGTTGGGTCTGCCAAAGGAAGCTCGCAGATTTGCTTCCACGTAGAAGTCAAGAGGTGTCAATAACTTGGGCTGGGAGTGATGAAGTCAGCGAGTTGAGAATAAACGAGACCAATTCGACAGTTTTTTTTTTTTTTTTTTTTTTTTAAGCGCGAGTCCCACGCCCACCTCCCGCCCAACCGACCGAGGGGCGCAGCCGTGTGACGTACGGCTCGATCGCGTACTAGATAGACGCGTGAGAAGGAAAATATAGGAAAGAACGAGGAAAGTTAGGTTTAGGTTCATGCAACATTACGAGCTAATTTTACTAGCAATACTGTTTTAAGACGAGGGAGGCTCTCAGGTCCCTCTATAAATTTAAAAAGTCGGTTGTAATCGGCACATAAGACCCTAAAAGGTTCATGTGCCTCAAACTCCCTCCTACAGTGCTTTATTGCTAAGGGGATAAAGGTTCTAGATGTTAGTCGAGGAACGTGAAAGTTAAGCTGTCCTAGCAGGTAGGGGCTCTCTACGTCACCATGAATTAGCTTGTGTAGAAAGACGACACCAAGCATAGTTCTACGGTTAGATAGGGAAGGTAGGTTAATTAATAGAAGTCTACTAGAATAAGACGGTAATCTTAGGTCGGCATCCCAGGGTAAGCCACGTAGGGCGAAAAGCAGAAAATTTTTTTGAACAGATTCAATGCGGGCAATATGAATTCCAAATTGAGGACTCCAAACGCAAGAACCATATTCCAAAATAGGACGAACTAATGAAGTGAAAAGAGTCTTAGTTACGTAAGGGAATCGAATTCTTTCGACCACCTTTTAATAAATCCAAGCATGCCTTTGGCCTTGTTAACCATGCAAGAAATATGTTCTGAAAACGAAAGCTTAGGATCTAGACGGACACCTAGGTCGTCAACGAGAGTTATTCTTTCCAATGCACATTCATTAAGCGTATACGTTGCATACTGGGGGTGACACGTGAAAATGTCATCAGTTTGCATTTCGAGCTGTTGAGATTTAATAAGTTAACACTACACCATGCCTGGAAGTTGTCAAGATCGGATTGTAAGTCTGACTGGCATGAGCTGTCGTTATACTGCACGCACAGTTTGACATCGTCTGCGTACATAAGTACCCTAGAGTTGGGTAGCACTAGAGGAAGGTCATTGATGAATAAGGTAAATAGCAGCGGGCCAAGATGGCTGCCTTGTGGGACGCCAGAAGTGACATTGAGGGAGCTGGAAAGAGAATTCTTGAACAGAACCTTTTGAGTCCGGTGACTCAAATAACTCTGAAGCCAATTAAGGAGATCGGTAGGAAACCCTATTAAATCGAGCTTCCTTATAAGAAGAAAATGATTAACCGAGTCAAAGGCTTTACTAAAGTCCGTATAGATCACGTCGGTCTGAGATTTACGTTGGAAGCCCCTAATCACAAATGAGGTAAGTTCCAAAAGATTTGTAGTGGTCGATCTTCGTTTCATAAATCCATGCTGACATGGAGAAATTACGGGTCTGCACAAGTGCTGCAGGTGGGGAGTAATTATATTTTCAAAGAGTTTTGGAATTGCCGACAACTTAGAGATTCCTCTATAGTTACCAGCATCTGACTTGCTACTTTTTTATGGAGAGGAATAATAAAAGATTCCTTCCAAATAAGGGGAAATTCTGATGTTTCCAAAGATATGGTAAATAGTTTGAGAAGGGGGTTACACAGAGCCTCGGCGCAATACCTGAGAACACAGCCCGGTATACCATCGGGACCCGGTGTATAAACTGGCTTTACACGTTGAAGATCCAGCCGAAGAGAGCTTTCGTCTAAGATAGGACTGAAAATTAAGTTCGATTTGGGCATAGGGAAAGAATACGTCTGGTTTATCTGGTTTGAGGAAGAATAAGTAGTTTTAAAAAACTCAGCAAAGAGATCGGCGATTGCCTGATCCGATTTTGCTGAAGAATTTTTAAATGAAAGCGAGGAAGGGTATAGGTTTGGTTTACGCTTGGTGTTAACAAAATTATAAAACTGTTTCGGGTCCTGTGAGAACTGAACCCTACAACGATTCAGATAATTTTTATAAGACCGAGCGTTATGCACGGTAAATTTCGACCGAGCCCTGAGATAGTTAGAAAAGACAGTTTTAGAACGAGTAAGTTTATATTTATTATAAAGCCTAGACTTAACATTTTTAGGCGTGTCAGCTCCTTATTAAACCAAGGTGGTTTACTAGAGACAGACGGATAGGTTAACGGAACACAGGATAAGAAGAACGAGTTCATGGCACTGTAAAAAATGTCCACGGCGGCTGCCATGTCAGTGCACATGTACAGATTTGACCAATCAAATTCAGATATAAGATTATTTAGCACATGAAAGTTAGCTTTACGAAAACAGCGAACCTTATTGGCTAAACAATCAGATTCGTTCTTTACAACCGTCCCCGTATCGATAGTCACTTCGAAAGTTGGATGGTAAGGATCTTCAGGTAGCGTCAATGGAGGAACTCTAACTAAGTCAACACCTAGAGGATCAGAGACGAAACAAAGATCCAATAAGCGGTTTAGGGAATTCAGGACATGGTTAACTTGAGACAAGGATATGTCAAGCAGGCCATCAATAAGGTCATGCTGTGCCATAGTCTGAAGGACATTTGACACACCATCAGATGACCAACGAGCTCCAGGTATATTGAAGTCCCCTAGCGCTACGAGTTGGTCTCGATCTGAAAGCCTGTTGGAAACGGCCCGAATTGCCGCAAGGTGTTTCCAATAAATGGGCTCCTCAGCCGATGGTGGAACATAGGAGCAAGTTATATAAATAAGACTACCTGGAAATGAAAGTTTAACACAAATAAACTCGATATCGGTGATATCGTCAAGGGCAACAAGTTCTGAGATGAGGGAGGAGTCTACGGCAATTAAAACTCCACCTCCACGCTGGACTGGTCGGTCAACCCTGTAAGTTGTATATTTACCCGGGAGAACCTCAGAGCTAAGGATCTCTGGCTTTAACCAGGTCTCAGTAAATACGATTACCTGGGATGCAAAGGAAAACTGTCAGAATACAATTTCGAGAGCTTGCTGCGTAAGCCTCTAGTATTCTGATAGGAAAGTTGGAAGGAAGTGGTTAGTTTTTGGGACTGAAGGTGTTGAGGTGGTCTTAGCGGTGGTCCTAGCGGTTTGTGGCGGTATAGGGAGGCGAACTCCGACTGGCCGCTTTTTCTTTGTTTTAGCCTCGAATTCTTTAACTACAACGTGCTCGGGCCAGAAGTCACCAGAGCAAATTGTGTCAAAGATATTCGGATTGACGCTAATCTTGAACGACGAGATGTGTCTGACATACGAGAAATTAAACTTTTCCACTTTTACATTTTCGGCTTGGGTTTTGCCTTGAATATAGGCAAGGACATCTTCCGATGCGAGGTCAGGGCAAGCCGCGAAACAAATATTGTTTTCGATGGTGGAACAGCAGTTAGGGTCTTTGGTAACCCTAAGTTACCGACAGCCGGTAGTCCGGATGTTTTTTCGCCCTGGGCAGTCTGCGGAGTCCGAGTTTGGGACACCGCAGCGGACATAACGGAAATTACTGGCGGACCTGTTGCCATTTCCACCCCTGTACATTCGGTTACCGAATCTAGTACCGCTCCCGATCTCAAGACCATTGGGCTTGGTATCGGGGTCGGTGGCTGTGCCGAAGGGGTGATCCCGACGGTAGGTTGCTGGGATTCACACAGTTGCTGACGACCAGCAACAGATTTTTTGCGCTTTGGCGACTCGTTTAATAGCTTCAGACTATTAAACTGAGCGTCTAACGCTGTGAGCAGGTCATTCGCTTTGCGAAAATTGACCGTGAGCTCAGTAAATCCGTTTCTGGTCTGCCGCATGAAGGATTTCATTTCCTTCTCAACCTCTCGACAGGACTGGCAACAATAATGTATTCCCGTTTTATTGGAAATTGCATCCGCAATACGGCCCGTCAGCTCGACACACTTAGCGTGTACGACCGTATCACAAAGCCAGCAATATACACTTGGTTGGTCTGCCAAAATAGTTTTTTGGCAGTTTTTAATTCCACAGACAATATTAAAAGACATTTCCACTAACCTTAGACCACTGTGCAAAGAGGAGAACCGTCAACGCGGGTGAGCGGGAGAGTGAGAGCGATAAGGAATTAGCGAGGGTGAGAGAGCTTAGAACCGTTTAGCTGCAGCTAAACACCAACGGAACGTAAGCGGGGAGAAGAGGGATAGGCACAAAAGAGAATGCAGAAAACCGTCTTAGCACAAAAACTAAAAGTGTAATTAAATACAAATTAAACACGAAAAAGCTCATGCACACGCGGTAGCAAACGGCTGAAGTTAAGTGAGAAGTTTTGTGATGATTTTAATAAAAACCCCGGTGGTTTAAAAGGCAAAACAACACAATATTCGGAGCGCAAAACAAAAACACGACCGTTCACTATGAAGAGAAAAGACGCAAGTTGACGAGAGCGCAGCTTGATATGTGCGCGTCCTCGGGTAACGCCCGCGCTGTTGGCGGCGAGACCGAGAATAGAAATCCGTGCGTGCGTTTGACGCACGCCTATTCGCTGAACAAATGATTCCGATGCCAAGGTTATTGTAGATCCAGTGTCCAGGAGCAGCCTGCAGGTTGTAGTGTTTCCCCAGGCGTCGATGACGTCAGCAAGGATGGTTGGCAACAGAGTCTGAGAACCTGCAGCAGGGAGATTCTCCAGGGTATGATGTGTAAAGTTGTTTTCCGCGGGAGGCACGCTCCCCAAGTGATGACCTTCTCGAGCTAGCTGTTGATTGTGGATAATTGTAGATCCCGCATGTGGGACTGATGGTCGATCACGGCTGTCAACACTCGCTGTGTCAACGTGGTGTCCATGTTGAGTTGGCTGCGCCGAGCCATGAACCAAAGTATGATGCTTGCGGCGGCAGATCCGACAAGTATGCCTCGATGTGCAGGTGCCCACCATATGAGCAGGGCTGAGGCAATTGAAACAAAGCTTCTTTGTTTTGAGGAATTCCCGTCGAGATGCAATGTCGAGTGCGATGAACTGAGGACACTTAAACAGATGATGATTCTGCTGGCACTATGTGCATTTGGGCTCTTCTCGTCTTGGATGCGTATCTGCGTGGTGCGTTGTAGCTGCGCGTCGAGCTTGGGTTGGTCGAGCTAAGTTAAAAGCCTCCAAAGTATCGCAGCGTGATGTGAGAAATTTCAGAAATCGGTTGATGGTCACACCTTTTTCCTCGGATTCTGCTCACTGAGCCCAGGCTTGACGGGTATCCCTATCTAATTTTGAAAGTAATATGAAAATTAGCCAGGGTTCTCGCTCTTCGCAGTTAAGAGCTCGTAAACCACGAATAACTTCGTCTGCACCATCGGCAATTTTACGCACTGTGCCGATATTTGAATTTATAGCACTTGGGAAGTTCAGAAAACTGTTTAAGAATGACCGAATGATTAGCGATTGTTTGTTATATCGCTGGTCCAGCCGATCCCAGGCTTCACGATAGTTTTCATTAGTAACTGGAATATGTTTAACTAATGCGAGCGCATCTCCAACAAGGTACGATTTTAAATAATGAAATCGTTGGCAATCCGTCAGGCTCGAATTTGAAGCAATCGATCCAATAAACATGTCCGAAAAATGTTTCCAGTCCTCATAATTTCCGAAAAAGGTCGAAGTTTAATTCGCTCGAACTGAAAATCGACATGGCTTCTCTGGGATGTATGTGCGGCTTGAACAATGCCCGCGATACTGTTTGAACTGACTTCCTTTCTCAACTCCTCCAGAGTATTGCTGAGAATGGCATGTGTAGCATAGTGTTTATCCTCATATGCATCGAAATCCTCGTCAGGGTTCTCCCAATCGGCTTCTGATTGGAAGGCGTACAGCTCTTCCGAGAGCCGCACAAACCGCAAGTAATTTTCTTGTAGTTGCGCCAGGCGGACAACTATCGTTTGCACTGAATGAATGTCATCAACGAATTTTAAAACATTATTATGCGCACGAGTAATTTGGCTTTTGCAGAAGCCCCGTTATTGAATCACATTCCGCATGGTGGTCGAGAATAGGGAACGATTCTATACGATATAGAAATCTATAGTCAAGTCTCTAAGATCACCGTTGACAAAAAACAAATAACCAAATCAAATGTCCGGAGAAAACGCAGTTCCGGTTATCCGGCTACTCGAAGGACCAAAATGTAGTATGTTTATAAATGAAACCGCCAGTGTATACTGTTTTGTTAATTTATTGGTTAATTCCAGACGCTCGAAATTAATTATGTCGACACCGATGCGTACGATTGATTTGAAGAGCAAAATGTGACTGAGCTAAGCTTTGGCAAGTTACAGTTAGGAGTTATGGAAAAGTACTGGGCAAGCTCGCGCAGCGGTGGGATGCTTGCATTGATATTGCTGATAAGCTCCGCTGCAGCGGCGAACAATGCAAAAGGTAAACAAAGATAAAGGGTGTCTCGTTCCCAAACAATAGTAATAAGTACTAAATGCGCCGCGGGGCGTCGCAACATAAATAAATATTCCGACCGTTCACTATTTATATATTACTAGAGGGCCCGCTATTGCATCCTCGCTTTGATCGGATGCAGATCCACACTTAAAATTTTGTATTAAATTTCGCTTTGAAGTCAGCGCACTGAATGAGAAATAAAGATTCTTTGAAGTCGAATGACAAATTTAAAATGAGGCAAGGCCTACTCTAAGCCTTAGACAAATATCAATATTATCCCATTAATACTATTTTTTTTAATTCACGTTTTTTATTTTTTAAAATAGGTTGCAGGTGAAATTAGAAAATTAAAATACCCATACGAATCTGGAATTTTTTTTTCTGATTTAAAAAAAAAAAATTCAAGTCTCTAAGACATGTGGTTTGGCCATGGGTGTGATATATCAGTCAGTCAGGACAAAGCATTTTATATATATAGATTAGGAAATTAAATAAATAATTGGGCCAAACTCCAATAGATATGGATAAATATTAAATAAATATATAAATGAATACAAAAAAAAAATAAATATAATGTGATGATAAATAAATAAATAATAAATAAACATGCACCAAATAAATAAATAATTCCCGATATATGAATAAATATTCAGACAGTTAATTGATTTCCTTTCTAACTTTCAGGGGAGATGGAGCCGATCAACCGCTGGTCGACTCCGTGCCAGGTTCCTGCGTTTTCAATTCGCCCAGTGTCGTCCCTACTCCGACCGCTCGTCAACTGGACTAACTGTCAGCTTAGCTGAAAGTCGCCAGTTAAAGACATCGGCCTTCCGCAGATCCGGTAGGACTTCCCTTGATGAACATGACCTGCGGTTCAACTTGTGGTGGTCGTGCAGCGCGCAGCTAATACTGCGGGTCACGATCCCACCTCCAAGATGATCCCGAAGGCCACATCCCCCAGGGAAACCCATGGATCTACCCACAAAATACATTAATAACTGACAAACAAAACACATTACGTTAAATTAAATAAATAACATGTATATCACAGATTTTAGATTCAGAAAGCCGAGGGGTGCAGATCCGTCGTTACGGACGAATGCCACCACCTGGCCACAGATAAACAAATGTGAACTGTGTCCAGGAGCAATTGTCCGTCCTTATGCGGATCAAGCCTCCTAGGTCCTAACGGGAAACAAATAGGAATTGGACTAAGGAACCTACGCCTTGACTACCACTCCCCAGGCCCTCGGTGCAATTGCAGGCCGTACAATAGGCCTAGCAAGCCACCGTTTCTTGGGGGCTGGCTGCTCCAGGACGTGGTTATGCAGACTTCGTCATCTCGCTATTCCGTTTAATTTGTTTTTGTTTGGGCGCCATATTGTTACGGAACTGCTGGTTTGGGCAATGCCGGGCGAGCTCAGGTACCGATATATCGGACGTCTCAAAACTACACAAAAACTCCCATCACTACAAAAAAGGTAAACAAACAAGAAAACGTAACATAGACACTGTTGGGACGGAATTGGTGGCATTGCTGACCTGCCACGACGCACCCACCCTGCCTAGTGACGCCTCCTGATCATCTTCGGGCATCACCCATCTCTGGCGGACCGGAGCCTAATCCAGGCGGTTTCACGACCGGCTCATATCCCCCAGGTAAAGACTTTACTCAGCTTTCATGGTTATAATTTTAATGCTTTATAATTTCAGCTGTTTCTTACTGCTAAACATCGCCGTATTTATCCTAAATATTTCCCGATCTTGACCCCGGTGAACCCCTTACCCATACCCGGGATGCGCTCGCGCCAAGGCTGCGGCTTTGTTGCGATTCGGCGGAGGAGAAGCTGCGCTCCGCAAAGAAATTTGGCCACAAGTGGGCCCGGATCTACTCCCCAAATTTCAACCTACAATCACTGCTGGAGCTCCAAGAGAAATTGAGGGTGGGTTGTTTTTGATTTAATATTTACTCACTGCTTCTTCTAACCGACTCTCTTTTTGCAGCGCTTGTGTTGCACAAATCCCTGACATGCGTTTAGGGAACGTGGAGGACAAGGGACGGAAAAACTTTGGTAAGTTGAACACACAAAAATTACATATAAATAAAGGCTTAATTTCTAAATTCAGGAGGCTTCCAAGTGAATTTTGCCGGGCGGCTCACAATGGCCACGACGGACTTAGTCTTGGAGAAGCGGCGTCAGAAACCAATCGGGACCCAGGTGCGGTGGACGAAAGGAGGGAAAGGCTGCGTCAGATTGCGCGTGGCCTGGATTTCACCCTCTGTGGCGGTTGCAGCGGAAGGCCAGAAATAGGGCCCCCGCCGTCTAGCGTTGCTCCGACACCCACAACAAAAATATTTCTTTGTCGGGCGGCTACAGCCGCGCTCGGAACGGACTCACCGGATCCAATCTCGGAAAGGCTCAGGCCTGTTGGCTCGGCTGTCTGACTGCGGCGGCTAACTGGTGCTCGGCTACGCCTGCATGCCTGCCGCGGGTCCGGAGTCACTCCACAGATAGGTGCAAAAAACAAAATAAAAGTGCCGTGGTCAGTGTTCTCCCCACTGCCACGCTGAAAATAAAATCACTTTATTTTAATTTTTTCAATCTTTTCTTTCCAGAACTTTGATCACTGCGGCCGCCCGTGTTCTTTTTCTTTTTCCTACTCCTTCTTCCCTTGCTGTCTACGCCTCCCTATATAGGCTCGTTCCGATGCCTGACCTCCGCCTTCAAGAAACCGTTTGTTTTGGCGCTCAGGGCAAGGATCGAGTTAAAGGGCAACATCCCTTTCTCTTAAAAAAAGCTGGCCGAGATCTAGGGGGCGCCACCGTTCTTTTTTTCCTGGTTTGCTCTGAAACCCCCTCATCCCTAACCCTATCGCTCCCTTATCCTATCGATACATCGATGCCCCTCCAGCCCATTCCGACTAGAAATGCAACTACCTTCTCCGACTTTCTCTGCTTGATTTGTGTCCTCCTTCCGTCCTGTCTTTATCCGCTTCCATCCTTTCGCTCTCCAGATTCAGCTCCAAACTCGTTCCGTTCACGCTGCACTTCTTTACATTAATCCGTTCCCCTATACATCTCGTATGTTTGCCTTGTAATGCCCTCTTCTTCATGCTCCACGTTGACCTCCTCCAGTTGTTCTACATCGTCTATCCCTACGGCTGACTTCACGTACACCTCGGTATCTTTACTTTCAAGTGTGATCCATGGGTCTCGAACTACCTGGCCTGTCTGCTCCGGTTGGTTCGCCGCCGTTTCACAGTAATCGATGGGTTTGGTGGCTATATTACGCTGCACCGTACCCGTCGGTTCCCACGCAGATCTCTGGGCTGAGTCTGTACTGTGTGTGTTCGAGACTTTCTGTTTCGATAATCTGGACTATTTCTGCTAATTTTAAAAACTCGGAGAGTGTTTTAAATCCCGTTCTCCATATATTTAGCTTTATCTCGCTTCTGGAGTTATAATAAATCTGGTTCACTTTATCCTTTTTCGTATAATTCGTGAATCTCATCATCTTCTTTAACTTGTTCCTTGAGTTGTTCCTGGTATCTTTGAGGTAAGAAGTACTCCACCATCTCTTACGTCAGCACCGCCCAACTGTTTATTTTGATTGGCGTGCAGATCCACCAATCAATCGCGGGGTCTTCCAAAATGAATGGCATTGTCTGTACCAATTCGTCGTGCCGGATACCGAATTGCGTCGCCCAATTCTCCATATTCCGAATAAACTCTAGTGGATTGGTTTTCCCATCGTACCGTATTCCCCAGCTTCGTATCCGGTCCAGGATCTCCACGTTTATCTTTCGCTCCATATTCTTCTCCGTAATCCGTACTCTTTCTTCTCTGACCGTTTTCTTTGGTCTTCGCTCTTCCACTTCCTGTCCTTCTTCATCCGCTTCTTCCGTATACTCTCTTTTCCAGATGTCACTCCGCTGGTGTCGTTCTTTCTTTGCAACGACTACAACTGCTCGGGCGCCACTGTGACGGTTAGTCGGGGTTTCGGGCAGCTCAGGGGTGGCCCAGGTTCGTCGCAGACATTTATTTGGTTCAGTTGTGGTTGCTGAAAGAGATTCCGACCCAGGCCCAGAGTAGAAGACTGGAGTTTATGCCGTAAAAAATCGTAATCTTTATTATCTTAAAATTAACAAATTCAGCATGAGTTCATGTCCTGCCGGATTTCGCCGTTCTGGAACGCCGTGATTTGGGGCCGGGATGTCCTTCTCGTACAACAGGGAAATACACGAGCTTAAGACGCTCTGTCGCCAACGGATTCGCGTCGCACTTCCACACAAAAAGGATGACGCCGTGCAATGCCATAGGTGCCAATCTTTAAACCACAAAAAAAATAACTGCCATAAGGAAGTTATCTGTGTAAGATGTGGTCATCAACATTCCGTTGAGGACTGCCAGCGAGAAGGCCATCCAGTAAAATGCTTCAACTGTGTCGGTAATCATACAGCAAACTACAAGGGCTGTCTCGTCTACCAGCAGACAGTAAGTCGACGTAGAAGTGCTACATCCCATCGTAGCCCCTTTCAACAACCAGCTATTGCTCCAGTTGCGCGAAGAGGCGTTGTGCCTACGCTTTCTTACGGGAGCGTTGCCGGCGGATCTATCCAAATATCACAGGCTAGCCAGCAGCTATGCACTAGTCACCAGCAGCAGCAAGTAGGAATCGGAAGCAGAATCAGCAAAGCCAGCAAAGGCATCGCAACCGGTGCAAGACACAAACCCAAGGCAACAGCAACATCAAGATCCCAAACTCCAGCAACCGTTTCAGCAGCCAAATTCATCCCAGCGACTGCGAAATCTTCATAATGATCAGCAATGGCAGCGACATGAACAAATGTTCATACGATCTGATGAAAAATGTCCGTCCTCTTATCCTCTTATGAAAAAATGTTTCAGATGGTGACACTCATCACTGGCCTTATTTCAAAACACGCGCCAGGATCTGCTCAAGCAATCTCTGGACTTTACCCAGTTCATCCAACTCAACCATGAGTCAAATTGGACTCAAAATTGGTGTGTGGAACGCCTATGGGCTGGCCAACAAGGCACTGGAGCTGGAGCTTTTTGTGCAAAATCATCACATTGATATTATGTTGGTCAGCGAAACACACTTCTGCACCCGGTCATACTACAAACTTCAAGGATACGGCATTCACCAATCCATCCATCCTGCCGATCGCCACCGTGGACGCTCAGCAGTTATCATAAAGTCCTGTCTAAAATACTACCAATTCTTAACTATGGAACATCAAAGTGCTCAATGTGTGGCAGTCAAGGTTAACACGGACCAAGGCGAAATTGCATTTGCCTCTATTTATTGTCCTCCAAACTTTCAACGCACCAGCAATGACTTCAGAATGCTATTTGATGAACTAGGACCCAAATTTATAATTGCTGGAGAGTGGAATGCTCACCATCGACTACTCACTACAGCCAGTGGAAGAGTTTTGGCTGACAGTATCTTCAGTTCCAATATCAAGGTCCTTGCAACCGGAGGGCCCACGCATTACCCTTACAGCCAACGTACGCCATCAGCTATTGATTTTGCCGTATACCGAGGGATTCGTTCCGAGCTTATCTCCATCTCAGAAAGCTTCGAACTAAGTTCTGATCACATTCCCTTGGTAATCGAACTAAGTACTGCTGTTCATACGCTCTCCCGGAAGACGCATATTCTTCCTCAAAACGCGAATATTCCACGGTTTCAGGCGGGAGTTAACCAACTTGTTAACCTTAGCATGATTCTAAGCACCCCTGAAGACATTGACGACGCAACTGAGCTCTTTGTTCGCAATATCCACATCGCCGCTGAGTCCTCAACCTGTGGGCAAAGATAAATAATCCCACCTGACCCACCTCATGCTCTTTTAAAACCTGAAGTTCTGGATCTGGTGAGGTCGAAAAGAGCCTTGCGTAGCAGATTTATGCGTTCGAGAGATCCGGTCGACAAAAGAGCTTATCGTCGTGCTGAGGATGAGCTGAAGAAGTTGTTGCACAAAACAAAAAATGACTATTTCGCTAATTTGCTACGCAATGCTGATCCCAGTAAATCACACGGATTTAACCTGTGGAAAGCGCCAAGATCAGTTAAATGGCAGCCCCCTCGCAGAATCCCTATAAGGCGTGCTGACAACTTGGTGCAGATTAGAAATCAGATTCAGAAATCTCATTGGCTTTTGCTGACGAACTGAAAGGACGATTTCAGCCTTTTGACCTGGCGAAGCCCAGCTGTAGGGCCCAATCGTCATGTGAGTCCGGAAGAAGTTTATCCACAAATACAAAAATTGCTCTCCAGTAAGGCTCCAGGATTCGACGGTATCGATAGCAGAGATACCAAGGCTCTGCCAAAAAAGGGTATCTTATTTCTTGTTCTGCTGTTCAACTCCATGCTACGTATTCACCACTTTCCTATACAATGGAAGTGCGCAGTGATATCGATGATTCCAAAGTCAGGCAAACCGGAGAACCTCCTTACGTCCTACAGACCAATAAGCTTGCTGCCCACATTCTCTAAAATATTCGAGAGAATATTTCTTAGCAGAATGATGGCAGTAAGGTGTGTTCAGAATGCCATTCCAGATCACCAGTTCGGCTTTCGAAACCACCATGAAACCCCAGAAGCCAATCGAGCATATCCTAGATGTCTTTGAATTCGGGCAATACAACTCTGCAGTCTTTCTTGGTGTGAAGGAAGCTTTTAATCGGCATTATGGCTTGCTTTTTAAGCTAAAAACCCTTTTGCTAACAGCGCAATATCTCCTCCTAAAGTCGTACCCGTTGGAGAGAAAATTCATGGTCGGATTGAGAGGTGAAAGATCTACCATCAGATGCATTCGAGCTGGCGTTTCGCAGGATAGTGTTCTGGGTCCTGTGCTATACAAGTTAACACGGGCCAACGAGCTAGACCAGTTGGCTCAGTGTACGTAACATAATACCATTACGTTAAAGTGCTGACCCCAGCATCGGGCCGGAAACCCGTGCGCAGCCGGCAAACACAGCATATTTGCGTGGCCGCTGCGAGTCTTTTGTTAGCTATAAGATTCATTTTTATATTCAGTTTATGCTTGACTTTAATAAAGAGCGGCTGCTCATCAACATTACTCCGACTCAACGTCGCAAAACATACTTGTTATAATTACTCTACCAGACCACAAGGCTGGTAGTTAAAAGAGGAAAGTTCCTCTCAACCTATATCTTGGACCAGCAGCGAGGGATCCCCCCTGCAACACCCAATCTCAATAACTGGCGCCCAACCAGTGGTAAAAAAAACCACCACCCACCACCACCATCACCAACACCGCCCACACAGCTACTAAATTTGCGGCAAAGCAAAAGACAGCAGCGCGGGAAAAGTGAAGGGAATTAGTGACAACATAACACACACACCAAAAACAAAAAATTATGTGAGTGGGAACCGATGCTAAACGCATTTTAAGTCTGTGAATATTTAAAAAAAATATATAATAATAAAAGAATTATTAATCCAACAGATACGCTAAAACATGGTCTCGCATCAATGTGAACAAAAACAAAAATCGTATAATTGTCTTTTATAACAGCGCATACGTTCGCTTTTCATTTATTGTTGTTGTTTTGTGTTTCCATTCGGTTCAAGCGCGACATTCGACGCTGCAGCCTTTGTCTTTAGTTGTTGTTTGTTTGGCTTTGGTCAACTGCTGCCCACACAGGCAGCTTTTGCATACCTAAGCGAATTGGACTGCTCATGCAGCCCAGTTTCTCACAGTATAGGACTAGTACTCCATACTCCACGGACTCAGAGTCCGATTGTGAAAATCAACCTTCCCCTCTAAGACGTGCAACCGCGAATTCCCCTGCAATGGCGATAGACCCAGAACAACTCAAAGCCGTAATACAGGCAGTGGTAGCCAATACTTTAGCGGACGAGGCTGCCAGAAACGAGCTCGCACAAAATGAAATGCGTCAGAAAATTCAGGAGCTGGCCAGCCAGTTGGCAGCAACACAGGTCGCGCCCACCTCAGCAGTGGTCCCCGCAATTAGAGCTTACGAACCCATAGACATAACTAGTAGTGTATCATGTAACATGACTTTAGACGCCGTTAAATATTTGCCTGAATTCTCGGGGTCACAGGAATCATATGTTTCGTGGCGACAAGCGGCGGTTGCTGCGTATCGCATATTTAAAGATTACAACGGCACCTCTCGCCATTACGAGGCGGTGACAATTATTAGGAACAAAATTAGGGGCGCGGCCAATAACGTTTTATCCTCGTTTGGCACTGTACTGAATTTCGATGCCATTATAAATCGGCTCGATTTCACTTACAGCGACAAACGCCCAATGCATGTCATTGAGCAGGACATGAGCACTTTAAGACAGGCAAACAACATGACCCTGTTGGAGTATTATGATGAGGTCGAGAAAAAGCTCACCTTACTCACAAATAAAGCCCATATGTCTCACGAGCCATCGGCGGCAAATATATTGTGCGAAAAATTCCGAGAGGACGCCTTGCGTATTTTCATCTCGGGACTTAAACGCAACCTCACTGACGTGCTTTTCGCGGCAAAGCCGAAGGACATGCCGTCAGCCTTGGCCTTAGCGCAAGAAGTGGAATCTAACCACGAGAGGTACGTTTTCGCAGCTAGTTTCGCAAGAAGCCAAGAGGACAAAGATCGCAAACCTACTGCAAAAGCGCAGGGTCGTCAACTTGACAAGTACGACCGCCATGACCCACAACCTAGTAATACCAAAAACCCGCATTTTAATAGGCAGCATAGGGCACAGGTCCACGCCGACCCGCAAGGTACCAAAAATTACAAAGACGACGGCCCACCAGAGCCTATGGAGGTCGATCCCTCACTTTCTAAATTGATGCAGCCGACCCAGGCAAATACCTACCGGAACAGAAGACCAGCCACCTCCGAGCGCACAGGCGCCGTGAGGAAACAACAAAAAGTTAACTTCATTACGCAGAATGCGGAAGAAAAGACAGGAGCTTATGCCGCCGCCGCCGCCAAAGCGGAATCGAAAATAGACGACGATGCCATTACCGAGTATGACTCTGACTACCTCAATTTTTTAGGGGAAAATCCCTGTTACCCGTCATCAGACGAAGAGTAGCAGGGGTACCAATGAAATTCCTCTTAGACACCGGCGCATCAAAAAATTTCATCCGGCCTCGCAAAGAGCTAAAGGGTGTCTGCCCGGTGGACTCTCCTTTCGAGATTCATTCAATTCACGGCACCACCATCGTTACAAAAAAATGCTTCATCTCGATTTTTAATTTGAAAGCGACTTTTTTCATTCTACCAGATGTTACAATATTCGACGGTATAATCGGGGCCGACCTGTTAACACAGGCCGGCGCATCACTTTGCCTCGCCTCCGCCCAACTCAAATGGGGTCAGGAGGTTGAGAAGATTTCATTCCATAAATGCACTGACGTCAACTTCACTAACGTGGAGTGCGCAGATGCACCACCTTTGGTGAAGAAGGCATTTCTAGGGATGATAAAGAGCCGAAAAAACGCCTTCGCAGACCCCAACGAGGCCCTGCCATATAACACATCGGTAGTGGCCACGATTAGGACTACTAGCGAAGAGCCCATTTACGCTAAATTATATCCATACCCCATGGGGGCAGCAGATTTCGTCAACAACGAAATCCAAGACCTACTTAAAAATGGTATAATTCAAAAGTCGGTGTCTCCAAATAACAACCCAATATGGGTGGTTGACAAAAAAGGAACCGACGAGGCTGGCAATCAAAATAGACGATTAGTCATAGACTTTCGTAAGTTAAACGAAAGAACTATCCCAGACAAATACCCTATGCCAGATATCTCCATGATACTGGGCAACTTGGGCAAGGCCAAATTCTTCACGACACTGGACCTCAAGTCCGGGTATCACCAGATAATCTTAGCGGAAAATGACCGCGAAAAAACTTCCTTCTCCGTAAGCGGAGGGAAGTACGAATTCAAGAGGCTTCCCTTTGGCTTGAGAAATGCTGCCAGCATCTTCCAGAGGGCCATTGATGACATTCTCAGAGAACAAATCGGCAAGACCTGCTATGTCTATGTCGACGATGTAATAATCTTCTCAGAAAACGAGAATGCTCATATCAAGCACGTGGACTGGGTTTTAAAAACCATAAGCGATGCAAATATGAGAGTCTCAGTGAAAAAGTCAAGTTTTTTTAAAAAAAGTGTAAACTTTCTTGGCTTTATAGTCACCAGTGATGGCACTACCACCGACCCAGAAAAGGTCAGGGCCATCAAAGAGTTCCCTGAACCTAAAACGGTGTTTGAGGTTAGATCATTTCTAGGTCTCGCGAGCTACTACAGATGCTTCATTAAGGACTTCGCAGCCATAGCAAGGCCTATTTCGGACATCTTAAAGGGCGAAAACGGAAGTGTAAGCAGACACAGATCGCGACACATCCAAGTACAATTCAATGAGGCGCAAAAAATTTCTTTCGAAAAACTGCGCAACATTTTAGCATCCGAAGATGTTATGCTCCGATACCCGGATTATAAGAAGCCATTCCATCTAACGACGGATGCTTCAGCTTACGGTATTGGAGCAGTGCTTTCACAAGAGAACCGTCCTATTACAATGATCTCGAGGACATTAAAGGACAGGGAAATGAACTACGCCACAAACGAAAGGGAATTATTAGCCATCGTTTGGGCTTTGGCCAAACTGAGGCACTATTTATACGCGGTGAAAGATATAACTATCTTCACCGACCATCAACCATTGTCATTCTCAGTATCAGACTCTAACCCTAACGCAAAAATTAAAAGATGGAAGGGTCGCATCGAGGAAACGGGTGCGAAGGTAGTCTATAAACCGGGAAAAGAAAATTTGGTTGCTGATGCCCTGTCTAGGCAGCAAATTAATGCCATAGAAGAACAGGACGCAGAATCATGTGGTGCGACCATTCACAGTGAGATTTCCCTCACTCACACCATAGAAACTACGGATAAGCCCCTAAATTGCTTCCAGAACCAACTAATTCTGGAAGAGGCCCGCTTTCCGCTAAAACGCTCTTTCGTTCTCTTTCAAAATAAGAAACGACA
Source organism: Drosophila aff. chauvacae BK-2020 (assembly GCA_018903765.1). Classification (NCBI taxonomy): domain Eukaryota; kingdom Metazoa; phylum Arthropoda; class Insecta; order Diptera; family Drosophilidae; genus Drosophila; species Drosophila aff. chauvacae BK-2020. The sequence continues at coordinate 792,155 of JAEIGO010000863.1, read as the reverse complement.
TACAATCAACTTCACTGACAAGGAATCATTGCTCAGTGACCTGGCGGACGCAATAGTCCCCAAGGGCATAAACGCCCTCCATTGCGATTTGCACACGCTAGCAACGGTGCAGGACGACTTAGTCCGGAGATTCCCGACCACAAAATTCTGGCACTGCAAGAACCGTGTTACAGATATTTTTGGGGTCGAGGAGAAAAGGGAAATCATACTGGCAGAGCACAATAGGGCCCACCGATCGGCCCAAGAAAATGTGAAGCAGGTTCTTACAGAATACTACTTCCCAAAAATGGCCAAACTGGCCAATGAAATTGTGCTAAACTGCTAAACTTGCGCTAAAGCTAAGTATGAAGCAAGAGATTGGCGAATCCCCGATTCCCTCTCATGTAGGAGAAATGCTACACATAGACATTTTCTCAACAGACAAAAAATATTTCCTCACTTGCATCGACAAGTTTTCAAAATTCGCCGTCGTACAGCATGTACCGTCAAGAACAATTGAGGACTTGAAACCGGCCTTATTACAGGTCATGAATTTCTTCCCCAAGGCCAAAGTAATTTACTGCGATAACGAGCCATCGTTAAAATCGCACACGATCACGGCCATGCTGGACAACCACTTTGGCGTCAGCATCACAAATGCGCCGCCCCTCCACAGTGTCTCGAACGGGCAAGTGGAACGTTTTCACAGCACCCTACTAGAGCTCGCCAGGTGCCTAAAAATTGACAAGGGCATGAGCGACACCGTGGAGATAATCCTATTAGCCACGACCAAGTACAACAAATCAATTCATTCGGTCATCGATAAGAGGCCAGTCGACGCAGTACAAGAGTGCACTGACGACACACGAGAACGGATTGTCGACAAGATTAAGGGCGCCCAAGACGCGCTAAGATCTAGAGAGAATGTTTCTCGGCGTAATAGAGTCTTCGAAGTGGGCGAGAAAGTTTTGGTCAAAACCAACAGAAGACTCGGCAATAAACTCACTCCCTTGTGTGAGGAAAAAGCCATACAAGCAGACCTGGGGACCACGGTCCTCATTGAAGGGAGGGTGGTCCACAAGGACAATTTAAAATGACTCTCCCTTAATTTTTAATTTTTTATTATCACTACCTATTATCAGCCACTTGGCATGCTTCCATTTAATAGATATTAAGTCCGTTGCCAAAGGTGCGACGTTCTAGTTTTAATTGGTATTAATTTAGTATTAATTGGTGATGGGACAAACCTCGGCGAACATTAAAAAGCGACTAAAAAATACATTTCCACAGGTGCGGAATTTTCATCCTCCTCTCACTGGCATTGGTGTCAGCGCGCGTCACTGACTATTCGCAAACAAGGTATATCCCCATCATAGATGGAGAAATCCTGGTATGGGAAGAATTTGCATACGTGACCCACTCGGCAAATCTCTCGGAATACATGCGCGTAGTCGAAGAAACAAGCAGCGTGAGCGAGATGTTTCCGCAATCTCATATGAGGAAACTGCTAGAGGTGGATACCTCGCACCTTAGGGACACGCTGGATTCGCTAAAGGTCCACCACAGAATAGCAAGGAGTTTAGACTTTCTAGGCTCAATGCTAAAGGTAGTAGCGGGGACGCCGGATGCCGGCGATTTAGAAAGAATTAGGTTCACGGAATGGCAGTTGACACAGTCAAACAATAGGCAGATCAAAATTAACACTAGGATACAAAATCGAATTAACCAACTAACAGCAACAGTAAATCAAATCCTACAGACACACAAAAATATCCAAATTGACACTGGCCATTTATACGAGACACTGTTGGCTAGGAATAGAATGCTAATCATGGAGTTACAGAACTTAATGTTGGCTGTAACACTGGCAAAGAACAATATTGTCAGTCCAAATATCCTAGATCATGCAGACTTAAAATCAGTTTGGCTGAAAGAACCCACCGATACCCCCATAGGGGATCTTATGTCCGCTTCGTCTGTAAAAATACTGCAGTCCCCTAACATAATACACTTCATTATCAAATTTCCCAGAATAAAATTATCTTGCAAAAAGGTCACTATTTTCCCAGTCACTAGCAAAGGAGTTATGCTGCGGATAACCGACAACATGGTAGCAAAGTGTGGTGAGGTAGTCCACACAATCAAGAATTGCATCCCAACATCGGGGGCGACCTTTTGCCAATTATCAACGGAAAGCTCATGCGCCAGGGAGCTACATGCAGGCGTCTTAGCACATTGCGAGTCACAGCCAAGTGACCTACACCCGCTCACCCGCGTGGATGAGGGCATCGTCATCATCAATGACCGGCCAGCCAGGGTCACGGTAGACAACGAAACAGAAGTCTACCTACGCGGCACGCATCTCATCACCTTCAACGATCGCGTCGTGATAAACGACACCATCTTTGTAAATCACGACAAGGCCCAAACAAGAGCTCCAGGGGTAGCGAGTTCCCCATCACTGAATATCACCGCCAGCAGAGATATTCTGAGCCTCCCCTACCTTCACCAGCTAAGTGAACGTAACTTGGAGTTCATCAAAGAGTTCGGGAGAGAGATTGATACTAATCATCATCATCGCATAATATTTATCGCAGCAGCGATTTGTTGTGCATTGGTTTGCATCGGCATCACCTGTCTACGGTACATCGGAGCGCGGAGATCTGCACTCCAGTTAAACGGGATGATCGCCGAATTAGGACCAACCGAGGACGGCCGCAATCTTGAAGGGGGGATAGTTAACACGGGCCAACGAGCTAGACCAGTTGGCTCAGTGTACGTAACATAATACCATTACGTTAAAGTGCTGACCCCAGCATCGGGCCGGAAACCCGTGCGCAGCCGGCAAACACAGCATATTTGCGTGGCCGCTGCGAGTCTTTTGTTAGCTATAAGATTCATTTTTATATTCAGTTTATGCTTGACTTTAATAAAGAGCGGCTGCTCATCAACATTACTCCGACTCAACGTCGCAAAACATACTTGTTATAATTACTCTACCAGACCACAAGGCTGGTAGTTAAAAGAGGAAAGTTCCTCTCAACCTATATCTTGGACCAGCAGCGAGGGATCCCCCCTGCAACGCCCAATCTCAATAACTTACACACTTTACACTTCCGATCTGCCATATCCCAGAGAACCGGGTACCCTCCAGGCAACGTAGGCTGATGACACAGCCTACATCGCAAACTCGCCGTGTCGATTGGAGGCATCCAGGAAAACCCAACAATTCTTTGACCTGTATGGCAAGTGGCAAGTTGGAACATAGACATCAATGGTAATAAGTCCCAGCATTGCAATTGTTCCCTGAGGTATAAAGTCCTCCCCTAGGGTTAATTTGCAGGACACGCTCATCCCTCAGTCACCCCAGGCGAAGTACCTGGGATTGACCTGGACAAACGGCTTACGTGGAGGCAGCACACTAGTAAAATTGCAGCAACCTGCCGAGGGAAGATTAGAAAACTAAACTGGATACTGAAGCCAGCGAGCAAACTAAGCCTCAGCAACAAATTGTTGCTCGATAATGGTCCCCTAGATGACTTATTGCGTCCAAATATAGGGTACGGCCTCTGACTCCAACATTATGCGAAGAGTCCAAAACCGAGCTTTGCGCACGATCACTAATGCGCCCTGGTATGCCAGAAATGTTGACATTGCTAACGACCTCAACATTCCCTTCGTTAGAGAGCAAATAATTCGACATTCTAGTCACTATAATGATCGGCTTCAGGCCCACACCAACCATCTCAAGACTGAGGAGGCGTCATCCAGGAGACATTTGGACAAGAGGGAGGCAAAGAACGCGTGTACTCCCACAGTAGCCAAAATTCCATTGGTAATTAATCTGATTCTTTCTGTTATGTTTCCTTGTTATGTTTGTTACTATTGTTAGTTCCTATGCTTTATAACCATTTAATTGGTTGCTCAGCGTAAAAATAAAAATGATTATCTCAAAAAAACACCATTCTTGATAGTAGTAAATGAAATATTTACGCCTTCGGATGTTAACCAATTGTGCAAAGCTGTATACCTTTAAGCTGAGTCTTTATCTGCTTTTATTTCTTGAGGTTTTCCTATGTCATTGAATATTTTCATATTGGCTCTTTTAGGTTCTAGCCAAACTCTACTCTTTACTTCAACTAATGATGCAAATTTCGAATAGACATCAATACAAGATAGGAAGATTTGGATTCCCGTAAGATAGAAATCTATTACGTATTTTTCCCTTGCGTTTGATATTTCCGGTGTCGTTCCAAATGTATCTCTATGTTCTGTTTTCGCTATATTACAAACTTCACATTGTGACGCGGGGCGCACAAATAAATAATAAATAATACAAACTGTATATAAATAATAACTAAACTAAATAAATAATAAACAACTCAGACTGTAAATAAATAATAACTAAACTAAGTAAATAATAAATAATACAAACCGTAAATACATAACCACTAAACTAAATAAATACTAAATAATAACAACTGTAAATAACTAATAATAACTCATAACCCGGACCCATAAACAACCACCCAGCGATAAAGAAATTCAAATTCAAACACGGTGCGCGCGCCCGCCCCAACAAACAAGGGCTCTGGCCACACTAAGTCGGGCAAATCCCGGACATCTGCCACACTAATTCGGGCAAATCCACGGCCCGTGCAGGCACACTAAAACCGGCCAATCGCTATATAAAGCCGGCCGCTGGCCTCAGAGCTATCATTCGGTGGTCGGAGTCGACCAAGGTGGAAGTCACCAGCGCGCAGCAAGCAAGCAGCAACTCAGGAATTGGAAGCAGCGGTAACAAGGAGTAAGACTTTAACCACACTAGGTATCTGTTGACGGTTTCGTCCTCTTCCTCCATACTAAGTCTATTTCGCCATACTAAGTCTTGTGCTGACGGTTCCGTCCTAAGTTTTCAACACTAAGTCTTTCGCTGACGGTTTCGTCCTGCAGACGGTTTCGTCCTATTTCTCATAACTCGCTGACGGTTTCGTCCTGCAGACGGCTTCGTCCTACTTCTCTCATAACTCGCTGACGGTTTCGTCCTGCAGACGGCTTCGTCCTACTTCTCTCATACCTCGCTGACGGTTTCGTCCTGCAGACGGCTTCGTCCTACTTCTCTCATACCTCGCTGACGGTTTCGTCCTGCAGACGGTTTCGTCCTATTTCTCACAACTCGCTGACGGTTTCGTCCTGCAGACGGTTTCGTCCTCTTTCTCACAACTCGCTGACGGTTTCGTCCTGCAGACGGTTTCGTCCTATTTCTCACAACTCGCTGACGGTTTCGTCCTGCAGACGGTTTCGTCCTATTTCTCACAACTCGCTGACGGTTTCGTCCTGCAGACGGTTTCGTCCTATTTCTCACAACTCGCTGACGGTTTCGTCCTGCAGACGGTTTCGTCCTATTTCTCACAACTCGCTGACGGTTTCGTCCTGCAGACGGTTTCGTCCTATTTCTCACAACTCGCTGACGGTTTCGTCCTGCAGACGGTTTCGTCCTATTTCTCATACACCGCTGACGGTTTCGTCCTATTTCTCACAACTCGCTGACGGTTTCGTCCTGCAGACGGTTTCGTCCTGCAGACGGTTTCGTCCCATTTCTCACCACTCGCTGACGGTTTCGTCCTGCTGACGGTTTCGTCCTGCTGACGGTTTCGTCCTAATTTTGCTCAACACTAAGTATCTCGCTGACGGTTCCGTCCTACTTCATTAATACTACGTATCCTTATTGACGGTCTCGTCTTCAATAACCAACACTACGTATTTCCGAGGACAAGGGGGGCGCGTCGCTGGATCCCCAATCATCCCACCCGGACGGCAGGAAGCACCACCCACGGACCCCGGACACGAGGCACCTTCCCGCAGGACACGGACGCTCGTCGATGGTCGCCGGACCGATCTAACCCCGTCTACGGAACCAGTTACTCTGTCAAGAAAATCAATAAACTTAGTATATTTTAAGCCTAGTTGAGGTTAAAACCGGCGTTATTACTGGGACTCGGGTCGGAAATTCCTTTTCTAGCACCACTTTCCTGAATCAAATAAATGTCCTGGATGACCCTGGCCAGCCCTGACCTACCCGAGGCTTGACTGAACGTCACAGGTGGCGCCCGAGCAGATTTAAGTGGTGTTTAGAAGGAGCCGACGCCGAGAAAGTAATGTCCAGTTGGGTATATATGGCAACAAAACCCGAACTGATAGAATACGCGAGTGAATTTGGATTGGATTCATCAGGAAAGAACGAGGATTTACGGAAAACATTGGCTGCTTTCTCAAAAAGGACGGACCACGCAGAAACAGTAAGGAAGAAACTGACACTGCTGGCAGAAAAATACAGGAGGGAGAAAAGTCCCGCTAGAATACCGGAAATCATAGTAACGGAAGAAAAAACAAGGATGGACAACGAAATAGAACCGAAAATGGAGGGAAAGAAGGAGACAGGGATAATTGACAGGGTACGAAATTGGGATATCAGGTACCAAGGAACGTCCAATCCGCTAGAATTTCTAGAAAAAATGGAGCAATGGGCAAAGGGATACGGACTCCATCTCGATCAGCTGGTCCAGACAATGCCATTCATACTGAAAGGGATCGCAATAGATTGGTGGAACACGACACCAACAAGGATCACATCATGGGCACAAGTCCGAACGGAACTGCTGGAGTACTTTCTACCGCCTCGGTACGGAGAGCAGCTGGAAACCCAGATAGCGCAGCTAAGACAAAGAGAAAACGAGCCAGTAAGGGAATATGAGATGAACCTAAGGAAGCTCATGAGACTCACGAAACTATCGGAATCAGAAAAACTAGACTGGGTGTACAAAAACTGCAGGAGCAAGCTGAAACTATATGCAAGAAGAACCGGATTTACAACACTGACGGAATTCCTCAAGCTCGCTGAAGAGGTGGAAGAGATCGAGCAGATTGAAGCACAAACCGGGCAAACGGCACCGCAGCCGGTAAGGTCGGAAATATGCATGCGATGCGGCGGAACCGGGCATACGGCACGCACATGCGGCAACCCACCAAGGCTGTTCTGCTGGGTGTGCGGGAGAAACGGAGTCAGAACAACAGAATGCTGTCGAACCAGGTCGGGAAACGCCGGAGGCCTGAGCGGATAGAGCTGGCAGCTCAGGCACGAAGAATAGGTCCAGCAGCGGGTGATATGATATGCGACGGCTACCAGATAGTAGAGCAATTTGGAGTAGGGTGTAGGAGCGCCAAGGGCATAATAGACACCGGAGCAACAAAGAGCGCGATAAGCAGAAACATGTTCCAAGATCTAAGAGAGGAAGGAAGATGGAACAGGATGCAGGCGGAGATATCACTAGCGGATGGATCTCGACAGAAGGCGATGGGAGGATTCAAAACAAACGTAGAGTTCGGAGGACGGAGATTTGAAATAACATTCATGATCCTACCGAACGTAGAGGGAGGAATCCTCTTGGGAATGGACTTTCTGGCAGGAGCAGAAAGCGTGCTCAGATGCGGCGGACTGGAGCTGAAAATCAGGGGTTTCAACAACGGAGGAAGAGAAAAGAGACAAGGCACTGAAGAGACAACATCGCCAGGGGAACTGTCCGGAGAAGATATCGAAGCATTCCTGGAAGAAAATAAGCGGATATTCGAGAACATGGAAGGAGTCAGCAACGCGGCCGTACACAAAATATACCTCAAGGACGACAAACCCATCAAGCAAAGGTATTATCCGCGAAACCCAAAACAGCAGGCGATAATCAACGAACAGGTGGATGAGTTGCTAAGCCTGGGCTTGATAGAGCGATCACGAAGTCCATACAGCGCACCCGTAGTGCTAGTAAGGAAAAAGAATAACGAATGGAGAATGTGCATCGACTACAGGTTGCTGAACGACAGGACAGAAAAAGATGCGTACCCCGTACCACGCATGAACTTCATCCTCGACCAACTACAGGAAGCCAAATTCATAAGTTCATAATTCATAATTCACCATAGACTTGAAATCGGGCTACTGGCAAATCCCAGTAGAGGAGAAGAGCAGACAATATACGGCGTTTACGGTACCAGGACGAGCGCTGTTCCAATGGACAGTAATGCCATTTGGGCTGACCACAGCACCAGCAACCTTCCAAAGAGCACTGGATAACGTTATCGGACCGGAAATGGAGCCATTTGCCTTCGCGTACCTAGATGACATAATCGTGATAGGACGAACCAAAGAAGAACACCTGGAAAAACTGAAAGAAGTATTCAGGAGATTACAGCAAGCAAACCTACGCATCAACCCAGAAAAATTCAAGTTTTTCCAAAAGGAGCTGAAATACCTGGGACACGTGGTAAGCGACCAGGGCATCCGAACGGATCCCGAAAAGGTAGCAGCAATCAAAGACCTACCAGCGCCGAAAACCACAAAAGAAGTACACAGCTTTCTAGGGATGGCCTCATGGTATAGAAGGTTCATACCAAAGTTCACCGAACAAGCGGGACCGCTACATGAGTTAATCTGTAAAGGGAAAAAATTCGAGTGGAGCGATCGTCACCAACAATCCTTTGACAGTCTAAAGGAAAGCCTCACAGAAGCACCGGTACTGGTATGTCCCGACTTTACAAAGCAGTTCAAACTGCAGACGGATGCCAGCGACGTGGGCATTGGAGCCGTACTGACCCAAGAAACAGAAGACGGAGAACACGTCATATCAATTGCCAGCCGAAAGTTGAGTAAGGCGGAGCAAAACTACAGCGCAACAGAAAAGGAATGTCTAGCAATCCATTGGGGCATCGGGAAGTTTAAGATGTACCTGGAAGGATACCAATTTATAGTGGTGACAGACCATATGGCACTTAGATGGTTGAACTCCATCAAAAGTCCAGCAGGAAGAATAGCGCGATGGGCATTGGGGCTCCAACCATACCAATTTGAGGTGCAGTATCGGAAAGGGAAACTGAACGTGGTGGCAGACACATTGTCAAGAGCCCCACCAGTGGAACTAAAAGCGATCAAGAACACCGAAGGCTGGATAAGCCGGAAGATCAGAGAACTACAAGAAGACCCACAAGACACAGAGTTCCGATAGAAGGAAGACGACTGTATAAACTGAGTCAGGACAAAAGGGATCAACACCCGTGGAAACTGTGCGTGCCAGAAGAAGAAGTGCAACAGATTCTAACAGAGAATCTTTGCCAGGCCGAAACAGGGCACATGGGGATGTTCAAAACAGCAAGAAGGATAAGAACGAAATACTTCTGGCCGCAACTGACGAAGGATGTGAGGAACTTCGTACGAAGCTGCGATAGCTGCCAGAGATACAAAGTGGCGCAGCAAAAAGCAGCAGGGAAGATGTTGACCAAGGTCGCGGAAGCCCCGTGGGAGACGGTATGCGTCGACTTCGTAGGACCGCTGCCACGATCAAAACATGGAAACACGGCACTACTGGTCATGGTAGATAAATTCTCCAAATGGGTGGAATTGGCGGCAATAAGACAAGCCACAGCCGATTCATTTTTGTGGGTGTTTCGGGAAAGAATTGTGACTAGGTTTGGAGCACCGAAAATATTAATATCGGATAACGGAGTCCAATTCACCGGACGCAAAACAAAGCACGAAATGGAAAGATGGGGCATTCGACAACAATTTACGGCTCCATACACCCCGCAGGAAAGCCCCACAGAAAGGACCAATAGGACCGTTAAAACAATGATAGCCCAAATAACAGGCGAGGACCAGACAAACTGGGACGACAAACTCCCAGAACTGATGCTGGCATTCAACAGCAGCACGTCGGAGTCCACCAAATACAGCCCCGCACAGATAGTACTGGGGAAAGAATTAAGAATACCCAACACAGTATTCGACAGGGAGACGGAAGGCTCAGGGATGAAGGCGGAAAGCGTAAAAGAACGATGGGAACGGATAGAAAACATACGGAAAGAAGCCGCAGGACACATGGGGAAAGCAGCTGAACAACAAAAGCGCCAGTATGACCTGCGAAAGAGAGAGTGGAAACCGGCAAGAGGGGACCTCGTATGGTGTAAGACACACCACTTATCCAAGGCGGCGGAAAAGTTCAATGCAAAACTGGCCCCAAAATACGACGGTCCGTGGAAAGTAACAGGGTTCGTGTCTCCGGTAATACTGACAGTTCGAAACCAAACAACACGGAAAACAAAACGAATATATATCGGGGACACAAAACCACACGTAAGCGAAGACATAAACCAACACGAACACGATCAATCGACTATCGGACCAATGCATATCGATATATCGACAACAGTGGAAAAGTGACGGATTCAAACTACCGGCAACAACGGGCACACTAAGGAGGGAAAACAAGAGCGAAGACAGTCACACCAAAAAGCGGACAAAGCCTATATAAGAAGAGTCAAAAGCAGTCTGAGCCACAGAAGGCGAGCGGCAGCGAAATGAGTAAATTCGAATTAGGAGCCGAGCGAGTTAGGAAGAGCTATGCCAAGGCGAAGGAGGGGCAAACCCGATCAAAACTGATCGAGCCATCGGCACAGGGTACGACCCGAAAAAGGACGGCACCACCAAAAATGGTACCGCCAAATCGACCGGAGGTTCAAGGAGGAACAAGTGTTGCAGCGACCCCACGGCCGACGGAACCCGTCCAGGGAGGCAGAAGCAGCACAACCCATCTGGAAGCCGAGGGACCGGCAGCGACGAGGGAAGCAACCCGCGAAACAAGGATCCAGCCGACGGAAATCATTCGAAGGGTCCAAGCCGGAGCGTCTCAACCACAATGCCAGAGGGGATCAGGCTACCCCGCCACGGTCCGACCGATGACGGAAATCGTCCAACAGGGCCGGGACGGGGAAGTCGGAACCCAACCCGGGAATACTGGCAGAACAAACCCAAGGGAGATGAGCGACGAAGGAATGGCCCGACCGGTGACGGAGATCGTCCAAAGGGGCCGGACCAGAGTCGCGCATCTCCCAAGGGATGGCAATGGACGCCAGCAGAGCAGCCGGGAGATACAGACAACAAACAAACCAACGACGACAACCGCAGAAACAACCGGACAAAGCTATGAAAACCGACCAATGCAAACATCAGCAAGGCTCATCAACTTCCGAACAGCCGGAATAATGGGCTCAGCGTCAAGGGACATAACACTGCGAGAAAACTCACCAGATCGGGACATCCTGGAACTCCATACGGACAACAGGGGAAGCGTATCAGGATGGACAATGCCGGAAGGAGCCCGAATCTCAGACGAGACAATGAGAAGGATACGGGCAACACTGGCACAGAAGAAAAAGAGAACGCAAAAACGCTGGCTGGAGAGAGACGGCAGCACCTGGTGGCGAATTACCTCAAACAGAGGGAACTTCGTAACGATAAAGCGTCACTTCCCTAAGGAGGGGGGAGTGTGACGCGGGGCGCACAAATAAATAATAAATAATACAAACTGTATATAAATAATAACTAAACTAAATAAATAATAAACAACTCAGACTGTAAATAAATAATAACTAAACTAAGTAAATAATAAATAATACAAACCGTAAATACATAACCACTAAACTAAATAAATACTAAATAATAACAACTGTAAATAACTAATAATAACTCATAACCCGGACCCATAAACAACCACCCAGCGATAAAGAAATTCAAATTCAAGCACGGTGCGCGCGCCCGCCCCAACAAACAAGGGCTCTGGCCACACTAAGTCGGGCAAATCCCGGACATCTGCCACACTAATTCGGGCAAATCCACGGCCCGTGCAGGCACACTAAAACCGGCCAATCGCTATATAAAGCCGGCCGCTGGCCTCAGAGCTATCATTCGGTGGTCGGAGTCGACCAAGGTGGAAGTCACCAGCGCGCAGCAAGCAAGCAGCAACTCAGGAATTGGAAGCAGCGGTAACAAGGAGTAAGACTTTAACCACACTAGGTATCTGTTGACGGTTTCGTCCTCTTCCTCCATACTAAGTCTATTTCGCCATACTAAGTCTTGTGCTGACGGTTCCGTCCTAAGTTTTCAACACTAAGTCTTTCGCTGACGGTTTCGTCCTGCAGACGGTTTCGTCCTATTTCTCATAACTCGCTGACGGTTTCGTCCTGCAGACGGCTTCGTCCTACTTCTCTCATAACTCGCTGACGGTTTCGTCCTGCAGACGGCTTCGTCCTACTTCCTCATACCTCGCTGACGGTTTCGTCCTGCAGACGGCTTCGTCCTACTTCTCTCATACCTCGCTGACGGTTTCGTCCTGCAGACGGTTTCGTCCTATTTCTCACAACTCGCTGACGGTTTCGTCCTGCAGACGGTTTCGTCCTCTTTCTCACAACTCGCTGACGGTTTCGTCCTGCAGACGGTTTCGTCCTATTTCTCACAACTCGCTGACGGTTTCGTCCTGCAGACGGTTTCGTCCTATTCTCACAACTCGCTGACGGTTTCGTCCTGCAGACGGTTTCGTCCTATTTCTCACAACTCGCTGACGGTTTCGTCCTGCAGACGGTTTCGTCCTATTTCTCACAACTCGCTGACGGTTTCGTCCTGCAGACGGTTTCGTCCTATTTCTCACAACTCGCTGACGGTTTCGTCCTGCAGACGGTTTCGTCCTATTTCTCATACACCGCTGACGGTTTCGTCCTATTTCTCACAACTCGCTGACGGTTTCGTCCTGCAGACGGTTTCGTCCTGCAGACGGTTTCGTCCCATTTCTCACCACTCGCTGACGGTTTCGTCCTGCTGACGGTTTCGTCCTAATTTTGCTCAACACTAAGTATCTCGCTGACGGTTCCGTCCTACTTCATTAATACTACGTATCCTTATTGACGGTCTCGTCTTCATTAACCAACACTACGTATTTCCGAGGACAAGGGGGGCGCGTCGCTGGATCCCCAATCATCCCACCCGGGCGGCAGGAAGCACCACCCACGGACCCCGGACACGAGGCACCTTCCCGCAGGACCCGGACGCTCGTCGATGGTCGCCGGACCGATCAAACCCCGTCTACGGAACCAGTTACTCTGTCAAGAAAATCAATAAACTTAGTATATTTTAAGCCTAGTTGAGGTTAAAACCGGCGTTATTACTGGGACTCGGGTCGGAAATTCCTTTTCTAGCACCACTTTCCTGAATCAAATAAATGTCCTAGATGACCCTGGCCAGCCCTGACCTACCCTACATTGATAATGCTCTGGATCAGTTTTTAACTATCCGAGTAATAGTATTCTTCTCTAAACCAATTAATAGTTTACTTAATACCTGGATGTAAAACTTCTTTATAAATCTTTAGGATTTAATCCTTAAATTCTGCATAAGTTAGTATGTCAATTAGTTTCCTAGTACATCTCAACAGTCTCGTGAAATTGTTAGAGCTTATAATTTCGTTAAATGCCCTCTGGAAAATCAGAAAATCTTCGTCATTAAGGAAATATATTGCGCATTTCTTGGTGCACACATATTCCTTAATGAAGTTTTTGATTATATGATCAAACTCAATAAATTTAATTTTCCATCTTTGCAATTTCATGTTTGGCTCCATGATATTATTAAGTCATACCAAGGGTTTGTGATCACTCATTATTTCAAATGGCCTGCCGAATAGGTATGACCTGAAATACTTTGTACCTCACACTATAGCTAATAATTCTTTCTCGATGGTAGCATAATTTATCTCCTGTTCATTCAGCGTTCTGCTGGCATAACAAACGTGCTTGTGGTTTTGTGACAACACAATGGCTACATTACTCGCGTCAGTGGTCAGAGAAATGAGCTTTGAAAAATCAGCGTAGATTAAAATCGGATCTGAGGTTATCAACACTTTTAGTCGTTCAAATGACTTGATGTATTCTTTGGATTTGGTGTCTATTACTGAGCCTTTCTTCAACTTGAGGCTCATAGGTTTAACTACCTTGGCAATGTTTGGAAAAAACTTGCGATATAACCCACATAATCCGAAAATGATTTGATATGTTTTGGCGTCTTAGGTAACGGAAAATTAGTGATTGCATTCGTCTTATTTGGATTTGGTTTGATGCCATCTGTCGTGACGATATGACCCAGGAATTCAATTTCTTCCATCATGAATTCGCATTTATCTAACTGCAACTTCAAGTTGGCATCCCTTAGCTTCTCAAAGACTTTCTTTAGGGATAAAATATGTTCCTCCAATGAAGTGGAGTAAATAATAATATCGTCTAAATACACTAAACAATTGTAGATTAAATCTTCCAAAAGATTATTCATACATCTTTGAAAGGTTGCTGGAGCATTCTTCAGGCCAAAGGGTATGCGTGTGTACTCGTAATGCCCATGCTTGGTTGAAAATGCAGTTTTTGCAATAGAATTTTCATCCATTTGGATCTGGTGAAAACCTTTAGCTAGATCAATCGTTGTAAAATACTGGCATCTCCCAAGTTTATCCAATATTTCATCCATTCTGGGAATGGGAAACTTGTCATTGATAGTTATTTTAGTGAGGTTCCTGAAGTATACTACCAACCTACATTTTTTCTTCCAGAGGCATCTCCAAATAGGAGAACAATTTGGGGATTGCGATTTACGAACAATCCCTTGGGGTATCATTTCCTTTATTTGTTTGTTGACTTCCTGGTCAACACTTTGGGGATACTTATAGGGTTTACGGTAGACGGAATATTTGTGTTGAGTTTGAATGACGTGTTTAATAGTACTTGTAAAGGTCAAGATGTGTTACATTTTTGTCCACTTTGTCTATAATAGGTTTTTGATAAGGCATTTTGTTAATGCGGTCTCCTTCTTCTTCTGTTTTGGTTTTGCTTTAGGTGTACGGGATTTATTAGATGCGGTCTTAACTATTTGCTTTTGTGAATCAATTTGCTCTACTGGGGCAGAATCAATTTTTGGTTTCGGCAAGGTATTTCTACCGCATCTCGCCCTTTTCTCCTTCGTATATGAACTTTAAGATTCTTGAACCTAAATAATAATTATTGGAAAATTCATGGGTATAGAATTTCTACTCGGACAGACATATTGATCTTGGTTTCAATATAACACTTTTCTTAAATTTTATTGACCCATTTATTGTGTATACCGTCAGATCTTCCTGTTTTTCATCTAACCCAGCTAAATGTTCCCTCATGATATTGATTGAAGAACCAGTGTCGATCAAAGGAATGATCGATTATTATGATTATTATGATAACTTTTTCTGACATAGGGACTTATTCTTCTTCCCTTGTCTCTTGGGGGTCCGAGGCAGTCTGGTGAAAATTTACGTCCATGCTACTGTGTCCAATTTGGCTTTCTCGCTGTCTTTTCACAGGTTTATTGTTATTCACTTTATTTAAAGTTTAAAGTTGTTGATTGAGAGGGTTAATCTCTCTACCTTGATTTAAATCATTTCGGAATGTGTAATAATTTCCCCTTTGGTTAGCAGGAATCGGACGAATCGAATTTTGATTTTGGCTGTTACTAGTTTGGATCGGATTCTGGGCTGGCGTATTGGAATTTTGATTTGTTGGGGAATAATAGGTACCATAGTTATGACGTCTACTCTTATAGTATCTCTGGTTGTTCCGTTGATTATTACTAATTTACTCCTGTTCCTTCTATTTTGCCTTTCCGATCTGCCTTAGTATTGTTCTTCCGGGTTACCGTCGTAAAGACCAAGCTCCATTATGCCTTGTTTTAATTCTGGGATGGTATTAATAGTTTTACGCGCTAACGACATGTACATTCTATTTGGCAATTTTCTATCAATCGTTGATTTAATGATTCTTTTTAACATTTCTGTAGAGTTAGACTTATTCACAGGGTGAAGTTCTAATTCAAGTTTGTCAGAAATATTCCTATATTGCACTTCAAGATTTACGATAAACTTACTTTAGCTACCGGGATACTGCGTCTCTTCCAGGTTCTTCATCAGGGTCACATAAGGCCAATTACACAGGCCGACAAAATCAGCTCGACCCTCTGACCCAGAAACCAGTATATACTTTTCCAAAGGTTTTCGGTGCGCTGAATCCGAATCCGAAGTCGAAATTCCCGAATTGGCTCTGGTTTCCGAGATATCCTAACCTAAAAGTGCAAAAACAGCGTTTTCTGCCTAAATTTGAGGTTATGTAGCATCGAATTTGTTCTTTTACTGAAAATACTAAAAAAGCCATCTTAAAATATAACCCTTGCTCTTTCAAATGCTGTTGAGTTTGATTAAATATCTTTTTTCGCTGAGATATAGTACTTTGAAATTGATATAGAGTATTCTTTGTCGAGTGAGCTGCCTGACATTCCCCGCGATTTCGTTTATGGTCGTTTTATGGGCGCCATATTGTATTTTTTACTTACAAAAAATAAAAATCTAACATCAAATTTCATCATCAAATTTCAGAATTTTATCTCAGTTTGGTAAACAGATCCCGAAGACCCCCATATACCCAGTTTCAGCTTGATTCAGTAACTTTTTACGAATTTGGTCCGCCATATTGTATCCGCCATCTTGAATTTTGAAAATTTGAGTCCGGATTCGTGATCATCGACCCCAAAAACCCCCGAGTAACAGATTTAAGCTGTTTTATGTGCAAAGAAAAATGTTTGCTTCATAGGGCCTATCCATAATGTTTATTTTTTAGGTAAATTCGTTAACATGAAAATTTCAAAGTACGATATCTCAGCGAAAAAAAGAGATATTTAATCAAACTCAACAGCATTTGAAAGGGCAAGGGATATACTTTAAGATGGTTTGTTTAGTATTTTCAGTAAAAGAACAAATTCGATGCTACATAACCTCAAATATAGGCAGAAAACGCTGTTTTTGCACTTTTAGGTTAGGATATCTCGGAAACCAGAGCCAATTCGGGAATTTCGTCTTCGGATTCGGATTCAGCGCACCGAAAACCTTTGGAAAAGTATATACTGGTTTCTGGGTCAGAATTTTGTCGGCCTGTGTTATCCTTGAATGACAGGGGGTCGGTCCTCCGGCCAGCAGTGCCTGGTGGTCGGCTGTTTGTGTTCCATGGCGAGAACTGGGTCGGAGCAGCGAGGTGTCGTGGCGGGTTTGAAGCCGGTGGCGCAGGCACGAAGGGCGCTGGGACGCTGCGGCATTGAGTGGGCGGCGTGTGTGGTGTGCGTGGCGTGATGCCCTGTTGGTGATAGGATGTGCTCGTGGCGCTGGGAGCGGTGGAAGGCTGGCAGCGGCGGCAAGGTCCTGGGCTCTGAAGGCGCGGTGTTGCGACGTGGTGCCTTGTCGGTGCTGGATGAGCTAGTAGCGCTACGTGTGACGTCCTCCTCGTCTGGTGGGATCTGTGGAGGGAGAAAGAGAGAGACATTGTTAGGGATCACTTGGTACAGGAGCCTTCTTAACAGAGTGTGGCTCGATTGGCCAGCACTCTGGTCACCGACTCCGGCCAGGAGGACCAATGTTACTCCCCTCTCGGGGTCGAGGCGAGGGACAGGCGCACCTGTCTGCAAGTGGCCCCTGCGAAATATGGTCTCCTCTTCATTGGCGCGGGCGTCGAGCTTTAGTGGTGGTGTTGAGGCTCCGTCGCCTCGGTAGGTGGTGGCGCGGCTCTCTGGCTTTTATCGGCTGGGTTTCCCTGGAGGCCGGGACTCCTACTGTGGTCCTTGATGTCGTCGCCTTCGTCATCGTCTGCAGCCCCCTCATGGTAGGACTTCAGCTGATTAAGAATCGCAGTTCTCCGCCGGCGGCTACCGGGCACGAGCAGGTGCACTATGTTGGCTTACGGAAACTTCGTGACCCGGAAGGGTCCATCAACTTGGCGGCGAATCCCTCGGCGGTGTTGGACAGGGAGTGGCGTCTCACTAGCACTAGTGAGCCCACTGCACAGTGGTTTTTTCTTGCCTTTTTTTGGCAGAAATTCGAAATGATGACCTATCTTCACCAAATTTGGTTTGTGTTACTCTTTACTTCCCCCAAGATGATTCACAAAGTTTCAAGTGATTTGGTCAATTTTCATATAGCTGCCATATAAACGATCTGGCCGGAAAATATTTAACCTACCAAAGAAAAAAAATTTTTTATTTTTTTTTTATTTACCAATGAAATACAACATTTATTTAAATTATTCTGACCAATTTTTTTTAAATATATGCTGCCTAACTGCATCCTCAGAGCGACTATTGTTGCTCCAAATGTCTAGCAGCTCTGCATGCCCAAACAAGTATTCATCTACAAAAACGTAATTTTTTCAAAAAGGAACAAAACGGAGCATATGAAACTAGTTGTATAATGTTAGTTAATAACTTGCCGTTAAAATTCTTTTGAAGTGGTTTGCCATACAAAAGTTATATTCCACGAAACACAGCTACATTTGTTAAGTTGACTGTAAAAAAGGCACATAAACAAAACACGATACAACTACACAAAAACATATAACATACACAAAAATGTTAGTGAACTACAAATCTACATACCTGTGCTACTGTTTTCCAGGACAACACTTTAAACTTTTTTAATTCTCTGAGGAAATATAAACCACAAATGTTGCAAAATGATTTGTCGCAAATTTTGTCTTACGCATGTTATCGACAATCGGCTGTCTTTGAGAGGTGGGCGATAAGCCAGCGTTGCATAAAAAAAGTAAAAATCGACTTTTTTTTATCTAATTAGACTATCCTAAATATAAAGAAACCATAAATTTTTTTATTCCGTTAAAAATTTTGTTTGACTTTCTGCCAAAAAAACACTTAAAAAACCAGTGTGCACTGGTGGTCTCCTGATCCTCCGGCGTAGGTTGTAGTGGCGTCCCTGGTCTGCTGCTGCGCGTTCGGCGTTGTCCCGCACGACGTCGAAGATAGTCCGTAGTTGCTCGCTCCGTTTGGTCGGGTTCACCTCAGAGGTGCCTCTGAGATGCTGCTGTTGATGGCCAGGGATATTTCCGGCAGCAGTTGGTCCCACTCGTTCTGCTGGCCTCCGTCCTGGTATTGGGCGATCATCGTCTTGATCATCCGGTTGGCCCTCTGTCACTTACAGAACAACTTACAAAACTCCTGAAGGAGCGATCGGTGAACTGCGTTCCATTGTCGCATACAAAGGTCCTGGGGACTCCGAATTGGCTCAGGATTCACTCCCGAAAGGCACGTTCGAGTTGAATTTCTGTCGCCTTCTTCAGGGGGACTAGTCCACCCATTTGCTGAAGGCGTCCAACACCAGAAGCATCGAGTTCCCCTGTTTGGAACGGGAAAGTCTGCACAGACAACGTGGAACGCCTCCTCGACCCGTCGGGTAAACATCTTGCCGGCTGGCTTCTCTTGGCTCACCTTATACCTTTGACAGTTCAGACAACGACGGACTTAGCGGGCGACTTCGCGGAACAAGCCTGGCCAGTAATAACGCTGGGCAATGCGGGTCCTGGTTTACCGGATTCCTAAGTGTCAGGCGGTGGGATGGTCATGGCATTCATCGAAGACACGCTGGCGATTGTCGGCCCTCATGGGGTATACTCCTCTTTCTCCGGTTATAGACCGATGCGGCGGTATAGCTGTCCGTTTTCTTCCCTGTAATCCGGAAATTTTCCTGACTTGGTCCGAACACTCTGGAGCATCCTTGAGAGCCTCTTGCAGTTGACTCCTTGTACCTGTGCTTGTTGGTCCGTGGGTAGCGGTTGGCGAGAAAGGGTACCGGCCACAAGGTTTTGGGCCTCTTTCCGGTAGTAGACGTCATACTGGAATTGCTGCAACTCGAGAGCCCAACGGGCAATCCTGCCAGTTGGATTGTCTATCGAGTTTAGCCACTTCAGGGAATGATGATCGGAGAGGACGACGAAACGCTATCCCTCGATGTAACACAGCATCTTCCTAATGGCCCACACAATGGTGAGGCACTCCTTCTCGGTCACCGAGTAGTTCCTCTCGGCCGGTTCAGACGGCGGATGGCGTTCGCCACGACTCGTTCCTGCCCGTCGAGGGCTTGCGTTAATACGGCTCCTATGCAGTACTCACTTGCATCCGTCTGCAGGACGAACTTCTGGCCGAAGTCCGGGCATGCCGGGATTGGAGCCTCCGTCAACAGCGTCTTCAGCTCCTGGAAGGCGAGGTTCTGCTTCTGTGCCCACTCCCAATTTTGGCCCTTCTTCAACAACGATGTCATGGGCTCCACAACATCGGCGAAGTTGGGAACAAAGCGGCGATACTAGGAGGCGATCCCCTGGCATCTCCGGAGTTCCTTCAGGCAGGTCATTGGCTTCAGTTCGCGGATCGCTGCCTCAATGATGACATGACCCAGGTATACGATGCGACGCTGGAAGAAGTGGCATTTCCCTCGATTCAGACGCAGGTTCGCGCGGCGCAGGCGCTGGAAAACCTCCCGTAAGTTGGCGACGTGCTCCAGGGTGGAGCCGATGACTATGATGTCGTCCAGATATGCGAACGCGTGTGGTTCCATATCTGGACCGATGACCGTATCCAGAGCGCGCAGGAAGGTGGCGGGGGCCGAGTGATGTCCAAACGGCATCACCCGCCCGAGTCGCCGGACCGGGAAGGAATCTGGGTGTCGGTCGTGGCGCTGATGGTCGGGGCCCGGGAGGCAGTTCCTCTTGGCAGGCGGAGAGTTGCCCCGTAGCTGGTTCTGGTGGCAAGGTCGGGGTTGGCCCCGGTGAACGGCATCTGGGAGTAGAGCGCCGGCGGGTAAGAAACAAATAAATTACTCTTAGCCCAAAAGTCGACACTGTAACCCAAATTATGCGGCAATCGGTGAATGGCAAAACCTAAGCTTCCAGTAGCGATGCTCGGGAGATCATCGGGAAGATATAGAGTCGCTCCCGATAATGGAAAGAGCTTTCACGAGCCCCAAATTTCCGCCCGACTTGAGCTATATCCGTCCGAAGCTTGGTCCATTCTTTTCAATCAGAACAGCGATCAGAACGGACGTGCTCAGGAGAGCCTATTCTAAAATAAACTTGATTAAGTGCCAGGGTAAATAATTTATTTTCGGCACACGGTTGGCCGTAAAAATTAATTAAAAAACCTTTTTATAGGATTGGCACCAAGTGATATAATTTTTCCTCTCAAAAATTCGGCGGCCTCTAACCTATTTTGTGGGTCCGCATCGGCAGAGACACGTGCTTGAGGCGCCACCAAACCCAAGGCATCGGGCTCCTCAAGGCAGTGCATATGTCCAACTATCAAGCTTCACAAGCCCTTAACTCGACGCGCGAGAGCAGCGCAACAACAGCAGCAGTGCAGTGCATAATATATTCTTGTGATTTTTCTTGGCGGCAGCAGAGTCGTCCCTAACCCCTCGCGGAACAAAGTTACGCCCATCCATCGATAGAGACGCGTTAATCCACGTTTGAAGAAATATAAGTGCCTAATTAAGTGGCTAGAGCGATCTATTTAAAGCCGGCCGATCAAAAACCTATTTTTTTATATTTTTTGAGGCCTCTGCCGACCCTAACCCCACGTGTGTTAGTGCAACAACAACAACAATCATAAGAAATCTGTCGGAGCAGTAGTTTAAGTTTTCATTGTTAAATAAACTTATTTATATAAGCTTAGTATTGTTAAATATGAATTCGGTATGAAATGTAAACAAACCAAATGTAAACAATGAAATGTAAAAAGCTTATCAGTGCGCTCAAGCAGAGTCGAGTGGTTAAGATCAAACTGATAAGCTTTCGCCTTGGTTAAGTGAACATATAATTACGTGCGCATTTACGAGGGAGATTTAACCCTTGTTTCGGAAATTTACTGGTATTTGGATTACTATTATTTAGTCCAATTAATTTCAAAATGGAAAAAGAAAAGGAAGTATCGGCAAAGCTTAATTCTAAATTAATAGTGGCTATGCAAAAACACGATAGGGTTATGAGCGATATTGGACGTATGAAAACTGCATTTGAGGAAAAAACTATTTCTTTCGATAATTTTCAACTGGAATACCGAATGCAGCTTCTCGAAGCATATTGTGAAAAATTAATGGATATTCAGTCAGACATCGATGTGCTTAACCCAGGAAATGATTTAAGCATAATCACAAAAGCTTTATATCGGTCCGCATTGAGTCGAGTCGAGGCTCCGAGACATAGTCAAGGGGATAACAGTGGTTTTCATCATTCGTCCTATTTACCAAAAATGAATTTGCCCAAATTCAGTGGAAAGCATTCCAACTTTAAAAATGTTATAAGTCTTTTCGAGAGCTTAGTGCATAACGACCCGTCTCTAACAAATATCGAAAAATTCAACCATTTGCTAACATACTTAACCGACGATGCATTAGGAACTATCAAGGCGTTTCAAATTTCGGATTTAAATTATGAGATTTTTCGACTGCATCAGGCTTGAGGTCTCTTATTGATGAAATATCGGCTCTGTAAGCGTCGTTACAGTCATTGGGTAGTGAAAAGGACATAAATAACGCAATTTTTATTCACATTGCAATGTCCAAGGTAGATCACACTACAAAATCCAGATTTGAGGAACAGCTAGATTATAACACGCTACCGACATGGTCCGATTGTGCGATTCAGTTGAATCGAAGATACCAGCATTTAGCTGCTGAGGAGTCAACCAAAAGTAAAGGGAAGCCTAGCCAAGCTTCCAATAAGGGATATTCCAAATCCTCCTTCTCATGCACACAGACAGACCGCAAACCGGAATCAAAGTGTCGATATTGCTCTGCCACAAATCACAGTTTAGGCAGTTGTCAACCTTTCATGGCTTTATCGGTGATTTAGCGGTTCGATTTTACCAAACACAATCGGTGTTTAAGTTTATTTAAGTCCAGGTCATCCAGTGAAGAAGTGCAAAGCAACAAAGTGTCGTGTTTGCGCTAAACCTCATAACACACTTCTTCACAGATACGGGGTAGAGCAGCAACCATTTTCGTCTGGATCAGTTCCTCAAGCGCATGTTCAGGCACCTTCAGTAGCAGTTGATCATAATAATCAAGCCCATTCTTGTCATGTTGCTAGTACTGACCAAGTTATTCTTGCTACTGCTGTCGTTAAAGTACGGGATAGATTTGGACAGTTTCAATTAGCACGAGCGCTGTTAGATTCAGGATCTCAAATCAATTTTATGGCAGAGGACTTAGCACAGCGTTTGCGGTTACACAGGCAAGAATCATATCTGAATATCACTACTGTAGGGAAGAACGACTCGTTTGTACGGCACAAAGTCCACACGTCAGTCCATTCTTGCGTCAATGCTCATAGTTTCGCTACCGATTTTTGGGTGTTAAGATCAATTTCATCGTACCAACCCGATCACGAAGTCAATTGTGCCCAATGGAAAATTCCGGCTAACATCGAACTGGCAGACCCTCGTTTTCACAAGCCCGCAAAAGTGGATTTACTGATTGACGCAGAATCCTTTTTCGATCTTTTGAGCGTAGGCCAAAGAAAATTGGGTTCTGAACATCCTTCACTTCAGAAAACTTTACTAGGATGGATTGTTTCGGGAAAGTTCACTCAACGCGCATCGAAGAACACTCAGGTATGCAGCGTCTTTGGCAATGAAAATGTAAGTTCTCTCGACTCTTTGGTGGAACGATTTTGGGAATTGGAACACGTTCCTGAGAGATCGAAGGCTGTTTATACAGCTGAACAAATTGCTTGCGAACAGCATTTTGAGCAAACCGTACACAGGCTTTCGTCTGGTCGTTTTGAGGTGAAGTTGCATTTAAAAAAGATCCAAGTGTCTTAGGCTTATCCTTCGAAACGACAAAGCGCAGATTTCTTGCATTGGAACGCAAGCTTGCAAATAATCGCGAGTTACATGACATGTATCAGGAGTTTATGAGAGAGTATCTTAACCTTGGGCACATGTCACTGCTTCCAACACCTCCTCCAGAGAAACACTATTACATTCCACATCAATGTGTCCTGAGACCTGATAGTAGCACTACAAAGTTGCGAGTTGTTTTTGACGCTTCAAGTAAAACGTCAACCTCGATCTCATTAAATGAGACGTTAATGGTGGGAGCAACTATTCAGAGGGAGCTTTACGCTATTTCGTTTGCACAAATATGCCTTGACGGCTGATATCTCAAAGATGTATAGGCAAGTTAACATTGCAAATAAAGATAGAGATTTCCAACTTATCGTTTGGAGGGAAAATTCGACGCAAGTTCTCCAAACCTATTGCCTCAACACTGTCACTTATGGGACAGCGTCTGCTCCGTTTCTGGCCATCCGCTGCCTCTTTGAGCTATCAAAAATTTACGCTGAGTCACATCCTGTTGCATCAGAGGTGATTTCAAGCGACTTCTATGTCGACGATATGCTCACAGGAGCGAAAAGTATCAAAGAGTTGGAGTTAATTCGCAAAGAAGTGACGAAGGTTTTGGAGTTAGGGGGTTTTCATCTAGCCAAATGGGCAACAAATCACCTAAGTTTGATGAGCAACCAGGGATCAGAAAAATCTCTTATATTTAACACTTCTGAGTCCGTTAAAACGCTTGGGATGAGATGGAATCCTCAGAATGATGTGTTTTATTATAGCTTGGAGGATTCGTTTCAGTCCTTACCACCAACTAAACGCAACAAAATGTTCGTCACAGCTCGTTTGTTTGACCCATTATGTCCATTGATCACACGAGCAAAAATCTTGCTTCAGGAACTGTCTCGACAGAAAATAGATTGGGACGAATCGCTTCCCAGTAACTTGCACACCAGTTGAAACGAATTTAAGCAGAATTTACTAGCAATTGACAAGATCTCCATTCCTCGATATATCTGTCTGTCTGGCTATGACACTGTTCAAATCCACGGATTTGCTGATGCATCGAGCCACGCCTACGGCTGTTGCATTTATGTTCGTACCGTTGCTGGGACAAATAGTTTATCAAGATTGCTAACTGCAAAGTCTAGAGTGTCAACACTTAAAACAAAGTCAATTCCAAGGCTCGAACTGTGTGCAGCGCATCTGCTGGCCAAACTATGGTCTCAAGTATCTCCTTTGCTTAACAAATTGGAATTTGAAAGCATTAACTTCTGGTCGGACTCACAAGTCACTTTATACTGGTTAAAGAGGGATCCATCCACCCTAGCTACATTTGTCGCAAATAGAGTTTCTGAAATTCAAGAACTCACAGAGAATGTAGTTTGGCGTCATGTGCCCACGGAAGAGAATCCGGCTGAATTAGTCTCACGTGGAACAGACATAGAGGGTTTGAGGTGTACTCTTTGGGAAAATGGACTGGATTTCTTACTCCGAAGTCCAAGCGAGTGGCCTCGATCCCATCAGATTGAAGTTTCAACGGAGTTACAGTTGTCTGAGAACAAAAAAAGCGTGACAGGTAGGCGTGACGTGTGAGGTAGTTATCTGGGCTGGGATAGAGACTCAGTCCCGCCAGGGTCTCTCTACAGAAAATTTATAAAGATTGGGACATTGTGACTTTGATAAGACGGTGGGCTGACGTGGGGTGGAGTTTGTCAGCCACCGGGTTACACGAAAAAATATGTTGATAGGGTGCGGCAGAGGGAAGGACCGAATTAGCCTTCATGCATGTTTGGGGCCGAAGGACCGAGAGGGAAAGGAAGAAATATTAGCGAATTTCCTCCGGCCTGGCCCGTCCAAGTTATATTCAGGTTTACTTGAGAATTTCCCAAAAAGGTATAACTTCGTAAAATATAATTTAAATTATTTCATGTGTTGGATATGGTTTTCCTCAGTTGGCCTGTGTCTCATTATTTTCCTTATTATTTTTCATCATTTATTCTTATCATACATTTTTCGCTATTTATTTCAACCGTTTTTCCCGCTAGTTTTATTTTTATTCAAAACCATTTATTCAATTTAATTTCATTATATTTTGTACGATTTTTCTCAAAATATTTTCCCCCAGTGTAGCTGTTTCCCCATCTCGTGGTATTTAATTTAATTTTTTTTTTTTTTTTATTTATTTATTTTTTTTTAATTCCTCTTATTCCTCTCGGGAACTTAGGGCTTCTACGAGAGCCTTCCATCTAACTCTATTTTGAGCTGTCTGTTTTGCATTTTCCCATGTGCTGTCTATTTGGGCTAGTTCTTGGTGAGCGGTTCTTCTCCAGGTTATTTAATTTAATTTAATTAGATCTTGTTCGATTTTCGCAAAAATTTTCTCCCAGTGTAGTTGTCTCTATTCCGCCGTTACGCAATTTTCCCCACCTCGTGGTTTTGGAAATTTCATATTTTTCTTTGCCATGTTTATTTCCAATTGATTAAATTTAATGTCATTATTTATTTTTATATTTTTGTTCTCAAAATATCTCTCTGTATAATTTCAAGATTTCATATTTGCAAACTTCCATTTTTTTTCTCAGTGTTTTCGCCCTTTTACATTATTTTATAATTTCCCAAAATTTCCTTAAACTATTTTTATTTCTATATTTTCTATATTTTCCATACATAAAATTTCCGAGTTTCGCACAGTTTCTCGCAGTGTTACAAAGGTTAGATCAAGAGCATGCATTTTCTAGAGTCGGTCTGACCGCACTCTCTAGTGACCACCGCATCGAGGGCTCGCAAAGATTTTCCTACACACACCTGCTAGCCACCTCGTTGCGGTCTCACACTAGCACTCACCTGTCTCGCTCCGGCACACACACTTGGACTGGCTCCGTCCCGCCGCTGGTCCTGGGCCAGACATCGCCTTGCCCTCCTTCTCTCTCCTTGCTGCTTACAAATCGCACTCGCACTCTCCTTACGGTGGCAATCGCCGGCCCGTAGTTCTCCTTTTAATTTGTTTTTAAGTTTTTATTAAAGTTTGTTCGCACACGCGGTTTTCCCGTCACTGACTTTTCTGCGCACGTCCGTTTGCATTCGCCACTTTAATCCAACTCAACTCCGTTTCGCTTCGCGAAATTTCTTGCGGAGTTCTTTTGACTTCTTATAGAAGTTTACCGTACGATCGCTTGCTCCTTCTCTCTCGCTCTCATTAGCGCTTGCCTATTATCGGGTGGCGTGATCATGGTGAGTTTTGCTGTGTGTGCTGGTGTGTTTTTTTATATTCGTTTATTTATTTAACCTAAGAAACAATCAACATACAAGAACGTGCCATTTTGTGGCGTGACGGTGCAAGGGCCCGCTTCGTGCGGTACGGCCGCAAAGCAATGCTTCGCACGAAGGAAGGCCGCTCAGCCCGTCCCCTCGTTCCTCGTCCTCTCCAGGGACCTCAGCGTCTTCATCAGCTTTGCTGAAAATTCTGCCGCCGCGTCCCACGTCCTTGGGTCCGCTAGCATCAGCGGCACGAGCGTGTCCTCGGTGATCGCCGACCCTGCCACCGCCTCCAGAGCGTTCCTCTCCTCGTCGAATCGGCGACACTCGAAGATGACGTGCTTTGCGTCCTTGGTTATCCCGGATCCGCACTCCGGGCAGCCGTCCTCCTCCTCGTGGCCGAATCTCTTCAGGTAGCTCCTGAAGCATCCGTGCCCACTCAGCACTTGGGTCAGGTAGAAATCCACCTGCCCGTGCTTCCTCTCCATCCAGACATCAATGCTGGGGATCAGTCTGCGCGTGCAACGGCCTTTGGACGAGGCGTCCCACCTGGCCTGCCAGCTGGCGTCGCTCTTGAGCTCCGCCTTGGAGACACCCTCGGGTCCGGGGTGCCCTCGAAACGCGTTGCGAAGGTCCGCCTTCTCCCGTACCAGCTCCTTTAGTGGCACAAGGCCAGCTATCACCAGCACGGCGTCGTCCGAAATAGTGCGGAATGCGCACGCCACCCGTATGGCGCAGAGTCTGTAGGCTGACTCTGCTCCTCGCATATAGGACTTTGTCCCAATCGCCTCAGCCCACACAGGCGCCGCATACAGCAGCTGCGAGGTGACGACGCTCGCCAGCAGCTTCCTGGTTGCGTGCTTAGGCCCTCTGGTGATCGGAAGCATGCGGGAGAGGGCTCCGACCGTCCCACTGGCCTTCTTCTGGGCGTATTGTAGGTGCTCCTTAAAGGAGAGCCGAGAGTCTAGGAGGACTCCAAGGTATTTGATTGCCCTCTGTGACTTTATCACGGCTCCGCCGACGCACACCTCGGCCGTTTCCACCGCTTTCCGACTCGAGATCAGGACCGCCTCGGTCTTCTGAGCCGCTAGCTCCAGGCCAGCATTTAAGAGCCACGTCTGGATGGCCTTGATCGCTGCGTTCGCCTTCTCCTCCGCTGCAGTGCGCTCCTTCGCAACTACGACCACGGCAATGTCGTCTGCGAAGCCCACGACCGTGGTGTCGCTGGGCATTGGGAGCCGCAGAACACCGTCATACATGGTGTTCCAGAGTAGGGGCCCAGCACGGAGCCCTGCGGGACTCCGGCGGAGACTTCGTATACCCTGGAACCCATGTCCGTGTCCACCGTGAGTACCCTCTCGCTAAAGAAGCTTCTCACGGTCTGCAGCAGGTACCCCGGGATGTTCAGGGCAGCAAGACACTCCAGCGTCCGGTTCCAGTCGGCGGTGTTAAAGGCGTTCCTTATGTCCAGTGTAACTACTAGACAGTAGCTCTTGGAACCGCCTTTCCACCTCTTGCCGGCTATCGCCTCTTCTGCTATCGACTTCACCATCTCGATGGCGTCCAGAGTCGACCTTCCCTTCCTGAAGCCGTGGCTCGGGGAGAGGCCCCCGGCCTCCTCGATGGCGGCATTTAGCCTAGCCACTATCAGCTTTTCAAACACCTTGCCAGTGGTGTCTGTGAGGCAGATAGGCCTATAGGAGGATGGCTCCCCTGGCGGCTTGCCTGGCTTGGCGAGAAGCAAGAGCTTTTGCCTCTTCCACCTTTTCGGGAAGGTTCCCTCCGCAAAGCACTTCGAGTACATGGAGGCGTACTCCTTGGGGTGCAGCGCTATGGACAGCTTTAGTGCCCTGTTGGGCACTGCGTCCGGTCCTGGTGCCTTCTTGGGGCGTATGCTCCTCCCCGTCCGGATCACCTCCGCCTCCGAAATCTCGCCGGCGTCGTCGGGATGGCGCTCAACGTTCAGCGGCAAGGTCACAGGTGATCCTTTCGGGAATAGTGCCTGCACTATGCCTTCGAGGGCTGCCGGGTCGGACGGGGCTGTGCTGCCCGCTTTCCACCATCCTGTAGGCACCTCCCCAGGGATCGTTCTCGGCTTCGTCGCAAAGGCGCAGGAAGCACTCCTTCTTCGCGGCCCTTATGGCCGTTTTGAGGGCCTTTCTAGCCACCCTATAGGCGAGCCGCGCGCCCGCGTTACTTGACGCCGAGCGTGTAGGCAAGCGGACCGAAGGTCGGCTATCTCGGCACTCCACCAGTACGTTGGCCTCTGGTTCCTCCGACACGCCCCCCTCCGCCGCATGCTCTGATCGCAAGCACGCTCCAGGTTCGCGGCCATCTGGTTCGCCATTTCGTTGGCTCCGTCCGCCGCTACGACAGCCATGCCCTCCAGGGCACTGGTGAACTCCTGGGTGCTCAGTGTGTCCGGCTTGTACGCCTTGCCGGGTTGCGGTAGCGATCGCGTATCTCTCGCATGCTCGCCAACTGAGCACAGGATCGCCTCGTGGTCGCTTCCTGTGTAGGCGTCGCCAACTCCCCATATGGCATTATGGGCAATTGCGGCGCTCACAAACGTCAGGTCTATGAACGAGGCCGCTCCAGCTCTGACAAAAGTGTGCCTTGCTCCGTCGTTCAACAGAACGACATCCGTTGAGGCAAACGCCTCCAGGACCGCCCGTCCTCTGGCGTTGGTTATGGTGGATCCCCATTCCTGGGCCCAGGCGTTGAAGTCATCTCCGACCACGACGTTGGATCTTCCACGTAAGTCGCTGCTCAGGTCGTCCAGGATCCGGCAGAACGCTCCAAACGGAAGGCTTGGCGCCAGGTAGCAGCTATAGATCCAGTGGCTGTCTACCTTTGCCCTCACGAAGCCATCCGCTGACCGGATGCTGGACATACTCCTTTGGCTGTCGCCGTAAAGCCATAGGGCCAGTGCGATCCTTGGCCCACTCCGCTCCTTCCCTCGTCCTATAGGGCTCGCTAAGGATAGCGACATCTGCCGCTACCTCCCGCACCGTCTGCAGCAGCAAATCCTGCGCCGCTCTGCAGTGATTCAGGTTGAGCTGAATTAACTGCATATCCTAGGGGGCCCAGCACCGCCGTTCCTGGCCGGGCGGCTATTGCTGCCGGGTCCTTGGTGGGCTCCTCTGCGTGGTTGGCCTGTTGGCTCCTTACTGCATGCGGCTGCCTTATGCCCTGCATCGCCGCACTTGATGCAGCAGCTGCTCTTGTCTATCAGGCTCTTGCACCTGATGGCAATGTGCCCGAGCTCCAGGCATCTGTAGCAGCGAGGGGGGCCCTCTCGCTCCCGCACTCTGCAACTCGTCCATCCTATGCGGATCTCTCCCCGCTTCCGCACCTCCTTAGCCATCGAGCACGGCAGGCTAATTACGGCCGTTTTTGACTCCCCGTAGCCGGGGCGGAGACTCCGGACCTTGACGGATCCTTCACCGAGCTGATATTGCTTCGTGAAGGCTGTGCGGATCTCGCTCTCCGTCGTGATGGCGTCCAAGTTCCGGATCTCGAAGATGCTGACCTTGGAGTCCTCCGTCAGGGCTCGCACTTCCGCCGCATCGCCCAGGACCCGAGAGATACTCTCCTTTATAGAGTCGGCACTCTCTATGCTGCCCCTGTCTACCTCCAGAAGCAGGTTTCCCTGGCCGTTCGACGCACGTTCTTAACCGCCCCTCCGAGGTCGGTTAATTGGTCATCCTCCCTTCGCGTGACCAGCGCTAGGATCTCGCTGTAGGATTTTCCCGATGCCTCCACTATCACCGCATCGGGGCGAGTTCTGCGGGGCGGCCTTCTCTTCTTAACCACCGTGCTCCAAGAGCTTCCGGCAGTCCTGGGCTCGGACTCGTCTGGTACGGCAGAGCTCACTTGCCGTTTTTCTCCTGTCCGAGGCTTAGGGGGGGCTGTCTTCGTTGAGGGAGCTGGCCGCTTTGGAGGAGCTGGCCGCTCTGTCCTGGCCCCGTTCCTCGATCCGGCCTGTACTGGCGGTAGTCGCAGCTGCTCTGGGGCTTCGCCACCTGTGGCTGAGCCGTCTGGCTGGCTGAGTCTTCGCCACGGGTCCGTCTGCGCTGACCGGTCCTTCCTTGGCACTGCCGCCGTCTGTTGTGCCTTGTCCACGCGGGGCTGTCCACCTGGGATGCTCTGGGCGCACTTGCAGCACACGATGTCCTTCTTGGACTCGTCGATGGACGTTGCCGATTCTCCGATGGCGACCTGGAGTTTGAGCATCT
This sequence comes from Drosophila aff. chauvacae BK-2020, assembly GCA_018903765.1. Lineage (NCBI taxonomy): Eukaryota > Metazoa > Arthropoda > Insecta > Diptera > Drosophilidae > Drosophila > Drosophila aff. chauvacae BK-2020. Next base: position 761,075 of record JAEIGO010000863.1, on the reverse strand, counting down.
CCGCTATCATCGCCTTCATCGCCACGTTGATGTGGCGCACCTGCTTGTCGTGCACCAGGCTGTGGAGTTCTTCCAGCAGCTTCCAGAGCATCGTGACGCTCTCGGCTCGAGTGTGCTCTTGCTCCTTCTCCTCTTCAGAGTCGACTGTGCGTCCCGCCTGCGCAGCCCTGCTTCTTTTTGGAAGCGTGCCCCTAGTACCGCTTGCCGGGCTGGTCGGGTCTCTCCCCCTCTTGGCCGAGTCGACGTGGTCGCGGCATCCACTCCTCTCCGGCGCCGGTGATGGCACGAGGGGTGGCGGGGAACGGGCTATCAGGCTGCTCTTCCTAAAAGCAGCTGCGCCTCCCTTGCTCTGTTTCTCCTCCTGGCTTGGTGCATTACCTAGCGTGGTGGCCAAGTCAGCCACCGCCACGTCAGGGTTTGTTGGAGTGTTTGTTAGGGCCTCCAGAATCCTTGCCCTAACCGTGGGATTTCCCACGGGTGGATTTCCACTTTTGGGGCTGCCTCCTGGAGAAATTGTGTTATTCACAGACATTCCAGTTAATTGCATTGTCGCCCAATGCTTGGCTGCATTTTATACCTGCTGCCAGGTTCTGTAACTGCCGGCCACTATGGCTCAGACGCAGACCACGCAGCCGCCCAGTATGGGCAGACGCTGCGTGGATTTGATCTTGTTTCCCGCAATGGGAAGCAGGGTGACCTCGCCCGGAATGCTCCGGGTTTGAGTCGAAGCGTTACGACCGACTCGAGTCGACGCAGAGCCTCCCTCGATGGCCGAATATTTCCCTCCGACTTGGATTTGATGGGAGTTATACCGCCCCGCCTCGGTCGCCAGAGCCCCATTTTTTGGTGATCCGCCATGGCGGTGGGGATGGCAGTCGGTCCGATCCATGACTTTTTTCACCCTTAGGCTCCGCGTGCGCACCTCGGTCGGGGCGAAGCGCAGCAGGATTCGGACTCCTTGCCAAGGATCCCGAGCAGCAGCCCGGAAAGGTGTGCTACTCCTTTTGCCGCAATCGTTTTGCTGAAGCTCATAGCAAGCAGCTTCCGTCACGGCCGTAGCGCTGCCAGATTAGCGCAGTACGGTCGTTGCACAACACTGCTCAACAGCTGATCGTGCGATCAGCTGGCGAACAACTGGCGTGATCGGCACAATATGTGGGGCGTCCACATTTGACCCGAAGAGAAAGAGTGCGAAGGCGGAAGAGATGGCGAAGAGAAAGTTTTGGGATGAACTATCCCCGCTTACCCCTGGCCGACATCCGTCTCGCCGGATCGGTGGACACCGATATGGCTTCCACAGGCCACAGGAGCCGTGCCTCAACTGGTGAGTGTAGAGTCCACGCTCTCGCTGCATCCTGACCACCGCTTCCACTTTTTTACCCTAGGGGCACTGCCACAACGCGAGTTTTAGCCGGAGCGCCTGCGCGGGCGACCGCTCGCCGTGAGTTCACGCACCAACCTCGTGTGCTGGTGTGTGTGTGTCGGTGTGTGCTAGCCTTCCAGGCTAACGGCGCGAGCTCGGGTTAGGGATGATAGGTTTTAACTATCGTATCGGGTGTGGCTGCCGTAACCTTACCCTACTTAAATTATTGGAAATATAAATCTAACTTATTATTACTGCTTATATATAATTATTATTATTTTATGTACATATAGTTATTATTATTTATTTATGTATTGTTTAGGTTATTATTTATTTACATATTTAGTTATTTTATTATTTATTTGTATGTTTAGTTATTATTATTTATTTACGTATTTAGTTATTAGTGTTTATTTTATATTATTAATTTGGGAGGGCCAAACGGCTCCTCACATCCGTCACAACAAACACACCGAATGTCTTTATTAAGTTTGTTGGAAGATGTTCATCATTTAGTAAGCTCCTACGGGTCGTGGCCTACGTAAATCGATTTATTCAAGGAAAGAAGCGTCAACGCGAGGTCGTCATTTCGGCTAACGAACTGAAGTTGTCGTTTCTTAGGATGGTTCAAATAGTTCAAAAGGCGGAGTTCAGTACAGAATACGTCAAGTTGGAAAAGTCTGAAATTTTAAGCCCACATGTACAAAGTTTAAATCCTTTTATACACACCAGCGATTTAGAAGGTGTGAAGTTCAGCTTAATCCGACTTGGGGGGAGATTGCTAAATGCACCAATTCCGTATGATGCCAAATTTCCACTATTACTATCCGCAAAGTCAGAATTTGTTTCGCTATTTCTTCGCAACCTGCATCGGACTCATTACCGTGCCGTTGTCAAGGTGATGGTTTCACTTTTGAGGCAACAGATATGGCTGATCAATGCGCGAGATGCATGTACGAAAATTGTCCGTAGCTGCGTTCACTGTTTCCGGTATAAGCCAGTGCTGATGAACCAGATAATGGGCAATTTGCCAGCCGATAGAGTCCGAATGGAGCGCCCTTTTCTAGTTTGCGGAGTAGATTTTTGTGGTCCATTTTATGTGTCCTTAAAGATCCGCGGTAGACCTCCAATCAAAACTTATGTGGCCGTTTTTGTGTGCTTTTTGTCAAAGGCTGTTCACATTGAACTTGTTGTCGACTTGTTGTCGGGACGAGTTGAGAGGATACGCGGCTCAGAGAGGCGTCGAGTGGTGTTTCATACCGCTGAGGTCACCACACTTCGGAGGACTTTGGGAGGCAGCCGTCAAGTCCGCCAAACACCGGTTGCTGCGAGGAGTCGGCAACGCCAAGCTCACAACGGACGAGTTGAGCACCCACCTGGTCGAGGTAGAGGCGCTGCTTAATTCGAGTCCAATCGCGTCGTCGGGCAACGATCCCAACGATGGAGAGGCCCTAACACCAGGACATCTACTTATAGAGCAGCACCTGATCACGCTGCCGCAAGAATCCGTCATAGGAGAAGACTGCAGCAAGGCCAGTTGCGCGTATTTGAAGCGGTGGCGAATGCTGTCCGCTCTCAAGCAGCAGTTTTGGGACGGCTGGTCCAAGGACTACATCGCCAGCCTGCAGCAGCGCAACAAGTGGAGTGTCGGATGCCGCGATCTGGAGGTCGGTTGCCTAGTAATCGTTCACGAGGACAAAGTACCCCCACAGCGTTGGCTAACAGGCCGCGTGGTGGCAACAACAGCAGGCGAGGACGGTAGAGTGCGTGTGGCCGAAGTACGGACGTCAGGAGGCGTCATCAAGCGCGCCATCCACAAGCTGGCATTGTTGCCAGTGCACACTGCTCCTGTCGAGGAGATCAAAGAGCCGGAGGCCTTTAACGGGGCCGGAATGTCGGAGCAGTAGTTTAAGTTTTCATTGTTAAATAAGTTATATATAAGCTTAGTATTGTTAAATATGAATTCGGTATGAAATGTAAACAAACCAAATGTAAACAATGAAATGTAAAAAGCTTATCAGTGCGCTCAAGCAGAGTCGAGTGGTTTAGATCAAACTGATAAGCTTTCGCCCGTCGCAGCATCACAATGTTCGGATGCTGCTCGTAAAAAAGAGTCGAAAAACTGATGTCGAAGCTGCTGGCTGCGCCCGCGCAATAAATTGTTGGAACCGAACATCGAGCTCGTATTCTTCTTCACCTTCGCAGCGGAAATTCCCCAGCTAGGCTGATAGCCGCCAGTCTCATTTTAAACATATTTTCTTCGGGAAAACTCTCCTGATTTTCCAAAATCAAATTAATTAACAACCGAGTCATGTAATCTCAACCTAAATCAGGCTCAGCCGCAAATGTAGCTGAGGATCGCGGCAATATGCCTTAGTTAAGTTAGTAGTAAAAATCTAGGTTAGTTCTTGTTTTCTCCTTTAATAATTTCACTTATGAAATAGTTGTTTTTCCATTCGAAAATTTCTCTGAAAATATATTGGCAGAGTGAAAAATGAAATATCAAACCTGCGGGAAAAATTACAAGTGAAGTGAAACCAAAAAGTTTTTGGCAAAAACATAAATAAGTGAAACCCTCCCCCAAACTAAAATCATCAGTGCAAACCTTTAACATGAATTAGGTTAGGTAAGGGCGGTGATGGCTGGCTCAGAGAGCCGGACCATCCACTTGAGCCTGAGGAGGCTCTTTGTGATGCCGCATAGGCTTAGGTCCCCGTCCGATGCAGGTACTCATGGGCCGATGACCAGTGCTACGTAAGAGAGGACCAACCCGATGATTGTATGAATCGGATTATCTGCCTCGGTGATGTCTCGCATAGCTCTGCGAGATCCACAAAGGTGGGGAAGCCCAGGAACTGCAGTCTTCGTCTGCTCTCCTCCGGTCTCCGTCCGGTCTCCTCTTCCTCCTCATCCCTACAGCTTCTACAGAAGTCATTATGGTGCACCGACAGCCTGGACGCATGTGTTCCAAGCAGCCAGTGACCAGTAAGGGCCCTAACGGCCAGGGCGAAGCTTTCCCTGCTTAGTGACACTAGCTCCTTTGAGCGTTTCGCTGATGAGGTTTTCGCATTTCCTGTCCGCGAGGAGGTGGAAGTACTCCCTACAGAGTAGTCTGCGAGTGGCCAAGGGCATGTCTACTGACTCCCTCTCCGGCTGAAGAGGGGAGGTTGTACCCTGCCGGGCCAGCTCATCGGCAGCGCAGTTGCCCTCGATGTCCCTATGTCCTGGGACCCAAATGAGGTGGAGGTCGTACTGCTCCGCCATCTCGTGAAGAGATCTGCGGCCGTCGTTGATGGTCTTCGAGTTGGAAGAAATAGATTCGAGTGACTTCAGGGCGGCCTGACTGTCAGAGAAAATGCATAAGGGAGCTCTGCCCCTAGTTGGGGGGAGCTGATCAAGGGCTTCTTTGATGGCGTAAACTTCCGCCTGAAAGACTCTGCAGTGGTCGGGAAGCCTAAACGAGACGTTTAATCCCAGGTGTTCAGAGTATATACCTCCTCCCACCCGGCCGTCCAGTTTTGAGCCATCCGTGTAGATGTGAAGGGAGCCTAGGGATCCAGGGGGTCCTATGTTCCATTCCGTTCTGTCGGGGATGTAAACCTGGAAGGGAGTGATGGGGTGTTCAGTGGGGACACAGTAGTCAGTGTAAGGTGTGGAGCAGAGCCGAGGTTCGTGTGTCCGAAACTCAGTCTTCTCCACAGACCCGCGCCCTTCAGCCTTAATGCCGAGAGTGACGCGGTCATCTCTCCCATTAGTTCAATTGGGAGGATATCCAGGAGAACGTCCAAGGCGTCTCCCGGAGTTGTGCGCAGGCTGCCTGTCATACAGATCTCCGCCATGCGTTGAATTTTTCTTAACTTGTGACGTTCAGTCAAGCCTCGGGTAGGTCAGGGCTGGCCAGGATCATCCAGGACATTTATTTGATTCAGGAAAGTGGTGCTAGAAAGGGAAATTCCGACCCGAGCCCCAGTAATAACGCTGGTTTGAACCTGAACTAGGCTTACAATAGATATATATATATTTTATTGATATCAGTGACAGAGTAATTATTTCCGGAGCCGGGGTTCCGATCAACAAGCGTCCGTATCCCGCGGAAGGGGTCTCGTGTCCGGGGTCCGTGGAGGTGCTTCCTGCCGTCCGGGTGGGATGATTGGGGATCCAGCGACGCGCCCCCTTGTCCTCGGAACTACGTAGTAGTGGTTAATTGAGACGAGGCCGTCAATAAGGATACGTAGTATTAATGGCGTAGGACGGAACCGTCAGCGAGATACTTAGTGTTGAGAAAGTTAGGACGGAACCGTCAGCGAGTTGTGAGAAATAGGACGAAACCGTCAGCAAAAGGACGAAACCGTCTGAGCGAAAGAGTTGTGAGAAATAGGACGAAACCGTCAGCAGGACGAAACCGTCAGCGATATATGAGAAAAAGGACGAAACCGTCTGCAGGACGAAACCGTCAGCGAGTTGTGAGAAATAGGACGAAACCGTCAGCAGGACGAAACCGTCAGCGATATATGAGAAAAAGGACGAAACCGTCTGCAGGACGAAACCGTCAGCGAGTTGTATAAGAGAAATAAGGACGAAACCGTCAGCAGGACGAAACCGTCAGCGAGTTGTGAGAAATAGGACGAAACGTCAGCAGGACGAAACCGTCAGCGATATAGGAGAAAAAGGACGAAACCGTCTGCAGGACGAAACCGTCAGCGAGTTGTGAGAAATAGGACGAAACCGTCAGCAGGACGAAACCGTCAGCGATATATGAGAAAAAGGACGAAACCGTCTGCAGGACGAAACCGTCAGCGAGTTGTGAGAAATAGGACGAAACCGTCAGCACAAGACTTAATATGGCAAATATATATAGACTTAGTGTGGAGGAATAGGACGAAGCCGTCAGCCAATACCTAGGTTAGTTAAGTCTTACTCCTTTGTTACCGCTGTTCCAGTTCCTTGGTTGCTGCTTGCTGCTGCGCGCTAGGTGACTTCCACCTTGGTCGACTCCGACCACCGAATGATAGCTCTGAGGCTAGCGGCCGGCTTTATATAGCACTTGGCGGGTTTTAGTGTGCCTGCACGGGCCGTGGATTTGCCCGAATAGTGTGGTCGCTACCTGGGAATTTGCCCGAATTAGTGTGGCCAGTGTCTTTGTTCGTTGGGGCGGGCGCGCGCACCGTGTTTGAATTTGAATGTCTTTCTTGTTGGGCGGTTGTTTATGGGTTTGGGATTATTAGTTATTTACAGTTGTTTATTATTTATTTAGCTTAGTCTTATTATTTATAGTTCGTGTTATTATTTCGTTGACTTCTTATTATTTATATACAGTTTTTGTTATTATTTATTTATTTATTATATCGTTTTCTATTATTTATTTATTTATTATATCGTTTTTTTATTATTTATTTATTTATTATTAATTGTGCGCCCCGCGTCACACTCCCCCCTCCTTAGGGAAGTGACGCTTTATGGTCACAAAATTACCTCTATTAGAGGTAATTCGCCACCAATTTCCGCCGTCGCTCTCCAGCCAGCGTTTCTGCGTCCGCTTCTTTTTCTCCGCCAGTGTTGCCCTTATTTTTTCCATTGTTGCTTCGGAAATTCGGGCTCCTTCTGGCATGGTCCATCCTGAGACTTTTCCCGCGTTATCGGAGTCTATTTCCAGGATGTCCTGGTCCGGAGAGCTATCTCGCGGTGTTGTTGTCCTTGCCGCTGAGCTGGTTATTCCGGCTGTTCGAAAGTTGACTGGCGCTGGTGCCGTCTCCATTGGTCGGTTTCCGTTCTCTTGTCCTGTTGGTTGTGCATGGGTTGTCATCGGTCTAATTGTCTGCCTCTCTCCGCTGCTTTGCTGGTGTCTTGGGTTCTCCCTTGGGAGATGCGCGATTCTGGTCCGGCCCCGTTGGACGGTCTCCGTCACCGGTCGGGCCCTTCCGTCGTCGCTCACCTCCCTCGGGTTAATCCTGCCAGTATTCCCTGTTGGGGTTCCGGGCTTTCCCGTCTCGGCCCTGTTGGACGAATTCCGTCGGCTGTCGGACCGGGGCGGGGTAGCCTGTTCCCCTCTGGCATGGTGGTTGGGACACTCCAGCCTGGATCTTTCGCAATGTCCCCGGCGGTTGGATCCTCGCCTCGCGGTATGATGTTGGTCCCTCGGCGTTTGGCTGGGCGCTTGGGTTGCTACTGCTTCCCTGGACGGTCTCCGTCGACTGGGAAGTGCTTGCACCCTGAGTCCCCGGGCGGTTTGGCGGTACCATTTTTGGTGGTGCCGTCCGTTTTCGGGTTGTACCCTGTGCCTGGGGCTCGATCAATTTTGATCGGGGTTGCCTTGCCTTTGCCTTGGCATAGCTTTTCCTGACTTGCTCGGTGCTTACTTTGAACTTATTCATAGTTGCAGTCGCTCGCCTTCTGTGGCCCGGACTGGTTTTGGCTCTTCTTATATAGGCCTCTTCCGCCTTTTGGTGTGGTTGCCTTCGATCTTGTTTTCCCTCTTTAGTGTGCCCGTTGTCTCTGCTAGGTTTAATCCCTTATTTTCCGCTGGTGTCGATATATCGATATGCCCTTGTCCGATAGTCGATTTATCGAGTTCATTTTGGTTTGATTCCTCGCTTACATGTGGTTTTGTGTCTCCGATATATATTCGTTTTGTTTTCCGCGTCGTTTGATTTCTAACTGTCAGTATTACCGGAGACACGAACCCTGTTACTTTCCATGGACCGTCGTATTTTGGGGCCAATTTCGCATTAAATTTTTCTGCCGCGTTAGATAAATGGTGTGTCTTGCACCATACGAGATCACCCCTTGCCGGTTTCCATTCCCTTTTCCGCATGTCGTACTGTCGTTTTTGTTGTTCCGCTGCTCTTCCCATGTGTCCTGCGGCTTCTTTTCGTATGCCTTCTATGCGCTCCCATCGTTTTTCCACGCTCTCCTCCCTTATTCCTGATCCTTCCGTTTCCCTGTCGAATACGGTGTTCGGAATTCTCAGTTCTTTTCCCAGTACTATCTGTGCAGGGCTGAACTTCGTGGACTCCGACGTGCTGCTGTTAAATGCCAGCATTAGTTCTGGGAGTTTGTCATCCCAGTTTGTCTGGTCCTCACCCGTTATCTGGGCGATCATTGTTTTGATGGTCCGATTTGTTCTTTCCGTTGGGTTTTCTTGCGGAGTATATGGGGCCGTGAACTGTTGTTTGATGCTCCATCTCTCCATCTCTTGCTTCGTTTTGCGGCCGGTGAATTGGACTCCGTTATCCGATATTAATATCTTCGGTGCACCAAACCTTGTCACAATCCTTTCCCGGAACGCACGCAAGAATGAATCGGCCGTGGCTTGTCGTATCGCCGCCAACTCCACCCATTTGGAGAACTTGTCCACCATGACGAGTAGTGCCGTGTTTCCGTGTTTAGATCGTGGCAGTGGTCCTACAAAATCGACGCATACCGTTTCCCACGGGGCTTCCGCGACCTTGGTCAGCATCTTCCCTGCTGCCTTCTGCTGTGCCACTTTGTATCTTTGACAGCTCTCACAGCTTCTTACAAAGTTCCGTACATCCTTTGTCAGTTGTGGCCAGAAGTACTTTGTTCTTATTCTTCTTGCCGTTTTGAACATTCCCATGTGTCCTGTTTCGGCCTGGCAATGATTCTCTGTTAGAATCTGCTGCACTTCTTCTTCTGGCACGCACAGTTTCCATGGGTGTTGGTCCCTTCTGTCCTGACTCAGTTTGTATAGCCTTTTTCCTTCTACTCGGAACTCTGTGTCCTGTGGGTTTTCTTGTATTTCACTGATCTTCCGGCTTATCCAACTTCCGGTGTTCTTGATCGCTTTTAGTTCCACTGGTGGGGCTCTTGACAGTGTGTCTGCCACCACGTTCAGCTTCCCTTTCCGATATTGCACCTCAAATTGGTATGGTTGAAGCCCCAGTGCCCACCGTGCTATTCTCCCTGCTGGACTTTTGATGGAGTTCAGCCATTTAAGCGCCATATGGTCTGTCACCACTATAAATTGGTATCCTTCCAGGTACATCTTAAACTTCCCGATGCCCCAATGGATTGCTAGACATTCCTTTTCTGTTGCGCTGTAATTTTGCTCCGCCTTACTTAGCTTTCGGCTTGCAAACGATATTACGTGTTCTCCGTCCTCCGTTTCCTGGGTGAGTACTGCTCCAATGCCCACATCGCTGGCATCCGTCTGCAGTTTGAACTGCTTTGTAAAGTCGGGACATACCAGTACCGGTGCTTCTGTGAGGCTTTCCTTGAGGCTGTCAAAGGATTGTTGGTGACGATCGCCCCATTCGAATTTCTTTCCTTTACAGATTAATTCGTGTAGCGGTCCCGCTTGTTCGGTGAACTTCGGTATGAACCTTCTATACCAAGAGGCCATCCCTAGAAAGCTGTGTACTTCTTTGGTGGTTTTCGGCGCTGGTAGGTCTTTGATCGCCGCTACCTTTTCGGGGTCCGTTCGGATACCCTGATCGCTCACCACGTGTCCCAGGTATTTTAGCTCCTTTTGAAAAAACTTGCATTTTTCTGGGTTGATGCGCAAGTTTGCTTGCTGCAATCTCCTGAATACCTCTGTCAGTTTTTCCAGGTGCTCTTCCTTTGTGCGTCCTATTACGATGATGTCATCCAGGTACGCGAAGGCAAATGGCTCCATTTCCGGTCCGATAACGTTGTCAAGTGCTCGTTGGAAGGTTGCTGGCGCTGTGGTCAGTCCGAATGGCATTACCGTCCACTGGAACAGCCCTCGACCTGGTACCGTAAATGCCGTGTATTGCCTGCTCTTTTCCTCTACTGGGATTTGCCAATAGCCCGATTTCAAGTCTATCGTGCTTATGTATTTGGCTTCTCGTAGCTGGTCGAGGATGAAGTTCATACGCGGTACGGGGTATGCATCTTTTTCAGTCCGGTCGTTCAGCAACCTGTAATCGATGCACATTCTCCACTCGTTATTTTTTTTCCTCACTAGCACTACAGGTGCGCTATATGGACTTCGTGATCGCTCTATCAAGCCCAGGCTTAGCAATTCGTCTACCTGTTCGTTGATTATTGCCTGCTGTTTGGGGTTTCGCGGGTAATACCTCTGCTTGATGGGTTTGTCGTCCTTTAGGTAGATTCTGTGTACGGCTGCGTTGCTGACTCCCTTCATGTTCTCGAATATTCGTTTGTTTTCTTCCAGAAATGCTTCGATATCCTGTTCGGACAGATTTCCCGGCGCTGTTGGCTCCTGTATGTCTTGTCCTTCATCTCTTCCTCCGTTGTCGAATCCCCTGATTTTCAGCTCAAGTCCGCCGCATCTGAGTACGCTTTCTGCACCAGCCAGAAAGTCCATTCCCAAGAGGATTCCTCCCTCCACATTCGGTAGGATCATGAATGTTATTTCGAACCTTCGTCCTCCGAACTCTACGTTTGTCCTGAAGCCTCCCATCGCCTTCTGTCGCGATCCATCCGCTAGTGATATTTCCGCCTGCAGTTTGTTCCACCTTCCTTCCTCTCTTAGGTATTGGAACATGTTCCTGCTTATTGCGCTCTTGGTTGCACCGGTGTCTATTATGCCCTTGGCAATCCTACACCCTACTCCAAACGTTGCTACTATCTGGTAGCCGTCGCACATTATACCACCCGCTGCTGGACCCATTCTTCGTGCCTGAGCTGCCAGCTCTATCCGCTCAGGCCTCCGGCGTTTCCCGACCTGGTTCGACAGCATTCTGTTGTCCTGACTCCGTTTCTCCCGCACACCCAACAGAACAGTCTTGGTGGGTTCCCGCATGTGCGTGCCGTATGTCCGGTTCCGCCGCATCGCATGCATATTTCTGACCTCACCGGCTGTGGTGCTGTTTGTCCGGTTTGTGCTTCCATTTGCTCGATCTCCTCTACCTCTTCCGCGAGCTTGAGGAATTCCGTTAGTGTTGTAAATCCAGTTCTTCTTGCATATAGCTTCAGTTTGCTTCTGCAATTTTTGTATACCCAGTCTAGTTTTTCTGATTCCGATAGCTTCGTGAATCTCATGAGCTTTCTTAGGTTCATCGCGTATTCCCTTACTGGCTCGTTTTCCCTTTGTCTTAGCTGTGCTATCTGGGTTTCTAACTGCTCTCCATAACGGGGCGGTAGGAAGTACTCTAGGAGTTCTGTTCTTTTTTTTTTCACCCCTCCCTTTTTTTTTCTGTTTTTCCCTCCGTTACGATGATCTCTGGTATTCTAGCAGGGCTTTTCTCCCTCCTGTATTTTTCTGCCAGCAGTGTCAGCTTCTTTCTTACTGTTTCTGCGTGGTCCGTCCTTTTCGAGAAAGCGGCCAATGTTTTCCGTAATTCCTCGTTCTTTCCCGATGAATCCAATCCAAATTCACTTGCGTACTCTATCAATTCTGGTTTTGTTGCCATATATACCCAACTGGACATTACTTTCTCGGCGTCGGCTCCTTCTAAACACCACTTAATCTGTTCGGGCGCCACCTGTGACGTTCAGTCAAGCCTCGGGTAGGTCAGGGCTGGCCAGGATCATCCAGGACATTTATTTGATTCAGGAAAGTGGTGCTAGAAAGGGAAATTCCGACCCGAGCCCCAGTAATAACGCTGGTTTGAACCTGAACTAGGCTTACAATAGATATATATATATTTTATTGATATCAGTGACAGAGTAATTATTTCCGGAGCCGGGGTTCCGACCAACAAGCGTCCGTATCCCGCGGAAGGGGTCTCGTGTCCGGGGTCCGTGGAGGTGCTTCCTGCCGTCCGGGTGGGATGATTGGGGATCCAGCGACGCGCCCCCTTGTCCTCGGAACTACGTAGTAGTGGTTAATTGAGACGAGGCCGTCAATAAGGATACGTAGTATTAATGGCGTAGGACGGAACCGTCAGCGAGATACTTAGTGTTGAGAAAGTTAGGACGGAACCGTCAGCGAGTTGTGAGAAATAGGACGAAACCGTCAGCAGGACGAAACCGTCAGCGATATATGAGAAATAGGACGAAACCGTCTGCAGGACGAAACCGTCAGCGAGTTGTGAGAAATAGGACGAAACCGTCAGCAGGACGAAACCGTCAGCGATATATGAGAAAAAGGACGAAACCGTCTGCAGGACGAAACCGTCAGCGAGTTGTGAGAAATAGGACGAAACCGTCTGCAGGACGAAACCGTCAGCGAGTTGTGAGAAATAGGACGAAACCGTCAGCAGGACGAAACCGTCAGCGATATATGAGAAAAAGGACGAAACCGTCTGCAGGACGAAACCGTCAGCGAGTTGTGAGAAATAGGACGAAACCGTCAGCAGGACGAAACCGTCAGCGAGTTGTGAGAAATAGGACGAAACCGTCAGCACAAGACTTAATATGGCAAATATATATAGACTTAGTGTGGAGGAATAGGACGAAGCCGTCAGCCAATACCTAGGTTAGTTAAGTCTTACTCATTTGTTACCGCTGTTCCAGTTCCTTGGTTGCTGCTTGCTGCTGCGCGCTAGGTGACTTCCACCTTGGTCGACTCCGACCACCGAATGATAGCTCTGAGGCTAGCGGCCGGCTTTATATAGCACTTGGCGGGTTTTAGTGTGCCTGCACGGGCCGTGGATTTGCCCGAATAGTGTGGTCGCTACCTGGGAATTTGCCCGAATTAGTGTGGCCAGTGTCTTTGTTCGTTGGGGGCGGGCGCGCACACCGTGTTTGAATTTGAATGTCTTTCTTGTTGGGCGGTTGTTTATGGGTTTGGGATTATTAGTTATTTACAGTTGTTTATTATTTATTTAGCTTAGTCTTATTATTTATAGTTCGTGTTATTATTTCGTTGACTTCTTATTATTTATATACAGTTTTTGTTATTATTTATTTATTTATTATATCGTTTTCTATTATTTATTTATTTATTATATCGTTTTTTTATTATTTATTTATTTATTATTAATTGTGCGCCCCGCGTCACAAACTTGCCCAGGCAGGTAGACCGCTTTATAGCTGGCCACCAGATTGCCACTCCGTTGAGGAGTATAATATTTTATACTCGATGCGTAATCGGTATTAGAGTTTAAAAATAAATTTAATATCTCGAAATACATTTTGTTTCCAGCGTTTTCTGGCAGTGTATGCTTATGATTAAATTAAATATTTCCTCTCTTTAGGAAAAACTTTTGGTATGATGGCATACACTGTAACAAATTTATTTCGGTCATATTAATCAATTGTTTTCCTTTGAATTAAAACTAACTTCTCTAATATTTTAAACATTTCTGAATAAGAAGAAATTACAGTTAATATTATAAAAATTATTTTTGAATATTTCTAGATAAATTTGAATTCTTAGGAAATAATCTAGTTATGCACTCTTAGTTTTTTATTTTCACTTATAATTATTTATATTATACCTACATTTACCTAACTTTCTAATTTTCACAGCAGTGTTTTTAAATATTTCTCCTCGCCAATGAATTAGCCAATTAAACGAAAAATGAATAGAATAATATTAAATAAATTTAAATAATTTTTAATTTAAAATAATAATAGAAGATAATTATGAATAGTGTAGGAAATAAAATTATAATGATGAAGTCGAGCTAAACTGTTTTTATCATTGGAAGCCAAGCTAATCATGAAGGATGTCCCAAACCTAGGGTAGCTTTTATAAGGGATTGCCAGCCTTGGCTGTAGCAAGCGATCAAGGTAGGGTGGGGTTAATGGGTGCTAAATATCAACTCAGCATCCGCAACTAGCTGCCTTCTGCCACATTCTCTTTTTTTTCTCTTTGGTCTGTCCCCTGTCTCTTTCTTTCTCTTTCTCTTTCCCTACCCCTGCACGCGAATGCATATAATTAATAAATATAATGAATTGCTCGAGCCTTTGCGAAAGCAGCTTTTTCTACTACGCCCACACCCATCTATCGAACTAATTTGGAGCGGAACCAGCGCGTGCATTCCTCTGCTCTCACAATACCATCTGCTCGCTCCCAACAAACATTCGTTGTATGTTACATTATCTTGTGCGGTGTTAAAGCCACCGGAGCTGCTGGACTAGAAATATCCGGCTCTGATGGACCAAATGTTCGGAGGGGGATGGCTTTAATCTAAAATGCACTCAATAAAAAACACGGAAGAACTTTCGGAGTATTACGCGACGTGCGTCTTTATTTGGGTAATCGTAAATTAGTACTAAAAACTGAAGAAGGCCTAAAACTAGCTTAGGAAGAGCGTATTAGAAGCTCTCTGCACGAAAGTGCAGTGGAAGAGGGAGAGAGAGAGCGAGTGTAGGGGATCACACTGCCTCCGGAAAATAAACGCCCTTCTGGCGTGAACAGGTGGTAAGGGTGCATCAGACCAAGGCAAGATCAGCAGGGTTTTTGCTGATGTATATTCCTTGGCTTTCTGGTGCATCAAGTCGACTCGTATGTGAATATCAATTTGATAGACATCACCCTCTCCTCGGAGAGGGTCCACCGCGCGGTACCTCCTGGAAACGTACCAAGGTACGGCTAAAACGAGCGTGAATCCTCTATCCACAATTCCTATGACTCCACTTCCCTACCGAGACCTGGGCAAGTCTTTAAACGACCTCCCCTCAAGTCAGGCGTGTAACGCGACCCGTGTCCTCTGACTTTCGGTTCGCAGCTAAGGGGTTAATCCAGCTGTGTTCGAACGGAGCCTTCCCAGGGCCGGGCAACCTTGGGTCGGAACTAGCCTTGCCGTGGCTTAGGGGCGAAGCCACAGTCGACCACCTTCAAAGCCCCAAACCCCTCGGGCCCGCCGCGCTCGCCTCGTCGAGCAACGCGGGCGTTTGTGAACATGGCCAAAACACAACAATCCGCTTCGGACCTCATGGGGGAGGTAAAACCCCAAAAAATCCACGACATTGACGAAGATGAGTTGCTGCGCTCGGATGACGCTGGCTTCGTCGAGTTCGGTGGGGAATGCTAAGTCGAGCACTCCCCAAACGCAACAACAACAGCACACAAACATCACCAAGGCGAGCCACGCCAAGGTGAAGGGTAACGACGGACAAAGTCGTTTTCCCACCAACAGAAGAAAGCGCAGGCCAGCAAGGCCCGCTTCATTTTGGCAAAGATAGCCAAGAATGAGGCAGAGGGCAAAGCGGACCAGCGCGACTTGAGAGACAAAGCCCGATTCCAGGCCGTGATCGCGGACTTCGAGGCATATGAGAGGGAGCACCCGGAAGCGTTCCAGTAGCCCCAATCGAAGCGCAACCGCTCACACGAAGTGAGTGAGAGCGCTCCGAAAATGGCAAAGGACGCCAAAGGTGTTGCCAGAGCTACGTCCTTCGTCAAGCCGGCGAAGAAATTCAGCGAGGTGGCTAAAGACAGCCTGGCCATGGCACTGGTGGACGAGCTCAATGACGATGGGCGCTTGCTGTAGGAGAAGTGGGATGAGGTCGAGACCAGACTGTCTGAGATGGTATCAGACAAAATACTAGCTGAGCCAGCTGGTCCGACACCATCCTTCGACTCCTCAGACATGGTTCGAGGGAACCGGGTGATCACGTGCGACGATGAGTCTTCGAAGGACTTCCTGGCGGAGTGCGTCGCTAAGATTAGCGGCGCTTGGAAGGGGCTTAGCCTAAAGCTCGTCCCCGCCACGGACATCCCGAGAAGGCCCAGAGCTCGTATCTGGTTGCCTAAGGGACTCTCGAACCATGACAGGGTGCTCAAGACTCTGAGAGCCCTAAATCAGGATGTCGACATGGCAGACCGGGCCATCTTGAAGGCGGAGCGAGAGATGAGGACAAGCCAGCCGTATTTGTTCCTCATCAACAAGCAATGTCTTCCACAGCTGGAGAAGACCGACCATAAGGTACGGTACGGGGTCAGGAAGGCAAAGATTAAGGTCTTCCTAACCGAGCCGGATGATAACCTCGAGGACGAAGTCGACGATACCAAGCAGCTGATGGACAACTTGGTTATCGACGTCGTCGTCGATACCCGAAATAAATGCCGACAGTCGTGCAGGTCAACCTGAAACGTAGCTCGCACGCTTGAGCGAATCTGGCAGTCCTCTTCCGAGAGGAGGACATCGACATTGGCTTACTACAAGAGCCATGGACCAGGGACGGACAAATCTCTGGCATGGCCATTAAAGGATACACAACATTATACTCAAACTCGACAGGTAGGCCGAAGGCGGGTATAATTATTAAAAACAACCTTAATGCTCTTCTACATCCCAATCTTAGCAACTCTGACCTAGCAGTGGCCAGGCTTGAAGCAGCGGACGGGACAGCCTTACTAATAGCCTCCGGATACATGGCCCATGACGAGCTAGCACCACCTGAAGCGTTCATCAAGGTGATGCAATAGGCCGAGGAGACCAAAACGACGCTCATCCTCGGGTGCGATGCCAACGCCAGGCACACACTATGGGGAAGTAAGGAAACAAACGAAAGGGGTGAGTGTCTTTTCGAACATATTATCTGTCGTGACGTCACTATATGTAACAGAGGTGAAACGCCCACCTTCATTTTTTCCGAGTATGGAAGAATTTCAAGGATGGGAAGAGGTCCTAGACATAACCCTCCAAATGGAGTATAGTAACTATAAGGTAGGAAGTGGAGGGTTTCGACAAATACCTCTTTTTCAGACCATAGATATATTCTTTGAGATCTCGATGCCGACTAGAGAGACGGCACCGAAGCGTAACCCCCGTAACACAGACTGGAACAAATATGAAAAGATTGTACAGTCAAAGATAAAAAACAAGGAGGATCAAGGTCCGATCCACCTCAGAAAGAATAGACAAGGAAGTCGAGGACTTCACGAATATTCTCAACAACGTATACGAAGAGTCGTGCAGACTAACGTACTCTAAGAAGACATACTCGCAATGGTGGAACAAAGAGCTTAGCGAGCTCAGGAAAAAGGCAAGAAGAGCTTTCAATACAAGTTACGGCACCAAAACTGGCAGCCGTATAAGGAAATACAAAGGAAATACAAAATATAAGGAAATACTTCCCAGGAAAGAAAGAGGAAACGAGTAGAGTGGAAAGACAATCGGCGGAACAACAGCTAAGAGTCGAAGACATCATCACCATGGAGAGACTCCAATCGGCGGTAGACTCCTTCGACAAGTACAAAAGTCCGGGACCGGACGGAATCATACCAGCAATGCTGCAGGCAACAAAATCATGCACAGGGAGATGGCTGCAAGCAATCTTCCAAGCATGCATTAAAACAGCACACATACCACTTCCGTGGAAGGAACCAAAAGTAGTCTTTATACCAAAACCAGGAAGAAGAGAGAAATTGTATTGCCAGTAATAAGCGAGTTGGTTTGGTTGGGGACGTCGGTCCCATTCAAATTGTCTTTATTAATTGCATTGTCCAAAGTTCTTATTGATATATTAGAGCTAAGGGCCGCGCAACTGCGCTGTCAGCAAGCCCGGCAGCGGAGCGGCTGTCTTATGTATATTCCTATGTACTTGGTTGCTGAAGGCAGCGACCAAGCGGGAGAGTCATATGCGCACATTCGGTTATACGTTATTATGCTGACACTGCACTTGATCGGTCATACACTTTATGTGTGCGATCATATTATGTCCTACTTCTGCTTGGACTTTTGTTATTAAATGACTAAGACGAAGAGTCATAGTCCCTACAGTGTGTACTCGATATGTGCGTATACTACAACATCCAAGCCAAGGATTACAGGCCGATCAGCCTGGCCTCATTCCTCATGAAGACAATGGAACGGATACTAGATATCCATATCAGAGAAAGAACGGAGAAAAACCTTTCCGAAGCACAGAATGCATACAGGAAAGGTACGTCCACTGAAACAGCACTACACGAAGTAGTGGGATACTTAGAAAAGGCACTGGTCTACAAAAACTACACATTGGCCACCTTCTTAGACATAGAAGGCGCCATCAATAACAGGATTGGAGTTGAAGCAGGCATCAGAAAATGGATCGGCGCAATGCTAACGAGCAGAAGGATAACAGCCGAACTGAGTGGCACTCATCACACGAGATACGTGAAGAGGGGCACACCTCAGGGAGGAGTTCTGTCTCCACTGCTGTGGCTGATTAACATGGACGACATATTGAGAGACCTCAATAGCGAAGGAGTTGAAGTTGTAGCATACGCAGACGACGTAGTTCTACTCGCTTCAGGACCATTCCCAGGCGTCATCAGCGAACTAATGACAAGGGCGCTGAAAAAACTCAACCAATGGGCAAAAGCCTGTGGGTTGGGCATAAACCCAAGCAAAACGGAACTTATTCTCTTTACAAAGAGAACAAAGATCCCCAGTTTCAGTAAACCGAAGATAGACGGTACAGAGCTAGAGCTGTCACAACAAGCCAAGTATCTTGGAGTGATCCTGGATACGAAGCTATCATGGAAACAAAACATCAACGAAAGAGTAAAGAAAGCAAGAATAGAATTCTACTCCTGTAGGAAGATGTTCGGGAAAAATTGGGGCATCAACCCCAAGACAATAATATGGCTCTACACAGCGGTTGTAAGACCCATACTCACATACGGAGCACTAGCATGCTGGCCAGCACTAACTAGGGCATACAACATCCAGAAACTTACAAGGATACAAAGATCGGCATGCGCAGGTGCAACGGGAGCACTTAGATCGTGCCCCGCAGCAGCGCTGAATGCCATTCTAAACATATTACCGATAGAACATTTCATAAGGAACACAGCAGCCCAAAGCGCGGTACAACTGAAGGCAAGCCAGAGCTGGAAGAACTACCACACCGGGCACTGTAAGATCCTGAACGAAATAAATGATCGGCTAACAGTAAATACCGACTACATGACAACCGGGATGCGGTTCGGCAATGCATATACTAAAAAATACCCAACAAGAGAAGATTGGAGAAGAGGGAATGTAACCGAGCCAGATGAGGTAACACTCTACACCGATGGCTCAAAGATGAGCGGCGGGGTAGGGGCCGGAATCTTTGCCGAAACCTGGGGGATAGAAGAGTCCTTCCACCTCCCAGGGTCAGCAACAGTTTTCCAGGCGGAGGTCCTTGGGATTTTAAAAGCAGCTGAGACCTCCAGAATACCAAGGTAAGGATATACTCAGATAGCCAAGCAGCCATCAAATCTCTCGCAACAGCAAGGACTTAATCTACACTAGTCGCCAAATGTAAGGAGGCACTAAACAGACTCGCGGAACACAACAGGGTGCAGATAGCCTGGGTACCCGGGCACAATGACATCCCCGGCAACGAGAAAGCGGACGAACTGGCCAGAAAAGGGTCAGGAGAAATCGCAGTAACCACAGATATTCAAGTATCTCTGAACACGGTTCAGGTCGAGATCCACAACCACTTCAAAGTACTAGCCAGCAAAGAATGGTCGATGAAGGCGGAACACAGGGGATCGAAACTGTGCTGGCCTGAATACAATAGGAGGCGGACTGCAGAGCTGATCTCCAAGAGTAAAACGGACATCAGCAGGGTAACGGCAGCCATCACGGGCCACTGGCCAATAGGCACGCATGCCTGTAAGATGGGCCTACCCTATAACTCACACTGCTGAAGCTGCAAGGAACCAAACAAGCAGGAGACACCGGAGCATCTACTGTGTCACTGCCCTGCTTTCAACCAGCTTAGAGCGCGTCACTTCGGAGCCCACCAACTCGGGTCACTAGGGGAAGTGGTGAGGCAGTCAGAGAGTGCCATCCTAGCTTACCTGAATGACACGGGCTGGTACTGAAGGGAGGCGCAGACTACAACCAAAACGATGGTGTGGATCAAAACGGAGCATAGCTCTAATTGGAGGTTACAAACAGTAACCTCACCACTGATACTTACCTACCTACCATATATCCGTAGAGGTTGCTCAGATGAGTATCTTACCCAAAACAGCATAAGAAAACCGCGTCAAACACTTAATTCCAATGTTTTTAATATAACTTTACGTTTTTAACTTAATTTTACTATTATGAAAATTAGCATATAGTGCTGTACAACAAACTCTCACGGCATAATTGGAATTTGTTAACAAAAATAGCACTTTTTTAACTTTTGTCAGCTACAATATTGCCTCCTTACTTCTTGCAAAGTTAAAACGCAAATGAAAATCGCTCACCACCCATATTAGTGATGAGAGGGAGAGTTTGAGAGAGCAAGAGCCTGCAGCGCCGTTTCATGCTGTTTCATTATGAATGCCTATTGATGAAAAGTTGTACTGCAGGGTTACGACATCCACGAATATACTCCTTTTATTTCACGAGTCATATTTTTCTAATAGTATTGTCTCTTTACTTTGGCCAAAGTTTTGGTTATGCCAGTTTGACCTCCTTGAATGGGTTTATCATGAAATGTAGGCAGTATAGTTTATTTTTCTTTGTTATTTGTTATTAGGGTCACCGGGTTGATTAGCGCTACTCTCAATGATTTCAGTATTTTATTTTTAAAATCATCTTTTTAAAAATTATCAATAGAAACATGTTCAAAGATATTTTCCCACGGTTTCATTTTGAGTTGGCTGATTTCATATAAACCGGGCTGCGTATCAGTAGTATAAATACCCGATTAGCGAGTCGGCTCGGTCGAAGTCGCCGTCAGCTATTGATGAATTGTTGATTTCAGAGGCCTTTTGATGAAAAGTTGTACTGCAGGGTTACGACATCCACGAATATACTCTTTTATTTCACGAGTCATATTTTTCCAATAGTGGTGTCTGTAACGGCGCCTGAAGCGTTTTGACCCAAAAGTATGCACCTTAATTACATATGTAAATAGTGCGTTGCCAATTATTGCACTCCGGCTGCAGCTGCATCGGAGCAACCGATAGTGAGCAGCTGTAACAGAGTTGCAGTCTAAAAAGCTTAGCTTTGGAACCACGGCCAACTTCACCGGCCTGAGCCCAAATTCCGGTCTCGTTCTTTTTATGGAAAATTCCGAAGCGACCACGTTTTAATTGAGTGCGGGTTCAATATAACCAAACATAACCAAGTCATCGACTTAATGCTTCTTTCCCACGAGGGAATATTTTCTCAAATTTTATCAAGTTGGCGAAAGGCAAGGTAAGCCACAAAACGCCCATAGTTTTCTGTCATAATTTTGACAAAATCTTTGTTTCGCGACCATGTGAAATAGGAAGGCGCATCATTAGCACCATCGTCTAGGAGGGCGCACCAGCCGCATCATCGCTTAGAAAGGCGCAGCAACTAGCTCGGCGGCCAGGGAAGCCGCGCCTAGCCTCCGTCCAGAGGAGCACCTCCGTCCAGCGGAGCACCGAGGGAATTTAACCTCAAAGTGTAGCAGCCTCTAGCCAGAACATTAAGTGAATAAATAGTGCGGATGTAGTGTGGGAGTGTAGTGTAGTCCCTAGTGTTCTCAGTGCAGCCGGCCATGGCCGTGAAGGTGGCCAAAAGCAGATTTAAGTCCCAAACTCGTGTCCGAGCCCCGCCTGTTAGAGGGTTAGAGTGAATATTGTGGTTAATTCCGACTTGAAAAATGTTGGCTTTTCGGCCCATACAGTGATCCTTCGATAAGAGAACCGAATATTTATTGTTTTTATAAACGGTCACGAGTTCCCTAATTTGGCGAGTGCCATGCTGCCAACGCTTGTTTACATTAACTACGCTGAGAGAAAGAATTTTGGAAATTAATTAATTTAAATTAAACTCTGATTATTATTAACTAGAAGAAGAAGAAATTTATTGAAATGTAATGAAAAGGACTGCAGTTGAACCAAACGAAAATTCGTAAATTAAATTAATTTTTGTAGAGTTAAAAGTGTTCAAAGAGAAATGATATGAAGAAACGATTTAGTCGCCCCGTAAATATTTTAAAATAAACCAGTAATTAAGCAGTTGTGAATTAATACGGCTTTAAGGTTAAAAAAAATTTTTATATGGTTTAGCTGGCTACAAGTTGTGAACACTATTTGTTTAAATTAACCCATGGCGATCTTAAGTCGCATTCTTTTACAGCCATCGCTCGGAAGATCGATCTTTCGTCGCTGGAAAATTTATTTCACTGTGAGTTACAACAAACAAAGAGTATAATTATTGGCCAGTATTTTTGCCAAACTTTTAATTTAAATAAAAGTCGCTACCCAACTCCTATATTTGCCAAATTAAACGCTAGCATAAATTGACAATTAAAATCAATATGAATTTATTTAAAACTATATACTTAAAACCAAAACAAACAAAACCGACTTATCTTCGTTAAAGATAATAAATATTCTGAATATATACAATTTAAACTAAATCTAGCTAGAAAACCCAGAACATGATTAACACTGAAAGAATTTTATGAAACTTAAAAAGAAAGAAAATTAGAAAAATGTATTCTTGGGGAGAGCGGACTAGGAGCTCGATGCACAAAAGTGCAGTGGGAGAGGGAGAGAGAGAGCGAGTGCACTGGATCACACTGCCTCCGGAAAATAAACGCCCTTCTGGCGTGAACATTCTCCCCCCCCTTGCGAGGATACGCAGCAAAATTATAAGAAGAAAACCTTCGAGGCCCCCTTAGCGAGGATACGCTGTAGGAATATTACAGGAGGCCTTTGCTCGGGAAAGCGTTGGGTACGCTGAGCGCTCGTGGACGTGGAGAAGTGTGTGGTGATCCTGGCCACACGACTGGCATCGGTCGTCACTGCGGCAAGATCCAGTGGAATGGTGATGGGCGAGGCAATTGACGCAGTATTTCTTCTCGATGACTGCTTGGAGCCGTTTCTCTGCGCTAAGCCGAAGAAAACTTCCGAAGAGGATGGTTCCCTTGGCAGACTCGGCATGGGTAGGATAAAATACCTCGGGAACGTCTGCATTTCATCTCGTTGTACGGAACCCAGTAATTGGAAGAATGAGGAGCAGTTGTCACTCGTGTGGAGAACGAGGAAATTCTTTGGATCTGATCAGAAGCAGTATCAGGAGCAGTCGGTTCACTGGAGGAGCAGTTGCTTGGATGCAACAAAGTGTGATGCCGACCGTGACACCTGAAGCACTTGTGGGCGCTTGTGCAATTACGGAGTTGATGACCGCTTGCAAAGCAATTTAAGCACAACCGCTTCTTCTGGATATAAGATGTACGATCCTCTGTCGTCATCTGAAGGAAGCGTGGACATAAACGCACTGGATGGTTCTCTTTGGAACATACATCGCATCTTTTAGATATCGGAACGATCCTCGTACTGAAGGATTTCAGTATTCGTGGCGACACGTCGGAGTGTGTCGGTTCTGACGGATGGAGGCGCAACTTAGGAGGTTGGATAGAATCTATAGTTTCTAGAGTTCTAGGAATGAATCAAGTTCTTGCCACGTTGGAATTTCGGTTTTATTTGTTAAGGACTGCTCCCATAATGAGAGCGTGAGCTTTGGAAGCTTCGTGGAACACAAATAAACCAGGAGACAATCCCAATTATCCGTAGGAAGGCCGGACAAATTTAGGGATGTGAGGCAATTTTGAATTGTATTTTGCAGCTCTTTCAAGGCTGCCGAAGATTCCTGTGCAATGGACTGTATGTTTAGTAACTTCTTCAGTTGGCTGTTCACCAGCGCTCGCTTGTTTTCGAAACGCTCAGATAGGTTTTTCCAGGCTGAGCGGAAACCATCGTTGGTGAGTGGCGAATTGGAAACTGCAGAATGAGCTTCACCACTAGTCTTGGCATATAGATAGAACAACTTTTCAACAGGGGTCAGCGCAGGATTGTCTATATAGACCGCTGTGAAAAGGTCTCGGAAAGTCGGCCAGCGAATGTAATCGCCCGAGAAAACTTCTGTTTCGCACGGAGGAAGCTGACAGCCAGACGGATAGGAAGTTTGGGGCGGAACGGGTTGGATTTGAGCTGTTTTAGAAACGATCGTCTCGATCTGTTCCATGAGCTTTGCGGCACACCTTTCGTAAATAAAATAGGCATACTCGTATTTTGCCTTTAGAGTAGGTAAGGTGTCCCCCGTGCCCTCTAAGCCAACTGTAATTTGCTCTGAACAAGCTTCATATTCTTTCTCGACCTTATCCCATAGCGCTCGGACTTGGTCGAGATGAATTTGACACGTATATTTGGATGGACTGGGTGCTGCTGGATTGCAGACCTTGGAATCGAAGTGACTTAGACGGTCACAGATCAAAGTAAACTTAGTTAAACCGGAAGAAGTCATTCTTGATATTTAAAGAAAACTGGTTTGTTTGTCGATGGATTAATTTGTGTTCGATTTAGTTATACATGTCGAAGCTGGAATTGGACTTTAGGAATGTATTAGGAATTTAATTTAATTGGGTAGTGTAATTTTATTGTATAGTGGCGGAGATGTACGGAGATGTACGGAGATGTACGGTCACACTAATGCGGATATGGAAGCGCACTTGAATTTCTAACTGAATTAGTTAGTTGGAATTTTATAAAAAATAATTTTAAAATTATTTTGTGTGCCTGGATTTATTCAGTAGACCGCTGCTGTATTTTCCGCGGTACTGTTCTTGAAGATAAGGCGTGCGTGTGAATATGTGTGTGCAATGCACAATGTGCATTCGCCGTTTGCCAATGCAGAATAGCGGAAAAATTGCCAAAAATCGAATATGTCGAATATGTATTATGTATGTTTGTTTGGATGAAGCTCCTCTCAGAATAGAGCAAGGAAGAGCTGATAAATAAATGCACAAATTAAGTCGGCGTTTCTGTACCGTGATTTTGGGGATATATTTATTTATTTATAAGAGCGGTGGACTGTATTTGTAGAATTAGAATTGTAGAATTTGTAGAATTATGTAGTTTAAAGTTTAGGAAATATTGCAAATATATTTATTTTAAGTTTAAATATTTATAAGTGTATATATTTATTTAATGTTATTTAAATTGCTTTTGGCGCTCGTAGATCAGTGGAGTGGACTGTATTGTATATCGGAGAGTGTAAATATGTAAATGCAAGCGGAACACAGTGAACGAAGAGAATTTCGGAACTAGAAGTTTCACTGTGGCTTATAGCATATATTTAATTTACACTTGTGGATTTTGGAATGTTTATTTACTATTATTATCCAGGATAGGAATATTTATAGCGTAAATTGTTGGTGCCGATTGTAGATAAGTGGACATATGTATGTAGGTGTAGAAGTGGAAATAAATGCAAGCGGATCACAGTGAACGAAGAGAAATTCGAAATTGAAAGTTTCACTGTGGCTTATGGCATATATTTAAACACACACTTTTAGAATGTTGAATTCGCGGAAAATGAATATAAATTAATTGCGACACTAGGATTCTACAAATCGGATTCGGAATTGGAAGCTGCCGTTGTGTCGGATCAATCGGACTAGGATTTAGACACAAATCATAAAAATTAACGGCAGGGCAGCAAAGTAAAATGTTTACTTATCTTGTGCGGTGTTGAAGCCACCGGAACTGCTGGAGTGGAATTATCCGGCTCGAAGGACCAAATGTTCGAAAGGGGGGTGGCTTTGTTCTGAAATGCACTCGATAAGAAAACACGGAAGAACTTCGGGGTGTTGCGCGACGTGCGTTTGAGGTCTTTATTGGTAGAATCGGAAATTAGTACTAACAAGAAGAAGCCTTAAAACTAACTTGGGGAGAGCGGACTAGGAGCTCGATGCACAAAAGTGCAGTGGGAGAGGGAGAGAGAGAGCGAGTGCATTGGATCACACTGCCTCCGGAAAATAAAAGCCCTTCTGGCGTGAACACTAACAACAATTTAAATTATTGATTAAAACTATTAATTAACCTAAGGGACATACAATGAAATTATACATATATTCATAAATAAAACATAATACTACCTTAATAGTAACCCTTATTTAGTATGCCTTATCCAATTCATTATTATCTGCTATCTTTCACCTGTTACGTAACTGATTTTTTTTGGGCAATGCCAGACAAGCTCATCCGTCCCAGGGCGGGTTTCGACCCGATGCCCGCAGTCCGCACAATAAACAAATACCGATATTAATCGGACGTCTCACACACAAGGTCTCCCATCACTACAGAAAAATGTAAAAAAAACAATCAAACTACACGGACACTGGCGGAACCGAATTGGTGGCATTGATGGTGTCGCCACGACGCACCCACCCTACCTAGTGATGCCTCCTGGTCATCTTGGGGCATCACCCATCTCCGGCGGACCGGAGCCTATTCCAGGCGGTCTCGCGATCGGCCCATCTCCCCCAGGTAAAACGGCTTACTCAGCGTTCATAATTCGTAATTTTAATGCTTTATAAATTTCAGGTAAGATCTATCTCTAAACATGGCCGTTCTTATTCTACGTATTTCCCGATTCTGATCTCGGCGAGACCATCACCCAAACCCGGGATGCGCTCGCGCTAAGCCTGCGACTTTATTTTTTTCGCGGAGGAGAACCGGCGCTCCGCACCAAGATTTGGCCACAAGCTGGCCTAGCTGAAACCCAAGATTCTACCTACTATCCCTACTGGAGCTCCAAAAGAAATAGAAGGGGGTTTTGTTTTGTGCTATCTCTAAACACGCTTCTTCAAAACCAAATTCTTTCTTTATATTTCAGCACTTGTGTTGCACTAATCCCTGGTAGGGGGTTTTGAGGACGCGGAGGACAAGTCCGGAGAAATCACAGTAAGTTAGACACGCAAAATGTATACCAAATAAAGCCTTATACTAAAAATAAATAACTTAATTCTAATTGCAGCGAAGGACTTAAATGAAAATTTGCCGGCCGGTTCCCAATGGCCGCGACGGCTTAGTCTTGGCAAAAGAGACGAGTTGTGACCAAGGTGCGGTGGTGAGAAGGCGGGAAAGGCTGCGCCAGATTGCGCGTGGCCTGGATGGGACCGTCTGTGACGGTTGCAGTGGCAAGCCAGAAATCGGGCCCCTGCCGTCTAGCTCCGCTCAGGCACCCACAACGAAAATCTTCCCCTTTTCCGGGCGGCTGTAGCCGCGCTCGGAACGGACTCACCGGATCCGTCTAGGAAAGCTCGGCCTGTTGGCGATGGCGAATAGCTGCTGGAAACTGCCTCAGAAGGCGGCGACTCGGCTACGTCTGGATGCTTTCGGCGGTTTCGGTGTCACTCCACAGGTAAGTACAGGAACCAAAATACCACTGCCACGCTGAAAAATTAATCACGATCTTAATTTTTGCCCTACCCTTTGCGGCCACTTTCACTCACGTTTTCCAATCGTTTAGTTTCAGCACTTAATCACTGCAGCCGCCCGCGTTCGATTCCTTCTTTCCACTACCTATTCCCTCGCTGTCTACGCCTCCCTATATGGGCACGTTTCGTTGCCTGAGTTCCGCCTTCAGGAAACCGTTGGTTTCGGCGCTCAGGGCAACGATCGAGTTAGAGTTCAACATCCCTCTTTCTTAAACAGAGCTGGCCGAGATCTAGGGGGCGCCACCGTTCCCTTTTTCCCGGTTCGCTCTTTGAACCCCTCATCCCTAACCCTATCGCTCCCTAATCCTATCGATACATCGATGGCCCTTTAGCCCATTCCGACTGGAAATGCAACACCACCCAAGGATTTAGAGAGGTGCTACCGAGTTGCGTCTCGACGAAATCATTGGGAGCATTTGGATAGCTTGGTGACTTCGCCGGCATTGACCTACGGAGTAGTTTTGGAACGGTGCCCAACGCGGGGCCCACGCAGTACGGGAAGTATTACCGCTTCTCCGATGTTGGTCCCTGGATACTTTGTGTCTAATTATTTCCAGGTCAGATGCGGATGTCCTTGGCATGGTAGACGCCCAACCTTCGGCCCTGCAGGTCTTCCAGTTCGTATGCGTTGCCGCCCACTGCCTTCACCACTCTGGCCTTCAGGAACTTCTTGGCGAACTTAGCGTTGAACTGCCTCCCGAAATCACTGAGAACGAAGTTCCGGCGATACACCTCTTGGCCTGGCTTTGCGGCGAACACTCGGGCCCTCTGGTCGTATCTCTAACGACTACGCTCATACGAGGTCTCCAGACTCTTGCGCACTTTCTCCTGTACCACTCGCAGTTTGTCTGACGTGGCCATCCCGGCCAGCTCGTGATCGCACAGCGACTGCAGCTTCCTCGCCAGGTTATAGCTGGAACCGTGCAGGAACATGTGATGTCCGAATACCGTGAAGAACGGTGCTTCGCCCGTAGCCGAGTGGATGGCGTTTCGGATGGCCACTTCTATTTCCGGAAGGTAAGCATCCCACTCCCGATGATCGCCCTCCAGGAACCCACGGATTGCTGCCAAAACGCTGCGGTTCACCCTTTCCGCTGCGTTGCACTGTGGGGAGTAGATTGGCGTCTTCAGATGCCGGACTCCAAAGCTCTCCATCGCTTCCTCGAAGATCTTCGATGTGAACTGCCGTCCATTGTCCGAGTGCACGACTTAGGGCACTCCAAATTTGTAGAAGACCTCGTTG
The DNA here is from genome assembly GCA_018903765.1 of Drosophila aff. chauvacae BK-2020. NCBI lineage: Eukaryota > Metazoa > Arthropoda > Insecta > Diptera > Drosophilidae > Drosophila > Drosophila aff. chauvacae BK-2020. Next base: position 732,453 of record JAEIGO010000863.1, on the reverse strand, counting down.
ATGAGGAAATCCACTACATTCGAGGCGGTTGCTTCCCTCATGGCCTTCAAGAACGTATACTTGGAGAAATGGTCCACCACGATGAATATCCATGCATGCCCCTTCTTGGACCTGGGATATTTGCCAAGGAAATCGACGTACAGGTTCTGGAAGGGTCGCTCCGTCTGTACACGCTCGCCGATCCCGACCATCATCCTATGGTTTGGGGTTTTCGCCTCCTTGCACACCTGGCACCCGCGGACAAACTCGCGCACCTGAATCAACATCCCAGGCCAATAGAACTGCCGCCGCAAGATCTCCAGCGTCTTCGTCACTCCGCCATGAGCTGCCGTTGGATCTGTGTGGGCTCGCTCAACCAGGCTGTGAGTCAGACTCTGCGGTATCCACAGCTTCCACGCAGATCCTTCCACTTCGTCGTCTAGCGTTGCCGGGGAGACTCACTTGAAGATGAGACCTTCCTCTATCCTGGGATCCGGTAAGTTATCCAAGTTTTCCTGCACCTCCTGGACTAACTGCTGGTACTCATCCCCAGCAAACTCGGTGGTCTCGAAACCCAGAAACGCCGTCGGATCCACGGAGATCTCCTCCACGCATCATGAAAGCGTGTCTGCCACCACGTTTTCGCTGCCTTTCCGGTGCTCGATGCTGAAATTGAAGCCCTGCAGCTGCAAAGACCATCTGGCCAGGCGTCCGAGAGGTCCTTCATGGACATCAGCCACTTCAGGCTTGCGTGGTCCGTGATGCACGTAAATGGCATGGCTTCCACATACGGACAGAACTTCCGGATCGCCAGGAAAGCCTCAAGGCACTCTTTCTCGGTGACGGTGTAATTCACCTGGTGCTTGTTCATCTTGGCCGAGAAGAAGGCTATCGGCTGCTCCTGGTTTTCCTCGTCCTTCTGGAAAAGCACCGCTCCCACCCCGATATGCGACGCGTCGCACTGGATGTAGAAGTGCCGCTTGAAGTCGGCGTAAACTAGGACAGGTGCGGTGGTGAGTGCCATATTCAATGCCTCAACGGCCAGCTGCGCCTCCGGACTCAACGAAAACTTTGCGTTCCCAGTTTTCTTGAGCGCTTCTGTGAGTGGTGCTGCTAGCGTCGCAAAGTTCCTCACGAAGCGCCGATACCAGCCAGCTGTGCCTAGAAACGCCCGCACCTCCTTAATCGTCCTCGGCTCTGGCATCCTCCTGATTGCCACCACTCTACCGGGATCCATTTGCAGACGCCCTCCACCTACGATGAACCCCAGGTAAGTCAAAGACTTGAAACAGAATTTCGACTTGTTTAGGCCTATCGTTAACCCTGCTTCCCTTAGGCATTCGGCCACTCTCCGCAGGTAGCGGAAGTGCGTCTCGATGTCCGGTGCCAATATCAGGAGATCTTCCAGATAGACGAACACGTTGGATCGAATCTCGGCTGGGATTACTCTATCCATAAGCCTCACCAACCTTTGCGCCGCATTGCAGAGTCCGAACGGCATCACTCGGAACTGGTATAGCGGCCGGCCAGGAGCTGTGAACGCCGTCAACTCCTTGCTTTTCTCGTCCAGCTCGATCTGCCAGAACGCGAACTTCAAGTCCACGCTGGAGATGTAGTGCGTCTAATCGATTCTGGACAGGATCCCATCGATACTAGGCAAGGGGTAAGCGTCTTTGATGGTAACTTCGTTCAGCTTCCTGGCATCCAAGCAGAACCTGTCCTTTCCAGGCTTTGACACCACCGTCGTCCTGTTGCTCCACGGGCTTTTGCTCTCCTCGATGACCCTCAGCGCCAGCATCTGTCGACTTCATCCTCGACCATCTTCTGCTTCGCTGGAGACATCGGATAGGGCCGATCCTTAAATATTTTCGCGCCTTCTACCAGCTCGATGACGTGCTTCTCCAAGCTAGTGGTTCCCAAGCCATCACTCTCGAAAGTGAGGAACCTCTCCTTGATTTCGTCCAGCTCCCGGGACTCCGCTTCGGATAGCGTCCAGCATTCGGGATCCGCCTTCTCCTCGTCATCGTCTTTCTGCTCGGCATAGTGCTCCATTTCCCTGGCATGGATTTCCTCGGTCTTCTTCACGCCTCGAGCAGGGATTTGGCCCACCACCGCTGGAGCCAGGCCAAACGCCCGCCAGAAGTCGACGCCAAGATTCGCCGGCTGCTCCAGGTAAGGACAAAGATAAAAAAGAATGTTTTCTACCCTGCCCTTGTACTCCACAGGTAAATTGACTCTCCCGATGATCGACCGATCCTCGCCCGAGGCAGTACGCACCACCGAGAAGTACCTCTGGACAGGCACACCCAACGCATCCAGGAGTTCCCTGCCACCTTTGCCAAGCAAACTGACACTCGCTCCGGTGTCCAACAATCCCGTCAGTTGCTGGCTCAGGATCTTAATGTCGGCAAAGGGTCTGGGATCGTGGTTGCCGCCCCGCTTGACCGCTGCGACGACTTCCCTGCGTTTTTCCCGACGCTGGCTGAACCGATCTCGGGCTTTCCGCACCGTTCGGGAGACTTTGCGCATCCCACCCAGCTGGTGTTGCTCGAAAATCCGGCTTCGTACTTCTAAGTATCTCCGCATGCGCTCTTCATAGGGTAAATATATTAAACTAATTGTATTATTCAAGTTACTACCTATTTGTTCTCTCCCCAGCTCTCTTACATCGCGGGGTTCCTCTCTGGGCGAGATCCTCCCGCTCTCGGATCGCCCAGCCGTCCATTTCCCGAGCAGTTCGGGCATTTCGGAGCAACGATGTCCGCTTTTCCGCATCGGAAGCAAAAAACCTTCCTCAGCTCATGCTAGCAGTCCCGGAATCCGTGCCCCATGGCTCCGCAGTTCCAGCATCCTGCCCGGAACGGATTCCGCGGCCCTGCTCGGACTTCCTCCACCTCCAGAGACGGGTCCTCGCTGGCTCTGGTGCGAATGCCTCGCTGACCCTGTTCCGGTCCCCACTCGAGTAGCGCATCGGGGCCAAGTATGCGGTGCGGCTCCTGCGTCCGAAGCTGCGCTCCACCTCTACGCTTTCCTGCCGCAACTCGTCCACGGTGAGCAGTTCCATCGCGTACACATACCGTGCGATCCCCTCTCTCAAACCCTTCTTCATCACCTTTACCAAATGCCGCTCTGGCATTGGCTTTTTCAGGCGAGAAGCAAGAGTCTGCATGGCGTGCAGGTAGTCGTCCACCCTCTCCCCTGTCTGCTGCTCCCGCTCCAGAAGCTGATGCATCCGCTGGTGCTCCGTCTCATGGCTCTGGAACCTATCTAACAGAGCTCGGCGTAGCTGGTGCCAATGGTCCAGCCGGTGCTGCTGCACGTGGAGCCAGTACCACTCCAAAGCCCTTCCCGACAGCAGGGTGTGGAAATTCTTTAGGACTTCTTGCCACGGGCAGCGCGTTTGCCTCTGCAGGAACTCCAACCGGAACAAGAAGCCCTCGACGTGGTTCCTCTCGTCCTCGCCGTTGAACGAGATATTCCAACGGTCCACTCTCGTGCTGTGGGCACTGCCTCCCGCATCCCAGTTAGCGTACGGCCGCTCATCCCGGAATTCGCCAGCTCTGCGGTCCTCCACGCGCCAGGGTTGACCTTCGCCGTCGTCTCGACGCCGCTCCTCGGCCTCCGTGGGCCAGCCTGGACTGCGGCTGTCGCTCCCCACGAGATCCTGTGCCCTCCTGGGCGGCTTCGGCGGGACCCGTGGTGGTCCCCTTGCTGCTTGATCTGTTCGGGGATGTCGGGATACTGCTCCGTGAGATGACCTGGCCGTCTCCATCGGAGGTCTCCCTGGAATTGGCTGCTGCTGACGTCCTGCTTGCAATGGCTCCTGCCGTTGTCCTGCTGACCCTTGCTGCTGCTGGATGGCCGGTCTTAGCACCTGGTTCATCAGCTGCATCATTTCCAGAAAGCCCGCCCGCATCTCGTCCCGCAAGCTCTTCTCGATCCCAGCACTCTGGGACTTGCGGTACGTCTCGGCTGCCTGAGCCAGGGCGAGGTTCACCGCCGACTGGACAGTGGAATCCACGGGCGTATCCTGGAAGCGGACCGTCTTTTGAGCTGGATCTAATACCAGCAGGTTGTCCGCTGCAGCCCCTATGGCCTCGAAATCAAGGGATTTCTGAGTCCTCTGCTCCTCCGCCTGTTGTTCCGGCCGTCTCAACGGCGGCGTCCTCAGCAATCCAGTAGAAGTTCGGGGCGGCGCTAACCCGATCGCCCCCTCCGAATCCGTGGCCCACATTTCCTCTTCCTGGGCTAAAGGAACCTTCGACCTAAGCTCGTACGAGTGACCTGGCTCTCTCTCATCAGCCATATTTATTTCCCCTAATTCTACACACCTAACAAATATATATATAAGACCACTAGCACTAACAGCTACGAATAATTAAACACATAACAAATTAATCAACAACCAACGATGAATAAATAAATACATATTATTAAAAAATTAAATAAATAAATGGCAAAAAAATCCAATAAATATGGATAAATATAAAAATAAGTACGATAAATAAATAAGAAATAAATAAATATAATGTGATAAATAAAAAAATAAATAATAAATAAACAAGCACCAAATAAATAGATAATTCCCTATATATAAATAAATATTCAGACAGTTAATTGATTTTCTTTCTAACTTTCAGGGGAGATGGAGCCGACCAACCGCCGGTGGACTCCGTGCCAGATTCCTGCGTCTGCAATTCGCCCAGTGTCGTCCCTACTACAGCCGCTCGTCAACTGGACTAACTTTCAGCTGAGCTGAAAGTCGCCAGTTAAGGACATCGGCCTTCCGAAGATCCTGTAGGATTTTCCTTGATGAACGTAACCTACGGTTCAAATTGTGGTGGTCGTGCAGCGCGCAGTTAGTACTGCGGGTCACGATCCCACCTCCAAGATGATCCCGAGGGCCACATCCACCAGGAAAACCCAAGAATCTACCCACAACATACATTACACCTGACAAACAAAACACGTTACGTTAAATTTAATAAATAACATGTATCCCTATCTACTATATCACAGTTTATATCACATTGTATTCTCGTGCCTCTCGCACGGATCTGAAGGACGAGGGGTGCAAATCCGTCCTTACGGACGAATGCCACCACCTGGCCACAGATAAACAAAGCGAACTGTGCCCAGGAGCAATTGTCCGTCCTCCTGCGGATCAAGCCTCCTAGGTCCTAACGGGAAACAAATAGAAAAAGGGACACGAATAACATACGCCTTGACCACCAGTCCCCTGCTCCTCGGTGCAATTGCAGGCCGTACAATAGGCCTCGCAAGCCACCGTTTCGTGGGGGCTGGTTGGTCCAGGACGTGGGTATGGAGACGTCGTCATCTCGATATTCCTTTTTATTTGTTTTTTTGATTGGGCGCCATATTGTTACGGAACTGCTTTTTTTTGGGCAATGCCGGACAAGCTCATCCGTCCCAGGGCGGGTTTCGACCCGATGCCCGCAGTCCGCACAATAAACAAATACCGATATTAATCGGACGTCTCACACACAAGGACTCCCATCACTACAGAAAAATGTAAACAAAACAAACAAACTACACGGACACTGGCGGAACCGAATTGGTGGCATTGATGGTGTCGCCACGACGCACCCACCCTACCTAGTGATGCCTCCTGGTCATCTTGGGGCATCACCCATCTCCGGCGGACCGGAGCCTATTCCAGGCGGTCTCGCGATCGGCCCATCTCCCCCAGGTAAAACGGCTTACTCAGCGTTCATAATTCGTAATTTTAATGCTTTATAAATTTCAGGTAAGATCTATCTCTAAACATGGCCGTTCTTATTCTACGTATTTCCCGATTCTGATCTCGGCGAGACCATCACCCAAACCCGGGATGCGCTCGCGCTAAGCCTGCGACTTTATTTTTTTCGCGGAGGAGAACCGGCGCTCCGCACCAAGATTTGGCCACAAGCTGGCCTAGTTGAAACCCAAGATTCTACCTACTATCCCTACTGGAGCTCCAAAAGAAATAGAAGGGGGTTTTGTTTTGTGCTATCTCTAAACACGCTTCTTCAAAACCAAATTCTTTCTTTATATTTCAGCACTTGTGTTGCACTAATCCCTGGTAGGGGTTTTGAGGACGCGGAGGACAAGTCCGGAGAAATCACAGTAAGTTAGACACGCAAAATTTATACCAAATAAAGCCTTATACTAAAAATAAATAACTTAATTCTAATTGCAGCGAAGGACTTAAATGAAAATTTGCCGGCCGGTTCCCAATGGCCGCGACGGCTTAGTCTTGGCAAAAGAGACGAGTTGTGACCAAGGTGCGGTGGTGAGAAGGCGGGAAAGGCTGCGCCAGATTGCGCGTGGCCTGGATGGGACCGTCTGTGACGGTTGCAGTGGCAAGCCAGAAATCGGGCCCCTGCCGTCTAGCGCCGCTCAGGCACCCACAACGAAAATCTTCCCCTTTTCCGGGCGGCTGTAGCCGCGCTCGTAACGGACTCACCGGATCCCTCTAGGAAAGCTCGGCCTGTTGGCGATGGCGAATAGCTGCTGGAAACTGCCTCAGGAGGCGGCGACTCGGCTACGTCTGGATTCTTTCGGCTTTTTCGGTGTCACTCCACAGGTAAGTACAGGAACCAAAATAAAAGGGCCGTGGCCAGTGTTCTTCCCACTGCCACGCTGAAAAATTAATCACGATCTTAATTTTTGCCCTACCCTTTGCGGCCACTTTCACTCACGTTTTCCAATCGTTTAGTTTCAGCACTTAATCACTGCAGCCGCCCGCGTTCATTTCCTTCTTTCCACTACCTATTCCCTCGCTGTCTACGCCTCCCTATATGGGCACGTTTCGTTGCCTGAGTTCCGCCTTCAGGAAACCGTTGGTTTCGGCGCTCAGGGCAACGATCGAGTTAGAGTTCAACATCCCTTTCTCTTAAACAGAGCTGGCCGAGATCTAGGGGGCGCCACCGTTCCCTTTTTCCCGGTTCGCTCTTTGAACCCCCTCATCCCTAACCCTATCGCTCCCTAATCCTATCGATACATCGATGGCCCTTTAGCCCATTCCGACTGGAAATGCAACACACCTTATATTTTGTTTATTATTGTGTATATATATCCTACTCTTAGGCACTGCCTAATTAAACCCATTTTGTACACATGCAGAGGTTTAAAATAGTAGGATGGAAATTTTATTATGCTGTTAGACTTAATTTATCGTATTAAAATGTATACTATAGAAATCATGGAGTAATTATTTAGTTGAACTCAGCTGATGATTCTGCAGTTGTAAAGGGTATCAAAAGGGATCACTCGAGCAAGACTCGAAGATTGTGATCATAGGTTGGGCGGGTCTACGATGACGTGACAACACCTACGTCTCATCACCGAATTTCTCTCCTCTTCTTTTCTTTCTCTAACCTCTTTCAACTGTCTCTTTTGGAATTTGTTTACGTTTCTCTACCCGATTGATTAATAAATAATAAGCCAATGCCAGATCAGACGGAGCAAGACCACCACCCCCAAAGCCGACGAGCTAGAGCCGGACCCTATAGCGTGCCCCCGCAAAGTCAGATCTTGGTCAACACTGTGCTTTAAAACGTTGCACGTTACATGTCTTTTTATTTTGGCCAAAATTTTTGTTATGCCAGTTTGACCTCCTTGAATGGGTTTATCATGAAATGTAGGCAGTATAGTTTATTTTTCATTGTTATTTGTTATTAGGGTCACCGGGTTGAGTAGCGTATTTTATTTTTAAAAACATCTTTAAAAATTATCAATTGAAACATGTTCAAAGATATTTTCCCACGGTCAACCTGTCAACCGAGGGGGTAATAAAGATGAAATAAATTAGGGTCACAGCATGTAAAAGGACACTTGAGAAACAAGTGTTCAAGGGTTCCCACGATCGTGAGTGATCCTGTCCCTGTTTATCAGGGGCACGTACTCGTTCACCCACGACCCTTCACTTAAAAAAAGGGACGGGGTGTAATGGAAAATACCGGGCGCGAGCTTTCCCGCGCCGCAGCGATCCTGGCTCGCACGTGTACGTTCACGAGCAATCCTGAGTAAAAGAGAGGGTATGTAATTGAAGAAGGGAGCTAAATTCCTATGAAGGACGGTCACCAACGATCCTTGAAAGTCTGTGATTTTCGCAACACTCCGTCCACATACAACTGATTGAATGCTTGAAAGAACATGTTTAATTAGTTAACGCAACTAGGAGTGCGTCGGAGTTGGGTAAATGGATACACTTTTAACGGTTTCTCAGCGAACTCAGAACACGCTTCAAAAGAGATAAGAAGGGTGGGGAAAAATTGTGAAGTGCTTCCCCAAATTTGTGGGTTTTTTTGGATTTTTGTGGGTCTCTGTATAGACTGAGTCTTAAGAGTTCGCTAGTTCGGCTGCAAGAACCTTCTTCAGCTACCCTGGTCCCCATCAAGATCCGCTGTCAAGAGCTGAACCTTGGCTCACGAGTACTTCTAATGGGAGTTCGGCTACATGAGCCTTGCTCCACTACTACTACTGTCTACTTTTCAATTTACTCAGATGCTGTTGTCTCCGCTGCTCGCAAGAAGTGTCCCTGCCCTGAGCTACGTGTTGCCTTATATAGGCTGCGATCAGCTGTGAGCTCCTTCTCGATACACGATAATTATGGCTTGGCGACAGAGTTGCCATATCGCTGAGATTGGTCAATAACTATTAGCTGTAAAGTTCTGGGGCCCTCGCCTATTGTTGGCTTGGCAGAAGTAGTCGGTGTGCCCATTTTGCAGAGCTGGCGCTATCTTATTTATTTAAATGTGTTAATACAATATCTTATTCAAAATCATAATCTTAGTAGTAGTCGTCAATATGATAATATTATTAACATTATTCCTCATTATTTATTATTATTGTTAATTATTTATTATTATTTTAATTTATGCTCGAGGCGTCGCAAGGTACGATTTTTGTGTGCCGCGCTTTATTCTTCAGTGCAGTCACATGGGAGCCTGACTAAACCATTTCCCCACCACCCCACCCCTTATGTAAAATTATGCTCTTCTAAGCTGAACACCTGAATTTTCATTTATGTCGTTGGGGGTGGCGAACGTGAAAAGAGAATGTAAGTGTTATGTAAAAGACCTCATGCCTCTTTTGGGATGAGGGGAATGCTGCTTTTGACCTTTTCACCGTCCTGGGTGAAGTGAGTGTCCTTTGGCGGAATGCTTACGGCCTTTGACGTGACCTGCTCATCCCTCCCCTTTCAATGTACTGTGTGACCGCACTTGCTGACCTTTTCATCCTCCAATTTTGTTTACTAATTTATTTTTGAGCAAACAACAATTTTGGTAAAAAATATTAAAAGATCTTAAACATTATTTTTTCGAACATGGGTTACATTAGAAAATTGAAAAATTTAAAGCATTTAACATTTTCTAAAACGACATATTGTAATGTAAAGTTGAGAAATGCGCTTGGCTTTTGCTTTCAAAAATTACTCAGAGAATGCAGAATCAAAAGAAACATACAAAAGAAAATATGCGATTATCAATAACGGTACATTTTTGATTTGCATTGTCGTTTTCTGCAATGTCTCGTGAAAAAACTCACATCTATATTTCCGAGGCATCAGTGCAAACAAATTTTAAAATTAGTTTCATTAAACTATTGTCTCATGACTTGCAAGAATTGGCTTTTAAATTGGTCGACCTCACGCTTTCGTTTGAAAATACAACCGTAAAAAATGATCGGGCTATTGCCGATCTGTTTGCGCAGTTTTTTCAAACCACTTACTCAACTTCCACTGACTGTAATCAGACTTATTCCTACATCATGCCTACAAATCGAACTTTATTTTCAGTCCTACTTTAGACGAAAGCACTATTCTTTCAGATCTTCATCGCGTTAAGCCCATTTATTCGCCAGGTCCCGACGGTATACCTGTGTGCTGTGTGCTTAGGTATTGTGCCGACGCCCTGTGCAATCCCCTTCTAAAATTGTTTACCTTGTCCCTAGAAACCTCCCACTTTCCCCTTATTTGGAAGGAATCATTTGTTATTGTTAAAGGTAGCAAATCGGATGCCAGCAACTATGGAGGTATCTCTAAGTTGTCGGCCATTCCAAAACTTTTCGAGAAAATCATTACTCCACATTTGCAGCACCTGTGCAGATCAGTTATTTTTCCATGTCAGCATGGATTTTTAAAGCGTAGATCAACGACAACCAATCTTTTAGAGTTCACATCCTTCTTAGTTAGGGGCTTCCATAAGGGCTTTCAGACAGACGTAATCTATACTGATTTCAGTAAAGCATTTGATTCTGTCAACCATTCTCTTCTTGTTCGGAAACTCGATCTAATGGGATTTCCGGTTGATCTTCTTAGTTGGATCTCAAGTTATCTGAATGGCAGAACGCAAAAGGTCCTCTTTAAAAATTCTTTATCTAATGTTCTCAGGGTTACTTCTGGCGTCCCGCAAGGGAGCCATTTGGGTCCCCTGTTGTTTACATTATTTATCAACGACCTGCCCAAAGTTCTGACCAACTCCAAAGTACTTTGCGTGCAATATAAGGACTCTTCTTGTCAGTCTGATTTACAAACAGATCTTAATAAGTTTCAAACATAGTGGCGCATTAACTTATTAAACGTAAACGGCTCCAAATGCAAGCTAATGTCATTCTCTCGTGGCTCGATGATTTGGGTGTCGCCTCGATCCTAAACTTGACTTCATTGATCATATTTCATAAATGCTAAACAAGAAAGGAAGCAAACTTTGGCACACCGAAGTTTGTGATATGATGTATGATATGATATATGATATATGATATCCGACAGGCCGATCCTGCCCGTTCCGACTTATATAGTAGTGAGAGCATATAGAAGACTATCTGCAAAGTTTCATTCAAATAGTTTTAAAACTGAGGGAATCGTTTACGTAGAAACGGACGGAAAGACGGACAGACGGACATGGCTAGATCGACTCGGCTGTTGATGCTGATCATGAATATATATACTTTATAGGTTCGAAAATGTCTGCTTCACTGCGTTGCAAACTTCTGACTAAAATTAAAATCCCCTGCAAGGGAATAATAAAGCCAGAGGTGTGCTTGAATTCATTAAGCGGTGGTCGAAAGAATTCACTGACCCCTGCGTTACAAAATCCCTATATATTTCTTTAGTTCGTCCTATCTTAGAATATGGATCTTGCGTCTGGAGCCCTCAGTATGGGGTTCACAGTAAACGCATTGAGTCAGTTCATAAGAACTTTTTGCTTTTCGCTTTAAGAGGTTTGAACTGGGATCCAAACCAGAGGTTACCCGCGTACTCTAGTAGACTTCTTCTAATTAACTTACCTTCTTTAGCTAACCGTAGAACCATGCTTGGCATTACGTTCATTTTTAACCTTATCCACGGTGACGTGGAAAGTGCTGACTTGCTGGGTCAACTTAACTTTCACGTACCGAGTAGAAAGACTAGATCCTATATTCCTTTAGTTTTGCGCCACTGTAGAACGTCTTTTGAATTGCATGAACCCTTTACAGTCTTATGTGCAAATTATAACAATTTGTACATGATAACATCAAACGTAGATAGCCTTCCCCAACTAAAAACCTTAATACTAACCCACTTAGTACGCATGCAGGCAAACAGTTTGGCAGCACGCCAGTAGTCCCTTCCTCGTATTCCTTTTCTATACTTTCATTTGTCGCGCCTACTAACACCTAACACGAACAGGCATGTGCTTGGTGTCAGATGGGCCACTTGAATGTACTGATCGTAGTGCATCAACGTCCAATTATAACATCAAACGTAGAAAGCCTTCCCCAACTAAAAACCTTAATACTCACCCACTTAGTACGCATGCAGGCAAACGATTTGGCAGCACGCCAGTAGTCCCTTCCTCGTATTCCTTTTCTATACTTTCATTTGTCGCGCCTACTAACACCTAACACGAACAGGCACGTGCTTGGTGTCAAATGGGTCACTTGAATATACTGATCGTAGTGCATCAACGTCCAACAAGCCAATTCCGTGTCGTGTCCTGTGCGAATCACTTTGCAATCATATTTGCGCCAATGCATTGGCATTATTGTAATAAAGAACTAATTAAATACTATATGGCAAAAGCCTTAATCTGAAAAAAAAAATTTTTGTCTTTCCTTTTTACCATTTTTTTATTTTTAATTGCGTACTAATGACCCGATTTTTGAAATTCCCATATTCATTAGTTTATGAACCAAGGTACTGACGTTGCTCATTTTTTCCGATTGTTTATTAACTTTAGAAATTAAAATACCAATATAAAAAATAAAAACTATATTATGCTATTTTAATATTCGTATGATAATGCCTAATTACAAAAAAAATAATGCATTTCGAAAAAAGCTTTCCTTCTATTTTTTGTTTTTGTTTAGTTTTTTATTTGCAACGTGTATACTTTTCGTGTCAAAAACAATTTACATACATATGTCAATAATTGTGTGTCTACTGTATTGCGCATGCGTTATACGCATGCCAATTATAAAACATTAAAACAACGTAGTTAATAAATAAAGAACAGTTTATTTTACAATGTTTAAATAAAAAGTTAATAAAAATGAATGATATTATTACTTTTCGGATATTTCTTTGTATTTGTAAGTATTTTTAAATAAACACTGCAGTAAATTTACTTTCTTTTGTATTGTAGTACTTTTAGGGAACACGTTGTCACAAAATTCTCCACAGAAAGTGACAGTTTCTCAAACAATTAATATAAAGAATGAATTTTTTATAAAAATGAGTAGGAGTTTGGACAGAGGTCCCTATTTTGATACTTCTGCAACAAAAAATGTTACATCATTAGTAGGAAAAACAGGACATCTTAATTGCCGTATTAGGAATCTCGGAAATAAAACGGTATGTACAGCCAAATCATGGACTTTTATATATTGATTGTCTTTTCTACCCTTTTGACCTACACAAAACTTACTATGTATATAGTTAACAAATTTAATCCGAAATGGGATTGAAATTAAATTAAATGGATATTCATAGTCTAATTCCGAACAAGTTTATTCTTTTAACTATTTCCGTGGCAGCTATATTTGAACAAAATGAAATTCTAAATTCTAAATAAAGGAAAAATGTCTAAGACTCTGCTTAAAAGAAAATAGTTTAAACAGGAATGGAAGCTAACTTCGGCATGCCGTTCAAATACCTCTGCAGTAAGGAAGTATTTTAATATGTTGTACATTTGCATCTATATGACACAGTAGTCCGATAAAATTAAAGCCGAAATTCTAAAATAATACAAAAAGTTATCATTTTTTTCCTCAAATTTTTCCGATTGTTCCTATGGCAGCTATATAATATATCTATATATATAAAAATGCTCTGTTGGTGTATCCGAACCCTATGCATTCGAAAAGTTCTGAACTGTTAGAGCCCAAATTTTGAGACAATATAAAGTAAGGTGTCAGCAAGAACATCAGATACTTTTTATATCAATATTTTACCCGTGGTCGCGAATAAAATTGATTTTATAGCTGCCTGCTGACTGTAAGATTAGAAATTTTGAACCTATGGATGTGGTAGCCATGAAATTTACGTCAAGTTTTGTATTTTGAAATACCCAAATAATATTTATGTGGCAGTGCTGTGGCAATTCGGTATTATTTTTTTCTTTTTGGAAAGGAAGAGGTTTCTGTGGCCGACCTGTGAGTTTCTTTTGAAAAGTAGATTCATGATTTAAAGTGATTCAATTAGTTATATTTACAGTGCTGGTGGGACGAAGTTCACCGGGTCAGCTAGAATATTTCGAAGCTGAAGAGACGAAAGAGCAGTGGAACAGATCCAGCGTGCGTCTTGCAATCCGGTATGAGCCCAAAATTGAATATTATTTTCATTTAAAAGTTCTAATTGGTGCTATGGACAAGGAATGACCGCATTGTCATGCTCTCAAATTCACAAATGAACCAGCCGGGATGTGTTGCGCGTCTGGGAAGGTGCAACTACCTGATATTGAAGCTAGAATTTAATTGCCTACAACCTCATTATGCCACAGCGAAGCGTGGCAGGGTACAGCAGATAATTCAATTCAATTAAATTCTAGCTTCAATATCAGGTAGATGCACCTTCCCAGACGCGCAACACATCCCGGCTGGTTCATTTGTGAATTTGAGAGCATGACAATGCGGTCATTCCTTGTCCATAGCACCAATTATAACTTTTGAATGAAAATAATATTCAATTTCGGCCTCATACCGGAATGCAAGACGCACGCTGGATCTGTGCCTCTGTTCTTTCGTCTCGTCTGCTTCGAAATATTCTAGAATTACTGGAGCTTCGGCTCAAATCAGCCCCTTTTCGTTTTGTTGGCTTTTTTTTCTTTAAAAAACACATATAAATATAACTAATTGAATCACTTTAAATCATGAATCTAATTTTTAAAAGAAACTCACTGGTCGGTCACTGAAACCTCTTCCTTTCCAAAACCCAAAAAAGTAATACCGAATTGCCACAGCACTGCCACATAAATATTATTTGGGTATTTCAAAATACAAAACTTGACGTAAATTTCATGGCTACCACATCCATAGATTCAAAATTTCTAATCTTACAGTCAGCAGGCAGCGACTAAAGCTGTATTGCGGCGACCACGGGTAAAATATTGATATAAAAAGTATCTGATGTTCTTGCTGACACCTTACTTTATATCGTCTCAAAATTTGGGCTCTAACAGTTCAGAACTTTTCGAATGCATAGGGTTCGGATACACCAACAGAGCATTTTTATATATATAGATTTATTTATTTTTTATAAGGAATTTTACCTGCCTGTTTCGTTTCACCAACAGTATGGCAACCTTCGCAATAACTTTCGACGAGTTAATTATCAGCATCTGGCCTAATCCAAAGATACAATTAGAAACTTTTTTAAATAACATAAATCGGAGATTTAATTTACAGCTGTTACTCCGACAACCAACTTGTGTGCACCGCCGCCAACTAATACAACAAGTAAAGGCAACCAATATTCCATCAAATTAACGAGCAGCTCTTCAACAGATCCTGAAGTTCCTAGAACGGTATCTAACCCATGCATTGATACGGATTCTGAAAATAATGAAATTGGTATTCATATTACATATAACTCAAATACGTTGCATTTAGTATGAAAATAACATTGAACATTTTTTTTAGGATCTGGAAAAGACATTACACCAATTGGTAAAAAGTTTGATCCAAAAGATCACATCAAGGAACTGCGTGGAGTGAAGTTTTCATATACAGTGAATGGAAAAAATCGAAGATACTTTCAATTATCGTGGTTGTACAAATACCCTTAGCTCGAGTACTCTATTGCACGCGATGCGGTGTTCTGCAACATTTGTAGACAATTCGGTGTCAACGTTAAAGACTGTACTTTCACGATTCGTTCTTGGAAAAATACTCTGTCTTCAACCAAGGGATTCCCAAATCATAGTGGGAAGGGCACATCAATGCTACTGCTAAAAAAAACAGAACTTTTGCAACGGGAGAAAATCGATTCCTCGGTCTGTAAATTGATATGTGATGAAACGCTTGAAAAACGTAGATATTATATGAGTAAAAAAGAATTCGATTTTTGGTTGAGAATGAACTAGCCTTTTCATGAATCTTTTCCGATACACTCTGGGGATGGACAGCGAGTCGGTAAAATGTCAAAATTACATGCCGGCTAATGCAACGTACACGTCGCCCTTGATTCAGAATGAAATCATCTCCATTATGGCAAAAATGCTTCGTGACAGCATCGTCGAAGAAATCAAGAAATCAGATACCGACTTTTTCACAATCTTGTTGGATGGCACGAAAGATAAAAATGGGATAGTAATTCTGTCCTTAGCTGCTCGTTACGTTTCGGGAGGAAAACAATATGAAGTTCTCCTGTCATTCGATCATCCTTACGATTCGATGCTGAAAAAATCGCTATTTCGGTCTATCTTCTGGATGAAATAACCCGGAAGGAATTTGTTTCCATGTTATTGTGAACGACGCTCTGAAAACCCTCGAACCAGCTGACAAGATTTTCCAAAAACGTGAGATCATTTACAGTCAAGCAATGCCCAACTTTGATGCAACTTTGGAAGAACTCCGAAAAACTGAGAAATTTGAGTAGTACAATCGGGAGACTGAAGATTTACTTAAGATCGTGGTACAGCTTCTGAAAACTAATCGCCGAGTTCGTCAAAGGTCAATTCGACTAGCTGATTCAGTAATTATGGAAAGCACTGGAGAACGTTCAGACGAAGATAAAATAATCAAGTCCAGTTTTTTGGAGGTGACCGATGTCATTCGAGCAGAACTGAAGCGTCATTTCCGCGAAAACAATGATGTCCTTCTGGCATGCTCCGATGCGTCGGCAATGAATTTGTACACGTTGCAACCATTGAAGAAAATTGGTATCATTCTTCCAGACGGTGCCGAATTTTCTGATGCAAAAAAGTATGTGGAAAAAAAGAAATTGGAATGGCTGTCTTTCAACTATGAACGGAGAAGTGAAGCAGGTTTCAATATTCTTTCAGTTCTTTACGATTATCGAGATGCGTTCCCGCAAACCTCCAAAATGTTTGCTGCAATCAAAACTTTCGGTTGTAGTACCGCAATTTGTGAAAACTCTTTTTCAGTCGTTTTCCGAATCAACATTCCGTCTCGATTTCAGATCTGTAAAGCGTTACTTATTCACAAAACATCTCGCTAGATCTAGACACAAGCTTTTTCACAAAAATTTTTTTTTCAATTTTTTACAGTCATTTTTAGATTGAAAAACATGGTCAAGAAATTAAATTTTTTACAGATCTTGGATATCTTCTATGGTTTCGTCAAAATCGTGCCAAAACTTTAAAAAAACACTACTTTCGGGAAAACGCGTTTAAAGATAGGAAAAATGGTCGAAACGTATGGAGGTGGCAATCTTACGGGCTTCGTTTACCCATGAAGGAATGCGAATTTTACAAAACCCTCAGATCCTCTAGTATTTAAAAAAAAATTTAAAAAAAATCGAAAATAAAAAAAATCGAAGGTAGAAGACCCCCTTAACCAATTTTGAATCATATCTGATAAATATTTCGCTAAAAAAACTATTTGAAGCGTGCATTTAACTTTGAAGGTACAACTCAAAGGTACAAACAAACAACAACCGAAACGCGCATCACCGAAAACACTCAAGCAAAAGGGAAGAAGGAAGAACACAAAGTTCGAAGCAAATTTCATCGACCACTCGCAATCACTTAAAAAGAGAGAAGAGAAAAATAGTTTTGCCGGAGGGAAAGCGCATGAAGAAAACTTCTGGTGTCAAGCGAGGGCGTCCCTCTGATGCCACATCGGATGCTGCCCTACCGATGCTGATCGCGGCTATGAATAGCCGGTTCGATGAGCAAGCAAAGAAGACGACGAGACTACCAAACAGATTCTTTGTGAATGTCCAGCCATTATTTGGTCAACAAGGAGGCACCCGCATAGCGAGCTGTTTACAGCTATGCAGATCAGAAAAACCTTGACGGGAGCTCTGGTAGCCTTTATAAGGGAGGTTGAGCAACTCTTGTCTTAAAAGGGAGAACGTTCGGTAGCAGTGCCTCAATCTCTGTAGGGAGATTTCCCCAATATTTTTTATTATTGTAAGCCTTCACCCAACGCAACTGATTCCATATTTTGATTATATCTCTGGCTTTCGCCATCCTTGAATTATAAATAGTTTTTGCTATTGCTGCGCTACCTGAACCCAAACAGTCAACAGCACTTAGAGCTGTTATAATTGAAAAGAGTGGAAAGAAGCCTCCTATTTTGGGTACATTGATAACCCGAGGAACTGAAATATTTTTCTTACATCCCATTGTGTTTTTTACTGCTTTGAGTGCCTACACGCTTCGTCAAAGCCGTTAATTCCACGATCGCCTTGGGCTAATCGTTTCTCTAGCTTTGTACCAGGAGAATAAAAAGGGTAAAGCATAAATTATATAATATATGAAGAACATTTCTCATCATTTTTTTGCTGGGCTCAAAAAATGATGTTAACCAAGGTGTTGATACCTGCGCATGGCATTTCTTCACTGTACACTCAAACAAATGTTTTAAAATAATTAAAATGTATTTAATTTTAGAACATCGTTCCTGATTATTGTGCTTGAGAAAATAAAATTATTCTTTTTCTAAAACAAACTATATACAATTTTTATTGAGAAATGGGAATTCTCTTCATATTTTTAAATGTTAGGTATTTGATACCTGAGCAATGTAAATTTTTCTCTCTAGAAGACAAAGAGGCGGATGCGGCGACTCCTCCCTTTGTTTTTTCCTAACGTGGGTGGGTGAGGCGCCTGGCTTGATTGACTTTCTCCTTTGTTCGTCTAGAAAGAATTTTCGAAGATACCTTTCTTATCCCATCACACACCTCTCCTATTGTTTGTAAGCTGTACCCTTCCTTACAACATTCTTTCGAATGTATACAGTCTATGAGAGCCATTCGCTTTTTGAATTCAGGAAACGCAGATGAGCGCGTCCTTTGTGCACACAAGTGACCCTTTCTTATCATATCGAAGGAAGAAGGCCGCAAATCAAATTGACACCTGATGTTTATGTTTTTATTTTGAAAATATTACATTAATTTCAATAAAAAACACTCACATACAACCAAAACACCGTGTAAAACTCAGCCTAATAAAACGCACATATGTACATGGACGAGACGTAGAATAAAATAATTACACAATTTTTGTCTGGCAGCCGCCAATTTGCCAAAAAAACAAACATTCACATACACAATTAAAACTTCGCCAATGATCATTACGGCACAGACAACTATAACAAATCCCTCTTTTTTTTTTTTATTATTTATGTGTTACAAGTATTGGCTGTTGAACAATATAGCCATACCTATTATTATAAAACAATTTATGTATAGCGAGTTGAGAGTTAAAACATAAGGAATAAAGGTGCAGAACAGGCCAACAGCTGCCTGTGTTTTAGTTAAGTGTTAATCAGAAGATTTTGCGAGTCGGGAGTTGGGCCAAGTTGACCCATTTGAGTCTTCGTGAAGATCTGTGAGAAGCTGCAGCCCTTGCCAGCGGATTGAAGTGATTCCGGAGCCTGTTCTGGTGCTTCAAGGCAAAATTGTTAATGACATCTCCCATCAACGGAATACGGAGGTCACGGTGTATGTCTGTGTTTCTAACGTATCATTCAGCCCCTGTAATGCGCCTTAGGAATTTTGCCTGGAACGTTCTTATCTTGCACAGGTTAGATTGTCAGGTTGACAGGTTAGAAATGTCATATATGGGCAGACCATACTTACAAATTGGCGCAAGGATTGAGAGATAGACCATTCTCTTATTGCCCAAACTCAGCTTGGATTTGGAGTGAGTGAGCCAGCTTAATCTCTTCGCAGCAGCTTCCAGCTTCCCCCTCGTCTGTTTAACGTGCGAGGCAAATACATCACAGCATTCCACGATGGCTTGAACTGTGCCAGCACCAGGACCAGCCTTCGCGAGAACACCAATGAGGACATTAAAGCCGGCGTATCCACCAGGAATGATGGTGTGGCAGCCTTTTTGTTCTTGAATATGTTCTTTATCATATTCAAAAATGATCGGCCACCCCGAATTTTCAAAGCAAACGATACTTTCAACTCAGCGTAAAAAACGCGCAAATTCCTGCAAATTCTGCTGCAATCACAGTCGCCACGCAGTACAAAATTGTATGGCTGGCATACATTTTTTCCTGTATTAACAGCCTGTTTTTCAATTCCTGATTTTGTAAGGACACTTCATGATTTGAAATGAATGTATAATAATTAATTATTCTTCAGAAATATTAAATTATGTAAAATTGAATGATTATTTTGAACAAAAATAGCATTAATATTGAAAATTGGTCAAAAAGGAAGATTTGAATTATAGGTACCAACATTTCTATTTATTTTTTTTAATTAATTTTTTTTTTTTTTTTTATACCCGTGCAGGGTATTATAATTTTAGTCAGAAGTTTGCAGCGCAGTGAAGGAGACATTTCCGACCCTATAAAGTTTATATATTCTTGGTCAGCATCAACATCCGAGTCAATCTAGCCATGTCCGTCTGTCCGTCCGTTTCTACGCAAACTAGTCCATCAGTTTTAAGGCTAATCTAAATGAAACTTTGCACATAGTCTTCTATATGCTATATAAATTTTTAGGAAAAAAAATCTTACTTAGCCAATTTTTAACATTTTTTTTTTTAATTTCAGACATGCCATTTTGTAATATTTTAGAATTTTGGTTTTGATCTTATCAAAATCGGACCATTATATCATATAGCTGTCATAGGAATATATATATTAATAGGCGCCCTCCGCTTCGCTTCGGGACACTCGCTCCGCTCGCTTGCCTAGGTCCGCCACCCGCTCGCTTCGCTCGCCACCCCTCATTCTTTCTGCCTTACGCGTCTTCTTCTTTTTAGGTCTCCTCCTTCTTCTTCCTTCTTGTATGCTGTATGTATTGCACGTTGAATGTTCCCGCCCAGCCCCCAACCCAAACCCCATACAAAATACAACATTAACAAAAAAGGAAGCTAACTTCGGCATGCCGAAATTTAAATACCCTTGCAGGTAGTGGAAGAAGAAGATAAAAATGTTCTGACTTTCCGCTTTCTCGGAATGTTGCTAGCAAAAAATGTTGCTAGCGAAAAATGTTGCTAACGAAATATGTTGCGAAAAAATTAAATGAATTGATATATATATTCCTATGGCAGCTATATGATATAGTGGTCCGATTTGAATAAAATTAAAATCGAAATTCTGGAATAATACAAAATGGCCATGTATCAAATTATATGAAAATATATTGGTAATTGGCATAGTACAATTTTTTTTTCTCTAAAATTTCCGATCGTTCCTATGGCAGCTATATGATATAGTCGTCCGATCCCGCCCGTTCCGTCATATATATAGTAGTGAGAGCATATAGAAGACTATCTGCAAAGTTTCATTCAGACAGCTTCAAAACTGAGGGACTAGATTGCGTAGAAGCGGACGGACAGACTGACATGGCTAGATTGACTCGGATGTTGATGCTGACCAAGAATATATATGGGCCGTTCCACGCAAAATTAGCCACCAAAATTTGTTTCCCTTCTTATATTTTTTTGTTCGGTTTATTACTTGAAAATATTCTATACGTATTTTTATACCATGTACCGTAGGTACAAAGGTATATTAATTTCGTGCAAATGTATGTAACAGGCAGAAGGAAGCATTTCCGACCCCATAAAGTATATATATTCTTGATCAGCATCAACAGCCAAATCGATATGGCCATGTCTGTCTGTCCGTCTGTCCGTCTGTCCGTCTGTATGAACGCCTAGATCTCAGCAACTATAAGAGCTAGAGCCACCAAATTCGGTATGTAGGTCGGAATGTTTTGCACGCAGATCAAGTTTGTTTTAGATTTCAAAATTTCCCTCCCACTCCCCCGCAAATCAATAAAAACGTTTTGCAGCCACAAATATTACCATAGATCTTTCTTTTGGTGCATAGGCATGCATATGTAGAACATGTATCAATACCGAAAATCTGGTAAAGATCGGGTGAAAAACACAAAAGTTATTTACTTATCAGTGTGTTATCTATTTGGCAGCTAGCAACAGGTGCATCCCAAAAAACAACAACAAAACTGATGAGCGCAAGAAACTAACTGCCGTGCGCAAAAAAGAGAGGGGGTTATCTCTATCTCTGTCTTGCACACGCAAGTGCATGAGATGGTGGTGGTTTTGCAAAGAGCGAGTTTGTTTACATTTCTCTAATAGGCAAAAGTCGCGATCAGCTGATCAGCTGTGGTGTTCCCCGGTTACCGATTTTATTTATAATCGGGAGCTTATTCGAACGGCGATACATTTTGGTACATGGTATATAACAGTCGTTCACGAACGACTGTAGCTTTCTTACTTGTTTTATTTCAATCTGATACTTGGAATTTTTGAGAAATAATTTTCTAAAGTTTCCCGTTTTTAAAAAAGATACTTTTTTTCAACCGCATATACTGAGAAAACTAATGAAGATACAACATTTTGTCCAAGGCATGAAACATGCGCCCTTTCCTTAGCTTTCCAATAAGTTAAACTAAAAAAAAAATTGTTTCTTTAATGAAAAAAATTAAAATTTAAATAAAAATTTAAAAAATTTCAAATTTGGACCTAATTTTTGTTCTATTTTTTATTTTTAAAAGGTAGCCTTAATGCTTGTTTAAATCCTGATTAAATTTCAGAGTGGAGAAATTAATACTTTCGGAGCAGTGAATTTTTGAATCACCGCTCGCATGGTCGGAGCCTCAAAAAGATACGAAATCTGTTAAAATTAATGGGAAATGATGGGAAATAATTCAGAATTCGCGCTTGCGGTGCGCTTCATGTCTTGGACAAATTTTTGTATCTTCATTAGTTTTCTCAGTATATTCGGTTGAAAAAAGTATATTTTTTAAAAACGGGAAACTTGTTGCATTTCCAGTCGGAATGGGCTAAAGGGCCATCGATGTATCGATAGGATTAGGGAGCGATAGGGTTAGGGATGAGGGGTTCAAAGAGCGAACCGGGAAAAAGGGCACGGTGGCGCCCCCTAGATCTCGGCCAACTCTGTTTAAGAGAAAGGGATGTTGAACTCTAACTCGATCGTTGCCCTGAGCGCCGAAACCAATGGCTTCCTGAAGGCGGAACTCAGGCAACGAAACGAGGTAGTGGAAAGAAGGAAATGAACGCGGGCGGCCACAGTGATTAAGTGCTAAAACTAAACAATTGGAAAACGTGAGTGAAAGTGGCCGCAAAGGGTAGGGCAAAAATTAAGATCGTGATTAATTTTTCAGCGTGGCAGTGGGAAGAACACTGGCCACGGCCCTTTTATTTTGGTTCCTGTACCTACCTGTGGAGTGACACCGAAGCCGCCAAAGGCATCCAGACGTGGCCGAGTCGCCGCCTCCTGAGGCAGTTCCCTCAGCCATTCGCCATCGCCAATAAGGCCGAGCTTTCCGAGACGGATCCGGTGAGTCCGTTCCGAGTGCGGCTGCAGCCGCCCGGAAAAGGGGAGATTTTTGCTGTGGGTGCCGTAGCGACGCTTGACGGCAGGGGCCCGATTTCCGGCTTGCCACTGCAACCGCCAGGCCACGCGCAATCTGGCGCAGCCTTTCCCGCCTTCAATCCACCGCACCTTGATCACGAATTGTCTTTTTCGCCAAGACTAAGCCGTCGCGGCCATTGCGAACCGGCCGGCAAATTTTCATTTAAGTCCTTCGCTGCAATTAGAATTAAGTTATTTATTTCTTGTATAAGGCTTTATTTGGTATAAAATTTGTGCGTCTAACTTACTGTGATTTCTCCGGACTTGTCCTCCGCGTCCTCAAAACCCATACCAGGGATTAGTGCAACACAAGTGCTGAAATATAAAGAATTTGGTTTTGAAGAAGCGTGTTTAGAGATAGCACAAAACAAAGCCCCCTTCTATTTCTTTTGGAGCTCCAGTAGGGATGGTAGGTAGGATCTTGGGTTTCAACTAGGCCAGCTTGTGGCCAAATCTTGGTGCGGAGCGCCGCTTCTCCTCTGCCAAAAAAATAAAGTCGCAGGCTTGGCGCTAGCGCATCCCGGGTTTGGGTGATGGTCTCGCCGAGATCAGGATCAGGAAATACGTAGAAAAGGAACGGCCATGTTTAGAGATAGATAGATAGACGTCCGATTAATATCGGTATTTGTTTATTGTGCGGACTGCGGGCATCGGGTCGAAACCCGCCCTGGGACGGATGAGCTAGTCCGGCATTGCCCAATAAAAAAGCAGTTCCATAACAAACTTTAGAAAATTATTTCTCGAAAATTCCAAGAATCAGATTGAAATAAAAAAATACGTATCGAACATTTTCAAGTAATAAACCGAAAAAAAATATAAGAAGGAAAACAATTTTTGGTGGGCTAATTTTGCGTGGAACGCCCCATATACTTTATAGGGTCGGAAATGTCTCCTTCACTGCGTTGCAAACTTCCCACTAAAATACCCTGCCAGGGTATAAAAATACAAAATGTTGAATAAAAAACAATAAGCTGTCAGTCAGCTAGAGACAATTTATAATTTTTAGGCACGTCAGAAAACTATTTTATATAATAGAGAGACATTCTGAGAAACCGGCAGTTTAAAGTGTGAAGGTGCACTTCGATTTTAAAAGCGAGAGAGAACGGTTGTGTTTTTTGCTCAGTTTTTTCTTTCAAATCTGTTTGGAAACAAAAATAATAATAATAAGAAGGTGTTTTTTGAAGGGAAGAACATGCAGTGAAATTATTTCTTTTTTCTTGTTCGATTTTGGAAATTTTTCTTGTGAAATAGTTCAGGTAAGTTTTAGGCAAGTTGGGTAAACCAACGAGGAGTATGGCGAACCCGGGCATACAGACAAACTGAGTGACGTTGGACACACATACAGTGAAGAAATGGACACAAGCATACATATAGATGAAGGAAAAAGACAAACACGGATAGACAATGCAGGTTTTTTACAGATGCGAAAAAGATCAGGCATAGAAATGGTAGAGAACACAATTCAAAAGATACTTGTAAACGCAAATGTTACCAACAATGAGGTCCTTTCTGAGGACAGTGTGAATGCAGATATTGATGAAACAATGATTACAGATGTCATGATGCAAAGTGAAATTGTAAATATGCAAAGGAATGAATATGAAAAGCCTACATACTTCTTGAAAAGCTATGTTAAATAATTTTCATAAAGGAAAGGTAGAAAGGGAAACAATTTTATATAGTGAAAATCATGTTGGTGAAGCGGCTGTAATAGTTCCCACTAAAAAAAATGACTTGTTTCAAAATATAAGGGCCAAGAATGGTTTATTTCTTTTTGAGAAAATAAGGCATTTGGAAATCACAGGTTATAAGGAAATTGTAGCACATGCAAATACCTTATTCAAAATCTATTTTAAAAGAGCAAGTGATGCAAATAAGTTAGTAAAAAATGATGAACTTAAAAAAATGAAGTTAATTGCTTTTATTCCAAGGAATTTTGTGGAGACCTTTGGGGTTGTGAAAGGGGTCCCCATTAGTTTTTCAGAGCAAGACATTAAAGAAAATACTAAAACTGAACTAAAGATACGTTCAGTAGAAAGGTTTTGTAGAAGAGAGAGGACAGTAGACAATGAAGATAAATTTGTTTTTAAATATGTGCCAGACTGTGAAAATAGGCTTCGAGGTATCCGAAATCCCTGAATAGGTGTCTTTCTTTGGAGTATGCTCAATGAAGGTTACTCATTACTTTCCCAAGGTTCGACAATGTTTTAACTGTGGCAGGTTAGGACATACTTCGGCACGATGTCGTTCAACTGGTAGGTGTAACAAATATGGAATTCAACAATGTGATGGCAAATGCAAGATTATTAAGTGCACACTGTGCAATGCGAAAGATCATACAGGTAGGGATAGGGATAGATGCCCTGTGTGGGAAAGAGAAAAAGACATTAGAAAAATTATGACAATTAAAAAAAAAACTAGAAAAGAAGTTTTAAATACATATTCTGTATAACAAAATTATGATAATGTAATCAATTATGAAACAAAAATTTCCTATACTGCATAAAAAAGACTTTGATATGCAAAACAATGACAACAAAGTAAATTAAGTCTTAAAAAAACACAGCTATGCTAGCAGAGTAATTTTAAAACCATATATTTCTCAGCAAATCCCACATTTCAAACTTGACTCCTACACTAATGATATTAGTAATAAGTTTACAAATTTTCCTCCCAAAAGGGTTGGAGATTGTGAAACAAAAGAACAAATAATAAAAATGCTTACACAGATAAATAAAATTCCAACAAACAATGAAATAACTCATGAACAAGGAAATGAAACAAAAACACTTAAAGAAAATCTAGGACACAGAGAAATTTCTACCTTTGATAGGAGGAATGAGATCAAAAATGTATAATGGGTTTGAAAATATTACAGTTTAATATACAATCTTTAAAGGCAAATAAAAATGAGTTGTTCTTAAACTCAAATTGTGTTGACATTGCAATCTTGTCAGAAGTTTTCTCACATGACATTAGTTTTAGAAAAATAGCTAATTTTGACCTGTTTGAAAAATACAGAGAAGACGGCTATGGAGGTGTAGCTATAGCCTGCAAGAGAAACTTAAAAAGATTATATACAATTCACAGACAGACATAATTATGGCTAAATTCACTAGAAAGGATCAATATGTTGTTTTTGTGTCAGTTTATTTTGAACCACAAATAAATTTAAAATTTTAATAGAATAGAATAATAGACTTTTTGGATTCAGCTGAAAAAGTTATTTTGGCTGGTGATTTTAACGCCAAAAGTGAGGTTTTTGGGGACAGGACTAACAATAGTAAAGGAAATTTGTTGAGGGAAAAAATGGAAAGGTCTGGTTTAGGCTAGATAATGATGGAAGTGCAACTTTCAAAAGAAATATAGATTCGCAAACTGGATCTGTACTTGATCTAACTTTTTCAAAAGGATGTCGAATAAGGGCTTGGAAATGCAATACCATCATCATCATCACCATCCAATTACTTTTGAAGTGGTAGGTTCCATAAATAGACTTAACGTTTTTCTTTCAAAGGGAAGACTGATAAAAAATAGATAAATGTGAGAGCATCCAATCTTTAACCAGAGACATAAACAAAGAAATTAAAACAGCCACATAGAAAGTTAAAGAAAATCAAACACTGTGGTGGGACAAGAATTTAATGACGCTTTTTAAAGACTTCACGGAGGCTCAAAAGAAAGCCAATAGGACATCATCGCTTGAAAATTATTGTGATGCGGTTAACCTTAAGATGAGATTGAGAAAAGCGGTAAAAATTGCTAAACAAAACGAGCTTTGCAAAGAGGATTACGGAACTAAATATTATATCGACGACAAAGGCAGTGTTTTCGTGAGGGGCCCATTGTACCCCCCTCTGGCCACCGAGTTTCCGAAAGCTCGGCCGCTCTTGCGCTCCTGTCTTTCGGGCTTCCGCGCATAGTTCGTCGAGCGTGTCGACGCTCGCCCGATCCGCTGCAATCACCGCGTCGCTGCACTATTCCGCCGCTCCCTGGCCAAGCGCATCCGCTCTCGCCCCTCTGATGCTCCCGCGCCCGAGCTCGGGATAAGTCCGAACACAGTCGGCGGCTGTCGATCTCCCGCTCTGCTCTACCGGAGTAAAGTGGGCGGAAGCACGGCTCTATGTTTAAGCTTAGTTTTTAGTCGATCCCACGACGCCCCCGCATTTTCACTTCATCATTTTTCGCCTGCGCCGTGGGAATTTTCCACTCTGTTTTCTGGAATCCTTTAGCGGAGGATCCTCGCCACCCCCCTACATAAACAGGAAGCATGGCGTTTTATGAAAGCACTCAAAAATTGTGAAAAAGAGAGACAAGAGTCTTTTGACATCACACAAGCGAGTAATTATCTAAATTTTCTTGATGAGCAGATACCAAATGAAGTCAAAGTCAATTGATGAAAAATTATGGGAAAAAAAAGAAAAATAATGACCCTAATTTTAGGACTAGTGATTTAGAATTAGTGCTGGGCAAGGGTAAAAAAACGGAAGGTGGAATAGACAGAATTACATATGACATGCTGAATGCTCTTAGTCCTGAAATTAAAGAACAGCTAGTTAGTCTCTTTAATAACAAAATAAAAGATTGTGATATTCCGGATGAATGGAGAGAGATTAAAGTGACACCAATACCAAAGAAAAACAAGAAAGGAAGCTAACTTCGGCATGCCGAAGTTTAAATACCCTTGCAGTAAGTAGAAGAAGAAGAAGAAAAATGTTCTGACTTTCCGCTTTCTCGGGTACTGACATAAGGTAAATGTTGCGGGCGAAAAATGTTGCTAGCGAAAAATGTTGCTAGCAAAAAAAATGTTGCGAACAAACTAAATGAATTGATATATATGTATATTCCAATGGCAGCTATATGATATAGTGGTCCGATTTGAATAAAATTAAAACCGAAATTCTGGAATAATATAAAATGGCCATATCTCAAATTATATGAAAATATATTGAAAATTGGCATAGTTAATTTTTTTTCTAAAAAAATTCTGATCGTTCCTATGGCAGCTATATGATATAGTCGTCCGATCCGGCCCGTTCCGACATATATAGCTGTGAGAGCATATAGAAGACTATCTGCAAAGTTTCATTCAGATAGCTTCAAAACTGAGGGACTAGTTTGCGTAGAAACGGACACACGGACAGACGGACATGGCTAGATCGACTCGGCTGTTGATGCTGATCAAGAATATATATACTTTATAGGGTCGGAAATGTCTCCTTCACTGCGTTGCAAACTTCTGACTAAAATAATAATACCCTGCCAGGGTATAACAAAACTTTAGACCAATTTCTTTAATTTCTGTGCTGGCTAAAACTTTAAATAGTATGATTAAAGTCTAGATGGAACAACATGTAGAAGATAATAAAATACTTCCATACAGATCATATGCTTATCAAAAAAATAAATCTGCGGCCATGTGTATTAATGATGTGATCAATACGGTAGCAATTAAAACAAAACAAAAAAAGCTGTAGTAGTAGCTTTTCTGGATTTGAACAATGCATACAATTCTGTTAATTTGAACTCCCTGAAGATAATTCTGGAAAGTCTTTACTTTCCAAATATTTTCGTGGACTGGGTTTTGAGTTTCATGGCAAAAGGGTACTTAAAATAGGAGATAAAATGAAAATTGTGATTGGAGGTATACCTCAAGGTTCCTGTCTGTCGCCATTACTTTTTAACGTTTACACAAAAAGACTACATCAAATAAATGATTGTCAGACAAATGTATTACAATATTCTGATGATTTCACAAAATTTTACAGTTTGACACGACAATAAAATCAGGACTTAAACCTAGAGTAAGCACAAATATTTTTTAAGTCCTTTTGTAAGAATATGCAATAAACACTTTTGCTGATATGGGTATAGGAGCAAATAAGGATATGGACATAGCACATGCTGCAATATTGAGAAGATGTTTAGGAGTGCCTCCAGACACTAGCAAACATGCAATTTTTGCTCTTGCAGGTGTCATGCCCCCTATTTTTAGAGCGAAATGGCTCACTGCCACAGATTTACAAAAATTATTTAAGGGGGTTCTACTTAAAATTTTTTTTATTTTCGATTTAAAAAAAAATTTCTTTTAATACTAGAGGGTCTGAGGAATACGCCATATAAAGGGTTTTGTAAAATTCGCATTCCTTCATGGATAAACGATGCCCGAAAGATTGCCACCTCCATACGTTTCGACCATTTTTCCAATCTTTAAACGCGTTTTCCAGAAAATCACCTTTTTTAATCTTTCTGGTATTTCTACCAGTAATTTTATCGAATCGAACCAAATTTTTCCCCACTTCTTTATCAAACAATTTTCTATGCTTCTCCGAGTACGATTTTTTTAAAATTATTTGTTTAATTTTTACACCCTCCAACAGTTGAAAAAACATGGTTGAAAATGAAACTTTTTTCAAAAAAATTTTAGGTATTCAAAACAATTTTTAATTAAAAAAAAAATCGTACTCGGAGAAGCATAGAAAACGTAAAACTGAATATAAATAAAATTATTTTTTTTTTAATTCGGGCAAGTTGAAGGGTAGTTATGATACCAGAAAAATTACCCCTAAAATTTTGATGACCCCACTTTGACCCTATATAATCCACGAATGACCTGCTGTACACCCTGTTGTGTTAAGCTTAAAGATGTATAAAAGTAATAAAAAAAGAATTATGTCATTATCTTGTACAGTTTTCTCACAATTAATTTTTGAAAATATGCCAAAATTTCGGCCTCGTAAGTAGAAGCCCCCTTTAAAATCAAAATATATAATTCGGATTTCTTTGAAGAACTGGTACAGACGGAAGCTAAAAGAAGTTACACTGTAATTTTAAGAGAATTTAGATATTTTTTCAACAACAAAGTATGTTTTAATTTTGAAGCATGTAGTAAAATTAATGTAAAAGGAAAGGTTTTGGAGAAGAATAAGGATGAATATTCCAATGAAGAAATAAAGCTAGGTTTGCTGAAATTTTACTAAAGTATCAAGAAGAAGGTTGGAACATAATTTCAACTGACGCTTCATTCACTTCTGATGGTAGTGGTGTAGGTATTGTGGAGATGCCAAGTGGAAAAATACATGGTTTCAAATTTGAAATAAAATTATCCTCAGTAGGATCGGAGTTAGTTGAAATAAAACTAGCTTGTGATATTATAAAAAATAAAAAATACAAAAAGGTTGTAATTATTTGTGATGGATTAGGTGCAGTAAAATTAGTTGGTAATAAGAACTCGGACTCTCATATAGTTAAGGAAATTCATGACACAATTAAAGAATCAGAAGCAGAAATTGTTGATATTCTGTGGGTTCCAGTTCACAAAGTAATAATTACTGTCGTATACCAGCGCTTTTTCACTACCTCCTGGCAGGATCGCCATGCAGAAGAAAACACTTTTCTTGGTTTCAATTTAATAGATTTTGTTTTTATTATTGAAGCAAGGAAGGTCCCGCTCCAATGAATGTAGATTTGTTAATATCTTAAATTATTCATACAAAAGGTTTCTTAGCCTAATTCAGGTAGCAGGTAGCGACGATTATATGCATATACATATAAGTAAGCGACGGCGAAGGGTCGCTGAGATAGGGGGAAGGTATTATGTTCACCTATGTCGCGCATATATGAAATGCGGACTCAGTACTTAGATAGCCCATTGCAAGGGTCTTTGACTTATAAAATAAGTGCATTAATATATTTGTATTTATTGTATTTATTTATGCATAACACTGAGTACAGTGTGCATTCGCTATGTGAACATACTACATCTCCCTCCTTTTGAAAAATAACGTAATCTAATGGAGTTATTTTCTAATTATTATATATTTTTGTATTTACTTATTATTAAAAAATGTTTTAAATTAAAATTCAGGTTCTAGAGTATATTTTTTTTGTTTGTTTTTTTTTTTTTGTATTTATATTATTATTATTATTTTTATTTTTTTATTTTTTTTTTTGTTTTGTTGATTAGGAAATAAAAATTTTTAATCTTTTTGTTTCTTATTTTTACTATTTGAAATTATAATATTTTCGTTTTCCTCTATACTTTCTACCTTGTATGGTCCAGTATATTTAAAATCTAACTTATGTCCAGTTTCGTTTTTTAACAAAACCTGGTCTCCTATTTTTAGTTGGATATCTTTAACTTTCCTATCATATAATTCCTTATTTTTAAGTTTGTTATCTTCTATCATTAATCTAGCTCTTTTATAGGCTACTTCTAACCTATACTTAGATTCTTTAGCCTAATCATCCACATTGTATAGTGGTTCTATTCTATCTATGCTATTAAAATGTATCGGTAAGTTCGATGATTTACCGAATACTAGCTCATATGGACAATAGTCATGTGCCATTGAGGGCGTAGTGTTAAAACAATACGTGAAATATGGGATCCAATTGTCCCAATCGGTTTTGTCTAGTGAGATATAGGACCGGATGAATTCATTTAGTGTTTTATGACTTCTTTCTACGGTTCCTAAAGTCTGATGATGGTGTGCAGTAGATGTTATGTTTTTTATATTCAAATTTGTACATAAATCTTCAATTATTGAATTTTTATATTCTGTTCCCATGTCCGTAATGAACGTCTTCATTGGACCGTACTTCAGAATAAACCGTTTTTGCACTTTTGTTTTTGATGGGTATTGTTACGAGGTATTTTGTTAAATCGCAGATTAATGTTACTGCGTATTCATTTCCTCTTTCAGATTTGGGTAGTGGACCGATCGTATCCACAATTACCCTGTCAAAAGCCATTTGTGGCGTCTCTGTTATTGTCAATGGGGTCTTTGTATGCCTTGTCGTTTTTGACTTTTGGCATTTAGGGCATTTTTTTACATAATTTGATTTGTATCGGGTCATATTTTTCAAGTAATAACTCCTTTTTATTTTAGCTAATGTTCTAGCTATGCCTGTATAACCTCCTTGTATCGGATCATCATGGAATGTAAACAGTATTGCTTCTTTCTCTTTTTCATTATTTGATAATAGGGTCACCGGCTTGAGTAGCGCTACTCTTAGAAATTGTAATGTTTTATTGCCCATAATTTTAAAAGATTCTATTGAGATGGTGTCAAAGATCTTTTCGCTCGGTGCCACTTTGAGTTGGCGGATATTAAGTATACCGGCTTCTTTTTCAAGCCTTTGAAAGAACTGACCTAAGTCGAGAATTTCATTGGTGTACATATCGCTAACATTAATTCTTGCTATAACTTTTTTTCCACGTTTTAGTAAACATAGTGAATTCGTTATTCGCAAGGTCACTACTTTTCGTACCTCGTCATTTACTATGACTTCGTATACGTTGGGCTGAGAAGCTTTGTTTCGAGTTTGCCTAGGCAAATCTACTTGTTCTTTTCCTGCGCAGGAATTTTTCTGTTTACTTTGGTTTCTGGTAGTGACTTTCAGAATGGAATTTTTATTTTGCATTTCTTTCAAATCTGATATTGTTATTCTGGAAAATGCATCGGCTACGTAATTGTCCTTGCCCTTCAGATATTCTACTGAAAAGTTATATTCCTCAAATTCAAGCTCATTCGCGTTAGCTTTGAGCTTGGATTTATCATGGGGAACTTGTATGTGAGTGGTCTGTGATCAGTTTTGCCAGTGAAATGTCTACCATAAACGTATGGTCTGAAGTAAGTTATTGCCCAATGAATTGCTGCCAATTCTTGTTCTGTGGTTCTTTTATTACTTTCGCCCTTAGTAAACGATCTTGATGCGTACGCAACTGGAAGCTGGAGTCTGTTTTTGTTTTGAGTTAAAACTGCTCCACATGCTTGCTTACTAGCATCCGTTATTCTTTGCTAAAGTCTGGGTATTGTAATAAATTTGGATTCATTAGTGCCGATTTAAGATGTTCGAAGGCAGTCTGGCAATCAGTTGACCATTCGAATTAAACATTTTTCTTACATAATCTTGTTATGTGACGGGAATATTCGGCGAAATTTGGGATAAAACGTCTATAATAATTACAAAAAGCTATGAATCTTCTAGCGCTGTCCGCATCATGTGGGACTGGATAATTCTTGATGACGTCGTATTTTTTGTCATCAGGCAAGATTCCTTTATCTGTGCATTTGTGTCCCAAAAATGTGCCTCGTCCATGAAAAATGAACATTTTTCAGGATGTAATTTTAGATTGTATGTCCTACATTTCTCAAAAACATCAGATAAGTTTTTAAGCATATGTTTTTCGGAACAACCTATGACTATTAGATCATCCATGTAAAGGAAAACTTGAGAAGGTTCTAATCCGGAGAATGCAATAGTCATCATTCTCTGGAATGAATTTGGCGCTATTTTTAAACCGAATGGTAATCGCGTGAAACGATATGAACCATTGTTCGTCGAGAAAGATGTTACGTCCCTTGAATTTTCTTCGAGTTCGATTTGATGGAATCCAGACTGTTCGGAGGGGGGTGGCTTTGTTCTGAAATGCACTCGATAAGAAAACACGGAAGAACTTCGGGGTGTTGCGCGACGTGCGTTTGAGGTATCTATTGGTAGAATCGGAAATTAGTACTAACAAGAAGAAGCCTTAAAACTAACTTGCGGAGAGCGGACTAGGAGCTCGATGCACAAAAGTGCAGTGGGAGAGGGAGAGAGAGAGCGAGTGCACTGGATCACACTGCCTCCGGAAAATAAACGCCCTTCTGTCGTGAACATTCTCCCCCCCCTTGCGAGGATACGCAGCAAAATTATAAGAAGAAAACCTTCGAGGCCCCCTTAGCGAGGATACGCTGTAGGAAAATTACAGGAGGCCTTTGCTCGGGAAAGCGTTGGGTACGCTGAGCGCTCGTGGACGTGGAGAAGTGTGTGGTGAACCTGGCCACACGACTGGCATCGGTCGTCACTGCGGCAAGATCCAGCGGAATGGTGATGGGCGAGGTAATTGACGCAGTATTTCTTCTCGATGACTGCTTGGAGCCGTTTCTCTGCGCTAAGCCGAAGAAAACTTCCGAAGAGGATGGTTCCCTTGGCAGACTCGGCATGGGTAGGATACTATAAAATACCTCGGGAACGTCTGCATTTCATCTCGTTGTACGGAACCCAGTAATTGGAAGACTCAGGAGCTGTTGTCACTTGTGTGGAGAACGAGGAAATTCTTTGGATCGGATCAGAAGCAGTATCAGGAGCAGTCGGTTCACTGGAGGAGCAGTTGCTTGGATGCAACAAAGTGTGATGCCGACCGTGACACCTGAAGCACTTGTAGGCTCTTGTGCAATTACGGAGTTGATGACCGCTTGCAAAGCAATTTAAGCACAACCGCTTCTTCTGGATATAAGATGTACGATCCTCTGTCGTCATCTGAAGGAAGCGTGGACATAAACGCACTGGATGGTTCTCTTTGGAACATACATCGCATCTTTTGGATATCGGAACGATCCTCGTACTGAAGGATTTCAGTATTCGTGGCGACACGTCGGAGGGTGTCGGTTCTGACGGATGGAGGAGTTCTAGGAATGAATCAAGTTCTTGCCACGTTGGAATTTCGGTTTTATTTGTTAAGGACTGCTCCCATAATGAGAGCGTGAGCTTTGGAAGCTTCGTGGAACACAAATAAACCAGGAGACAATCCCAATTATCCGTAGGAAGGCCGGACAAATTTAGGGATGTGAGGCAATTTTGAATTGTATTTTGCAGCTCTTTCAAGGCTGCCGAAGATTCCTGTGCAATGGACTGTATGTTTAGTAACTTCTTCAGTTGGCTGTTCACCAGCGCTCGCTTGTTTTCGAAACGCTCAGATAGGTTTTTCCAGGCTGAGCGGAAACCATCGTTGGTGAGTGGCGAATTGGAAACTGCAGAATGAGCTTCACCACTAGTCTTGGCATATAGATAGAACAACTTTTCAACAGGGGTCAGCGCAGGATTGTCTATATAGACCGCTGTGAAAAGG
Source organism: Drosophila aff. chauvacae BK-2020 (assembly GCA_018903765.1). NCBI lineage: Eukaryota > Metazoa > Arthropoda > Insecta > Diptera > Drosophilidae > Drosophila > Drosophila aff. chauvacae BK-2020. The sequence goes on along the minus strand of JAEIGO010000863.1, from coordinate 697,541 downwards.
TCTCGGAAAGTCGGCCAGCGAATGAAATCGCCCGAGAAAACTTCTGTTTCGCACGGAGGAAGCTGACAGCCAGACGGATAGGAAGTTTGGGGCGGAACGGGTTGGATTTGAGCTGTTTTAGAAACGATCGTCTCGATCTGTTCCATGAGCTTTGCGGCACACCTTTCGTAAATAAAATAGGCATACTCGTATTTTGCCTTTAGAGTAGGTAAGGTGTCCCCCGTGCCCTCTAAGCCAACTGAAATTTGCTCTGAACAAGCTTCGTACTCTTTCTCGACCTTATCCCATAGCGCTCGGACTTGGTCGAGATGGATTTGGCACGTGTACTTGGATGGACTTGGTGCTGCTGGATTGCAGACTCTGGACTCGAAGTGACTCAGACGGTCACAGGTCATCGTAAATTTATTTAAACTGCAGGAAGTCATTCTGGATATATTTTAGAAAAATGTACTGTCGTATATATATATCTGTGTATATTTCGAAATATTTATGTGTCGAAGCTGAATTGGAATTTAGGAACCAATTTAGGAAAAATATTTGGAATTTAATTTATGAATGTTATTTTTTTTAATGCGGAAGGTTCGACTTTAATAGAATAATATTCACTCAGCAGAAAACAGATACGGTCACACTAATGCGGATATGGAAGCGCACTTGAATTTCTAACTGAATTAGTTAGTTGGAATTATTTTGAAAAAAAATTTAAAAATTATTTTTATGTATATGGACTTATTTAGTTGACCGCTGCTGTATTTGTCGCGGTACTGTTTTCAGAGATAATGCGTGCGTGTGAATATGTTTGTGCATTCGCCGTTTGCCAATGCAGACTAGCGGAGACAACGAGAGGCGGAAAAATTGCCAAAAAACGGAGCTTCGACTTGCAATCGAATATGTATGTAATTGCAATTTGTTTTTGGTTGCCTATGCCTGCATGTAACGCCGCTCAGGATAGAGCGAAGGAATGACAATAAATATATAATATATATGTTTATTTAAATGAGCTCAGCTCAGGATAGAGCTAGGGAGAGACAATAAATAATAAGTTCGGTGATTCTGTGCCGTGACTTTGGGGATATATTTATTTATTTATAGGAGCTGTGGACTGTATTTGTAGAATTTTGTAGTTGAACGTTGAGGAATTATTATAAATATATTTATTTTATAATTTGTGAGGTAAATTATTTAAATTATTAAAATACCCGTGCCGGAATATTTGTAAGTTTACATATTTAATTTAATTTTGTGAAAATTGCTGGTGGCGATCGTAGATCAGTGGAGTGGACTGTATTGTATATCGGAGAGTGTAAATATGTAAATGCAAGCGGAACACAGTGAACGAAGAGAATTTCGGAACTAGAAGTTTCACTGTGGCTTATAGCATACGTACATATATTTAATTTACACTTGTGGATTTTGGAATGTTTATTTACTATTATTATCCAGGATAGGAATATTTATAGCGTAAATTGTTGGTGCCGATTGTAGATAAGTGGACATATGTATGTAGGTGTAGAAGTGGAAATAAATGCAAGCGGATCACAGATCACAGTGAACGAAGAGAAATTCGAAATTGAAAGTTTCACTGTGGCTTATGGCATATATTTAAACACACACTTTTAGAATGTTGAATTCGCGGAAAATGAATATAAATTAATTGCGACACTAGGATTCTACAAATCGGATTCGGAATTGGAAGCTGCCGTTGTGTCGGATCAATCGGACTAGGATTTAGACACAAATCATAAAAATTAACGGCAGGGCAGCAAAGTAAAATGTTTACTTATCTTGTGCGGTGTTAAAGTCATCGGAACTGCTGGAGTGGAATTATCCGGCTCGAAGGACCAAATGTTCAGAGGGGGGTGGCTTTGTTCTGAAATGCACTCGATAAGAAAACACTGAAGAACTTCGGGGTGTTGCGCGACGTGCGTTTGAGGTCTTTATTGGTAGAATCGGAAATTAGTACTAACAAGAAGAAGCCTTAAAACTAACTTGGGGAGAGCGGACTAGGAGCTCGATGCACAAAAGTGCAGTGGGAGAGGGAGAGAGAGAGCGAGTGCACTGGATCACACTGCCTCCGGAAAATAAACGCCCTTCTGGCGTGAACACAGACATTAAGTCTAGACATGAGAAGTATTTCGTTCTTCCTAGTTGATCTAAAATATCATCAATTCTGGGTAGCGGAAATTTATCCGACAACAGTTTTTTATTTATTTGACGATAGTCGATTACTAGTCTCCATTTTTTCTTATCAGAACCGGGAAGGGATTTCTTTGGAACTAACAAAAGTGGGCTGTTGTACTCAGATACAGACGGTTCTACGATTTTGTCGTTAATTAATTTTCCTACTTGTATTTGAATTTCTTCTGCATGGCGATCCTGCCAGGAGGTAGTGAAAAAGCGCTGGTATACGACATTCTGAATGGTTGCAGTGCACAGTGGGCGGCGTTGTATGGAGAGCGCGGCCATAAATACTTCCAGTTGAGCTAGAGACTTGAAACTTTGCATAAAATTTTCTAATAATACCTCATACATCATATAGTTGCCATAGGACCGATCGTAAAATTGTTAGGAAAAAACTTATAACTCAGGCCATTTTCAACATATTTTCATGAACAGACATGGCCATTTTGTAATATTTTAGAATTTCGGTTTTAATTTGATCAAAATCGGATAACTATATCATATAGCTGCCATAGGAATATATATATATAAATTCATTTAATTTGTTCGCAACATTTTCGTTCGCAACATTTTTCGCTCGCAACATTTTTGTCAGTACCCGAAAAAACGAAGAAGTCTTACTTACTTAATGCAAGGGTATTTAAACTTCGGCATGCCGAAGTTAGCTTTCTTTCTTGTTATCTATATATATAAAATGCTTTGTCCTGACTGACTGACTGACTGATATATCACAGCCATGGCCAAACCACATGTCTTAGAGACTTTAAGTTTTTTTTTTAAAATCAGAAAAAAAATTTCCAGATTCGTATGGGTATTTTAATTTTATAATTCCACCTGCAACCTATTTTAAAAAATAAAAAACATAAATTAAAAAAAAAGTAATAATGGGATAATATTGATATTGGTCTAAGGCTTAGAGTAGGCCTTGCCTCATTTTATATTTGTCATTCGACTTCAAAGAATCTTTATTTCTCATTCAGTGCGCTGACTTCAAAGCGAAATTTAATACGAAATTTTAAGTGTGGATCTGCATCCGATCAAAGCGAGGATGCAAAAGCGGGACCTCTAGTAGTTTATAAAGTTATAAAAAATAATTTAACAATACAAAATAACCTAATTAATAAATAATATTAAAAATTTAAATTAATATTGATATAGTAAATGTATGTATATATTATTCTAGTAGCTCAATAGTTGACTTTAAGAGTTTTGATTTTTCTTTGCACTGAAGTTGGCTTTGACCAGAAATAAAAGGGTCGGAGCTAAAAAATAATCTATTAAATAGGTCGGTGTTTGTTAAAACCCGTGAAATTTTAATAACTCCAATTTTATATTTAGTGCAGTTGGTTATTCTACAAACTTCTGTCACTTCCTCCATATCTTCAATCAATTTTTGAACACCATTTGCCACATTTGTCGCTTTTTGTGCATTGAGACCCTTTTCCGTGCACCAAATGTTAAATATATGCATTCGGGATAAAACCCAAAATGTGCCTAACATTAAAGTGAAAACCAGAGTTTTAAAAGCTAAAAACCATAACAACATATTTGAACACAAACACAATTCCAAATGCAATAACGGGATTACAACAACAAACCAAACGCAGCGCGTTAGCTAGAAATTAGACCTTGGAATAAAGGGAGATGCCGTTAGTATTTTTAATTTTAGAGTATTTTGGAGCAATTTGGCGCAAATGTGGTAAGTTTTTCTTATATCGATAAATATTGACAAATACACTAGTTAAGATTTCATAAAGGGAATCGAGGGGGAACACAACTAAAACTTTAACAAAACATAGAAAAGACGATCAAAAAATGCACAATAAGGTTACATTAATTTAAATGTCACATAAATGTATTATCAATAGAAAAAATATTAAAAAAATAATTTTATAAAGTAAATACCTTAAACTTTCAAAATCATTTTAAATCTTAAAATTTGAACAATTATAGCCCGAGCTTGACTGCTTTGAAGTTGGGAATTGTCTCTTGTCAAATGCCATTCGTACAACTGCGCGCAGCAAAAGAACACAAGCTTGAAACTTTAGTTCTATTTTTAGAAAGCACCGTTAGCTTTGCAGAAAAAAACGGTTTGATCATGATTTGTTTGATCATTTTAGAGACGGCTTGGCTACTTTATGAGCAAATCAGCTGTGATACTTTTTTTGATTTTTGACCTATGGGCGCAACCACTGTGCAGTGGAGTCCACTACCTTATTGTTCAACATGCTTCTTTTTTCTTTCTGGATTTTATTTTTGCTTATTAATAGTATACCATTTATGAATGGTTGTTCAGCACTACTTATTGAAGTCGATACTCTATACATATAGCATTTTATATGTATATATTTATTTCAAAAAGTATTACTGAATTTTATTAAGTGGCATGAAACTTATTTATTATTACTAATACATGTTTTCTTTGTTCATGTTTTAAATTTTAGCTGCACGCTTTTGCACTTTTCGGTTTTATTTGTTTTTTTTTCGTGTTCGTGCATTTGTATTTTGGTATATTTTTGATTTTTAAGAATAATCTTTTTTTTTTTTTTTATAAATGTTTTCTCATATATTAATATGGGATTTTTCTTACCCTGAATGTATGCAATTGAATTTTAGTGTTTATGTGATATGTATATTTTTTTTTACATTTTCGAGTCTTAACATATAGTTTTTACCATTGTTTTTATAATATTCATTATATTATTTGGTCTTTAAAGCAGTGTATTAATTTTTAGCTCGATATTCCTACTGGAGATATTTTTAATTTAAAATTAGTATGCAGCGCAGTGCATCGATTCTTTGGTGTGCCACGCAGGGCAACAAAAAAAAAAAAATAGTTATATTCGGCTGGTCCGGTGCTGCTGTTGCCGGGCTGGCATGCTGTTTGGCTGCAACTCTTCCTTACGTCAGCTGGGCGTCGCCGGGCTGGCACGCTGACGTTCCCTCGAAGGTACAGCCGCCGGTTTTGCCTCCCGCACTCGGTTTCTGCTGCTGCTGACCTGGCCTATGGGCTCAGGCGGCGCCGGTGCTGGTCCTCGCACAGACTATTTATCTTCTTCTGACCTGGGCCTATGAGCTCAGGCGGCGCACAGTGGCGCATTAGATACATTAGGGTTGCAAAAATCATAACTCTTTAACCGGTTGAGATATTTTCATAATTTTTTTTTATATGAAAGGTCATTTTAGTACCTTTCGATTAAGTAGTCATAGTATATGGTGTGATAAATGGTAAATTTTATACTCAAAAATTAATGTTTTTTGAGGCAGTTTTCTCAATTTTTATCCAATTTCGAAATATGATTTTCGTTGGTTTTTTCTTAAAATGCAAATATGGTGCATATTTAATATTTTAAAAACCAAAAATAATTAATTTGAAAGAAAAAAACAATTTTTTTTTTAAAATTTTTCATTTTTACCAATATTCAATAATTTATGCACTTTTTGTTCAAAATAATTATTAAATTTTACATCTTTTAATATTTTTGAAGAATAATTAAACATTATACATTTATTTCAAATCATTAAGTGTCCTTACAAAGTCAGGAATTAAAAAACAAGCCGCCAATACAAGAAAAAATGTATGCCCGCCATACAATTTCGTACTGCGCAGCGACTGTGCTTGTACCAGAATTTGTACGAAACAGCGCGTTTTTTACGCTGAGTTGAAAGTATCTTTTGCCTTGGAAATTCGGGGTGGCAGTTTGGGGCAGCCGATCTTTTTTGAATATGATAAAGAACATATTCAGGAACAACACCTCATACGCCAAACCCATCATCTCGTGTAGTCTCATTTTTGACATTCCATCAAAGTTACAAAATAGGTGAAAATTAGTACTTCCGTAAAACAGGTATGCCAGCACGTGCAATAAACATTATAATTTTATTCTACCTTGGTTTTACCAAGATTTGATGACCCTTTCGATAGAGACCATAACCATGCCGGTCGGTTACATATTTTAGCTAAAAATCGACCGCAAAGTCAGAATTATTCTAAAAAACGATATGCTTTTTTTGCAACCGAAAAGAGGTTTAACTTTGAACACGTGTAACTTCTAAAATAATAAACTTGAATAATTTTTTGGATTCAACCCTTTTGAACTATTACCTGTCGAATGCAATAACAAATTTTACGATCCGTTGTCATCAAAAAGTTGATTTTTGCAACCTATCTGTATCTTTTGCGCCATTGTGCGGCGCCGGTGCTGGTCCACGCACAGACTATTTATCTTCCGCTGCATATACGGATGTTCTCGGCTAGTGATGCCGGGATGCGGATGTCCTAAGTGTGTTTCAGTTTCAGTTTCAGTAGAGCCTGGAATCTTCGAATCCTATGGTCAGGCGGCGACCTTCTCCATAACGGGGGTCTCGATCTTTTGCTCCGCCACATCAGCCATTTTGATTCAATATTGTTTTTACTTCCAGAGAATGACGAAGGCACGTTCAATTATGTGGTCTGGGACTTGCAACTCACGATTCGCAGTAGATCATCACGTAGTTATAAACGAATTGGAAGATTGGAAGATTGGAAGATCCATATAGGATTTTATAGTTGCTATATTTCATATAGTCATTGGTTGCTGGATTTTGTGATCGTCACACACTTATGTCACGGTCGTCATGTCGTATACCAGCGCTTTTTCACTACCTCCTGGCAGGATCGCCATGCAGAAGAAAACACTTTTCTTGGTTTCAATTTAATAGATTTTGTTTTTATTATTGAAGCAGGGAAGGTCCCGCTCCAATGAATGTAGATTTGTTAATATCTTAAATTATTCATACAAAAGGTTTCTTAGCCTACTTCAGGTAGCAGCGCTGCCGGCGTAATTGCGCTTATCATTTAAAAAAAATTGGTTTGATTACTTTTATAGGTTGCCAGGAAAAAATTTTACAAAAATTGCCTTTTTTTGCGTTTCTCGGTGGGTTTACCCCCTTAATGAATTTACCTCAAAAAAACATTATGGATAGGCCCTATGAAGCAAACATTTTTCTTTGCACATAAAACAGCTTAAATCTTTTACTCGGGGGTTTTTGGGGTCGATGATCACGAATCCGGACTCAAATTTTCAAAATTCAAGATGGCGGATCCAATATGGGGGACCAAATTCGTAAAAAGTTACTGGATCAAGCTGAAACTATGTATATGGGGGTCTTCGGGGTCGCTGTTTACCAAACTGAGATAAAATTCTGAAAATTGATGATGAAATTTGATGTTAAATTTTTATTTTTTGTAAGAAATTCAATATGGCGACCATAAAACGACCATAAACTAAATCGAGGGGAATGTCAGACAGCTCACTCGACAATGAATAATAATAATAATAATTTTTCTAGAGCTTAGTGCACTGCGACCACTAGGGTCTATTGTGCCCTCGTCCTAGTGTATGAGCTATAGCTCCTCGAACAGTTCAATCGATCGCAAGAATGCGATGATGTCGCCTGGTCGAAGATCCCTCATTTCCTTTGTGGTGAGTGTAAGGCCCCCAAAGTGGGCCAACCTCAACCGACTGATAGCCGGGCACTCCTCATGTAGGTGCTCCGGAGTCTCTTCTCCTTCCAGACAAAGTCTGCAAAGGCTGTCCTCCCCTATTTTGAGATTGTGCAGATGCTTGCGCAGTCTGCAGTGCCCGGTCAGGAAACCCGTGACTATTCGGAGAGATCCTTTGCTCAGCTCCAAACAGTCCTTGGTCCTCTTACTGTTGTAACTACCTAGCAGACGTTTACTCTGCCTTGCCCCTTTCGACGACTGCCAGAAGTCATCGCAAGCAGTCATGAGATCCACACGACTGCTCTGGCTAATGACTCCTGGCCCTAGTCCACCGAAGGGCTCCGGACCGTAGAAGGGCGTACTCGCCCCCTTTCTAGCCATTATGTCGGCCACTTCATTGCCGGGGATCCCCGAATGCCCTGGTACACAGTATAAGGTTACTTTATTGTTCACACCCAACGCATTGAGTGTTTCTATACATTGCCATATTAGTCTGGAAACAATCTTATGGGCACTGAGTGCTCTGATTGCTGCCTGACTATCTGAGAAAATGGCTATGTCTCTCCGATTGTAACCCCGCTCAATATTGAACGAGGCACATCTCTCAATCGCGTGTACCTCCGCTTGAAAGATACTGGCGAATTTCCTTAGAGGTTCGTGATATTTGAGTCGGGGTCCACAGACACCCGCACCCGCACCATCCTCTGTTAGTGAGCCGTCAGTGTACCACCTAATAGCATGTGGTTTCACATCATAGGTGGTAGACATGCTGGTCTACTCCGACTTGTTGCTAAGCTCAGTTTTAAAGAGCTTATCAAAGCTAAACTTGGCTAATTGAACATCCTGCGGATATTCCAGTAACAGGTCAGTTGGAGTCGCGGCCGAGTCAGCTGGTCCTGCCCCTGTTATCCTCATGGTAGATCTGCGCGCACTGTGCTTGATATGCAAGTGCAGTGGTGGAAGCCCGAGCAGCACATCCAGAGCAGTGGACGGGCAGGTGCGCATAGCGCCCGAGATGCACGTGCAGGCAAGTCTCTGGAGTTTGCCCAGTTGCCTTCTTGTGACATCAAGGTCAGCGCGATTCGCCCAAACCGCAGCCCCGTAGCTGACTATGGGCCTCACCATAGCAACATACATCCACAGTAGGATCTTTGGAGACACTCCCCAATTTTTCCCTGCAAGAGATCTACAGCTCATTAAGGCCATAGTGGCCTTGCGAACGGCATGTTCCACATGTTGTCTCCACATTAGTCTCTTGTCTAGGATGACTCCCAGATATTTGACTTCTGTGGAGATCGGAATCTCTGCGCCCTCAATGGCTATGGGCCGAATGGATTTCAGCTTGTAGCGATTGGTGAAGGCGAACACTGTGGTTTTCGCTGGATTGATATTCAGCCCCACGTCTCTGCACCAGTCTAAGCTAAGTCTTAGGCCCAGTGTGATCCTGTCGCACAATGTGCTCTCAAAATTTCCTTTACATACTAGAGTGATATCATCGGCATAGCCTTGACATTCAAAACCATTTGCTGTAAGTTTAACTAGCAGCTCGTCCACCACGAGGCTCCAGAGTAGTGGTGATAGGACACCCCCCTGCGGACAGCCTCTGGTGGTTTGAGCTCTAACAGTCACACTGTTGACAGTGACTTCTGCTATTCTGCTATCAAGGAGTTTTCCCAGCCAGGTCGTGAGACCCGTTTCAACTCCCCTTCTACAGAGTGCTCTTACCACAACGTCATGAGCTGTGTTATCAAAAGCACCCTCTATGTCCATAAAGGCACAAAGTGCTACCCCTTTGGCTTTTATAGAGCGCTGCATACTGTCCACCAGGCTCAAGAGAGCCGATTCAGTAGACTTACCTTCTCTATAGGCATGCTGATTCGCATGCAGAGGCCTTCGCACCAAGTGCGAGTTTCTAATGTGGTTGTCCACAATCTTCTCAAGGGTTTTCAGCAGGAAGGAGGTTAGGCTGATCGGCCTGAAGGTTTTGGGATGAAAGGGGTCTTTCTACCCAACCTTCGGGATAAAGATCACCCTAGCCGTTCTCCATGCCCTAGGAATGTAACCCATTGCTATGCTCCCCCGGAAAATACTTATGAGGAACTGCATTAGCTGTTCGACACCCTTCTGAAGATGGATGGGTATGATTCCATCCACCCCCGGAGCCTTGTAGGGGCTGAGTGTACTCAACGCCCACCTAATCTTTTGTTCAGTTACGATCGCTGCAGCCAGGCTCCAGTTGGGTCTCCCGTTGGGGACCTTTTCGTAACTGTTATCTATATCGGAGATGGTTCTACACATGGGGAAGTGAGTTTGCAGGAGAAGTTCTGCTTTCTCCTCCTCGTCCTCGGTGAAAGACCCATCCGTCCTCTTCAGACAAAGTTCAGAAAGTACTTTGCCTTTTGAGATTGCCTTAAACACTCTAGCCGCAGGTGCGGCTTGCTCTATGGTAGAACAGAATTTCCGAAAGTGATCACGCTTACTAAACCGGATTTCTTTGTTATATTCTGTCAGCTTTTTGGTGTAAAGTTCCCAAGTGGCGCTGTTCTTTTTAGCTGTGTTGAACAGCTTCCTGACTTCTGTACGAAGTAGTCGTAGTTTCCTATTCCACCAGGGATTGTCCCTACTGGACTCTATGGATTTTTCGGGACAGCTTGCATGATATGCATCCAAGATTGTGTCTCCTACTTCTCTTGAGAGTTGCTCAAGATCTTCTGGAGACGATACTCTCCTGCTTTGATTCAGTCTGCTCAGATTTAATCCCAAATAGGACTGATAGGCTGGCCAGTCAGTCCGTCGTGGATTCCTGATAACCCTGCTGAATCTAAGGTTACTATGAATGTCGAACAGAATGATCCTGTGATCCGACATTGACGGTTCTGAGGAGACCTTCCAGTTGCGAATCAACCGAGAGCCCCCCTCATTCCCGAAAGTGATATCCAGTACTTCAGCCCTGGTTTTAGTAATGAAAGTGGGTTCAGCCCCCACATTGAACACAGTAAGATCCCTAGATATCAGATAATCTAGTAAGCACTCACCTCTACCGTTGTTGTCCGTGCTGCCCCATGCAACATTGTGCGCATTGGCATCACACCCTAGCAGTAGGGGTAGCCTTTTGCTGCTGCAATGCTGCACCAGATCCTGAACCTCTGGTGGGGGGCATCCGTCACGTCTCCTGGGAAGTATGCCGACGCCACCACAATACTCCCGTGCTCGCTAGTGATCATCACCGCTACTAGATCTCTGTTGAGAAATTGAGAGAGACAAAGAAAGTTAATATCCTTTCGCACCAAGATACAAGCTCTCGGTGATGCCTCCCTTCCGTCTGCAATAGTTTGCATACTCACTTTACTTAGGCCGCAGATCCTGCCTCTGACGACCCAAGGCTCCTGGATGAGCACCAGCCCCAGGTCAGACCTGGAGACCAACCTGCCGATGACAGCCGAGGCTGCCTTCGCGTGATGCAGGTTGATCTGTGCCACGCTGGTGACCCCCATCCTTAGAGCTCTTCTTCACCCTCCGAGAGCGTCAGATAGGCCTCTGATTGCTACTCGGTGGGTGTCCGCTCATCATCGGATGGCTCCTTTTCGCTGGTTGGCTCCTCTGCGCCGCTCATATGCAGACGCGCCAGATCCAGCCCCTCTAGAGAGACCGAGTCCAACTCGGCCTCCACTGCAGCGAGTTCCATGGCCTCAGCTCGTGCCCTTGGCGACACTGGCATACGAGGCTGCCCTCGGACGCTTCGAGCTTTGCGAGGTTCTCGGGCCCTCCAGCGCTACGGTGCTCTTTGTCTTCTTGGACATGCTCTTGGGGAGTTCGGGCGGCGACGTATGGTGAAGCTGCCTCTTCCTCCCCGCAACGGCCTGGCCGCCGGCTCTCTCTATCGGGGACACGCTCGTCCCCGCAGCTCTCTTCGCTGGAGCCACGTTCGGCGCACGGTGCTCCAGCGCTCTTTTATGGGCCTCCTCCGGCTTGAAGCCCCGCTCGAGGTACCGGAGGTACCACTTGCGGCCGGCTCAGAGGATCTCCGGCTCCCCCAGGTTGCCCTGCCGCTGAGACAGTCTGCTTCCTGGGTTGCTGCCTCGACCTTGCGGAAGAGGGTGTTGCGGCGTCCCTCCTGCTGGCGTCGCCCGCCTGCAAGACAGCCGCCGGGGCAGTGCCGGGCACTGCACCCCTCCCCCTGCCGTCCGTCCGTTTGGTGGCCTCGCTGCCGGCCACTCGAGACTTGAAAGTCTCTGCACCCTTCGAGGCGCTCTGCGTCGGGGTCGAGCCCTTCGGCATTGCAACGCTCTTCGAGACGCTCTGCGTCAGGGTCAGGCCCTTCGGCTTTGCAGCACTCTTTGGGTGAGGGGCCAAGCCCCTGCGCGGCGACAGCTTACCACCGTCGTCCAGAGCCTCCTCCTCTATCCGCTCTGCTAGCTGTGTTGCGGTTAAGTCCCGCGTGTTTAATTTTTTGATATTAGTAGTTGCCATATGTTGGTCCCACGAGTGTAGGGGAAGATAGTACCAGCGTGTCATAGCCCCCATTAACACGCTGGGGCCAGGTTTACTCACCGAGGCGGCCAGGTATCGGTGAGGCTCCGTCCGAATACAGTCGGTTACCCCTGACTGCAAACCAGCCAATGGGCACGGAAACGCATGACACCCTGGCTTAGGGGGGTGAAGTGGCACCACTGCCTCAGGACGTCACCACTGCCCTTGTGAGATGTTGGGGATAGGATGTGGGTAGGAACACTTGTAGGATGTATGGATAGTGTAAGACTATGTGTTAAAGACGGTCAGACAAGCGCCTTGTCGGTACTACAACGGTGTGGTACCCGCTGTTGTCCGGGACTGCTTATTCACGACAAGTCGCTATTCGCAGCTAACCTCCACAGGAGGCCTTGCGCTATCCGCAACCTGCGACCCGTCCGGCGGCTTCAGCTAGCCCACCTCAGAACCATCTCACTAGCTCTTCAGTACCAGACTCGACAATGAATACTCTATATCAATTTCAGTACGATATCTCAGCGAAAAACAGTGATATTTAATGAAACTCAACGGCATTTGAAAGGGCAAGGGTTATACTTTAAAATGGCTTTTTAGTATTTTCAGTAAAAGAACAAATTCGATGCTACATAACTTTAAATATAAGCAAAAAACGCTGTTTTTGCACATTTAGGTTAGGATATCTCGGAAATTAGAGCCAATTCGGAAATATCGACCTCGGATTCGGATTCAGCGCACCGAAAACCTTCGGAAAAGTATATACTGGTTTCTGGGTCAACATTTTGGCAAGTGCATTTCAAAAGGCTCAAGGATATTAAACTATTTCCCAAATATACCAAAACAACCGAGGCATCATAATCAAAAGTGTATTGTAAAGAGCATTAAAGTAATAAACAGACTCATGACAAACCATACCTATGACAACATTTTTTTACACTGCATCAAGGCATGCAGTACACTAACCTATGTGAAACATGTAATACACCAGAATCAGCTGAACACTTAATATTTTATTGCCAAAATTAAAAAAAATTTCAAAATTTTTCAATGTTATACAAATTTAGATCAAATTCATTTAAAAAAAGAACCTCTGCATTTGGGAGAAGTCTGTAAATTCATAAATGCTGCTGACTTTTCTTTTTAATAAGTTTGTTTCAATTTTAACTAAAATTAAAAAATTAGTATACCTTCCTCTGCTAAAAAAAAATAAATAAATAAAAATAATAATAATAATAATAATAATAATAATAAATAAATAAAATGAAAGTAAAAATAATAATAATAATTTTAAAAAATTAAATTAAATTAATTAATTTAAAAAAAATAAATAAATAAAAAAATAAATAAATAAAAATAAATAAATAAAAAAATAAAATAGACTATTATAATTAAAAAACAAGAAAAATTAGTAAAAAAATATGTATATATGTAGATATTAATCTTATTGAATTGGTGGTCCTGTTCAAAACGCAAATGAGCAGATTTCAAGCTGGATTTCAACATTGCACCGATGAAAACAGCTGATATGAAAGGAGAAAACGCTTAAATTGGTGTTTTTAAAATTTACCTGCTTAAGGAACCAGTTGAGACCAAAATTAAATCATCATTCGATTGTTTTTTTGCTCGCAACATTTTTCGTTGACAACATCTTTCGCTCGCAACCCGAAAAAAAGAAAAAGTCAGAACATTTTTCTTCTTCTTCTACTTACTGCAAGGTTATTTAAGCTTCGGCATACCGAAGTTAGCTTCTTTTCTTGTTTAAAACATTAAATATGCACCATATTAAAAATCTGTCGACCATCTGTTTTAGCATACGAGCTTCTTAAGAGCAATTGCAAAATTAAATTAAATTTGTACACGTACGAGGTGTTCTTGCCTTGTGGGGCACATTTCGTACCGTTGAAAACTTTGAACTTTTTTCCTGAGCTACTTCCGTAGCTCCTCCTCGCACGAATCGGTGATATCAGTAGGGTCATCCTCATCATCGGTGTCAGCAAATGGTATCTGGCACCACGGCTTTAATTTGTCGGACGCATACACAGATTTGTAGTGTCGTTGAGTTCGTTGGGCATTCGGCAAATCTTCAACCAAATAGCGGTCGTGTGGTAGTACCTTTGCGATAATGAACGGGCCTTTATAACGAGGTTCGAGTGTACGTGATGTGCCAGTACTGGCTGGTTCGTTTTCGGCCAAAACTAAGTCTCCTTCGCTGTAAACCGTCGGCTTTGCATGTTTGGCGTCGTAGCGTTTCTTGGCTTCTGCTCGATGATCGTCGATTCGTTTTGCAGTATCAGTACGAAGTTGTTGCAACTCTTCGGTAGTCAGCATTTGGTCATCAGTACATTGTAACGCCTGTATTACGGAGTTTTGCAAAGGTTTTTTGCAAAGGAGTTTTGCCTGGTTGCGGTGCTTTTAACTGCTCGTATTATCGTGAACTTTGTAAATGCATCAACGATTCCCAAGATATGCTCGTTACGTTTGGAACTTCTCGGAAAAGGTCTAGGATGATCGATATGTACCGTAGCAAAGGGTATTGGCTTGATATTGTCGTAGTGGTATTGACCCTCTTGGCGACCTCCTCGTTGTTTGTACAGGGTACAGCCCACACATGAACTTATGTATCCTTAAACATAATTTCGCATACGGGGGAACCAGAATTGATTCATAATTCGGCCTATTGTTTTGTCGATGCTCATATATCCTGCGTTGTCGTGACATTCTACAAGAATACGGTAGAGTAACTGCTTGGGCACAACCCACAGGTGCTTGTTGTCATGTTTGCGATATAGTCGGCCAAGTTCAAGGACATACTCGTCGTTCTCTGTAATCTTCTTGGCAGTCATTTTACTAGCAATTCGTTTTATCTTTTCGTCCTGCAGTTGTATGGCAAACAACCAATCGGCCTCATCAATGACGGTCTTGAATATTTTTAAATCAGCTTCGTCCATTTCACGTGAACATTCATACGGTGCTCGGCTTAAGGCATCGACGTGTTCCATCCGCGTACCTGACCGATGCATTATCTCAATATCGAATTCTTGGATACGTAGCCACCATCGGGCAATTCTGGGTATCAGCTCTCGTTTCTCCATTGTCGTTTTTAGCGCATTACAATCAGTTATGACTCGGATTCGTTTTCCATAGACATAATACTTGAATCGTTCCAGAGACTCGACAACAGCCAAGGCTTCTAGCTCATAGCTGCGGAACTTCATTTCGCTGTATGACGTCGATCGGCTAAAATAGGCTACTGGCTTTAACTGATCGTTCTCATTTTGCAGTAATACTCCGGCTAAACCAACAGAACTAGCTTCAGTATGTATTTCGTGTTCTGCGTTGACGTCATAGCTGACAAGAACAGGCTTTGAAATAAGGCGTTGTTTGAGTTTATTGAAGGCGTCGTCTTGCTGTGGTTTCCAATTAAACGGCACGTCTATGCGTAGCAGCTTTCGTAAGGGCTCTGAAATAATGGCGTATCCTGGGATAAACTTTCGAAAGTATCCGCTTAGTCCTAAGAATTTGCGTATGTCCAAAACGTTGCTTGGACATGGAAATTCTGCAATGGCGTTTATTTTAACTTCACCTGGACTAATGCCGGTTGCGTGTAGCTGGTGTCCCAAGAATGAAATTGTTTGCTTGTACAATTCGCACTTGTCAACGTTCAGGGTGAGGCCAAACTCTCGCAGCACTTGTAGTATACGTTGAAGTTTCTCATACATCTCGTTAAACGAATGGCTACCAATTAATATGTCGTCCATATAGTGCAGCATATCTCCCCTTCGGACGCGTTTTTGTATCTCAGCCATCAATCGATTAAAAGCCGCCGGCGCGTTCTTTAAGCCAAATGGCATTCGTTTGAATTCATACAGCCCGTCGGTTGAAGTCGGGAGTTGTTATGTGGCGTCAAACGGTGAGGTTGTGTTTCCCGGGTGCTCCTCCGGGAAGGCGGAAAAACAGCCAAACCTAAGATCGTAGTGGTTCGTGAGTGTGCGGGAAGGTGCACTGAACGCCAGGCGGTACATACCTGTGATCGACAGGTCTGCTGTCGAATTAGTGTTCGAAAAGGGAGCAATCACATATGATTACTTCCTCCGCAACCGTCCGACAGGGGGCGCCGGTGATTATAGCTAAGTAGGCTGACCAAAGCTACTTGCTACATCACGCACTTGCGCAAAGGCAGCAATTTACAGTAGTATACTGTTTTGGGCTGCTGCTCAGATTCTTTGGCAAGGAGGCAGGTTTCAGACACGAAACTCCCTCCCAGCACACCGGTGGCCTACGAGGTGGTAAGGGTCACGGAGCAGACCAACTGCCATCCCCCACCCCCCCTCCCCCCCCCGCATATGCGGTCCACCTAGGAACGGGGCTCTGGCGACCGAGACGGGGCGGTATAACCCCCATCGGTTAAGTCGGGGAGAAACCCTCGGCCTCCGTTGGAAGCCCCGCAACGTGCAACACTAGCCACGTTCGCTAAGCCCAGCGTCTGTCCCACATTGGGCGGACGAGCAGTCTACGTCTGAGCCACACTGGCCGGCAGATTCATCTAGCGACGACTTCCAAAACCCACACCGCGTCTGCGCCACACTGGCCGGCGGTTTGGTCTGCGTCTGCACCGTATCGGTCGGCAGTTTTCATAACCTGGCGGCAGGTATAAAACGCTAAACCCGTTAGCAGGGGTCACATGCTACTAAAAAAGGAATGCCGGAGAATAACAAAACTACTCCAGGTGGCAGCCACACTAAGTGTGGAAATCCACCCGCGGGTAACGCCGCGGCTAGGGCACAGATTCTGGAGGCCCTATCCTGCATTCCACCTGTCATGGCATCGCCGGCGGCCCACTTGGCCGACGCTCCATTAAAAGCGACAAGTGCGACTACAAGAGACGCTGAGCTGAAAGCCTTTCAAAAAGGCTCTAAGCTTCAAAGAACGCCTCCTGGAGGCGCCCAGCCAACGCCCGCGATAGCACCGAAGCCAGCCCGACACCCCTCAGGTACCAAAACTGAGGCAGATTCCGTTACCCCGAAAAGGGGCAGGGACTCCCCTAGCCCAACCGCCGTCGCGCACCTGACCAAAAGGGCCAAAGCTCTCGCGCCCCAACTGGAGGAGATGGGCGTTATCCTGGACGACCTTCTCATTAAGGTCAAGGACCAGAAGGCACGTGGAGTAAACCAGTCAATAAGGAACGCACTCGCCAGACTGAAGGAGCTCCAGCAGCAGACAAGCAGGTGCGGAGACACCTGCACCAAGGAGACCGCGGACAGGGCTTGCCAGGCAACCTCGAGGAGTCCAACGAAGAGCACCTCATCGGAGATGGGCTGCCAAACGTCCCCCACGCTTCGAGCCAACCCCAAGAAGCCGAGCTACTATGCGGTGACGAGTGCTGCCGGCCGCAATGAACGGCTGGTAGCCGCGACTCAGCGCGCCGTGCCAGGGAGTATCCCAAGAGGGATCAACCAGACGGGCCCCGAACGGAGCAAGCGCCCAATTCGACGTCAGCGGACGAGACGAGACGCACTGATCCTCAGCCCTTCTCCGGAGTTTTCTTACGGCGAGATTCTGTGCCTGGTGACTCGCTCCCAGGACGCCAGGATGAAGGCGATAGCCGAATTGGTCTCCACGACCAGAAGGACGGCCAAAGGGGACCTCCTGCTGGAGCTAACTGGCGTAGAATATGACGTCAAGAAGCTCATGGAGGACATCGACAGTGTGCTGGGGGACAGGATCTCCATCCGAGCAGCCACGCCCCAGTCTCTATTCGTCGTGCGAGACCTGGATGAGCTAGCCTCCGGCGAGGAACTCTCTGAAGCGCTCTCCGAGCAGGCAGGACTCCCGATCAATTCTGTGGCAGTCAGGAGCTTCAGAGCCGGTCGCTTCAAGACCCAGATCGCGACGGTCTCAGTGCCGACCAACTTGGCGAACCTGCTCACGGCGTTGGGCAAGGTGAAGATCGGGTGGTGCAAGTGCCCGATCAAGGAAGTGGATTCCCGCCCGAAGTGTTTTAAATGCTTGGAGGTGGGCCACATCGCCAGCAGGTGCAAGAGTCCGGTGGACAGAAGTAAGTCCTGCTTTAAGTGCGGGCAAGAAGGGCACAAAATTGCAACGTGCACTAACCCAGTGCGTTGCTTCAGGTGCGTCAATAAGAAGTTGAAGGACGTCAACCACCAGGCTAGCAGCCGCAGTTGCCCACTGATAGCGTCCGCCGGAGCGGCTTTCGTACCAAGGGCATGAAGGTGATTCAGTTAAACCTGAACCACTGTGCGGCAGCACAAGACCTGCTGTCGCAGTCATCGAGGGAGTGCGGCGCTGATCTCGCTGTGCTCAGCGAGCATTACAAGGTCGGGACGAGCCCTAACTGGGCGGCCGACAGCTCGGGCAAAGCCGCCCTCTGGACGTGCGGCCCAGGAGCTACCCGGCTCTCCCAGGTACTCGCTTCGAGCGGGTTCGTCAGAGCGAAAGTAGGCCACTGGTGGGTATACAGTGTCTACCTCGCTCCGAGCCTATCGCTGGCGGAGTTCTGCGTCAGGGTGGACCGACTGGCCACCGATGCCAGGGGCCGTCACCCGGTTTTGATCGCGGGCGACTTTAATGCCTGGGCCGTGGACTGGTGCAGCACCTACACCAACGCCAGAGGCAGGTCGCTGTTGGAGGCCTTTGCCATGCTTGATGTTGCGCTCCTTAATTCGGGGGGGCAACACACGTTCTCCCGGATCGGTGCTGGCTCAGTGGTCGACCTTACATTTGTGAGCGGCTCCAGAGCCATCCAGTGCGTATGGGAGCTCAGCGAGATATACACAGCCAGCGACCATGCCGCCATATTCACCAACCTGGCCCCCCACATGACGCCTGCTCCACGGTCCCACTCGAGACCGGCGAGGAGCTACAGGGCCGACACACTGGATGTACAGCTGTTCTCGGAGGGCATGGAGAGACTGGATGTCTCTGGCTCCGCTGAGCAGATGGCTGAAGATGCCATGCGGCAGCTCCAGGCGGTCTGCAATGACTGCATGCAAGTCAGGAGTCCCCCTAGCCGCCACCGCGAGCCGGTGTTTTGGTGGAATCAGTCGATAGCCGACGCGCGGAGAGACTGCGTCCGTTCCAGGCGACGCTACCAGCGGTCGTATGCTACCACCTCCCTTCTAGACAAAAGGCGGGAGTACCAGACCTGTCGTAGAGCACTTAAGGCTGCTATTCGGGCGAGCAAATCCAAGTGTTTTCTTGAACTTTGCGACTCGGCGGACCGCGACCCGTTGGGCAGCGCTTACAAAACGGTCGTCAAGCGTATAAACTGCCCGGGCAATCTTGCGCCGCTCGCGCCGGAGAGCCTAAAGCGGATCGTGGAACACCTGTTCCCATCGATGGACGTCCCAACATTCCCCGACGCCGGTGACTCCCTGGCATGTTTTGCCCCGGTCACGGCACATGAGATTCAGGAGGCGGCCGCAAGGGTAAAGACGTCGAAGGCCGCTGGCCCCGATAATATACCCAATAAGGCCCTGAAGCTCGCACTGACGTGTCGGCCTGACCTCTTTGCGAGGCTGTTCAGCAGGTGCTTGGCAGAGGGCGTGTTCCCGCCTAGGTGGAAGTTGCAGAGGCTGGTTCTGTTGCCGAAGCCCGGAAAGCCGCCGGACGACCCGGCATCCTTCAGACCAATCTGCCTCATCGACGGAGCCGGAAAGGTGCTCGAGCACTTAATTGGAACGCGCCTAGAGGAGGCGATCCGATCAGCTGGCGACCTATCGGCCGCGCAGTTCGGCTTCCGAAAGGCTAAATCCACCGTCGATGCCATCTCCAAGGTGGTAGACATCGCCTGGTCGGCAATAGCCGGAAAGAGGTGGAAAGGCGGCTCGAAAGAGTACTGCCTTGTGGTAACGCTGGATGTACGCAACGCCTTCAACACGGCGAGATGGAGCTGCATCATGGAGGCACTATCCAGCTTCGGAGTCCCCCCATACCTCATGAAGTCGATGAGCAGCTACTTCAAGGACCGTACGTTGGAGTTTTCTACCTCCAACGGCGCTGAGTCTATTGAGCTTTCCTGCGGTGTACCTCAAGGTTCCGTATTAGCACCGCTACTATGGAACGCGATGTACGACGGAGTACTGGGCTTCGCCGACGACATTGCGGTGGTCGTCGTGGATAAGATGCTATCTCGTGCCGAAGTGACCTGCAACTCGTGCATCGTGGCCATCAGCTCATGGCTGTCGAGCGTAGGCCTGCAGCTAGCGCCGCAAAGACGGAAGCCGTGCTGATAAGCAGCCGAAAAAAGGTCGAAACCGCAACCATCGAGGTAGGCGGCGCATCGATCAGATCGTCCAGAGCGATTAAATACCTGGGAGTCATGCTGGATACGAGGCTCTCGTTCCGCAAGCACCTCGCTTATGCCAGCACTAAGGCGGCTACTTCCTTCCGGGCGCTGTCTCGGATCATGCTGAACTGCAGAGGCCATAAACAAGGGAGTAGACTACTCCTAACGAGCGTGACGAGAGCAACCCTGCTGTACGCTGCCCCGGTCTGGGCGCACGCCATGGCGACGTATAGCCGCGGAATGAATGCGGCGCACCGGCTCGCCGCTCTGCGTATATGCAGCGCATTCAGAACAGTGTCTGACCAGGCGGCACTGGTCCTAGCCAGGACCCCCCCCTTGGATCTCCTGGCCAAGGAACAGGCCACCCTTTTCGGGCGGCTGCACGGTAGAGCACTCCCACCGGCGGAGAAGAAGCTGGCACGCTCTGTATTGAAGGCTGACACCTTCCAATCCTGGCAAACCCGATGGGAGTCCTCTACAAAGGGACGGTGGACCCACCGGCTTATTCCCAGGCTCGAGCCGTGGACCGGCAGAAAGCACGACCAGGTTAACTTCTTCCTGACCCAAGTCCTGAGCGGTCATGGATGCTTCAGAGGGTACCTCCACACGCGCGGGCACGAGGACAGCGCTGCCTGCGTCTGGTGTGCAGACGGCTCAGAGGAGACCGCGGAGCACGTAGTGTTCATCTGCGGGCTATTCGAGAGCGAGAGGAGGCGACTGGAGGAGTTCCTAGGCGACCAGATCAGCGTGGACAACCTGGTCGAAATGATGCTCGTCAGCAATGCCAACTGGCAGGCGGTGAGCAATTATGCTGCGACGGTTTTGACCAGACTCCGGGAGGAGGAACGGCGCAGGAGAGGCGTACCGGTCTAATGGGGGCTTTGCTTTCGCGAAGCTATGCTTTGCGGCCGTACCGCGAGGGCTTCGTCTCCATTTTCTAGCCATACGCAAAACACACCCCCCCCCACTTTGTACATTACCCCCACCCCCCCACTCACAAAATAAAGCATGAATTAAAAAAAAAAATACAGCCCGTCGGTTGTAATGAATGCGGTAAATTTGCGACTTTCAGGTGATACTACGATTTGATAGTATCCACTGTTCAAATCCAACGTAGAGAAGAATTTGAAGCGTTTCTCTTCGTGTAGAAGTTCTTCAATGTTTGGCACAGGAAAGTTTTCCTTCTTGATCAACTTATTCTGACGTCGGTAGTCAACACACAGTCGATCGCCTCCGTTTTTCTTTTCAATCAAAACTACTGGGCTCGCATACTCCGACGATGAGTTGGCGATGATGTCGTGTTCGAGGAGCTCGTCAATCATAGCATTTACAACGTCACGCTTTGGCTCAGGGATTCGGTATGGTGCTTGGGCCACTGCCTGCTTATCTTCTACTTCTATTTCGGCTTCGACCACGTTGGTTTTGCCAATTCCTTCAAGGCCAGAGGAAAAGACATCGGCATAATCTTCTAGCAAGTTCTGCATGCGTGTCTTATCGTCATTGCTGTCAATATTAGAAAGAAGATTAGTACGTTTCTTCGAGTGAGATACTTGCTGCGTTGCTTGTTTGCTGTCAAAAGTCATCATTCCGTTCTCAAACTTCAGCGTAAGATTTGAGTCAACAAGGATATCTTGGCCAATAAGAAAATCTTGCTGTACGATTTGGTCTTCGGCTATATACATCAGTGCTTCGGTAACAGTATTATCGATGATCAGCTTAATGATGATTGCTTCGTTTAGGATGCGTACTCCACCACATATACCACGAATTTGCATTGTACACTTGCATCGTTTGGCGTTGAGCTGTTGTGCTACCGTCTCACGAACCATGCTGGCTTGACTTCCCGTATCAATGAACGCAGTATACGGTTTCGATTGGACGATGATGGTCTTGTAGAAGCACTTATCTTGATTCGTAGCTCCAAGTCGTCGTGTACTCGCTTCGGGTTCAACACAATTACAGTTGTTGGGGTGTACTTTATTGCAAGTTATACATCGGTGTCGTTTCGGGGGTTGTGGGCAGTTCTTCGCGAAATGACCTGCTTCGCCGCAATTATAACATATTAATTTATCGTCTGTTTTTTCTGCAGAGTCGTGTTTAGCTTCGTATTCATCGTTCTTTGTTGCTGGATCGTATTTTGGCAATTGAAGTCCACCTCGATTGAGAAAATACTCATCAATGACGTCACGCATCTGTTTCATCGTTGCAAATTTTGTGGTCACAATGCTTTGTTGTAGCTCTCGGTCCAGCTCGGGCATATCGGATATCAGTACTCCTTGATAGTTTCCTTAGATCGGCGAACAGCATTTGACATCATGTAGTGAATCTCGGCTTCGTCGGGCGTCGAACCGAACTCATCTCCAATGGCGTTCCAAATGGCGTTCGAAAATTCCCTCCAGGTAGTGTGTAAAACTGGATACGCATCTAACCACATTCTAGCAGCTCCTTTTAGTCGAGTATAAATAGCTAGCAAGAGAAGTTTTTCATCCCAGTGATAGGCATCTATCACTCGATTTATACGATCGATAAATTGATCTACAGAAATACTTTTCTCATCCGTTGGATCGTACTCTGTCAAGGTATCAGCGATTTCTTTTACCGATGCATGTCGTGTGGTCGTGCTATGTATGAGTTCAGCTGTTGGGCTTGGTGGTGCAGGTCTTACGTTAGCTGCATCCGTCTGGATATCTTGTGTTGCATTTGTAGCACCACTTTGCGCGCGAATAAGGTTTGCCATCATCTCACGAAGTTGGCTCATTTCGGCCTGGAGTTGTGCTACCACCGGCATTTCATCAGTTTCTTCATTCGCAAAAGAAACACTAAACTCGATTTCGCCAGAATTCTCGTGGCTCATTAAACGTTGAATTAACTGATCTCGCGATCCAGCTGTGGGTAACTGTCGTTCCCGCAACAAGAACTTTAACTGATCGACTTTCAGTTCTGTCATTTTTATTTTGTTTTATTCTGTTCTACTCAACGTCGCGTAAGTGTATTTACATGTACGTTTGCGTAATTGTTTTTGCACGGTTACGTTACGAGTCATTCGTTTTAGCGTTACGTTACGATGTCTATGTACGTACATATACTAAATGTATGCCGTATGTATGCCTATACCGTTTGTATGAAATACCGTTTGTATGAAATACCGCTTGTATATTCACACCGTTTGTATATGCACACCGCTTGCAACCACAAATATGTACATATATATATATTCGTTCGGATCAGTACACTAATGTATTGCATTCGTAACTGATTTCCGCTATTCGTTACCAACGCTTTCGATCGTGTATGTCTTTGCTCATATCCCACCTCTGAACTGTAAGCAGGAATGACTTCAAAGCGGTATGGCTTTGGATATGAACAAAGTTAATAGTAATTGTCTTTATTTATGTATTTTGAACATTTGATGTATTATAATATAGTCGCACAGATTTGTTCGCGATCAGACGCCGTTCGTTGTGTTGCTCTTTGATGACTGACTGAGCAAATGTTCCTTAGGGTGGACATCAGCTCTTAGGGTGGACATCAGCTCTTAAGGTGGACATAAGCTTTTAGGGTGGACATAAGCTCTTAGGGTGGACATCAGCTCTTAGGGTTTGCCAGCATAATCGGTAGGCATTGTTGCCATATCCTTACAGAAGTGACTACTGGCGTGCTGCCAGAGTGTTTCTTGCATGCGTACTAAGTGGGTTACAATCAGTGTTTTTTAGTTTAGTAGGGCTATCTACCTTCGAAGTTATTCTGTAGAAACCAATTTAATTTGCACAAAGGTCTCTAAAGGGTTCATGAAATTAAATTCACTATGGGAATATAGGATCTAGTATTTCTACTCGGTACGTGAAAATTAAGGTTACCCAACAAGTAAGCACTTTCCACGTCACCGTGGATTAGGTTATAAATAAAGGTAATGCCAAGCATGGTTCTACGGTTAGATAAAGAAGGTAGGTTAGGTTAGGTTAGGTTAGTGCGGTGATGGCCGGCTCAGAGAGTCTGTGTTTCCCTCAGTAAGGTGTGGAGCAGTGTCGAGATTCGTGTGCCCGAAACTCGAACACCTCCACAGACCCGCGCCCTTCAGCCTTAGTGCCGAGAGTGACGCGGTCATCTCTCCCATTATTTCTATTGGGAGGATATCCAGGAGAACGTCCAGAGCGTCTCCCGGGGTCGTGCGCAGGCCGCCTGTCATGCAGATCTCGGCCATGCGTTGGATTTTCCTAAACTTGCCCAGGCAGGTGGACCGCTTTAGAGCTGGCCACCAAATAGCCACCCCGTAGAGGAGTATTGGGCGAATAATAGCCGTGTACAGCCAACGGACTATTTTTGGGGTCATTCCCCATTTTAGCCCGATAGCCTTGCGGCAGGTGTAGAGCGCGAGTGTGGCCTTTTTGGCCCTCTCGTCCGTGTTAAGGGACCAATCGAGCTTCTTGTCCAGGATAAGACCCAGATACTTGACCTGATTTTTAAGGGTGAGAGGTACCCCGCAGAGTTTAGGGTAAAGTAATAATGTATAACGCTTACAATTCTTTATGGGGACGACCGTCCCCGTTGATATATCTTTATTGATTAAAAATTCATATAAACATATTACAGCTAAAGCCGTGCAACTGCGCTGCCAGTAAGCTCGGCAGCGGAGCGGCTGTCTTATGTATATATCTATGTACTTGGTTGCTGAGGGCAGCGCCCAAGCGGGAGAGTCACACGCGCACATTTGGTTATGCATTATTATGCTGACACTGCACTTGATCGGTCATGCACTTTAGGTGCGCGATCGTATTACGTCCAGCCACTTATGCTTGGACTTTTGTTATTAAAATGACTAAGCCAAAGAGTCATAGTCCGTACAGTGTGTACTCAATATGTGCGTATACTACATCTCCCTCCTTTTGAAAAATAACGTAATATATGAAGTTATTTTCCAAATATTATATAATATTTTTTAATTATTATAATTTAAATTTATTTTGTTATTATTATTATTTTTATTTTTTTAAAATATATAAAATCAATTACATTGTTTAAAGACAATCTAATGTATTTGTTTTGTTTATCTATATATGGTTGTTTTATATATGTGGTTGTTTTATATATGTGGTTGTTTTATATATGTGGTTGGCCAACCCTACAAAATATATTAGGAATTAAAAATTTTTAACCTATCTTTATGGACTATCTGCTTTTTATTTTTATTTCCTACAATTGTAATATTATCAGAATCTCCTATATCTGAAGCTAAATATGGTCCTAAATAATTATTGTCAAGTTTATGACCTGTTTCGTTCCTAAGTAATACTTTATCTCCTAATTTTAAATCAAAATTACTAACATTTCTATCATAGTTTACTTTTCTATCGGCTTTTGCCTTTTCTAACATATTTCTCGCTCTTATATAAGCTGTTTCTAATCTTAGCTTAACTTCTTTCGAATAGTCATCCATGTTGTAAATTGGATCTATTCTGTCTATCTTGCCAAAATCTGTGAACTGTCTTGGTAATTTTCCAAATACTAGTTCATATGGACAATACTCGTGAACTACTGATGGTGTTGTGTTGAAACAATAAGCAAAATATTGTATCCATCCCAGTCAGTTTTGTCAACAGATATATACGAGCGAACATACTCGTTGAATGTTCTGTGACTTCGTTCTATTGTTCCTAGTGTCTGATGATGGTGTGCTGTTGAAGTAATGTTTTTTATCTTCATATATTTGCACAAGTCGTCTATAATCTGGTTTTTGTATTCCGTTCCCATGTCCGTAATGATTTTTGTCATTGGACCGTACTTGAGAATAAAATTTTCGAATATTGCCTTAGCAACTGATCTTGCGCTTTTATTTGGTATTGGTACCGTTACCAAATATTTTGTTAAATCGCAAATTATAGTGACAGCGTACTCATTTCCATCTTCTGATCTTGGAAGTGGACCAATGGTATCTATCAAAACTATATCAAATGCTGTTGCTGGTGTTTCAGTTATTGTCATGGGTGTTCTTGTATGTTTCAGCGTTTTTGCTTGCTGACATTTCAAACATGTCTTAACATATTTACTTATTGTCTTTGTCATTTGTGGCCAATAATAAAAGTTTTTGATTTTCTTCAGGGTTCTAGAAATTCCTGAGTGGCCTCCTTCTGACAAGTCGTCATGGTATTTAGACAGTATTGCTTTTATTTGAACCTTATCGTTTTTATCTATCTTAGTCACCTTGTTCAATAGCGCTATTGTTAAATTTTTTAATATTTTATTGCCCTTTTCTTTAAAATTCTTTATAGTGACAAACTCGAAGATTTCTTCACTTGGTGACAATTGCGTTCGAATGATTTTATTTATTCTTGCTTCTTCATTAAGCCTTTGAAAAAACTGATCTAAATCGATTTTTTCATTAGAATAAAAATGAGTCATATCGAAACGTGTTATGATATTCTTTCCTCTTCAACAAACACTTATGTTTGTCTATTTTGAGAACAACATATTTTTTGGCATCAATGTTATTGACTACCTGATAGATATTGGGCTTTTCTATAATGTCTTCGTTCTTTTGTGGTTCATGCAATTTTTCACCTGCGCAGGTATTTTTCTGTCTTGTTGAAGATCTTGTTGTGACCTTAAATATTTGTCTATTCATTGCTTTAAGTTCTCCGATTGTTATTCGGGACAAAGCATCTGCAACGTGGTTATCCTTCCCCTTGAGGTATTCTACTGTGAATTCAAACTCCTCCAAGTCTAGCCTCATTCTTGTTAATTTCGAGCTCGGGTTTCTCATTGAGAAAAGGTACGATAGTGGCCTATGGTCACTTTGTACTAAAAAATGCCTACCATATATGTATGGTCTGAAGTGGTTTATTGCCCAATGAATAGCTGCTAGTTCTTGTTCTGTTGTGGACTTATTACTTTCGCCTTTTGTAAAGCTTCTTGAAGCGTATGCCACTGGTAGCTGTTGACCGTTGTGGTCTTGAGATAGTACCGCTCCACATGCCTGTTTACTAGCATCTGTGGTTATGCAAAATTGTTTGCTGAAATCTGGGTACTGAAGAAGTGTTGGTTTCATTAATTCCCTTTTAAGGTATTCGAATGCTTCATTGCATTCGCTTGTCCATTCAAATGGTACGTTCTTTTTACAAAGCCTCGTTAAGTGGCGTGATTTATCTGAGAAATTTTTAATAAATCTTCTGTAATAATTGCAAAATGCGACGAATCGTCTAGCTTCGTCTGCATTTACTGGTTGGGGGTAATTTTTAATTACCTCATATTTAGAGTCATCTGGTAATATACCTTTATCAGTACATTTGTGACCTAAATAAGTAACCTCTTTCATAAAGAAAGTGAATTTTTCTGGATGTAGCTTTAAATTATGTTGTCTACATAATTTGAAAACGTCGGTTAAATTCTTAAGCATATGCTTTTCAGAACAACCTATAACTACTAAATCATCCAAGGCGTTAAGCCTGAAAATGCAAGAGTCATCATTCTTTGGAAAGAATTAGGGGCTATTTTTAACCCAAATGGTAATCGCGTGTAGCGATACGCACCTGTTGCAGTTGAGAATGATGTCATATTTCTTGATTTTTCATCTAATTCGATTTGATGAAACCCTGACATCAGGTCTAGGCACGAGAAATATTTTGCTCGTCCTAATTGATCAAGAATATCTTCTATTCTTGGAAATGGGAATTTGTCTGCTAGCAGTTTCTTGTTGATTTGACGATAGTCAACTACTAATCGCCATCTCTTTTCCGCCGAATTAGGCAGAGATTTCTTGGGTACCAAGAGAAGTGGGCTATTATATTCTGAGATAGACGGCTCGACAATGCCGTCTCTTATTAATTTGTCAACTTGCCTTTGAATTTCTGGCTTTTGACTTTCTGGCATTCTATAGTTTTTAATGTAGACTGGAGTTTTGTCATTTAATCTCAATTTTTTTTTTATAAAATTTATTAGCTGATATGGTTTCTGTTTCGAGACCAAAAATATCGCTATACTCGGTGCATAGTTTTGTTAAATCGTTTTTAAATAACGACGGGAATTTGAGAAGTTTTAATACCTCTGAAGTTCTTTGTGCACTATGGTCTGTATTTGCATTGTAAACATCATAGTCATCTACTGATTCGCTTTTTATGTTTGCGCTGTTAACAATAGCGTCTTTATTGGTTGTATTTATAATGCGAATCAAAGCGTTCTGAGTGCTTACGAGTGCACTTGCTATTATAATGCCAGGTTGCAATTCCTGGTTGGGGATGAGAACATGTGTGTCAGTAGACATTAGTTGAATCTTTCGAATAACTTCCGATCTAGCTGGCAAAACTATTTCATTATCTAGTGAATGTATTATAGGAATGTTTATATTTCTGAAATTTTCGGGCCGCAAAGTGAACCAATCTTCTTGGTCGTTGAATTCTAAAATACAATTGTATTTTTTAATGAAATCCAAACCAATTATACCATCCCCTGGTATAGGAAAATTGTCAGGTACGATATGGAATTCATATGATATTGCTGCATTTGCAGCACATATTTCCAAATTTATAGTACCTAGGGACTGAATTGCCCCTTGCCCTATGCCTGATATACTAGTTGTATTCAGCGAATTTATATTATGTAAATTATTATTTCTGCATTTAAGCAAAGAAATTTCTGCACCTGTATCTACTAAAAGAGTTACCAGTGAATTGGTACTCATATTCTTTACTTGAATGAAAATGCAAAAATTGAGATTAATTTTATACAGCTTTACTGTTGGCTGTTGCTCAAGGGGGCATGTTGGTTTTCCGATTGAATATTTCGGACGCTGTTTCCATAATTTTGGTATTGGTTACCCCTTGAGTAACCTCCACCTCTATTATTGTAATGCTTACCGCCGCGTCCTCTGTTTCCTTCACGGTAACCACCCCGGCTTCTATAATTGTTATTATAGTTGTTATAATTTCCTCGGCCATTACCTCTGTTGTGGTAACTTCCTCGGTTATTATTTCCTCGATAGTGTCTTCTGTTATTATAGAATAAAACACTATTCGAATTGCCGGTCATTTCAGTACTGCAGTGTATATATTTTTCAATCACACTATTCATGGTGTTGAAATTTCCTGCTTCCAGTATTGTTTTGAGCTTGCCATGCTCACAATTCTTTATCATTGCAGATATCGCTTCCTTGGTAGCGAATTTGTCTGCATTACCATAATCTAAACCATCGTCTATGTAGGCTGCCTCAAGCGACCTACGTAGGTTTTCGATTTCTGTGGTATATTGCGTCGCAGTTTTGCCACGCTGTTGTGTATTGAGCAGCTTAGCTTTAATGACATCAGGCGATCCGCCTTTAACTGATGCCTTCAATACATTTATTATACCGATAATTGTCGTTTCATTTTCAACCTTGTATGATACTGGACCGATTATCTTTGTCTTGATTACCTCTACTGCTAGATTCTCATTATCTGATTTTGTCAGATTTGTTAATCGGAGAGCCGTGAGGAATCGATTTAGATTTACCTTTTTGCCGTCAAACTCAGGTATTGTGGACGAAATTTGTCGCACATATTCCCTTGACGCTGCGGCAGAGTCTGTCATTTTGTGTTTTTGTCCCGTTAATCTTGAATTATTGGAATCGGAGCTTTCTTCCTCCAGCAATTCAGGTAGTGTTATTACCGCTGGAATTGAAAGGTCGTGAAGATCTTCTTCTTTAATTTCCGATTCAGATTCCTCTGGGCTTTCAATATCCCCATCGATTTCAGCTACTACAGGTGTGTTTAATATCGTAGGGATAGTTAAATTCAAGTTGTGTCTGGATCGGACATTCAACAAGTTCTCTCGGAGTTTGTTAAGCAATTTAACTGCCTGTGTTAAATGACTTCTTGTAAGTCTTGCTCTTTCTTTATGTATTAATTGGCGTGCTTCATTAAAGCATCCCACTAATATCTGTGCGTGTTTTTTTAGAGTGCCTTGTTGCACTTCTCTATTTCGAGTCAAGCCCTTGTATGATCTGTCGAAAGTTGTTTTAATTTCGGTATAGAAATGCGTATCAAATATTTTAAATGAACATATAATATATTTTATTTATGTATCATTATAACTTTATTTGTGCCATATAACTTTTTTTTTTTAAATAGCTTAAATCGATCTATCAAATGTTTAATTAATCTATACCAAAATGACAGAGTTTCTAATTATGCCCTTTTTGGCAAGTATACTCGCATTTCGGCTCGTCAAGCGGGCCCTTGCAGTCTTTTCTGCACACAGGATTAATATAATTATATTCCTTATATAACTTTTCATGTATTTCGTCTATCTGTTTTTTAAGTTCAACGTTAGTGTTCCATGGTTGGACATTGTTGTCCCTATAAACTGCTTTATTTAATTCCCTCAATTTTTTATTTAGGAAATTTTTCTGACCACCTCGTTTGTTGGTCTTTTTCTTAACGCCCGTGTTCTTTGTTAGGGTTACGTTATCCATTTTTTATCTTATCGTGCATCACTTGTTAATATAATTATATTGATTAAGTGCGCGTTTTAACTAGACCTTGTCTAGGTCGTTTGCCCTTTTCAGATACTTTTTCTTTAGTATCTTGTTATGCCAACTATAAATATTGAATACTAATTGTATTATTAGTATGATAGCGATTATGAATAATAGTGTCCACAAAGATTGAATATCGTCAGTGTGGTCTATTACTTTTACGTTATTTATAACGTTCGCCTTATCTTCTTTTACTTCAGGCGTATCGCTGCTCCGCCAAGACCCCATTTTGAGAAGAGCTGCCCAGAATCCCATTAAGTTTTGGGTTTGTGATACTAGTTGACAACAACAAAAAAAATTACGAAATGGGTTATCCACATACGTGGAAAGGAGCGCGAAGAATCATGAATACGTCATAGGACGGGTTAGAAAAGAGAAAAAAACCAATCACATGTATGCAAACAATTACATGTATGCTAAATAACAAAACAAAACATTATGATATCAAATCATCATTTTTATTAATTTTTTTTCATTCATTTGCTTTTGATTTTAACTTGCTTGATGATTTTATATATGTACGTATATGTAGTTTAAAATGTATTTTGGTTTCCCATTAAGACCGAGCATAATTACATTCTAAAAAAAAAAAATGTTGTTTTCATTTATATATATATCTGCCTTAATGGCTTTTTTTTTTTTTTTAATTTAATTTACCTCATTTATAGTATACATAAAATAATGATACCTGCCTTTCAAAAAAATGTTTCTAAACCCGCAGCTAAAAACTGCTTGGTCTTACAAAGTTTGTCTTAAATATACATATATAAAATAAAATATGCTATATCCGCGCTCTTTGAAGCGCTGCCGGTCCTTTTTCCGTAGCCCGACTTGGCGCGCCGGGCGGTACCGGTGCTGGCTGCACAGGCTTGTCGTCCTTCACAGTGGTTTTTTCCCCCGTAGGCGCAGGGGGCGGTTTGCCTCCCACACTTGTTTTCTTCTCGTCTGTATTTGCGGCTGTTTTCCGCCGGGATGAGGAGACTCTGTGATGGTTATAGCTGGATAATCTCGGTGTAGACGGCTATGGCCAGAGTCGTGTCGATGAGGAATCGACCAATTAAGAATGCCATGGATGTTCTCGGCCAATAATGCCGGGATGAGGAGTGTTATAGCTGGGTGGTTCCGGCGGAGACGGCGATGAGGGATTGACCAACTAAATATGCCATGGCGGAAGTTTCCTTTTGTTTCTTTTCTCTTTTTATTAAATTGCTCTTCCTTTAATTCGGTTTTTTCGTTTCTTCTCCACTTCTTGTTGTTTGCTCGCTATTCCGCCATACCACACACACTCCACACCGTTTTACCGCTTGCAATTCACCGTTTGCTATTTTCGCATTTTATGTTGTATGTCAAGTTCAATTCAGCTTCGGAGATCCGGATGTCACGGTCGCCATAAAGTAATAATGTATAACGCTTACAATTCTTTATGGGGACGACCGTCCCCGTTGATATATCTTTATTGATTAAAAATTCATATAAACATATTACAGCTAAAGCCGCGCAACTGCGCTGCCAGTAAGCCCGGCAGCGGAGCGGCTGTCTTATGTATATATTATGTACTTGGTTGCTGAGGGCAGCGCCCAAGCGGGAGAGTCACACGCGCACATTTGGTTATGCATTATTATGCTGACACTGCACTTGATCGGTCATACACTTTAGGTGCGGGATCGTATTACGTCCAGCCACTTATGCTTGGACTTTTGTTATTAAAATGACTAAGCCAAAGAGTCATAGTCCGTACAGTGTGTACTCAATATGTGCGTATACTACAAGGGGGTATCATTTTGGGGATTTTGTATTTCCTGGTAAAAAGGACTAGTTCAGTCTTCGCTGGGTTTACCCCTAGACCAGACCTTGCGGTCCAGTCCGTCAGAAACCGAAGGCTTTCGCTCATCCTGTCAAAGAGTGTCTGCGGGAATTTTCCCGTAAACGCCAAGGCGACATCATCCGCGTAGGCCACAACACGACAGCCGCCCTCTTCTATGCCCTGGAACAGTTCGTTGACCGCCACATTCCATAGGAGAGGGGAAAGGACTCCGCCCAGAGGTGTGCCTCTGTTGACTTGTCTGGAGATGGTTGATTCCCCCAGTGTTGCCTCCACAGTTCTGCTGCGCAAGATCCGGTCAATGAGACCCACCGAGTGTTGATCAATCCCCAGCTTAGTCAGTGCCGTCGTAATTGAGTCTGGGAGAATATTGTTAAAGGCGCCCTCTATATCCAGGAAGGCGACGAGTGTGAACTCCTTTTCGTGGAGCGTTTTTTCTATTATAGTTGTAACCGAATCGAGTGCTGTCTCTGTCCACCTGCCCCTTCTAAACGCGTGTTGAGATCCTGATAAGGATGATTGGGGAATATTAGTCCTAAGATGCAGACTGATGAGTCTCTCCAGCGTCTTGAGTAGAAACGAGGAGAGGCTTATCGGCCTATCCTTAGGCGTGCAATGCGATGGCTTGCCTGCCTTGGGGATGAAAACAACTTTTGAGCGGAGCCATCCGTTCGGAATGACCCCTGTATCGAGGATGATCGAGAAGATCAGACGAAGCCAGGGAGTGGATAGCTCGGCTGCGTAGCTGAGGAGGTATGCCATTTCGGACGGACCCCGCCGTGTCGGGGGGTTAGGTTGGCTGCTCTGGGAAGAGCTAGCGGGGAAATGGGCATCCAGGAGAACCCCGAAGGATTCCTCACTGGATGTCGTCCAGCTGTCGTCAGGACACTTGACGAAGCCCGGGTTGTAGGGCGTCGATGAGAGGACCTTCCTCAGCCTAGACGCCTCAGAGTAGTCCTGGATTCCTGAGCAAAAGTCGGACCAGGCCCTTCTTTTGACCTTTCTTAATTCCCTGTTGTACAGGGACAAGTTCGATTTATAGAGACACCAAGATGCGTCCGTGATGGCGCTCTTGGCTGTATTGAAGGACTGCCTCGTGGTCTTCTTGAGGCAGCTTAATTCCTTACACCACCATGGTGGCTTCTTCCCAGTCTTCCCCCCATTCTTGCTACGGGGGCAGGACCTATCTAGAGCCGTGCTACAAGCATCGGTGAAAGTTTCAACGAGACGCTCCAGCCCCTCTGGACAGAAGTCCGAGAGGGTTGGGGCTGGAGGGGGCTTAAGGATCTTACTCAGCTGGGATCTGTATTTCCCCCAGTCAGTCCTCCGGGGGTTCCGGAAAGTGACTAGGTTGAACCTATCGAAACCTAGCGTGAATTGGATATATCTATGGTCAGAGAATGAGTGCTTCTCCAGCACTCTCCACGACTTAAGGGAGTCATGCAGGGATTCAGAGAGAAGGGTGATATCAAGTACCTCCCTTCGGTTTTTGATAATAAAGGTGGGTTCGTTTCCCGAATTACCCACCAGTAGGTTAGATGAGAGGATAAAATCAAAAAGAGACTTACCCCTATCGTTGGTGTCAGTGCTGCCCCACTGATGGCGATGGGCATTTGCGTCGCACCCGATGATGAAGTCCAGGCCCAGCCTTTTGCTGTCCTCGGTGACTTGCCTCAGGGTTGGGGGGATGGGGTCCTGGTCGTGCCCCAGGTATGCGGAGCATATCCGGAGGGATCCATTTGGTCCCTCTAGACATGCTGTTAGTATATCTTCATTGCTGAAATTGGGTAGCAAAAAAAGAGTTAAGTCTTTCTTTGCGAGTATGCAGGCTCGCGATTTACCTGTTGTGGGGGCTGCGTATAGCCTATAGCCGGCTGCCCTCAACCCTTGGATTTCATCGCCACAGAACCAGGGCTCCTGGATGAGGACAGCATCGGTGCCACCTTCTGTCAGGTGGATTAGTAGAGCAGCGGAGGCTGCTTTACAGCATCTACACGCAAAGCGGACTTTGAAAACAACAACTCCAGCCAAAGTTGTTGATGCTGGGGGGGCGCTGACATGGTGAGCGCAACAGCAAAGGCATCCGCTCCAAGCCTATGGCGAATGTCGCACAAAAGGGATGGCGAAAGCTCCAGCTGATGATGTTGTTGATGGACAGACGGTGTAGGTGACGAGCACAGGTGGTGAGGGGGATGAAGAAGATGCGAGGGCCGTGGGCTTAGCCAGGGCAGCTCATTATGGGAAGGAAAGGTATGATAAAGATGATCCACAAAAACGTCGACACCAGCGGCGTCGATCACTGGGGGTTTTTTGACGGTTGAGTTGGGATTGCTGATCTTGAAAGTCCGCCCAAATCGGTAATATTTTCATCTTTATTTATCCTCTCTCTGTAGACAAACCTTTTAACCTTCACAGAGCATGGCCAAAACTGATTATTGAAGACAGTCTCATGTTGATCCGGGACACTAAGCTTGAAGTTGACAAATTTTAATGAAGAAATGTCAAGCTTGATTCAAGATAGTGTTTTAGCGTCAACTTTTAAATTAGAAGAGGCATAGTCTAAAACAGCCTCGGGCTCCGTAGTCGCATTAAACTTGCCGACATGTAGAAATTTGATGCTAGGCAAAACTTGGAGAGCATCAGAAGCGGGCGAAACTCCAACGACGGTTTTTTTATTGTTGTTATTGTTTTTCTTCTTATGACGAACGTTAATAAAGTCGTCTCTCTCAGCATTCGGAGGTCGTAGACCTTGGCCCTGGACCGACGATGAGGAAGCAGCGGCTGCATATGATTGCAAAGCTACAGTTGCATTGGCGGTTTTCGTTGGGCGAGACCTTAAGGTGACGTTGGTATGTTCAAGTGAATCGCCTTTGGAGGGAAAGGTTTCCGAAAACTTGGAATTTAGATTCTGGTACAAACGCTCCAGATCTTTTATTTTAGAATCAAGCTCATCGATTTTTGAATGGGAGTCATTGGCAAATACACAGCCATCGCACTGCCACAGAATGTTAGGATTTAGTAAGAGTTTGATCGCATCAGCAGGCAAATCAACGCAGGCACTATGAAATACCCGACGGCAAAGAGAGGCGCATCGAACACCCTCCGTGCAGCGGAGCTGGG
This sequence comes from Drosophila aff. chauvacae BK-2020, assembly GCA_018903765.1. NCBI lineage: Eukaryota > Metazoa > Arthropoda > Insecta > Diptera > Drosophilidae > Drosophila > Drosophila aff. chauvacae BK-2020. The sequence goes on along the minus strand of JAEIGO010000863.1, from coordinate 661,642 downwards.
CTGCCGAAACTTCTGCATTACACTCGGCACACAACATACGAAGAATAGCATGATTGAACGCTTTGAAGGATAGGTGGCGCCTGATATATATATATTCCTATGACACCTATATGATTTAGTGGTCCGATTTTGATAAAATTAAAGCCGAAATTCTAAAATATTACAGAATGGCCATGTCTAGAATTTTATGAACATATGTTGAAAATGGGCAAAATTCGATTTTTTTTTCCTAAAAATTTATCGATCGGTCCTATGGCAGCTATATTATATAGTCGTCCGATCCCGTTCCGACATATATAGTAGTGAGAGCATATAGAAGACTATGTGTAAAGTTTAAAAAGATAGCTTCAAAACTGAGGGACTAGTTTGCGTAGAAACGAACGGACAGACGGACATGGCTACATCGACTTAGCTGTTGATACTGATCAAGAATATATATACTTTATAGAGTCGGAAATGTCTCCTTCACTGCGTTGCAAACTGCTGACTAAAATTATAATATCCTGCAAGGGTATAAAAAGGGTGGGAAAGAATGTGAAGTGCTTCCCCAAAATGTTTGGGTTTTTTCGGATTTTTGTGGGTCTTTGTGTAGACTAACTGAGTCTTAAGAATCACTTCTAATTTGTTATTTGAACGATTCGGAGTAAAACAAAATTTTAAAACCAATAATTAAAAAGTGCAAAATCCAAACGTGCAAAATCCAAAAATGCAAAATAAAGTTTTTAAAAATAAAATATTTAAAAACAACAAAAGCCAAAGCTTTAACAAAATCTAAACTAAACAAATTTAAATCATCTAAAGAACGAAACAAAAAACCAAAATGTACGCCAACATCAACAACAACTTTATCAACAATATGTAAGGAATTTACTAGAACTCCTGCTATGAACAACTGGCTGCCAATATCCAATGGCATCACCATGTTCGTACAGAACAACATAAATATTCTGCTGTCAAACCACTAAATGGACAAATTAAAAAAATTACCGTCGGCTATAAGGGACGTATTCTTCAATATATATACATGAACGAGGGAGCAGCTCTTAGGATTCCGCGTGAATTCCTAAATGAAGCGGGCCAAGCGCTGCTCCCTCATATTGAAAGAGTCATATTTACACATATTTCGTCAAAAATAAATTTCGAGTTATTTGCGGAATACAATTTGATGAAGAATGATGAAATTTAAGTCGAAGTAAAATCTTTCCAGAGCATGATGTGTCTGGCTACGATCTCGACAAATTTAATGGATTTATATGTATGATGCCTACACAACGGATATAATAACAAAAATGGATGAATTCCAAGAAGACGGAAGTGGATGGAAACTAACACAAATAATAAGAGTAGAAGTGAACATGCTCCAATGTGTTTCTCTAAAAGGGTCGGAGTATTTCGATCTACCCACACCTCTGAAAAAGCGTAAAGCGTGTACAATGTACAAAACAAGGATGTTTACTGCTTCAAGTGGGCAATTGTCTCAGCACTTGACGCAAAAGAAAAGGGAGAACGCTGCAATTTCTATGGAGTGGATATTAAATCTCCGATTTTCCAAACCAGCAACGGAATCACATTGGACTTCACAGGAATATCGTTTCCAATGCAGCTGAAACAAATAAATGCTTTCATTGAGAAAAATCAGCATATCAGCATTCATTTATTTGGATTTGATGAGGTAAATTACAACGTTTTCGGACCTCTTTTCTCAAATGGAACGGAGAAGACAAAAGACATAAATTTGCAAAGTTCGCAAAAAATGTCTCTTTTAATCAACAAGTGAGGAAAGGGCCAAACGTCATGGAGAAAGATGCAGCAACATCGTGATTGAACAGCCCAAGGAAGGAGAAACAGAGCTGAAATTCAAAAATATTCATCGCCAGCTGGAGGTCCCATTTTCAGTGTATGCTGAACTCGAACATGAGTCGATAGATGTAAGTGAAAAAACAAAAAAAGGCAAAAAGTAAAAAAAAAAAAAAAGCTTTCTCTCTTCCAAGTGAACGGACGTGTTTTTTTTCTTGCGCTCTCGTTTTGTGTTAATTTTTGCATTAAAACAACCGGAGTTTTATTTAAATCTTCTACTTTGTGATGAATAAAGTTCCCGTTAACTTCGTATGCATGCAGCTATTCTGTTTTGTGTATTTAATTGTTATTATTTTCACAATTTAGTTGTTCTGCATTCCTCTTTGTGCCTTCTCAGTTTAGTTTGCGCCGTCGCGACAGCTAAACGTTAAGCTCGCTCCCACGCTCACCCGTTTACCCGCTCTCTCGTTCTTCCGCTCTCTCGGTGCAGCTGCACGGTTATTATCCCTTCCTACGTAAAGGTACAGTGGTAAGTCCCTAGAAAGGCAATTTCTGCAACTGATCTAACAGTCGGTTGCTGGCTGTGCGAAAACATTGTGCATGCCAAATGCATTGGTGTTGTCGCTCGGGCGGTGGACGATGTAAGAAGAAACATCGGTCTGCGTTACTGCTGTGAGGCCTGTCGCGAGGTTAAAAGAAAGATGATGTCTTTTATGCGGCAGACCAAGGGCGGGCGAGTTTTCGTAAAACTCATGATATGCTCTTGGCGCTGGATACTCAATGCGGCGCACTCCCAACAGCACCCTCTTTCGACACTGCCCTCGACCTCAGAATTAAGTCAAAGAGATCGAGTGGTAAAAAAGATCCGGTATCCGAACGAGTTGCGGGAGTGACCGTTCCCCCGATGATTTCCCTATTGACCCCTCAAAGCCCCGTTAATTTACCTGCTCAGGGTATCAGGCCCGGACTACCGGCCGATATCGGCCGAAAGCCCTTGTAGTAATACCACCTACGAAACAGATATTTGTTTCGCGGCTCTCCCCTGCTCAGACATCGGAAGATGTTATTGCCTTTATCCAAGGCAAAACTAGAGCTGAAAAAATACAAATAAAGGTGGAAAAATTCAAATTTTCTTATGCTAGGAATATTTTATCTTTTAAAATAAATGTCCCGAATGAACTCTTTGAAACAATATGCTCTACCAAATTCTGGCCTGAATATGTGGTCGTCAAAGAGTTCGAAGCTAAGAAAAATAAAGCTAAGAAAAATATCTCCTATCAGAATGCATCTATCAAATATCCTATCAAATTGTATTCTGATAGTCTCTGGTTTGCATCCCAGGTTATTGTGTTCACAGAGACCTGGTTCTGAGCTCCGGAGCTTTCCCAGCTGTGTTCACGATATATCGGCTGGATCGGCCTATCAGACGTGGGGGTGGTGTCCTCATAGCGGTTGACTCCACTCTCGCGTCGGAATTAATAACTTTCGAGGAGTGCGATGTTGAATTCCTCTGTGTGAAGCTATCAGTCAATGGTAGCTCCATTTTTATTACCTGTTCCTACATTCCTCCTTTGTCCGAACTTCCTATTTATTGGAACCATCTTTCCGCTATCCAAACGGTTTCCAACCGACTTTCGAATAAGAATCATTTAGTAGTTCTCTGTGATTTTAATGTCCCAGGGGCTATTTGGTCCTCAAATAATTCTACTAATATACTTTTCACCTTTTTATTGCTGGCTTGCTCGACATCTCGCTGTCTCAAGTCAACCATGTACGAAATTCCCTAGAGCGCTTGCTTGATCTCTGTTTTGTCTCAGATCCGGTAAGAGTCAGTTTAGCCAAGGTGGGCGCCGTTGACGCTTCCCGAAGATCCCTATCATCCTACATTCGACGTGACTCCCGACATTGGGACTGACTTACAGAATATATCAGACTGTCCAGAGGAATTACTTCCTCAACTTCCACTGACTCCAAGCAGACTTATTCTTACATCATGCCTAAATCGAACTTTATTTTCAGTCCTACTTTAGACGAAAGCTCTATTCTTTCAGATCTTCATCGCGCTAAACCCGTTTATTCGCCAGGTCCCGACGGTATACCTGGCTGTGTGCTTAGGTATTGTGCCGACGCCCTGTGCAATCCTCTTCTAAAATTGTTTACCAGAAATAAATAAATAATAAACAATAATAAACTGTAAATAATAATAATAAATAAAATAACAATAAATAATAATAATAACCCATAATAATAAACTGTAAATAAATAAAATGACAAATAATAATAATAACCCATAATAATAAAAACCCATAAAACAGCCACCCGGTGATAAAGAAGTTCAAATTCGAACAAGGCGCGCGCGCGCGCCCAACCAAGCGAAGGGGCACTCTAAACCCGAGCGCCGGCCACACTAAGTCGGGCAAATCCACGGCCCGAGCGGGCACACTAAACCCAGCCAAGCGCTATATAAAGCGGGCGGCTGGCCTCAGATTCTTCATTCAGTGGTCGGAGTCGACCAAGGTGGAAGTCACCAGCCAGCAGCAACAAGGCGGCCAAACCAGGATTAGGATCCCAGTGGTAACTATTAATAGCCAGGAGTAAGTCTATAACAACCTTTACGTATTCTGCCGACTTCAGGGTACTGCTTTAACAACCTTTACGTATTCCGCCGACTTCAGGGTCCTGCTTTAACAACATTTACATATTCTGCCGACTTCAGGGTCCTGCTTTAACAACATTTACGTATTCCGCCGACTTCAGGGTCCTGCTTTAACAACCTTTCCGTATTCTGCCGACTTCAGGGTCCCTTAACAACAACATTTACTTCTCTCCGCCGACTTCAGGGTCCTATAATATTCTCTCCGCCGACTTCAGGGTCCTATAACACGTCTCTCCGCCGACTTCAGGGTCCTATAATACTTCTCTCCGCCGACATCAGGGTCCTATAATACGTCTCTCCGCCGACTTCAGGGTCCTATAATACTTCTCTCCGCCGACTTCAGGGTCCTATAATACTTCTCTCCGCCGACTTCAGGGTCCTATAATATTTCTCTCCGCCGACTTCAGGGTCCTATAACACTTCTCTCCGCCGACTTCAGGGTCCTATAATAAGTCTCTCCGCCGACTTCAGGGTCCTATAATACTTCTCTCCGCCGACGTCAGGGTCCTATAATACTCCTCTCCGCTGACTTCAGGGTCCGCACCCGTAGGTAGGTTAAAGTGGTGAGGCTCTCCACGAGCCTCCAATTAGAGCTGAGCTCCGTTTTGATCCACACCCTCTGTTTTTCGGTTGTAGCTGGTCATGCTCAGCACCAACCCGAATCGTTAAGAAAAGCAAGGATAGCTGCAATCTTACGCTTCCCTACTTCTCTCAGCGATTCTAGCTGGAAGGCACCGAAATGACGCATTCTCCTGTTGTTCAAAGCTGGACAGTGACAGAGCAGGTGCTCTGGTGTCTCCTGTTCTGCTTGTTCCTTGCAGCTTCTGCAGCTTGTGTTATACGGCAGCCCCATCTTCATTGCATGCGATCCTATCGCCCAATGACCGGTAGAGACAGCTGTTATCCTACTGATATCCTTTTTACTATGGGATATCAGTTCTATAGTACGTTTGCTGTCGAAGTTCGGCCAACATAGCTTCGTTCTTCGGTTTTGGCTCGTCCTTGACCATTCTTTGGTGGCCTGACCTTTGAAATAGTCATGGATCTTAGACTGTACCGCTTTCAGCGATATTAGAGTATCTTTAGTGTTGCTACGCTCGGCTGAGCCCTTGCGGGCTAGCTCATCTGCCTTTTCATTTCCTGGTATGTCGTTGTGTCCTGGCACCCAGGTTATTCTAACGTCGTTGTGTTCAGCAAGCTCGTTTAAAGCTGCCTTACACTCCGACACTAACTGCGAGTTTGTCTTGACCGCTGCTAGGGCTTTGATAGCCGCTTGGCTATCCGAGTAGATCCTCACTTTGGTTTTGCTAAGGCCTCGCTGATTGGATAGTCTGGCTGCCTCCAATACAGCGAGTACCTCAGTCTGAAAGACTGTCGCTGATGCTGGGAGACTGAAAGTCGATTCAATCCCCCAGCTCTCAGCGAAGATCCCAGCCCCCACACCACAGCTCATCTTGGAGCCATCGGTGTAGAGCGATACCTCATCTTGTTCGGTTACTCTGCCTCTAGTCCATTCCTCCCTTGTCGGGTAGGAATCTAATTTCGTTGCCGAATCTAATTTCGGTTGTCATGTAGTCCGTGTTTTTGTCTATTAACGACGTATTCTCCTATACTTCCCAGGGATTCAACGGAGCCTGTTCCAGCCAGACGAGAGAGGCCACACCCACAGACGCGGACACCTGACACGAGAAGCTTCGCCCACGGACTCGGACGCTAGTCGAGGAACGCCCTCCGTGGACAACCGGTCACACCGCCCGTCTTCATATCCTATTGTATTACAATCTGGCGAGAAACCAATAAACCTTGTATATATAAGCCTAGTTAAGGTTAAACTCTGCGCGTTCTCACTGGGACTCGGGTCGGGGATTCCTTTTCTAGCACCACTATCCGGAGGCCGTCAGCCAATGGGCAGACAGGGGGAAAAACGGGTGAGCAATCACCTGCCGTAACTGTCTGCACCACTGGAAGTGCGACTATACTCTCCCCGTGAGGGCGGCTGGAAGCAGGTCCCAGTATGTCATGTCTCTGCTGAGGATGCTGACAAATGGTAGTCGGGCGGGGAGAAGAAAACTCCTGCCCAAAAAATTACCCCAATCCAAGGTGGAACAGCATATGCCGAGGGATGCGTGTCCGGGGGGTGCTTGGACATTAATATGCGGACTCTGGTGGACCGGCCGACCCATCAGTTTTAACTAGGCTTACCACGGTATGCGGGCTCTACCGTGGCGGACCATCCCCATCCCAGCATACTCGTGGGACCAAAATTATGAATCACAATAACAAAAACAAAACCGTAGGTGGTCGTCAGACCTTAAAGTCGGCAGGGGGTGTACCCCCCTCAAAACCCAACTCGAAGACGCTTTGCGGTCGAGTGTGCAAGAAGGAGGAGGAGAGCTCTTCAGAGCGCCTTTATCCGGGGACCAGCGCTACTGGTAAGGGCGAACCGATGGGCCCGCCGAGCAGCGTGATCGGGGGCAAGTCCCTCGACGTGACTGCAGGCGGCTCCAAAGGCAACCCCTCCCCAGGAAGCACGGCCCAAACGCAACAGAGGAAGAAGCCGCTCTACCATGAGCGGAGAAGAGCGGCCTTCATCCTCTCCCGAGCCAACCCAGCCATGGAGGCAGACCCGGAGCAAGCGGGTCTCATAAAATGGGCTAAAGGTATACTGCCTGACTTCCAGCCTGAGAAGGCGGGGAGGGCGGTTGCCCCCAAAGCCCCCCAAAGCCCAGCAAGCCAGCACCGACGCGGGCAGGAGCACCGCCAAACGCCAGCGGTCTGCGGACGTACAACCGCCGCAGCCGAAGCGTTCCAAGGTGCAGCCTCAGCGGTCCTTCGCCGAGGTTACTAAGGGAAAGATCCTGATTGGAGTGGTGGACGAGGGCTCCAGTGACGGACACATCCCGAGGGACCAGTGGCGGTGGATCGTTGGGGAACTGCACAATAGGTTCGTGGAGGAGCTGTTGGCGTCAGGTGGGGCACTGCCCCGTTGTGAGGATGCCGGCTGGCATCAAGGAGGCGTGAAGGTGATCGCGTGCGAAGACACAGCGTCGGTCACCTTCTATAAGAGAGCGATCGCGGGATTGGGAGAAGTGTTCCCAGGCGCGAAGCTCGCGGCTGTCGACTGGGACAAGATCCCCAGCAAGCCTAGAGCGAGGGCGTGGCTTACGCACAAGCCGGCAGAGCCTGAGAAGATTCTCAAGCTTCTGCAGCTGAGTAATCCCGACCTCCCCTCCTCTGATTGGCGAGTAGCCAAGGTTGAGGAGGCCGTTGGTCCGAGGCGCCAGGTTGTCCTGACTCTCAATGAGGGGACAGTCGAGGCTCTGAAAGAAACGGGGAGCACTCAGATACGGCTTCGAGAGCGTAGCCGTCCGTATCTATAAGGCAGACGCAAAGCCGGGCCTTAAAGAGGAGGATCCCGATATAGAGGGACCTCTCATAGAGGAGGCGCCCCAAGGATTGTCCGACGAGGAGGACATCCTGGAGGGGTACGTCTCCGAGGAGAGCGAGCTCGCGAGGGGCTTGAGCGGAGTCGGGATGTCCGAGGAGGAGGACGGGTTGGACGAGCCGACCTCGGACGCCGACATCACTGTGGTGGAGGTCAAGCAGCAAAATGTCGTTGACGTTCCTGCAGATCAACCTCCACCACAGTAAGGCAGCTTCCGCTGCTCTACTCGACCACCTGGCGGAAGGTGGCACCGACGCTGTCCTCATACAGGAGCCCTGGATCTGTGGCGACAGAATCCTGGGGCTGAGGGCAGCCGGCTATAGGCTGTACGCGGCCTCTACAACAGGTAAAACGCGAGCCTGCATACTCGCTAAGAAGGACTTAACCCTTTTTATGCTTCCTATTTTCAGCAATGAAGACTTCCTAACAGCATGTCTAGAGGGACCAAATGGATCCCTCCGGATATGCTCCGCATACCTGGGGCACGATCAGGACCCCATCCCCCCAACCCTGAGGCAAGTCACCGAGGACAGCAAAAAGCTGGGCGTGGACTTGATCATCGGGTGCGACGCCAATGCCCATCACCATCAGTGGGGCAGCACTGACACCAACGACAGGGGTGAGTCTCTTTTTGATTTTATCCTCGTATCCAATTTACTGGTGGGAAACTCGGGGAACGAACCCACCTTCATCATCAAAAATCGCAGGGAGGTACTAGATATCACCCTTCTCTCTGAATCTCTTAGGGATACTCTTAAGTCGTGGAGGGTGCTGGAGAAACACTCCTTCTCCGACCACAGGTACATCCAATTCACGCTGGGCTTCGATAGATTCAACCCGGTCACTTTTCGGAACCCCCGAAGGACTGACTGGGTGAAATATAGATCCCAGTTGAATAAGATCCTAAAACCCCCTCCAACCCCAACCAACCTGGACTACAGTCCAGAGGGGTTGGAGCGCCTTGTTAAAACCTTTACCGATGCTTGTAGCACGGCTCTGGATAGGTCCTGTCCCCGTAGTAGGAATGGGGGGAAGACTGGGAAGAAGCCACCGTGGTGGTGCAAAGAATTAGGTAGCCTCAAGAAGACCACGAGGCAGTCCTTCAACCAAGCCAAGAGCGACAATACGGACGCATCGTGGCGCTCATACAAAACAAATTTGGCCCTATATAACAGGGAATTAAGAAAGGCCAAAAGAAGGGCCTGGTCCGACTTTTGCTCAGGAATCCAGGACTACTCAGAGGCGTCTAGGCTGCGGAAGGTCCTATCGACGACGCCCACCAACCCGGGCTTTGTCAAGCGTCCTGATGACAGCTGGACGAACTCTAGTGAGGAAACTCTCGGAGTTCTCCTGGATGCTCACTTTCCTGCTAGCTCGTCTCAGAGCAGTCCGCCTAACCCCCCGACACGGCGGGGTCCGTCCGAAATGGACTACCTTCTTAGCGATAGGAACATCAAATGGGCAATAAACAGTTTCAGCCCATATAAGTCCCCAGGGGTGGATGGCATCATTCCTGCACAGCTTAGCTGCGCAGCCGATCTATCCACTTCCTGGCTTCGACTGATCTTCTCGATCATTCTCGACACAGGGGTCATTCCAAGTGAATGGCTCCGCTCAAAAGTCGTCTTCATCCCCAAGGCAGGCAAGCCATCGCATTGCACGCCGAAGGACTACAGACCGATTAGTCTCTCCTCGTTTCTACTCAAGACGTTGGAGAGACTCATTGGTCTGCATCTCAGAACTAACATTCCCCAATCATCCCTATCTGGATGCCAACATGCGTATAGGAGAGGCAGATCGACAGAGACAGCACTCCATTCGCTTACCACTTTAATAGAAAAATCGCTCCACGAAAAGGAGTTCACACTTGTCGCCTTCCTAGATATTGAGGGCGCTTTCAACAACATCCTTCCAGGCTCAATCACGACGGCGCTGACTAAGCTGGAAATTGACCAACACACAGTGGGTCTCATTGACCGGATACTGCGCAGCAGAACGGTTGAGGCAACACTGGAGGGGTCAACCATCTCCAGACAAGTCAACAGAGGCACACCCCAAGGCGGAGTCCTCTCCCCTCTCCTATGGAATGTAGCGGTTAACGAGCTGCTACAGGGCATAGAGGAGGGTGGCTGTCGTGTTGTGGCCTATGCGGACGATGTTGCCTTGGCGTTCACGGGAAAATTCCCGCAAACCCTTTGCGATAGGATGAGCAACAGCCTTCGGTTTCTGGCGGATTGGACTGCCAGATGCGGACTGGGTGTAAACCCAGCGAAGACTGAACTAGTCCTTTTTACCAGAAAATACAAAATCCCCAATATGGTACCCCCCAAGCTCTGCGGGATGCCCCTACCCCTTAAATATCAGGCCAAGTATCTTGGTCTCATCTTAGACAGGAAACTCGATTGGTCCCTTAACACGGACGAAAGGGCCAAAAAGGCCACAATCGCGCTCTATACCTGCCGTAAGGCTATCGGGCTAAAATGGGGAATGACCCCAAAAATAGTCCGCTGGCTGTACACGGCCATTATCAGCCCGATACTCCTATATGGAGTGGCAATCTGGTGGCCAGCTCTAAAGCGGTCCACCTGCCTGGGCAAGCTTAGGAAAATCCAACGCATGGCTGAGATCTGTATGACAGGCGGCCTGCGCACGACTCCTGGAGACGCCTTGGACGTTCTCCTGGACATCCTCCCAATTGAAATAATGGGAGAGATGACCGCGGCACTCTCAGCACTAAGGCTGAATGGCGCGGGTTTGTGGAGAAGGACGAGTTTCGGACACACGAATCTCGACTCTGCTTCACACCTTATTGAGGGAACACTGACTACTGTGTCCCCGCGGAACACCCAATCACACCCTTCCAAGTTTCCATTCCCGATAGAACGGAATGGAATCAAGGACCACCTGGACCACTAGGGTCCCTTCACATTTATACGGATGGCTCTAAATTGGGCGGCCGGGTGGGAGGAGGTATATTCTCTGAACACCTGGGATTAAGCGTCTCTTTTAGGCTACCCGACCACTGTAGCGTCTTTCAGGCGGAAGTTTACGCCATCAAAGAGGCCCTTCATCAGCTCCCTTCAATCGGGGCTGGCGCCTCTATTTGCATATTCTCGGACAGTCAGGCTGCCCTGAAGTCACTTGAAGCTATCTCTTCAAACACGAAGACCATCAACGACTGCCGCAAATCTCTTCACGAGATGGCGGAGCAGTACGACCTCCACCTCATCTGGGTCCCAGGACATAGGGACATCGAGGGTAACTGCGCTGCCGATGAGCTGGCCCGGCAAGGTACAACCTCCCCTCTCCAACCGGAGAGGGAGTTAGTTGACATGCCCTTGGCCACTAGCAGACTACTGTGCAAGGAGCACTTCCACCTTCTCGCGGACAGGAAATGGGAAAACCTAACCTCCTGCCGCCATGCTAGAATGATCTGGCCACGCCGATCAGCAAAACGCTCCAAGGAGCTACTGTCACTAAGCAGGGAAAGCTGCGCCCTTGCCATTAGGGCTCTTACTGGTCACTGGCTGCTTGGAACGCATGCGTCCAGGTTGCGGGTGCACCACAATGACTTCTGCAGAAGCTGTAGAGATGAGGAGGAGGAGGAGACCGTTCTCCACCTCCTCTGTCACTGCCCGGCACTAAGCAGACGAAGACTGCAGTACCTGGGCTGTTTCACCCTTTTAGATCTCGCCGATCTAGGCGGAACATCACCGAGGCAGATAACCCGGTTCATCCAAGGATCGGGTTGGTCCTCTCTCACGTAGGTCCTTGCCCATGAGCTCCTGCAGCGGACAGGGGATCTAGCCTATGCGGCATCACAAGGAGCCTCCTTAGGCTCAAGTGGATGGCCCGGCTCTATGCCGGGCTAATCACCGCCCTAACCTAACCACTATCCGGAACCAAATAAATGTCCTGGATGACCCTGGCCAGCCCTGACTACCCGAGGCACGACCGAACGTCACAACTTTTCGAGAAAATCATTACTCCACATTTGCAGCACCTGTGCAGATCAATTATTTCTCCATGTCAGCATGGATTTTTAAAGCGTAGATCAACGACAACCAATCTTTTAGAGTTCACTTCCTTCTTAGTTAGGGGCTTCCATAAGGGCTTTCAGACAGACGTAATCTATACTGATTTCAGTAAAGCATTTGATTCTGTCAACCAATCTCTTCTTGCTCGGAAACTCGATCTAATGGGATTTCCGGTTGATCTTCTTAGTTGGATCTCAAGTTATCGAATGACAGAGCGCTCTTTAAAAATTCGTTATCTAATGTTCTCAGGGTTTCTTCTGGCGTCCCGCAAGGGAGCCATTTGGGTCCCCTGTTGTTTACATTATTTATCAACGACCTGCCCAAAGTTCTGCCAAACTCCTGGGTACTTATGTACGCGGACGACGTCAAACTCTGCGTGCAATATAAGGACGCTTCCTTCCAGTCTGATAAACGACTCTAAATGCAAGCTAATGATTTTCTCTCGTGTCGCTCCCAAGCTCGCGACTTACATACTAAACTGCTGCTCTTCGGAAAGAATTAATATAGTCGATGATTTGGGTGTCCGACTGGACCCCAAACTTGACTTTATCGATCATTTTTCGTGCATGGTGAATAAAGCCAGAGGTGTGCTTGGTTTCATTAAACGGTGGTCAAAAGAATTCAATGACCCTTATGTTACATAATCCCTATATATTTTTTAGTTCGTCCTATCTTAGAATATGGATCTTGCGTCTGAAACCCTTAGTATGGGGTTCACAGTAAACGCATTGAGTCAATTCAGCAGAACTTTTTGCTTTTCGCTTTAAGCTGTTTGAACTGGACTGCGTATGGCTAAAAAATGGAGACGAAGCCCTCGCGGTACGGTACGATAGCCCCCATTATCCCGGTACGCCTCTTCTGCTCCGTTCCTCCTCCCGGAGTCTGGTCAAAACCGTCGCAGCATAATTGCTCACCGCCTGCCAATTGGCATTGCTGACGAGCATCATTTCGACCAGGTTGTCCACGCTGATCTGGTCGCCTAGGATCTCCTCCAGTCGCCTCCTCTCGCTCTCGAATTGCCCGCAAATGAACATTACGTGCTCCGCGGTCTCCTCTGAGCCGTCTGCACACCAAACGCAGGCAGCGCTGTCCTCATGCCCGCGCGTGTGGAGGTACCCTCTGAAGCACCCTAGGCCGCTCAGGACTTGGGTCAGGAAGAAGTTTACCTGGCCGTGCTTTCTGCCGGTCCACGGCTCGAGCCTGGGAATAAGCCGGTGGGTCCACCGTCCCTTTGTCGATGACTTCCATCGGGTTTGCCAGGTTTGGAGGGTGTCGGAATTCGCTGAAGAGCGTGCCAGCTTCTTCTCCGCCGATGGGAGTGCTCTACCGTGCAACCGCCCAAATAGGGTGGCCTGTTCCTTGGCCAGGAGATCCAAGGGGGGGTCCCGGCTAGGACCAGTGCCGCCTGGTCAGACACTGATCGGAAAGCGCTGCATATACGCAGAGCGGCGAGCCGGTGCGTCGCGTTCATTCCGCGGCTGTACGAGGGCGTCGCCATGGCGTGCGCCCAGACCGGGGCAGCGTACAACAAGGTTGCTCTCGTCACGCTCGTTAGGAAAAGTCTACTTCCTTGTTTAGGGCCTCTGCGGTTCAGCATGATCCGAGACAGCGCCCGGAAGGATGTAGCCGCCTTGGCACTGGCATAAGCGAGGTGCTCACTGAACGACAGCCTTGTATCCAGCATGACTCCAAAGTATTTGATCGCTCTGGACGATCTGATCGATGAGCCGCCCACCTCGATGGTTGCAGTTTCGACCTTCTTTCTGCTGCTTACCAGTACGGCTTCCGTCTTATGTGGCGCTAGCTGCAGGCCTACGCTCCACAGCCATGAGCTGATGGCCACGATGCACGAGTTGCAGGTCTCTTCGGCACGAGATAGCACCTTATCCACGACGACCACCGCAATGTCGTCGGCGAAGCCCACGAGCTCGGACCGACCGGGCAGTGAGAGGCGCAGTACTCCGTCGTACATCGCATTCCATAGTAGCGGTGCTAGTACGGAACCTTGAGGTACGCCGCAGGAGAGCTCAACCGACTCCACGCCGTCGGAGGTGGAAAACTCCAACGTTTGGTCCTCGAAGTAGCTGCTCATCGTCTTTAGGAGGTCTGGGGGGACTCCGAAGCTGGATAAAGCCTCCATGATGCAGCTCCATCTCGTGTTGAAGGCGTTGCGTACATCCAGCGTTACCACAAGGCAGTACTTTTTCGAGCCGCCTTTCCACCTCTTTCCGGCTATTGCCGACCTGGCGATGTCTACCACCTTGGAGATGGCATCGACAGTGGATTTCGCCGTACGGAAGCCAAACTGCACGGCCGAGAGGTCGCCAGCTGCTCGGATCGCCTCCTCTAGGCGCGTTCCTATTAGGTGCTCGAGCACCTTTCCGGCTCCGTCGATGAGGCAGATTGGTCTGAAAGAAGCCGGGTCGTCCGGCGGCTTTCCGGGCTTCGGCAATAGAACCAGCCTCTGCAACTTCCATCTGGGCGGGAACACGCCCTCTGCTAAACATCTGCTGGACTGCCTCGCAAAGAGATCAGTCCGACACGACAGTGCGAGCTTCAGGGCCTTATTGGGTATATTGTCGGGGCCAGCGGCCTTCGACGTCTTTACCCTTGCGGCCGCCTCCTGAATCTCATGTGCCGTGACCGGGGCAAAACATGCCAGGGAGTCACCGGCGTCGGGGAATGTTGGGACGTCCATCGATGGGAACAGGTGTTCCACGATCCGCTTTAGGCTCTCCGGCGCGAGCGGCGCAAGATTGCCCGGGCAGTTTATACGCTTGACGACCGTTTTGTAAGCGCTGCCCAACGGGTCGCGGTCCGCCGAGTCGCAAAGTTCAAGAAAACACTTGGATTTGCTCGCCCGAATAGCAGCCTTAAGTGCTCTACGACAGGTCTGGTACTCCCGCCTTTTGTCTAGAAGGGAGGTGGTAGCATACGACCGCTGGTAGCGTCGCCTGGAACGGACGCAGTCTCTCCGCGCGTCGGCTATCGACTGATTCCACCAAAACACCGGCTCGCGGTGGCGGCTAGGGGGACTCCTGACTTGCATGCAGTCATTGCAGACCGCCTGGAGCTGCCGCATGGCATCTTCAGCCATCTGCTCAGCGGAGCCAGAGACATCCAGTCTCTCCATGCCCTCCGAGAACAGCTGTACATCCAGTGTGTCGGCCCTGTAGCTCCTCGCCGGTCTCGAGTGGGACCGTGGAGCAGGCGTCATGTGGGGGGCCAGGTTGGTGAATATGGCGGCATGGTCGCTGGCTGTGTATATCTCGCTGAGCTCCCATACGCACTGGGTGGCTCTGGAGCCGCTCACAAATGTAAGGTCGACCACTGAGCCAGCACCGATCCGGGAGAACGTGTGTTGCCCCCCCGAATTAGGGAGCGCAACATCAAGCATGGCAAAGGCCTCCAACAGCGACCTGCCTCTGGCGTTGGTGTAGGTGCTGCACCAGTCCACGGCCCAGGCATTAAAGTCGCCCGCGATCAAAACCGGGTGACGGCCCCTGGCATCGGTGGCCAGTCGGTCCACCCTGACGCAGAACTCCGCCAGCGATAGGCTCGGAGCGAGGTAGACACTGTATACCCACCAGTGGCCTACTTTCGCTCTGACGAACCCGCTCGAAGCGAGTACCTGGGAGAGCCGGGTAGCTCCTGGGCCGCACGTCCAGAGGGCGGCTTGCCCGAGCTGTCGGCCGCCCAGTTAGGGCTCGTCCCGACCTTGTAAGGCTCGCTGAGCACAGCGAGATCAGCGCCGCACTCCCTCGATGACTGCGACAGCAGGTCTTGTGCTGCCGCACAGTGGTTCAGGTTTAACTGAATCACCTTCATGCCCTTGGTACGAAAGCCGCTCCGGCGGACGCTATCAGTGGGCAACTGCGGCTGCTAGCCTGGTGGTTGACGTCCTTCAACTTCTTATTGACGCACCTGAAGCAACGCACTGGGTTAGTGCACGTTGCAATTTTGTGCCCTTCTTGCCCGCACTTAAAGCAGGACTTACTTCTGTCCACCGGACTCTTGCACCTGCTGGCGATGTGGCCCACCTCCAAGCATTTAAAACACTTCGGGCGGGAATCCACTTCCTTGATCGGGCACTTGCACCACCCGATCTTCACCTTGCCCAACGCCGTGAGCAGGTTCGCCAAGTTGGTCGGCACTGAGACCGTCGCGATCTGGGTCTTGAAGCGACCGGCTCTGAAGCTCCTGACTGCCACCGAATTGATCGGGAGTCCTGCCTGCTCGGAGAGCGCTTCAGAGAGTTCCTCGCCGGAGGCTAGCTCATCCAGGTCTCGCACGACGAATAGAGACTGGGGCGTGGCTGCTCGGATGGAGATCCTGTCCCCCAGCACACTGCCGATGTCCTCCATGAGCTTCTTGACGTCATATTCTACGCCAGTTAGCTCCAGCAGGAGGTCCCCTTTGGCCGTCCTTCTGGTCGTGGAGACCATCTCGGCTATCGCCTTCATCCTGGCGTCCTGGGAGCGAGTCATCAGGCACAGAATCTCGCCGTAAGAAGACTCCGGAGAAGGGCTGAGGATCAGTGCGTCTCGTCTCGTCCGCTGACGTCGTGTTGGGCGCTTGCTCCGTTCGGGGCCCGTCCGGTTGACCCCTCTTGGGTTACTCCCTGGCATGGCGCGCTGGGTCGCGGCTACCAGCCGTTCATTGCGGCCGGCAGCACTCGTCACCGCAGAGTAGCTTGGCTTCTTGGGGTTGGCTCGGAGCGTGGGAGACGTTTGGCAGCCCATCTCCGATTAGGTGCTCTTCGTGGGACTCCTCGGGGTTTCCTGGCAAGCCCTGTGCGCGGTCTCCTTGGTGCAGGTGTCTCCGTACCTGCCAGCTGGAGCTCCTCCAGTCTGGCGAGTGCGTTCCTCATCGACTGGTTTACACCCCATGCCTTCTTGTCCTTAATCTTAAAGAGAAGGTCGTCCAGGATAACGCCCATCTCCTCCAGTTGGGGCGCGAGAGCTTTGGCCTTTTTGGTCGGGTGCGCAAAGCCGGTAGGGCTAGGGGAGTCCCTGACCCTTTTCGGGGTAGCGGAATCTGCCTCAGTTTCGGTACCTGAGGGATTTCGGGCTGGCTTCCGTGCTAACGCGGGCGTTGGCGGGGCGCCTCCAGGAGGCGTTCGATGAAGCATAGAGCCTTTTTGAAAGGCTTTCAGCTCAGTGTCGCTTCGGCCAAGTGGGCCGCCGGCGGTGCCATGGCGGGTGGAATACAGGTTAGGGCCTCCAGAATCTGTGCCATAGCCGCGGCGTTAACCGCTACAAATCTTAGGTTTGGCTGTTTTACCGCCTTCCCGGAGGAGCACCCTGGAAGCACAACCTCACCGCTTGACGCCACAAACAAACTGGGTGTCAGATGAGCCACTTGAATGTACTGATCGTAGTGCATCAACGTCCAGTAAAAGAAAAAAAAGTGTTCTTTTGACTCAACACTTGATAAATATGTAACAAAGACAGGGATTTATGTTGGGCGCACTTTTGTTGATTCTATTATATCCGATTTGTCCACTATTTATAAAAACTACATGACTCATGTAGTTCCAATTCAAATGAGTCCACAGGACTCTTATGATTTTGATGAGGCACTTAATTGCCATATATGCAAGGGAAGTTTAGGTAATGACAGAGTGAGAGATCACTGTCATTTTACAGGTCAATTTCGTGGTGCAGTACATACTGATTGAAACCGAAAATATAGGACAGGAGATTTTATGCCCATTTTTTTCCACAATTTTTCGAAATATTCTCTTCACCTCCTCGTCAAACAACTTGGTGATATTGATGGCGAAATTAAAAATTACATGGAGTTATACCTGAAAACAGATGTTTTGTTGCTCACAGACGTTTTCCAAAATTTTAGAGCAATTTGCTCATCTATTTATGAACTCGATCCAGCCCATTATTACACAACTCCGGGCTTGTCGTGGCTTGTCATGCGATGCTAAAATCAATAGAGATATCCCTCGAATTGCTAACTGATGTTGACATGATAACATTTTTTTAGTCTGGAATTCGAGAGGGTCTAGTTCAAAGTAGTCATAGATATACGAAGGCAAACCACAAATACCTTGAAGATTTTGATCCATCAAAGGAATCAGAGTCTGAAGCACTGCCTTATTGGAATTTTAAATGGCTAGATCAATCAGAAATAGATTTGTTTGACATAAAATCTATTTCTGAAAGTAGCGAGTGTGGATGTATTCTAGAGTTAGATTTGAAATACCCATACTCGCTTCATGATATGGACAATGACTTGCCTTTTTGCCCGGCAAACAGACTTCATTCGAGAACCTCCAATAGCTGATTTGTGTGATAAAAAAACAAGAAACATAGCTAACTTCGGCATTCTGAAGTTTAAATACCCTTGCATTAAATAAGTAAGACTTCTTCGCTTCCTCGGATACTGACATAAATGTTGCGAGCGAAAAATGTTGCGAACGAAAATGTTGCAAACATACTAAATGAATTTATGTAAACAATGATGGTCGTGACGGTGTGATGGTCTTGGTGGCAACGCTGCATATATTATCGATAGGATCAGAAGTCAAGGAGAAGGCGAGAGTCAAGAAGAAGTCGAGATTCAAGAAGTCGAGAAGAAGGCGAGAGTCAAGAAGAAGGCGAGATTTAAGAAGTTGAAGTCGAGAAGTTAAAGTCGAGAGTTGAGAGTCAATAAGTTGAGAAGAAGTCGAAAGTGGAAGTTATTATTGTTCGGAGGGGGATGGCTTTAACCTGGAAGGCACTCGATAAGAAAAACACGGTAGAACTCTCGGGGTATTACGCGACGTGCGTTAAAGGGTCTTTATTGGATCGATGGTAAATTAGTACTAACAAGAAGAACCTTAAAACTAACTTGGGGAGAGCGGACTAGGAGCTCGATGCACAAAAGTGCAGTGGAAGAGGGAGACAGAGAGCGAGTGTACGGGATCACACTGCCTCCGGAAAATAATCGCCCTTTTGGCGTGAACATTCTCCCCCCCCTTGCGAGGATACGCAGCAAAATTATAAGAAGGCCTTCGAGGCCCCCTAGCGAGGATACGCTGTAGGAATATAGGAGGCCTTTGCTCGGGAAAGCGTTGGATACGCTGAGCGCTCGCGGACATGTAGAAGTGTGTGGTGATCCTGGCCACACGACTGGCATCGGTCGTCACTGCGGCAAGATCCCGTGGAATGATGGTGGGCCAGGCAATTGACGCAGTACTTCTTTTTGTATGACGGCCTGGAGCCGTTTCTCAGCGCTAAGCCGAAGGAAACGGTGGCATTTCCGAAGAGGATGGTTCCCTTGGCAGACTCGGCATGGGTAGGATAAAATACCTCGGGAACGTCTGCATTTCATCTCGTTGTACGGAATCCAGTAATTGGAAGACTCAGGAGCTGTTGTCACTCGTGTGGAGAACGAGGAAATTCTTTGTATCGGATCAGAAGCAGTATCAGGAGCAGTCGGTTCACTGGAGGAGCAGTTGCTTGGATGCAACAAAGTGTGATGCCGACCGTGACACTTGAAGCACTTGTGGGCGCTTGTGCAATTACGGAGTTGATGACCGCTTGCAAAGCAATTTAAGCACAACCGCTTCTTCTGGATATAAGATGTACGATCCTCTGTCGTCATCTGAAGGAAGCGTGGACATAAACGCACTGGATGGTTCTCTTTGGAACATACATCGCATCTTTTGGATATCGGAACGATCCTCGTACTGAAGGATTTCAGTATTCGTGGCGACACGTCGGAGGGTGTCGGTTCTGACGGATGGAGGCGCAACTTAGGAGGTTGGATAGAATCTATAGTTTCTAGAGTTCTATGGCGCTCAGTCAGGAATGAATCAAGTTCTTGCCACGTTGGAATTTCGGTTTTATTTGTTAAGGACTGCTCCCATAGTGAGAGCGTCAGTTTTGGAAGTTTCGTAGAACACAAATAAACCAGGAGACAAACCCAATTATCCGTAGGAAGGCCGGACAAATTTAGGGATGTGAGGCAGTTTTGAATTGTATTTTGCAGCTCTTTCAAGGCTGCCGAAGATTCCTGTGCGACGGACTGTATGTTTAGTAGCTTTTTCAGTTGGCTGTTCACCAGCGCTCGTTTGTTTTCGAAACGCTCAGATAGGTTTTTCCAGGCTGAGCGGAAACCATCGTTGGTGAGTGGCGAATTGGAAACTACGGAATGAGCTTCACCACTAGTCTTGGCATTTAGATAGAACAACTTTTCAACAGGGGTCAGCGCAGGATTGTCTATATAGACCGCTGTGAAAAGGTCTCGGAAAGTCGGCCAGCGAATGTAATCGCCCGAGAAAACTTCTGTTTCGCACGGAGGAAGCTGACAGCCAGACGGATAGGAATTTTGGGGCGGAACGGGTTGGACTTGAGCTGTTGTAGTAGCGATCGTTTCGATCTGTTCCATGAGCTTTGCGGCACACCTTTCGTATATAAAATAGGCATACTCGTATTTTGCCTTTAGAGTAGGTAAGGTGTCCCCCGTGCCCTCTAAGCCAACTGAAATTTGCTCTGAACAAGCTTCGTACTCTTTCTCGACCTTATCCCATAGCGCTCGGACTTGGTCGAGATGGATTTGGCACGTGTACTTGGATGGACTTGGTGCTGCTGGATTGCAGATTTTGGAATCGAAGTGACTTAGACGGTCACAGATCGAAATAAATTTATTTAAAATGGAAGCAGTCATTTTGGATATTTAAAGAACAAACTGGATTGTTTCTTTATGGTTATATTTTGGATCGAATTAACTTATATTTTCGGGACGCTGGATAAAGCGTACAACCAGTTGAAAGATCGAAAAACAACTTATATTTGGGACGCTGGATAAAGCGTTCAACCAGTTGAATGATCGAAAACAACTTCTATTCGGGACGCTGGATAAAGCGTGCAACCAATTGGATCGAAAACGTATATATTCGGGACGCTGGATAAGGCGTACAACCAGTTAAGAAATCGAAAATCAACTTATTTTTTTTTGGGACGATTTAGTTATACGTGTCGAAGCTGGAATTGGAATTTAGGAACCAATCGGAATGTATTAGGAATTTAATTTATTTGTAGAAGCAGGATTGGAATTTAGGAACCAATCGGAATATATAAAATTAAATTTAATTTAATTTAATAACGAATTAATTGAATAATATTCTCTCTGCTGCAAAACGGATACGGTCACACTAATGCGGATATGGAAGCGCACTTGAATTCCTAACTGATTCAGTTAGTTGGAATTTTTATCAAAAATAATTTTAAAATTATTTTTGTGCCTGGACTTATCCAGTTGACCGCTGCTGTATTTTCCGCGGTACTGTTCTTGGAGATAAGGCGTGCGTGGGAATATGTTTGTGCAATGCACAATGTGCATTCGCCGTTTGCCAACGCAGAATAGCGGAGACAACGAGAGGCGGAAAAATTGCCAAAAATCGGAGCGTCGACTTGCAGTCGAATATGTATTATGTATGTTTATTTGGATGAAGCTCCGCTCAGGATAGAGCAGGGAAGAGCTGATAAATAAATAAACAAATTATGTCGGCGTTTCTGTGCGGCGATTTTGGGGATATATTTATTTATTTATAGGAGCGGTGGACTGCTTTTGGAGAATTAGAATTGTAGAATTTGTAGAATTATGTAGTTTAAAGTTTAGGAAATGTTGCAAATATATTTATTTTAAGTTTAAATATTTATAAGTGTATGTATATATTTATTTAATTTTGTTTAAATTGCTTTTGGCGCTCGTAGATCAGTGGAGTGGACTGTATTGTATATCGGAGAGTGTAAATATGTAAATGCAAGCGGAACACAGTGAACGGTTAGAATTTCGGAACTAGAAGTTTCACTGTGGCTTATAGCATACGTACATATATTTAAATTTACACTTGTGGATTTTGGAATGTTTATTTACTATTATTATCCAGGATAGGAATATTTATAGCGTAAATTGTTGGTGCCGATTGTAGATGAGTGAAGTGGACTGTATGTATTGGACTTATGTATGTACGTAGGTGTAGGAAGTGGAAATAAATGCAAGCGGATCACAGCGAACGAAGAGAAATTCGAATTTGGAATTTTCACTGTGGCTTATGGCATATATTTAAACATACACTTTCTGAATGTTGAATTCGCGGAAAATTAATATAAATTAATTGCGATTCGGACTTGGAAGCTGCCGTAGTGTCGGATCAATCGGACTCGGATTTAGACAAAAATCATAAAAATGACCGGCAGCAAAGTAAAATGTTTACTTATCTTGTGCGGTGTTAAAGCCACCGGAACTGCTGGAGTGGAATAATCCGGCTCTGATGGACCAAATGTTCGGAGGGGGATGGCTTTAACCTGGAAGGCACTCGATAAGAAAAACACGGTAGAACTCTCGGGGTATTACGCGACGTGCGTTAAAGGGTCTTTATTGGATCGATGGTAAATTAGTACTAACAAGAAGAACCTTAAAACTAACTTGGGGAGAGCGGACTAGGAGCTCGATGCACAAAAGTGCAGTGGAAGAGGGAGACAGAGAGCGAGTGTACGGGATCACACTGCCTCCGGAAAATAAGCGCCCTTTTGGCGTGAACAATTATAGATATTAAAAGAGAACAGTCGAAGAAGTTGAATTAACTTTGTTAACACATACTTATTCAATAACTATTACATACATACTTAATAAATATTACATTTGGGGGCTCAACCGCCGAATTAAATCGCCTTATTGTGAAATTCGTCAGAAACTGAAAAATTGCTGTGTATGTATTGGCGTCGCTTCGAAGAAAAGCAACGGTGAAAAACGGAGAGACAAATGCCAAGCGCATCAAGTTCAAAAGCAGCTGCAAGAAAGCGAGGTGAGAAAGGAACCGAAGAAAACTACAGTGAAACACCATAAACGTCGCGACAAATAATTACACGAGGACAAGCACAAGAGAAAAAAGAAGAAGCAGCGATGGAAAATCAAGTACAGTTAGAACAAATAATTCAATTGCTAAGTTTGAAAATCCAAGCGGATGAAGTCGCCCGAAATACTCCAAAAGTGTCAATGGAGGGATTTTGTAAAGTTGTGGCAGATTTTGACGGCGAGTCGGTGCCGGTCGAAAATTGGCTTGAGAATTTCGAGTTAAATGCTGAGGCGTATGGGCTAAACGAGAGGCAAAAATATGCTCAAGCCCGATCAAAAATGACAAAGGCGGCACAGTTGTTCCTGGAATCGGAGCTGGTAGGCTCGTATGAAGAATTGAAAGCAGCGCTGTTAGCTGAGTTCAAGCGAAAATTGGGAAGTGCGGAAGTACATGAGAAACTGGAAATAGGAAAAAGCTGCAAACGGAGAGTTTCCATGAATACGTCTTGCAGATGAAGAAAATTGCTGCGCTGGGCCAAGTTGAAACCAAGTCTCTAATGCGTTATATAGTGAATGGACTGAACATCAAAACCGAATACAAATTTATGATGCATGCCTGTAAAACATATGATGAACTTAAAGAGCGGTATGAAAGTTTGGAAGTAGTAGATGAAGGCAAGACAAAAAAGCAGCTTTACAGCAGCGGCCAGCAACAGCATAATAACGGCAATAAAAAGACGGTTCGTTGCTTCGATTGTGGATCGCCGGAACATATGAAGAAAGATTGTAATGTTGGAACGAAGTGCTTCAAGTTGCCCGCAGTCAGTGAGATTGGTGCAAGTGGTAAAGGATTCCAAACGGCTGAAAAACATTTTGCTAAATGGTGTTGAAGTTGCGTGCCTGGTTGACACGGGTGCTGACGTCACGGTTGTGAAGCACTCTGTATACATGAAGCTAACGGATGTTGTGCTAAGTCCATGTCGTTCTTGGTTGCGTGGCCTGGGCAAGGCGGGCACGGTACCGCTGGGAGTTTTCACTGGAGCTGTTCAAATATACGATATGGAGACCGTACAAAGTTTCATCGTGGTAGCGGATGAAAAAATGGAAGATGATGCTCTCCTTGGATACGATTTTCTAGCAAAGTTTCAATTTACACTGGATGCAAATGGGTTTAAGTTTTCGTCGTTGTCAGCTTGTCCGGAGATAGCTGACATTAACCAGATAAGTATTCACGATTATAGTTGTACCGAGAGTAATGTGAATGCACCTCCCCAGTTTGCACCTATGATACGGAATCTGATAGACGAATATCAGCCAACCGCGCTGCTTGCTGAGTCACCTGTTCAGCTAAGAGTTGTGCCTGATGAGAAAATTAAACCGTTTCGTCATCAACCTAGTTGACATCCTCCAGTTGAAGCCGAAGCCGTTAAAAAACAAGTCGATGACTGGTTAAAAGAAGGAATCGTTCGACCATCTACTTCAAGCTTCGCCAGCAGAACCGTCGTAGTGAAGAAAAAGGACGGCACTTACAGGACCTGTATTGACTATCGCCAATTAAACAGCATGGTTCTCAAGGATTGCTTTCCTGTGCCGATCATAGAAGATGTACTCGAGAAACTACAAGCCGCCAAGGTGTTTGTGTCATTGGACTTAGAGAACAGTTATTTTCACGTCCCAATAGAAGAATCAAGTCGAAAATATACTGCGTTCATCACCAAAGAAGGCTTATATGAGTTCGCTAAGACGCCATTTGGATTCTGCAATTCTCCTGCGGCATTTATAAGATTCATAAACCACATATTCCAGGAGTTTGTATCACGAGACATTCTACAACTTTACATGGATGACATTATAATATATGGCCAGAGGAATGACGAATGTGTTGAGAAGCTAACATTGGTGCTATTTCAATCGGCGAAGTTCTGCTTACGTATAAAGTGGAAGAAATGTCATTTCCTTGTAAACAAAATTAACTTCCTGGGACATACAGTACAAGATGGAAAGGTTTGGCCTGGCAAGGAAAAGACAGTGGCCGTTAAGCAGTTCGCAGTGCCTAAGAATGTGAAAGCTGTTCAATCCTTTTTGGGTCTAACGGGATTCTTCAGGAAGTTTGTGAAGGACTATGCTATCATTGCGCGACCCTTAACCAATCTATTAAAAAAGGATGCCACTTTCAAATTGGAGTCTAAAGAATATGCAGCAATTGAAAATCTGAAGACTGCATTATGTGAAGACCCTGTTTTAAGGATTTATTGTAGAGGTGCGTCAACGGAGCTGCACACAGATGCTTCAAAGGACGGGTTTGGTGCCACATTACTGCAAAATTTTGAAGATAAACTGCACCCCATATTTTATTGGAGCAAAAAGACGAGCCCAAGTGAATCAGGAAGAAATAGTTACATTTTGGAAGTAAAGGCTGCTTATCTAGCTATGAAGAAATTTCGCCATTATTTACTTGGTGTTCCGTTCAAGTTGGTCACTGACAACATAGCGCTTACACAAACCATCAAGAAGAGAGACGTTCCTCGAGAGGTAGCAGAATGGATTTTGTACATGGCAGAATTCGACTTCAAGACAGAGCATCGTGCGGGTGAAAGAATGCGTCACGTGGATTGTCTCAGCCGTTATGCCTACGAGATTTGTTTTATATCGTCGGAGATATCTTGTCGGTTAAAAGTTGCCCAACAAAAAGACGAATATATTCAGGCCATTCGCACAATATTAGAAGATCGACCCTACAACGACTTTAAACTGAAGGGAGGAGTTTTGTTCAAGTTTGTCAATGGAAATGATTTGCTTGTTGTACCTAAAATAATGGAACGTGAGATTATAAACGAAGCTCATGGAGTCGGACATTATGCAAGCCAGAAGACCATACATTCTATTCGACAGCAGTTCTGGATTCCGCATCTAGAGAGCAAGGTCGCAAGACTTATCAGCGCGTGTATCCCGTGTATTATTACTAACAAGAAGCTGGGCAAACAGGATGGACTTTTATGCTGCATTGAGAAAGGGGACACGCCGTTACAAACTTTGCATGCTGATCACTTAGGACCGATGGACTCGTCTGCGAAACAATATAAGTACATCTTCGTACTTGTTGATGGATTTTCAAAATTCGTGTGGATTTTTACAACAAAATCAACTGGAGCTGACGAAGTTTTGAAGAAAATGGAAGAATGGTCAAACGTATTTGGTAATCCGAGCAGAATAATAACGGACAGAGGAGTTGCGTTTACCTCAGGAGCATTTGAAGATTACGTAAAGAAAAATGGAATCGAGCATGTCTTAACAACAACCGGTGTTCCCAGAGGAAACGGGCAGGTAGAGAGAATAAATAGATCTATCTTATCCATCATTTCTAAATTGTCGGCTGAAGATTCTTCAAAGTGGTATAAGTTCACTTCGCAAGTGCAAATAGCTATTAATTCTCATATAAGTTGCTCTACGAAGAAGTCACCATTTGAGCTAATGTTTGGAGTAAAAATGCAGAATAAATCCAACGACAGACTATTGGAACTTTTGGAGAATGAAATGCTGGAAGAATTCGACAAAGAGAGGCAGATATTGCGACAAACGGCTAAGGAGCAAATACTAAAGGCTCAAGATATTTATAAACAACAGTACGACAAGAAACGTAAAGGAGAAGCTGTATACAAGGATGGTGATCTGGTGGCAGTAAAGCGTACTCAGTTTGTTGCTGGGAAAAAGTTGGCAAGCGCTTTTCTAGGACCGTATGAAGTAATAAAAGCAAAACGCAATGGCAGATATGAAGTTCGTAAAGCTGTCCAAGGAGAAGGCCCCAAAAAGACACATACGAGTGCTGATTACATGAAACTATGGAAGTATGCTGAGAACAACGAGAATGACTTATCGTCTGGGACAGACGATGATGAGCAGGATGGCCGAGTGTAAACAATGATGGTCGTGACGGTGTGATGGTCTTGGTGGCAACGCTGCATATATTATCGATAGGATCAGAAGTCAAGGAGAAGGCGAGAGTCAAGAAGAAGTCGAGATTCAAGAAGTCAAGAAGAAGGCGAGATTTATAAAGTTGAAGTCGAGAAGTTAAAGTCGTGAGTTGAGAGTCAATAAGTTGAGAAGAAGTCGAATGTGGAAGTTATTATAGATATTAAAAGAGAACAGTCGAAGAAGTCGAATTAACTTTGTTAACACATACTTATTCAATAACTATTACATACATACTTAATAAATATTACATTTATATATATATTCCTATGGCAGCTATATGATATAGTGGTCCGATTTTGATCAAATTAAATCCGAAATTTTACAAATTAATTTTAAAATAATTACTTAATTAATTAATTTTAAAATATTATAGTAGTGAGAGCATATAGAAGACTATCTGGAAAGTTTCATTCAGATAGCTTCAAAACTGAGGGACTAGTTTTCGACTCGGCTGTTGATGCTGATCAGGAATATATATACTTTATAGGGTCGGAAATGTCTCCTTCACTGCATTGCAAACTTCTGACTAAAATTATAATACCCTGCCAGGGTATATGGTAAATATATCAAAGCTTTACAACAGGCTATTACAAATGCGCTGCAGCTAGAAAAAATTCATAGCATCCTTTAATTTAAGCAAAAACCATGGCTTAAGAAGTATATCGATATAAATACCGAACATAGGACTAGGGCTAAAAGTAATTTTGAAAGGAAATTTTTAAGCTTTTAAACAATAGTGTCTATGGAAAAACAATAAAAAAATAGTTTAAAGCACAGAGACATTCGTTTGGTTACGGAATGGGAGGCCCCACCTATGCGAGGGACTTGATAACGAGATCAAATTTTCACAGTGCAACAAAGTTTACTGAAAAGATGTATGCAATCCAAATGAATAGACTGCATAACGTTTGTAATAAACAGACTTACTTGGGTATCGTAGTGTTGGAGTTATCGAAATGGAAGATGTATGATCTCCATTATTCATACATGAAACCCAAATTCCAAGATGCATTGAAATTAAATTACATGGATACAGAATCATTCATATATTCCATTAAGATAGAAGATTTGTAGGTTAGGTTAGGTTAGGTTATGTCGGAAGGCCCTCACGGGGCCACACATAGGCCAATATGGCCCTTAGCTGTCCGAAAGTTTCTGAGTGGACCTAGAGAGTGTTTACGCGATTTTCGAAATCATTAAGGATCGAAGTGTTTTTCGCGAAGGCAAGTAGGTCCCCTGGCTTCTTCCTGGAGGCATCTTCCAGCGATGCCAGAAACGGAGCGCCTAGGTATTTTATTCATGCCCTTGCTAGGGCCGGACATTTGCAAATGAAATGTTCCAAGGTTTTCGGTTGCCTCGGATTCATCTCATTTCTGGCACTTGGCGTTTTCGGTAATGCCAGCTTGACTGTGACCTAGGCAGTGACCTGTGAGAATTCCCACTAACAGTCTGCAGTCTTTCCTTGGAAGATGCAGCACGTAGTGACTGAGTTTTTCGTTGCGCTCTCTTTGCTCTTTGCACATGATTTTTGATATTTTGCAGGTTGTGGAAGTTCTCCTCAATCTGCTTTTAGCTCGTGAGTCGGCCCGTCTCTCTAGTTCGCTTTGTAGAGTTCTTAGAGACACAGGAACATTCAACAATTACAAAAATTGTTTGTTTACAGGACAGCAAGAAAGTGATAGTATGTATAAGTTTAGGTCTTGAGGGCATGAAATTAATACATATAAAATAACTAAAATAACATTAAACAATAGGGATGACAAAAGAATAATCTGCCAAGGTAGAATTTCAACTCTTGCAATAGGACATTATAATAAAGTTTAAAACCAATTAATAGATTGCAGCTCAGCTCTACAAGCAAGCGCAATAGATTGGCAGCAGACAGATCAACCTTCACTTAGTGAAGATAAAAAAAAACAACTCAAAAGAAAACGAGATGAAAATCAAAGTGCGCTCGACAATTATGAATTAATTTATTTAAATTTAAAATAAAACGAATGCCAATAATAATAATTTATTAAAAAATGTTCATTTCTAAGATTTACAAATAAATTAAATCTAATTTATATATATAATAAGTTAAGATTAAAATGTTCTTAAATACACGAAATAAATAAAAACATAAAGAAAAGAAAAGAAAAGCTGCCAACGGATTTCGAAAAGCCAAGCCAGCGAACAAGGGATCCCTTTCTTTTCCTTTTAAGTACTTTCTCAACTAGTTAGGTATCCGGAAATCGAATTTTCTTCAGGTCTGGTTCATAAAAACCGCCCTTAACCAGGTTCTAATTTTAATCTTCCAAAAAATATGTTGTTGGATATGTATTTTGAACTTTGTATATTTGAAAAATTTCAACATACGTATTTTGAACTTTGTATATTTGAAAAATTTCAACATTCCAATTGGGTGTGTACAATTTCTCAAATATCCCCTTATATTTCGAAGTGCGAACATTATCCCAAATTTTTAGTTTGTTACCTGCAAACATTTGAATATTATTGTATACCGTTCTCAAGATATGTTTTTCATTGCTAGTGTTCACTTCGATGCCATTTTTTTAGTCCAATGTATTCTGTTGTTGTAAAATTCAATTAACCTTTTATACACATCAAACCATTTATAGGTCCCATTGTAAGAACACTCCTTCACCATGAACAATATGCCATGTTGACACAAGGGTTAACAAAATGTAATTTAACAAAATCATCCAAGCACAACCTTCCCTGTCAACAATCATACATGTACTGATTTCAGTGCCTGACGAGAGAGCGACGAGTGCTGACTGGACTACCTTTCTAATTGTATCATGGTCCAGTCAGCACTCGTCGCTCTTTCGTCAGGCACTGAAATCAGTACATGTTTGATTGTTGACAGGGAAGGTTGTGCTTGGACGATTTTGTTAAATTACATTTTGTTAACCCTTGTGTCAACATGGCATATTGCTGTAATTGCCGCAAGCATGTACTTGGAGTGGCCTTATTGACAGCACCGCAATGTAAAGGAAAAAGAAAGTTGTGGAGCAGTCTCTAGGCTGTAGACTGCAAGACTGCAAGCTCAAGAATATGCGCAACGCATTTTAAAGCTTCCCAGTTTAGCTCCTTATGTAAAAATGGGGTGCCAAATAAAACAATGCCAGTTGAACCCGATGAACCAGAATTTGTAAAAAAAAAGGCTACGCCAATTCTTCCATGCAAACAGAGTAAGTTTACTGTGAGAAAGTATTTACTATTAGTTGCATTGAATATATATTTGAAAACAATAATGTAGGGCGCAAGAGTGTGATATTTTTATGAACAACCGGAGCCTGAGGCAAAAAATTGATGACAAGGACAAAGAAATTCATGACTTACGCCAGCAGCTTGATGAGTTTCGAAAATTGGAAGAGTCATTAGGAAAAAATTTCACCGAGACCCAAATTAAAATTTTGAAAACTGGTGGAAAAAAAAACTAAATTCAATGCATGCGACATATCAGCGGCCATTCGTCTTCATGCCGCAGGCCCTCGGGCGTACAATCACTTATATAAAAAGGGATTTCCTTTGCCCAGTCGTTCGACATTATATAATTGGTTTTACGATGTGAACATTGGAGGTGCCGAAACATCGATGCTAACATCGATGTATGGATGTTTTTGAAAATTTCCGAAACATCGATGTTTTCAATCGACTATCGATGTTTTTGGTTCGTCACTATTTCAAGAACAAGAAGAAGAGGTACAACGCTAAAGGTATGCAAATTAGAAGAATTTGTTTTAAATATTTTAATTACCACGCGTTCGGACTCCATTTTTTTTGCTCCGGCAGCATCTTGAGATGGCAATCGGATTGAATCGGAATGGGCTTTTAGCAAAGCGTGAGAAATCATTTCCGATCGCCAAACTTGTCTCAAATCCGATTTAGTGGACAAATTAATGTTTATAAACAAAAATTTGAACATATCGACAACAAAGTGATTACATCTACAAAGAATTCGCATTGTTTTTAAGTTTCCAATTACGAGTTATTATGATGCGTGTGAAAAGAATTTGCATTGTTTTTAAGTTTTTTGATTTGTTATTAAATTTAAAATAAATTTATTTTAATAATGAATAAATGTGTTTTCTTTTTCAAGTGTTAATTCAAATATAAATTTTGTTAGAAAACATCGGAAAACATCGATGTAACATCGATGAAAAACATCGAAACATCGATGTTTCGGCACCTCTAGTAGACGTTCACGAATCCGTCAATAATGATATCACTCAAAAACAAACTAAACAACACAACCCCAAAAACAATGCAACAGCTTGTGAAAAAAAATAAACAATTTCATGAAAATGTTTAAAGAACAAACTTTCCCTGAACGCATGGAATATCTGGAGGATTCATTAAAATATTTTAATAAGAGGATGGCTGATACACCGATGGTTTCTAATATACATATATGGACAACATTTCACATCTTGTTGCTGGGCTAATGATGAAGTTAGTCGAGGTGTTGATACCTGCGCATGTCACTTTTTTATTGTACGCTCACAAAAATTACAAAAAATTATGAAAATGTATGTTAATTTAGAACATCGTTTCTTATTATTGTACTTGAAAAATAAAAAATATATTATATACACAAAAATATAATTTCATTTATTTTTTATTGGGAAACGGGACTTGGGAAAATTCTTTTACAGCCGTTACTTTCAGATTTTGGTTTCTTGGATTTGAGTGGTTGGGGTGCGATGCTTCCCGAGTTTGTTGAGAAACCAATACAAGAGGATCCTTTTACCTCATGTCCTTTGTTGGTGGGGTAATTGAACATGTTGTCTCAAGTATTCGATCGGTTGTATGTTGAAGAAGTGTAGGAAAATCACAGACTGTCCTGTTCAAGGGTCTTGGGTGAGCGTCCTCGTTGAGAAACCTTTACAAGTGTATCCATTTACCCAACTCCCAGGCACACCCAGTTGGGTTGACTAATTCAACATTTTGTTTCAAGCATTCGATCAGTAGTATGTGTAGGGAGTGTGGAAAAATCACAGACTGTCCTTTTCATGGGTCGTTGGTGACCGTCCTTCATAGGAATTTAGGTCCCTTCTTCAATTACATACCGTCCCGTTTACTCAGGATTGCTCGTGAACGTACACGTGCGAGCCAGGATCGCTGCAGCGCGCCCTTTTCCATTACACCCCGTAACTTTTTTTAAGTGAAGGGTCGTGGGTGAACGATTACGTGCCCCTGATAAACATACCCGTGAACCCTTGTTTCTCAAGTGTCCTTTTACATGCTGTGTGACCCTAATTTATTTCATCTTTATTACCCCCTCGGTTGACATGTTGACATCTATCCCTTGCATTTTTGCATTTTTATTACTTAATTTTGACAGCTAACCCATTAATTGAATTTTTATTACCCTGCCGACATCAAAGGTCCCGCTAATCGGGTAATACTACTGCCGTTCAGGTCTACCAATTAACGCGAAGAGTGTGGAGACCGTTCAGGTCTTCAAAGATGAGAAGAGTTCTAGAGCCCGTTCAAATCTACCAAAGTGAGAACGGTTTGAGAGGCCTTTCAGGTCTACCAATTAATGGGAAGCGTTGAGAATAAACGGTAATACGTAAAGGCTACTATAGTTAGTTACTACGCTGGTTAACCCGTCTCCTATCCTGCGAGTCCTCTTAGGTTCTTTCCCCTGGCTCCCTGGGCGGTGCGCCTTCGCCGATCGCCTGTGGACAGTAAATATGCTCCACGGCGGTGGCCCGCTTGAATTAAGATTTCGAGACCAATAGTGTGCCCGCCTATTTTTCCTAATTTGCCTCATTAGTGTGTCCAGCCCGCCTTGAACCAGTGTGACCCTTCCATACAAGCATTTAATTGGCGCAGCCGGTAGGATCCACTAAAATAAAAGAGTTACTGGGTAACTGAAGGATACGCTATACAACTACTTATCCTAGCTCAGCGAATTAAATCAGTGACCCGCAGAAGAATCTACGTAGTATTCAAAAACAAATATTTTAGAATTTCGGTTTTAATTTTATTCAAATCGGACCACTATATCATATAGCTGTCATAGAAATATATATATAAAAATTTATTTAGTTCGTTCGAAACATTTTCGCTCGCAACATTTTTCGCTCGCAACCTGAGAATACGAAAAAGTCAGAACATTTTTCTTCTTCTTTTTCTACTAACTGCAAGGGTATTTAAACTTCGGCATGCCGAAGTTAGCTTCTTTTCTTATTAAAAAATAAAGTAAATAATATGAGCTTAGCAGGACAACTCCTGAAAATCTTTATATTTCTTAAATCTTATTTAGCAAAATTATTATAATT
The DNA here is from genome assembly GCA_018903765.1 of Drosophila aff. chauvacae BK-2020. NCBI lineage: Eukaryota > Metazoa > Arthropoda > Insecta > Diptera > Drosophilidae > Drosophila > Drosophila aff. chauvacae BK-2020. The sequence continues at coordinate 628,636 of JAEIGO010000863.1, read as the reverse complement.
ATTATTATTTGGTAATGAATTAAATTTGTGCTCAATTATCCGTCTTTGAAACAATAGAGTATTATTTTAAACGACGATCTGAACAAGAGTTACCATATAGCTTAAACCGCTTCGATAATGCCGCTAATGAAACCCAACTATTTAAAATCCTACAAAAACACTTTATAGGAACAAGGAAACCATTCGACGGTTAAACAATTTATCCTTGACTCTGTTAAAGAGTAAATTAGACATAGAGCCAACAAGTTCTCAGTTTCATCCTGATCAACGCTTATTGTAGTCAAGTGGATCTTGGATTCGGATTAAGAGGCCCGAAAATGACTGACCTGCATTCGAATTCGAATTCCGAGTATCTTAAGATCGGATGGCCTCACACCACAACTGTCTTTCTATTTGTGTGGTTGACTATTATTAATAAACAAACTTTCTTTAAAAATAGGTATCGTGGATACGCCATAGAGATCTGCACCTTTTAACAGTATCTGAAAGCACCTATACTTCGGATCAAAGATTCACTTCCATTTACAACAAACAGACTGGAGATTGGTCCTTACAGGTAAGTGAAATGTTTGGTTTAGTTATTTGGTTGAGATATATTAATGTATAGTAGAATATAGATAAAGCAACTACTTGCTCACAACTTTAAGAAAACTGCATATAAGAATTAGTTATTAATCACCCTTTGTTCCTATTATTTTCATTTTATACCCTTTATAATTTTAGTCAGAAGTTTGCAACGCATCAACAGTCGAGTCGAACTAGGCATGTCCATCATGTGTCCGACTGTCCCTCAGTTTTTAAGCTATCTAAATAAAACTTTGCATGTAAATAAAGGCATGCTCCGGTAATCGAATTCGTAAAATGTATTCGATTTCGATTTGAAGTCGCAAAATCGGTGCTCCGGTTTTCGAATTCGTAACATTTTTTTCGATATGTAAAACGGGCACCTTTGTCTGGCCGAAATGAAAAGTAAATGCCTTTTTTTTATATCAAATCAGATCTTATTTACAAAGGGGAAAAAATAGTTCACTGAGTGGTCTATTGATGTTTATTCCACACCACCACAACATCATTCTGGCACGTGCCAGACTACGTAGTCTACTATATAAAAATAAGTCGGGTTTTCCTACCTTATCGTATAACTCCAGAACGCACGAACCGGTTTTGCATTCGTTGGAAAGGTCTTGGGCTCCGCTATGTTTGTAGCAAATAAAATTTTAGAAAAAGTCTACAGAAAAGCGGGAAAACTATTTCTCACATACAGCGCCATTTCTGAAACATAGCATGTCAGTCTTTTCTGCTCAGATAATTTTACTTAATCCATGAGGCTAATGTTTGCCTTGGGTTCATTACCAAATTTCAACAGCAGTCATTTTAAGGAGGTTAGGTTAGGTTAGGTTAGGTCGGAAGGCCCTCACGGGGCCACGCATAGGCCAATATGGCCCTTAGCTGTCCGAAAGATTTTTCTGAATGGACCTAGAGTGTGTTTACGCGATTTTCGAAATCATTAAGGATCGAGGTGTTTTTCGCGAAGGCAAGTAGTTCACCTGGCTTCTTCCTGGAGGCATCTTCTAGCGATGCCAGAACCGGAGCGCCTAGGTATTTTATTCTTGCCCTTGCTAGGGCCGGACATTTGCAAATGAGATGCTCCAAGGTTTCAGTTGCCTCGGAATCATCGCATTTCCGGCATTTGGCGTTTTCGGTGATGCCCAGCTTGACTGCATGTGCCGCAGCTAGGCAGTGACCTGTGAGAATTCCCACTAGCAGTCTGCAATCTTTCCTTGGAAGATGCAGCACGTAGTGACTAAGTTTTGCGTTGCGCTCTTTGCACATGATTTTTGATATTTTGCAGGTTGTGGAATTACTCCTCCACCTGCTGTTGGCTCGTATGTCGGAGGTAAGTTTAACTGTATTAATTATGTGGATCGTGCATTTAAGGTTACATTCACCACTTCTTACTTCTTCTTCTTACTGCGGGAACCATAGAGCTGAACTGGATGCTCAAGCCAGCAAGCAAGCTAAGCCTAACGCGAGTGCGTCACCAGTAGCCAAATATATACAGTAGAATCCGGTTATAGCGACTTTCAAGGGACCGACGATTTTACGTCGTTATAGCCGGTATACGCACAAACCGGTTGTACTTTGCATACAAATACCTTCGTATGGGAACCAATTAAATTGTTAAACAAAAGTAAAAAAAAGTTATTCGTTTCCCAACATTTAAATTGGACAACATATCAATCAGGTGTATTGTGCAAATTTTTAATTAATTTCATCAGCAGGAAGTTGTCTTTAAGGTGGTAAGTTGAACTGTGTTAATTATGTGGATCGTGCAGCAACAAGTGTATTCACAGAACATAAGCGAAGAAAGAAAAAATATAGTAAGAGCATATAACCCATTGAGACAACGCGTGAGCACACGAAGATCATTGGCATCATACAATATGATCAACAACTGCGAACTACAGTGATGATGAAATTTTTTATATTCAAAATTTGCACCCAAAGTAGAAAGGTGAGAAAAAATACGTTTACAGAACTATGATATTAATAAAAATATATTCTATAATGTAAATTTGCTGTTTAAACTATGAATTACCCTTTCATTGTCCTCATTCGTTCCCTTTTACACATTGTTACTATAGAGCGCTCTAAAAAATACTTTTTTTTGAGTTGGAAAAATCGTCATAACTTTATCCATTTTCGTTATTTTTTCATGAATTTGCTATTGTTTTATTCGTAATTGACTAGGCAACAACATTAGGTGCGAATCATTAAATATTGGTGATTTGATAAAAAAAAATGGCATCAAAGTCGAAAAAACACGGAAAAAAAGTGCGAGTTGCATATTTCGAAGCAAAAATGTTGTCTTTCTCATTCGAAACAAACAATAAGTTATTTTTTTCCTGTAAGCTACACTATTAAGCTATAAAAAACTCCAAGAGTTTTTCAAATTGGTCAACAACTTTTTGAGCAGGAATTTTTCAAAGTGAAAAAGAGCCGAAAAACGGTTTTTTGACCATAACTCAAGATTTTGAGGGTGTTAGAAGAATTTCAATCATGGTTTTGCGTTATATTCGACCTGCTTAACGATCTCTACTAGGTCACTTCAAAAGTGCTTTTACTTTTTTAAAATTTGTTACACTGTGTTATTAGCGTGAAAAAATGCTTGCAACTGTTCAATAATCCGTCTCTTTAACTATTGCGTGGCCTGTATATTGCACCGCACTGTAGAATAGTTGTAGAGAACTGCTGTAGATGATTGTAGAGAACTGCCATCTGGTATTAATAAAAGAAGAACGATCCGTTCATTCTGAGTTTCATTTATTGAATAAATTGTCTGAGCTGATTTTGGGTTCAGCTAACCCGCACATACAATGCTTATATCTATATATTCGCAATTACATTTATACATATACATGTGTATGCAGAAGGCATGCATATGTTATGTATGGCTTGACCACTTGAGCTGCAAAGTGCATGTTCAGCATTCTCACGCTCCGCGATCGGCTTATGTAAAAGCGTTAGACCGTATTACTTGGGCGCTGGAATGCTTATGTAGTTGGTGGTCTTTTGGGTATTTGTATATTTATATTTATTCTGACAAAATGTCACAATGTATAAACGCTAAGTTATACCCTAAGTTATAATGCATTGGTAGGGTAGATATGCTACACCTTCCTTTTTAAAGAAATGACGTAATACATGTAGTCATTTAGTTTTAGTGTGAATATATTGTGTTGCTGAAATATATATTTTTGAAATGATATTGATTTGTTTCTTATTATATACTTAATTATTAGCAATGCTTTGTCTCAAAGCATTTGTGTGTAATGACAAAAATAAATATATTATTTTATTTGTATATTTAATTACTTTATGTTTTGTTTTATGCTTAACTTTCTTTTTTTTTTGTGGTTGATCAGACCTTTTTTTTTTAAATGAAACGTTTCATTGATTATTTATTTTTAACCTATCCTTATGTACTTTTTGTTTCTTTTGCGTTTTATCTCTAATTATAATGTTATCCCTATCTTCTATGGTTTCTACCGTATAAGGACCTAGATATACTGGATCTAACTTATGTCCCGCTTTGTTTCTTAGTGTAACTTTATCTCCTATTTTTAATTCAAAATCTGAAGTTTTCTTATCGTAATTTTGTTTCCTATAAGACAGCTTTTTCCAACAACAGAAATGTATTAACGAATGTATTCATTGAATGTTCTATGACTTCGTTTTATTGTCCTGTGAGGTAGTTTTCTAGGCTGGGATAGAGACTCAGTCCCGCCAGGGTCTCTCTACAGAAAATGTATAAAGATATGGGACAATGTGACTATGATGAGACGGTGGGCTGAAGTGGGGTGGAGTTTGTCAGCCACCGGGTTACACGAAATAAATAAGTTGCTAGGGCGCAGCAGAGGGAAGGACCGAATTAGCCTTCATGCATGTTTGTGGCCGGAGGGCCGGGAGGGAAAGGAAGAAATATTTGAGAATTCGCTCTCCAGTTGGGGTCAAACGACCTCCGATTCGCCTTACTAATTTCCTGCGGCCGGCTGTGCCTGGCCCGGCCAAGTTGCATTCATATTTATTTGAAAATTTCCCAAAGATATAATTTCGCAAAATATAATTTAAATTATTTCATGTCTTGATATTTTTTTCTCAGTTTGCCTATGTTTCATTATTTTCCTTATTATTTTCCGTCACTTATTCCCAACATATATTTTCCACTATTTATTGCCATGCTTTTCCGTTTTCCCAGCTTTTAATTTAGTACGAAAACTATTTATTAAATTTAATTTCATTATTATTATATTTTGTTCTCAAAATATTTTTTTCTTCTCGGTGCACTCGCTTTCCTTTTGCCTTCTTTTATAATTTCCTACTTTTCATAATTTCATAGTTTTCATTATTTTAAACTTCCACATTTTTCTCTCAGTGTTTTCGCTTCATATTTTTCTGCCATTTTACAACTTTCATATATATTTTCCGAGTTTTCTAGTTTCACATAATTTCATGTTTTCATTTCTCTCAGTGTGGGTTAGTTGGAATCAGAACTTATATTTATCTTAGAGTCGGTCTGACCGCACTCTTCGGTGACCACCGCATCGAGGGCTCGCAAAGATTTTAAGAACACACGCACTTTCTAGCCACCTCGTTGCGGTTCACTGTCTGCCACTCACCCATCTCGCTCGCTCGCACACACACGTTGGCTCCACGTGTGGAATGGCTCTGCCCCGCCGCTGGTCCTGGGCCAGGCATTGCCAAATCCTCCTCTTGCTCCAAAAGTCCAAATCCAATTTACGGTCGCATTCGCCGGCCCGTATCTTGTAGGATGCTGAGTTCCGAGTGGCAGATACAGATGCCTAAAAGTAGGCCACGAAAAGATCTCGCGGATAAAGATCTATTATCTAAGAGAATATAGTCCAAGGTCGTGGCAAGGTTACGGCGGGGTAAGAGTATCGCTCCTAATTAGCAAACTCTCAGAGAGATACTCTACAAAATGGAGTTTGCTGACAACGCCGTCCTAGGCGGGGTCTCGGCTGACCTGCTGCCGTAGCTTAAGTTTATTCGAGTCAAAAATCCCAGTGTGATCGGACGTGAGTTAAGCACTTCGACGGTATTTTAAATTGTGCCTAAAGATTTCGAGTAAAATTTAATTACAGGCCACAAGACCTGGATCAGTATTATTCGTAAATTAAGCGATCCATATTATTTATATATTTATTTTTGCTACTTGTGTGTGCCCTCTTAAATTGAGGTGAGTTTATAAGGCGCTAGTTCGATCTAGTGACCAACTTTTAATCGAGTGATTGTGGTTGCAGGCGAGCCCCAAATTTTTGGAGCGCTGAAATATTTAACGCGAGCGGCTTTGGCGAGCGGCCTGTCAGCAGCGGAAGCATTCGGCAGTTCAGTGACCGCTGAAACATTTTTTTTGGCCGCCTACGTCAGCTCCATCTTCGGCAATCCGCCACCTGCAGTTCCGCCAGCTTCGTCTCCGCTCATCCGCCTCTCCCGGCAGCGCGAAATTATTTGCACAGCAGCAGCGCGCCCTTTGCTTCGGTCGGGAGACGCGCGGGACGGAGTAAGGGGATTCGGAAGCCTCCGAGAGCTCCGGTCTCGGCAGTTATTCATATTTTCGTTCCTGCGCACCCAGGATTGACCGCTGGAGGAGATCGGCAACCGCCGAGCCTTAAATTAATTGTTTCTATTTAATTTTGATTTTTCTACTTATTTAATTGTTGGGCTAGCCGTTAAAGTCGTCCTCATCTGCAGTGACCAAAAACCTAACCAAGTAGGAAGCAGGGAAAAAAAGAAAAGCCAATGAGCTAGGCTAAAGCCGCTATATTCCGTCTCAGTCTTAGCTTTTCTCTCTCCTTGTCTGTCTGCCGGCCAAGCCCTATAATGTGTTAAAACGGAAAATATGAAGATCAAGGGAAGAGAAAAGCAACCGCTTAGTTCGCTACACTGAAAGAAAAATAACTAAAAGGCGAGATAATACAAAAAAATTAATAATAAATTAATGAGAGCCGTTTAGCGAGCTAAGACCGGATTTAGAGGAGACTAGGGAAAAAGTAATTAATTGATTTTCTAGAAATTTTGGTTGTCCTGCAATTAGAGATGATTTTTGGCCCAAAATATTTTTGCCCAGTATATTTGCAGAGAATGAACGAGAAAGCGCTTTCGTCGTTGGAGTTCCCGCAGCATCAGTAAGTGACAACGCAAGATCGTCAATTTTTTGTTGTTTTTCCTCCTCTCTTTCTATTTCCTTGCCCTATTGGCACTTGCTAGCATTGTTTGTTGTTGTAAGCGTGTTCCGCTTAGGAAGTGTAGCAGCTGATCGGTTGGCCTTGCTTTAGATTGCGACGGCGATTAAAATTGGAATTATTGAATTTACAAACAAAACAAGTCAAATGGAAAAGAAGTTATACAGTTATTATGAACTATATTATTGTTATAATTTAATTTAAGTTCTACCATTTATCCTATATTTTTTTTTTATTATTTACTTATATACTTATATACTGAGTTAATTAATTATTTCCAAATTATTGCGGAAGGTTTAGCTGGCCCAACTAGGGAACTTAGGCATGAAGTTAATGGCTATCGTAGATGGAAAAATTTTCTAGAATAAATAACGCTTAATTATGAATTGCTAATTTAATTTTTAGCGGGGACCATGCAGATGCAAAAGGTTTGGGAGGATAAAAGCTAGGGCTTAGGAGCAGGTCATATGGGATTCCGACCGAAGACAGCTAGGAGGCGGCGGAATCAAGGTAGGGTGGGCATGACCGCGGCAGTTTGACCTTGCTGCGATGCTCCGGAGATGTTTGTTTGGCAGATAGGCAGATTTCCCTTTAGTCCGTTATGTGTACGGTTTTCCTTACCCCCTTCGCTGCACGCGAAAACAAAATAAGTGTATAATAAATAGACGACTAGGTGACGCTTCTGGACTTTAATTGTCCCCCACTCCCAGATACCGACCAAGCTAAGAGCCGGACCCCTTTCGCGTGCCTCCCAGAGGAGTTGCCCCCTTCCATCCGTCGTACCATACTCGTACATATCCCTAGGTGATATGTTACAGTATTTATTATATATTATATTCTTATTTTTGGCGCCCAAACGTGTGAGCCCGAGTTGTTTAAATAAACAACCACCGGCAGGTTCCTATAATTTATTATTTTTACATTATATTGCTAGTGACTTAATGGAATTAATGTTAACGTTTGGCAGTTAATATTACCGGAGTTTACAAAGCAGTAGAAAGTTGGTTGTATCCGCTAAACCCCAAAGTGGATGATTTTTTAGCGAAGACAATTCTGCCAGCTTTTATAAAAAAATAATAGGTGTTTCTATTTTAATTAAAGCTAATTGGCTGAATCCGCTAAACCCAAAATTGGATGAATTTTTAGCGAAGATTATTCTGCCAGCTTAAAATAGAAAAGATAAAAACGCATTGTTTATTAGCTAACATATCTTAATCCCGTAGCCTGGATTTTTCTGACAGAAAACAAAAAAATATATATAATAAAAAAAAAAAAATAAAATATATGTCATAGACCGGCTTGCGATGATTGAGTAAGAACTTTATTTATTAGCTCAATGTGTTCTTATATTTATGTATATTTCTACTTCTCCCCTCTGTATGTCTGCTTATAAACATGTTCATAAATAAGTCAATTAGAGTCCCTTTCTATTTGGATTTGCATGGTCCCTAGAAATTTTAATATTTTTTATCTGGTTTATATTATTTCCAAATTAGGTTTGGAATTCTGTTTGAAAAAAAAAGTGGTCTGAATTTGTTTTTTTGGTTATTTGAATTTGAAAGAATTTATAGCAGTGGATTAGCGAGAAACATTTTGATATGCGGTTGGCTCGAAGCTGCGAAAGATTAGCGCCAGACGAAGAAGTCGAGTGTTTCTTATGTTTAAAGCGAGTGGAATTTTCGGCCCAATTGTTAGTAACGAGTTGTGAGCATACTTTCCATAGGGTGTGTTTTAATACAAAAGTTGGGCAGAGAAAAGTTTGTCCCGTCTGCACAAGATCTTTGCATTCCTCTAAATCGAGTTTACTGGAAGAGTCCACTCAGGAGACAGTAGGAAGTCCACGGAGAATGGAAACGAGAAAGAAAAATGCGAATGTTGCCGCCGCAGCAGCAGCAGCAGCGTCCCAATTGTTAGATAATGTTCCTTCCGGGTCAAGGCAGGAAGCAGAAAATTCTGCCAGGGTAGGCGAGATCGTATCCCCATCGCCGAGTGAGTTGCAGCAAATGATTGCGAGGGAAATGGCAGCAGCTTCGATAAGGCAGGCTGAGATTTTAGCGCAAAGTTCTCAAGAGCAGACTAATAGGCTAGTCCAAGAAATAACGAATGGCTTGCAAGGCATGTTCGCAAGCGTTCGATCGGAATTGTTTACAAATAGAGAACCACAAGGGGCGGCTCCACTGAACCATCCTGGTGACAGGATGAGCTCCGCAACAAATAATGTTTCGAGGGAGGTAGATCTTAGACCAGAGCGCGTTAGCCAAATTTTAATAAATTGGAAACTGCGATTTTCAGGAAGATCCGCAATGTCCGTCGACGATTTTTTGTACAGAGTCGAAGCCTTGACCCATCAAACTCTGGGTGGCGATTTTGAGTTGCTTACGAGATACATAAGCAATTTATTTGAGGGAACTGCCAGTGATTGGTTTTGGCGTTACCATAGAAGCACCAGGGTGATGACTTGGGGAAATCTTAAGAGCGCCATGCTGACACAGTTTAAAGATGAGCACACAGATGTCTATATTAGGGCATCTATAGATCGCAGGAAGCAAAAGCCACAGGAGTCCTTCGATGAATTTCACGATGCTATCGTATTACTTGCCGATAAACTGACGGTACCGTTACCGGAGTCGTCGTTGTTGGAGTATTTACGAGCAAATTTGCTACCGGATATCCAACACGAGTTGTTATACGAGTCCATACGAAGTATTGGCCAACTTCGCCATTTAGTTAGGACCAGGGAAGCGTTTATGGAGTCTGTAGGAAGTGGACACAATAAGCCTCGTCCAGCACCACGTCGATTTGTCCAGGCTGTCCAAACCGCTGCAGGATACGAATCCGAAGATAGTGAGGAGGAAATATCAGCCATGAATTTAGTATGCTGGAATTGCAAAGGGAGCGGGCATCGATATCAGGAATGTCTAGCAGATCGGAGGGTATTTTGTTATGGCTGTGGTCAGCCCGAGACATATAAGCCGTCGTGTCCGAAATGTAACCATTCAAAAAACAGCCAGGCGCGTGCACCCATGAGAGGGGCACGCAAACAGATGTCCCACAAGGCAACCAATACCGATTAATGGCTATACCGGAGAGGAATTTGTCCGATGTCACTGACTTGGAAATAGTACCAGATTTATCAGTAGACCATAATGTAGTAGTTAGTAGGTCAGCGAGAAAAGATCGCTCTAGCAGTAGAATTAGGAATTATTATAGAGAATTGCGAGAGGAGCACAGGGATATAATTTCGTCAATTGTTGGGCATGATTGTCGCCCATATGCTGAAATTGTATTATTAGATAGAAAAGTGACCGGTTTAATGGATACAGGAGCCTCCATTAGTTGCATAGGTGGAGAACTCGCAAAGGAATTAGTGGGAAATGGAGTAGAGTTTAGGAAAATGTCCACGAAAGTGCATACAGCTGGAGGTCAGGCTGAAGAAATTATCGGAAAATTTATAACGTTTGTAGAGTACAAAGGAATTAAAAAGAATATTACGTTTTATATTGTCCCATCTTTAACACAATCCTTGATTTTGGGAATAAACTTTTGGCTGGAGTTTAACCTCTTGCCAGACGAGCTGTGCGAGCTTAGTGAAGAAGCAGGAGAGAACCTTCAGCCAGAGAAAGCTGAAAAGGCGATCGCCCAGCGCAGTTTAACTGAGGAACAACATACAAGTTTAAGGGAAGCCATCCTTCGGTTTCCTTCATTTGCTGAACAAGGGCTAGGACGTACGACCCTTTTGACCCATGTCATTGATGTTGGGGAGGCAAAGCCTATTAAACAACGTCACTACCCGGTATCTCCGGCGATAGAAAAGCTAATGTATGAGGAGGTAGATCGTATGATTGCCCTAGGAGTCATAGAGGAGTCCTCGAGCGCCTGGTCCTCGCCAGTTGTGCTTGTTAGGAAGCCAGGGAAGATACGTCTATGCATTGATAGTCGAAAAGTGAACGCAATTACGAAAAAGATGCGTATCCTATGCCGTTTATAGATGGTATTCTTAGCAGGCTGCCAAAGGCCGAGTTTATAACAAGCTTGGATCTGAAGGACGCCTATTGGCAGATCCCGCTTGAAGAAAGCTCCAGGGATAAAACTGCCTTTACGATCCCGGGAAGAGCGCTATATCAATTTAAGGTCATGCCATTTGGATTGACCAACGCGCCTTCTACGATGTCCAAATTAATGGATAGGATCATCCCTGCACCTCTCAGAAATGAGGTGTTTATATATTTGGATGACTTACTTATCATTTCGGCAACATTTGCTAGGCATATAGAAGTGTTAGGTATACTCGCTGATAAGCTGAGGGAAGCAAATTTAACCATAAATGTGCAGAAAAGCAAGTTTTGTGTTTCGGAAGTTCAGTATCTAGGACATATAGTGGGTCATGGAACCATTGCAATGGACTCGGATAAGATCCAAGCCATTGAAGAATATCCAGTGCCGCAGTCGTTAAAGCAGCTTAGGCGCTTCCTAGGTATGACGGGCTGGTATCACAAATTTATTAAAAATTATGCCGCCATAGCTTCCCCATTGACAGATTGTTTGAAGCAAAAGCGCCAATTCCTTTGGACCGAAGCCGCACAACAATCATGGGTCGCCCTTAAATCTGCAATGTGCAAGGCTCCAGTGATGCACACCCCTGATTTTAAATCACTCTTCTTTCTGCATTGTGATGCTAGCGATACCGGAGTAGGAGGTGTGCTCATGCAGCGCGATTCGGAAGGCAATGAGGTGCCCATCGCCTATATGTCCCGAAAACTAAATAAATGTCAGCAGGCGTATTCGGTGACCGAACGGGAATGCTTAGCAGCCATTTTAAGCATCAAGAAGTTTAGGGCATATGTCGAAGGTCAGGAGTTCACGGTAATAACAGACCACGCGTCGTTGAAGTGGCTTATGTCGCAATCCGACCTCAGTAGTAGGTTGGCGCGCTGGGCTTTAAAGCTTCAAGGCTTTACATTTGAAATCCAACATAGAAAGGGTAGTAAAAACGTCGTGCCCGACGCGTTATCTAGAACCTTTTCTGGGGATCTCTCTGAATTGGCCGTGGAAACAGGATTGAGTCTATCTTCTGACCACTTTAAGTCCAATGACTATGCTGCGCTTAGGAAAAGAGTTGAAGAAAACCAGGACAAAATCTCAGACTTGAAGGTCGTTGGGGTATGTGTGTATCGGCGATCCGAACATGCCGCGCCTGACAAGGTGGCGGACGATGTATGTTGGAAATTATGGCTTCCCGCGGGAATGGTGGCGGAAGCTTTGCGTTGGGCCCATGAGCACCCGTTGGCTGCTCATAATGGAATTAATAAAACCACGGAACGTCTCAGAAGGTATTATTATTGGCCAAGTTTACTAAAAAGTGTAACCGACTATATAGGCAAATGTGAAATATGCAAATGCACGAAATATCCCAATCAGCCATTGAGACCTCCGTTGGGAAAAACTAAGGAAACGCAGCGATTTTTCCAAAAGATTTATGTAGATTTTTTGGGGCCTTATCCTCGGAGTCGTTCGGGAAATATTGGCATATTCGTGGTATTGGACCATTTTTCAAAATTTCCTTTTGTCAAGGCAGTGAAAAAGTTTACTGCCGACGCCATAATACCCTATATTGAATCGGAGTTGTTCCATTGTTTTGGCACGCCGGAAGTATTAGTGTCAGACAATGGAGTACAATTTAAGGCTCACAGTTTTAATACCCTTTTACAAAAGTATGGCGTGCAACATGCCTTCACAGCTTCTTATGCGCCGCAGGGAAATGCATCTGAGCGCGTAAATAGGTCGATTTTGGCCGCGATTAAGGCGTATGTGCGTCCCGATCAGACCAATTGGGACGAAAATTTAAGCCATATTGCCTGCTCCCTGCGTTCGTCAGTACACAGTGCGGTCAAAACTAGCCCATATAGGTTAGCTTTTGGACAGCATATGATTACTCATGGCAATACGTATCAACTGCTGCGAGAGCTCGAATTGTTAGATGACCGGTGGATAGAGTTTGCTAGGGAAGATTCCTTCGATTTGTTGCGTGCTACGGCGACAGAAGCTATGCGAGATCAGCATGCCCGCAATGAGCGAAGCTATAACTTGCGCAGTCGCGAAGTTTCATTTAAGCCAGGTCAGGAAGTTTTCCGACGGAATTTTCAGCAAAGCAACTTCGCCCGGGGATATAACGCCAAGCTGGCTCCAGCTTTTGTGAAGGCTCGAGTGAAGCGAAAGCTAGGCAATGCTTACTACGAGCTCGAAGACTTGCAGGGCCGAGCAATTGGAAAATTCCATGCCAAGGATATCCGGCAATAATGCAGGTATCTACGAACGGATTCATCCCCCTTTAGTGGCTTAAAGAGCCCCTGAAGTGTGATTTTGGTGGGGGAGAGTTTGTAGGATGCTGAGTTCCAAGTGGCAGATACAAGTAAAGTAGGCCACGAAAAGATCTCGCGGATAAAGATCTATTATCTAAGAGAATATAGTCCAAGGTCGTGGCAAGGTTACGGCGGGGTAAGAGTATCGCTCCTAATTAGCAAACTCTCAGAGAGATACTCTACAAAATGGAGTTTGCTGACAACGCCGTCCTAGGCGGGGTCTCGGCTGACCTGCTGCCGTAGCTTAAGTTTATTCGAGTCAAAAATCCCAGTGTGATCGGACGTGAGTTAAGCACTTCGACGGTATTTTAAATTGTGCCTAAAGATTTCGAGTAAAATTTAATTACAGGCCACAAGACCTGGATCAGTATTATTCGTAAATTAAGCGATCCATATTATTTATATATTTATTTTTGCTACTTGTGTGTGCCCTCTTAAATTGAGGTGAGTTTATAAGGCGCTAGTTCGATCTAGTGACCAACTTTTAATCGAGTGATTGTGGTTGCAGGCGAGCCCCAAATTTTTGGAGCGCTGAAATATTTAACGCGAGCGGCTTTGGCGAGCGGCCTGTCAGCAGCGGAAGCATTCGGCAGTTCAGTGACCGCTGAAAAATTTTTTTTGGCCGCCTACGTCAGCTCCATCTTCGGCAATCCGCCACCTGCAGTTCCGCCAGCTTCGTCTCCGCTCATCCGCCTCTCCCGGCAGCGCGAAATTATTTGCACAGCAGCAGCGCGCCCTTGCTTCGGTCGGGAGACGCGCGGGACGGAGTAAGGGGATTCGGAAGCCTCCGAGAGCTCCGGTCTCGGCAGTTATTCATATTTTCGTTCCTGCGCACCCAGGATTGACCGCTGGAGGAGATCGGCAACCGCCGAGCCTTAAATTAATTGTTTCTATTTAATTTTGATTTTTCTACTTATTTAATTGTTGGGCTAGCCGTTAAAGTCGTCCTCATCTGCAGTGACCAAAAACCTAACCAAGTAGGAAGCAGGGAAAAAAGAAGAAAAGCCAATGAGCTAGGCTAAAGCCGCTATATTCCGTCTCAGTCTTAGCTTTTCTCTCTCCTTGTCTGTCTGCCGGCCAAGCCCTATAATGTGTTAAAACGGAAAATATGAAGATCAAGGGAAGAGAAAAGCAACCGCTTAGTTCGCTACACTGAAAGAAAAATAACTAAAAGGCGAGATAATACAAAAAAATTAATAATAAATTAATGAGAGCCGTTTAGCGAGCTAAGACCGGATTTAGAGGAGACTAGGGAAAAAGTAATTAATTGATTTTCTAGAAATTTTGGTTGTCCTGCAATTAGAGATGATTTTTGGCCCAAAATATTTTTGCCCAGTATATTTGCAGAGAATGAACGAGAAAGCGCTTTCGTCGTTGGAGTTCCCGCAGCATCAGTAAGTGACAACGCAAGATCGTCAATTTTTTGTTGTTTTTCCTCCTCTCTTTCTATTTCCTTGCCCTATTGGCACTTGCTAGCATTGTTTGTTGTTGTAAGCGTGTTCCGCTTAGGAAGTGTAGCAGCTGATCGGTTGGCCTTGCTTTAGATTGCGACGGCGATTAAAATTGGAATTATTGAATTTACAAACAAAACAAGTCAAATGGAAAAGAAGTTATACAGTTATTATGAACTATATTATTGTTATAATTTAATTTAAGTTCTACCATTTATCCTATATTTTTTTTTTATTATTTACTTATATACTTATATACTGAGTTAATTAATTATTTCCAAATTATTGCGGAAGGTTTAGCTGGCCCAACTAGGGAACTTAGGCATGAAGTTAATGGCTATCGTAGATGGAAAAATTGTCTAGAATAAATAACGCTTAATTATGAATTGCTAATTTAATTTCTAGCGGGGACCATGCAGATGCAAAAGGTTTGGGAGGATAAAAACTAGGGCTTAGGAGCAGGTCATATGGGATTCCGACCGAAGACAGCTAGGAGGCGGCGGAATCAAGGTAGGGTGGGCATGACCGCGGCAGCTTGACCTTGCTGCGATGCTCCGGAGATGTTTGTTTGGCAGATAGACAGATTTCCCTTTAGTCCGTTATGTGTACGTTTTTCCTTACCCCCTTCGCTGCACGCGAAAACAAAATAAGTGTATAATAAATAGACGACTAGGTGACGCTTCTGGACTTTAATTGTCCCCCACTCCCAGATACCGACCAAGCAAAGAGCCGGACCCCTTTCGCGTGCCTCCCAGAGGAGTTGCCCCCTTCCATCCGTCGTACCATACTCGTACATATTCCTAGGTGATATGTTACAATCTCCTTTTCCAAAAGTCCAAAAGTTTTGCAGGTTTTTACCCGCACACGCGGCTTTCACTCGATCGTCGATCTACGTTTTACGTCCGTCTCAATTCACTGCTTATCTCAAACTCTCTTCGCTTCGCGAAACTTCTTGCGGAGTTCTTTTCGACTTCTTCCAGAAGTTTTACCGTACGATCGGTCCTTCCCTCTCCTTCGCTCTCATTAGCGCTTGCCAATTTTCGGGTGGCGTGATCTATGGTGAGTTTCGCTGCATGTTCTGGTGTGTGTGTGTTGGTGTGTGCTAGCCTTCCAGGCTAACGGGTCGAGCTTGGGTTAGTGGTGACAGTTTTAAACTATCGCGTGTAACTGCCGTCGCCTTAATCTAATTAATATAATTATATAGCTAATACGGGAATATCTATCTGCTACTCTTTTGTATATTATTATTTAATTATATTATTTACATTATTTAGGTTTCCTTGATATTATTATTTAATTATATATTTATATTATAGGTATTTATATTATTATTTATATTATATTTCTATTATACTAGAGGTGCCGCTATTGCATCCTCGCTTTGATCGGATGCAGATCCACACTTAAAATTTCGTATTAAATTTCGCTTTGAAGTCAGCGCACTGAATGAGAAATAAAGATTCTTTGAAGTCGAATATAAAATGAGGGTGGCTGCAATAACGCCCAGTGCAATAAAGCCCATGGGTGTTATTTCACAAAAAAAATGCTATAACGCCCATGGGCGTTATTTCACAAAAAAAAATGAAATAAGGCCCAAGAATCTTATTTCACAATTTTCGTGGGCATTATTTCACAAAAAATGTGCAATAACGCCCACAATATTTTAAAATATATCATTTATATTATATCTGATTCTGATTATTCTGATCTGCTCCGGAACATATCAAACAGTGCCTTAGCAGTGGCGTGAGCCACTGCTTTTACGGCGTTTCAAAGTTTTTACTGTAAAAGCAGTGGCTCACGCCACTGCTGAGGCACTGTTTGATATGTTCCGGAGAAGATCAGAATATAAATGACCAATTTCCAAAGTAGATAGTGTTGATCTGCCATCGGGCGTTATTGCAATTTTTTTGTGTAATAACATACGCGAACTTTATTTCACAATTTTCGTGGGCCTTATTTCATTTTTTTTGTGAAATAACGCCCATGGGCGTTATAGCATTTTTTTTGTGAAATAACACCCATGGGCTTTATTGCACTGGGCGTTATTGCAGCCACCCATAAAATGAGGCAAGGCCTACTCTAAGCCTTAGACCAATATCAATATTATCCCATTATTATTATTTTTTTTAATTTATGTTTTTTATTTTTTAAAATAGGTTGCAGGTGGAATTATAAAATTAAAATACCCATACGAATCTGGAATTTTCTTTCTGATTTTTAAAAAAAAACTTCAAGTCTCTAAGACATGTGGTTTGGCCATGGCTGTGATATATCAGTCAGTCAGTCAGTCAGGACAAAGCATTTTATATATATAGATTATTATTTATTTGTATTACTATTTATATATTTATTTGTATTATGATTTATATATTTATTTATTAATTATATGTGTTTATTTATATTATCGGCTATATATTATATCGGCTCCTCACAGTCCCTAAATTCTGGTGATGATATGCAGTGGATGTAAGATTTTCAATTTTCATATATTTACACATATCTAAAATTACTTTGTTTTTTTACTCGGTACCCATGTCCGGAATGAACGTCTTCATTGGACCGTACTTTAGTATACAATTTTCGAATATAGCTTTCGCGACTGTATTTGCGCTCTTGTTCGCGACAGGTATGGCTACCAGATATTTCGTTAAATCACATATTAGTGTGACGATGTATTCATTGCCATATTCTGATTTCGGTAGTGGACCAACGGTGTCCACTATCACTATATCGAAAGCATTTGTTAGGGTTTCTGTTTTAGTCATTGGGGTCTTTGTATGTGTCGTTGTTTTCGACATTTGGCATTTATGACATCTACGTATGTTCCCTATTTATATGACGAGTCATATTTTTCCAGTAATAGTGTCTTTTTATTTTCGCTAGCGTTCTTGTAATGCCTGTATGACCTCCTTGAATTGGATCGTCATGGAATGTAGACAGTATTAATTGTATCTCTTTTTCAGTTTGTATAAGGGTCACCGGCTGGAGTAGCACTACTCTCAATGATTTTAATTTCTTGTGCCCATATGTTTGAGAGTATCTATTGAAATGGATTCAACAATTTTTTCACTCGGTGCCAATTTGAGTTGGCTGATCTTTAGTATACCGGTTTGCATTTGAAGCCTTTGGAAGAACTGATTTAAATCTAGAATTCCATTGGTATATAAATCGTCAACATCAATTCTTGCAATAACTTTATTTTCTCGTTTTAGTATACAAATAGATTCAGTTATTCGAAAGTCACTACTTTTCGTACTTCATCATTTGTTATGACTTCATGTACGTTGGGCTTAGATACATTTTGGATACTTTGCCTAGGCAATAGTTCCTTATTTGGTACTGTACAGTTTTTATCATGTCTACTTTGTTGCCTGGTAGTGACTTTCAGGACTTTATGTTGCATGTCTTTGAGTTCTTTTATATTTATACGTCTGCTACGAAATTATCTTTTCCCTTTAGGTATTCTACAGTGAAGTCGTATTCTTCAAGCTCTAGCCGCATGCGAGTTAATTTGGAACTGGGATTAGTCATAGAAAATAGATACGTTAATGGTCTATGGTCCGTTTTAATAGTGAAATGTTTGCCATAAATGTATAGTCTAAAATGGGTAATTGCCCAATGAATTGCCGCTAGTTCTTGTTCCGTTTTACTCTTGTTGCTTTCCCCTTTTGTAAATGAACGAGATGCATAAGCTATTGGGAGCTGAATCCCGTCACGGTTCTGAGTTAGAACCGCTCCGCAAGCTTGTTTACTAGCATCCGTTATAATGCAAAATTCTTTGCGAAAATCAGGATATTGTAATAATGTGGGGTGCATAAGCTTTTCTTTAAGGTATTCGAATGCGTTTTGGCATTCGCTTAACCATTCAAAAGGGACAATCTTTTTACATAATCTGGTTATGTGCCGTGAATAATCGGCGAAGTTTCTTATAAATCGACGATAACACAGGCCGACAAAATCAGCTCGACCCTCTGACCCAGAAACCAGTATATACTTTTCCGAAGGTTTTCGGTGCGCTGAATCCAAATCCGAGGTCGAAATTTCCGAATTGGCTCTGGTTTCCGAGATATCCTAACCTAAAAGTGCAAAAACAGCGTTTTTGCCTATATTTGAAGTTATGTAGCATAGAATTTGTTCTTTTACTGAAAATACTAAAAAAGCCATCTTAAAGTATAACCCTTGCCCTTTTAAATGCTGTTGAGTTTGATTAAATATCAATTTTGAAATTTTCATGTTAATGAATTTACCTAAAAAAAACATTATGGATAGGCCCTATGAAGCAAACATTTTTCTTTGCACATAAAACCGCTTAAATCTGTTACTCGGGGGTTTTTGTGGTCGATGATCACGAATCCGGACTCAAATTTTCAAAATTCAAGATGGCGGATCCAATATGGGGGACCAAATTCGTAAAAAGTTACTGGATCAAGCTGAATCTGAGTATATGGGGGTCTTCGGGGTCGCTTTATATATATATATACTTTAAGATGGATTTTTTAGTATTTTCAGTAAAAGGACAAATTCGATGCTACATAACCTCAAATAAAGGCAAAAAACGCTGTTTTTGCACTTTTAGGTTAGGATATCTCGGAAACCAGAGCCAATTCGGAAATTTCGACCTCGGATTTGGATTCAGCGCGCCGAAAACCTTCGGAAAAGTATTTACTAGTTTCTGGGTCAAAATTTTGTCGGCCTGTGTAATAGTTGCAGAATGCTACAAATCGTCTTGCGCTGTCCGCATCATGAGGGACAGGATAATTTCTGATGACGTCAAATTTCTTGTCATCTGGCAATACTCCTTTGTCGGTGCATTTATGACCTAGGAATGTCACTTCATGCATGAAAAATGAACATTTTTCTGGATGCAACTTTAGGTCATTTTTCCTACATACATTAACAACATCAGTTAGGTTTTTAATCATGTGTCTTTCGGAACATCCTATCACCATTAAGGGGGGTAACGCACCGAGGAATTTCAAAATTTTCGATTTTTTTTTTTTTTTTTATGACGGAGTTAGGGCCGAAAATGTATGCCTTCGTTACACGCGCGCTTACCCATTGACAAACGCGTTTTTCTCGAAATCATGTTTTTGAAGTCGGTGGGCACGATATCTCGAAAACTAATAAACCGATTGACTTGAAATTTGCTATTCTATACATAATCATCTAGTCTTGATCGTAGGATTTTTTTGTTAAGATTTTTATTTTTTTTTTTATTAAGTAAATCAATTTTTTTTTTTCTTAAAAATCTCAATTTTGAGTTCAAACGGCCGCAATTTCACCAAAAATCAATGTTTTCAAAAAATCCTTTTTTGGCTTTTCTCGGTGCGTTACCCCCCTTAAGTCATCCATATAAAGGAATGCCTGAGAAGGTTCTAAACCAGAGAATGATATAGTGCTATTTGGTGCTATTTTAAGTCCAAATGGTAATAGCGTGAAGCGATAGAGCCATTGCTTGTTGAAAAAGATGTTATATTTCTTGAGTTTTCTTCGAGTTCTATTTGATGAAAACCTGACATCAAGTCAAGGCATGAAAAGTATTTAGCTCGACCAAGTTGATCCAAAATGTCATCAATTCTTGGGAGTGGAAATTTATCAGAAAGTAGTTTTTTATTGATTTGACGATAGTCAATTACTAATCGCCATTTCTTTTGTTCTGAATTCGGTAATGATTTTTTCGGAACTAACAAGAGTGGGCTGTTGTACTCAGATACAGACGGTTATACGATTTTGTCGTTAATTAATTTTCCTACTTGTTTTTGATATTCTTCAATATGGCTATGCGGACTTCTGTAGTTTTTTATTCATCATCTTTAAGTCTTAATGTTTGTTTATAAAAATTGTTTTTTGAATTGGCTTTTAAATTGCTCTGGAAAAGTTTTCTTTAGTTTTGAAAGTACTTGTTCGCTTCTATTTTCTGGATTGGTGTTATGATTGTCATAATCTTGTAGGTTTTCATATTGGATTTTGTTTACTTTGACCAATTGATCGATATTAGTTGTATTTAAAAGTCGAATGTATACATGTTTGGATGCTGCTATTGTATTTGCAATATAAATTCCATTATGTATTTCCTGATTAGGAACAAATATGTAATCATTTACGGTATTAATGTCTATTTTTCGAATAACTTGTGATCTGACTGGCAGAAGAACTGTATTGTTGCCAGCGCTATATGTTATCGGAACGTATATTGGATAATCTAAATTTTCGGGTCTAATTATAAACCAGTCTTCACTTGGTTTAAAATCTATTTGACAAGTGCATTTTTTTATAAAATCAATGCTTATTATTCCATCACATGGTATAGAAAATTTGAGTCTACCAAATGAAATTCATGTGGACTAATATATTTTGTTGATCGAAGTTCTATTGAGGTTGTTCCTTGAGACTTTATTACACCTTGGCCTATGATTTCGATGTTTATTATTTTTTCATCGTGAATTTTGAACTTATCAGAATTTACTTTTAAAAGTAAGGACCAGTATCTATTAGGAATGTTAGTTTATTTTCAGTTGAGTGATTATAGAAATTTACGAATATATTAAGACTATAATTAATGGAATGAACTTTTGCATTTATTGATTATTTCCTAAAGGGTTCTGTGAGTTTTCCGACGTATTTTGCAACATTCTCACATTGCACTATGGTTTTTTTCCCCTTTTTTTTTGGCAGAAATTCGAATTGTTGAGATATCCTAACCAAATTTTGAAATTTGTCATATTTTTGGACCCATTGCATACGTACAAAAATTCATTCCATTCCGACGGCTATATCATATAGCTGCCATAGGAGCGATCGGCCCGATACAATGTTTTTGTATGAAAACTTTTTTGTTTTGTAAAGTATTCAAACCAAACTCAGCAGTTATTAGTTTTAGTGGAGTCTACACAATCTGAGCAAGTTTAATGAAGATCGGCCGACTATATCCTATAGCTACCATAGGAACGAACAGAAATTTTTGAGAAAAAATGTTTTTACTGCCAATTTTCAATATATTTTCATATAATTTAATACATGGCCATTTTGTATTATTCCAGAATTTCGGTTTTAATTTTATTCAAATCGGACCACTATATCATATAGCTGCCATAGGAATATATATAAATTCATTTAATTTGTTCGCAACATAGTGGCAGCATGCAAAAGCAAGGGTAGGCAATATTATTATTTTCGGCAGTTTCTGTAGCTAGTTTTCTTTTTAGCCGAGAGCTAGCATTTTCATACTGAAGTCTTGGACGACCGGCACAACTTTGTGATACACAAGTATTATTATTTATTGTAATAATTACGTTAGCAGATAGCCATTTCGAGTGTTTTATTTTAAATCGGTCGACTGCATTTTGGTAAATATCGCCTAATAAAAATAATAAATTCATGGACCACATTATGCAAAGTTTCCGAAGGGATGTCGCAAACTTTATTATCCTGCAGTCGCTTTAATATATGCTGCTTAACTGCTTCTGCTGAGCGCCTGTTTGCTGGTGCAAACATCCAACAGCTCTGCACGGCTAAACGCATATGCTCCTATATAAATGTAATTTTGCCGAGCACGTGGATGTTCGGGGTAAGCGGATTAATTTTTTCATAATGAACATATATTGGTTAACATTACCTTATTAATAACTTTTCACCATTTTTCACCATTTGAAAAGTCTTCTCTAAAACGCAGGACAATTTGTTAAGATTAGTCGACAAAAATACACATTAACAACACACGGAACAACTACACACAAACAAGTAATGACGAAAAATTTATTATAGATTATAATTTAACATACCTTGATGAATATTTTCCATTATAACACTTATTGCTTTTTATAGTTTTATTAAGATCTGCAGTCTCTCAAACTTTGTAAACAATGCTTGCTAAAATCACAAAAGCATGTGCTTCACAGCTTATGCTGACTTTACCGGACTGTTTAAAAAAAGGTGTTGCCATATCGGCTAAAATTCCATTATTTCTCGCCTAATTTGAATATTTTAAAAATAAAAAAAATATTTGGATTTTTTTTATTCACAAACATTTTTTTGAATTTCTGCCAAAAAAAGGGGAAAAAAAACCATAGTGCATTGTTGTTATTGTTGCCCTGGTTGGAGTTACCTCGGCCTCTTCCTTCGTGTTGACCTCGTCTTCCTCCACGGTAATTATAGTTATTATAATTGTTGTAACTGCTGCCTCGGTTGTAATTGTTGTGGTTGCTATTTCTGCCACGATTATAACCTCGGCTTCCTCTATTATTGTTATTTGCACCTCGTCGATAATATAGTACAGTGTTACTTTGACCTATTATCTCCGTGCAACAGTTGACAAATTGGAAATGGCTTCATTCATGTTTGTGAATGTGCCTGCTTGAATGATAAGTTTTACCTTATCAATGGAGCAATTTTGTGTCATGACCTTTACAGCTGTTGTAGCGCTGTATTTATTTGCATGGGATTGGCTGATACCTTCACTGATATAGGCGCCTTCAAGGGCCTTCGTCAGTTTCTCCACCTCTTGGGTGTATTGGTTAGCCGTTTTATTTCTCTGTTGCAGATTGAGAAGCTTGGCAGATATAACTTCTACCGATTCTCCTTTTACTGGACTTGACAGTTGGGCAATAATTGCACCAATTGTCTGCTCATTACTTATGAGATTCCTTGCATGGCCTTTAAGTTTAGTTTTTATAAGGCTTATCGCTGTCGTTTCATGCGTGCCTTTTAAGGTGTCTAATAGACCTAGAGCATCTAAAAAACTTTGTAAATTTTAGTGGCTACCGTCAAACTCTGGTATCAGAGATGTGCTTGATAAATTCTGTTACTGTCTGTGCCATTTCGGAAATTGTTATTGTTTCTAGTGTTTCAATGTCACTATCGGATTCAGCGTCGCTTGATTGAATATATTCGTCTAGTCCTTTGTAATGGTCGGGATCGAATTCCACCAATTGACTTAGACTTTCTGACACGTTTATCGGAATATGTCTTCTTTTTCTAATATTATTTAATCTTGTGTTTAGGGAGTTTTTTTTTTACCCTTAAACATTTGTTGCAGTGGTCAGGTGTTAATCTATTTTTATAGTTATTTACTAAGTTAAATATATTATTATATTCTCTTACTACTATCTCTGTGTGGTTTTTCAATGTTTCTGCTTTTATAACTGCATCTTTATTTATGCATTTTTATGATTTATCAAATTTGTAGCGAAATTCGTCTATACGTTTCGCTATTTCACTCCATTCCGTTCTTATATTGGATTTTCTTATTCATCTTTTTTTTTAAATCTGATCTAAATTGTTTGCCCTACTTCTAATTAATGATTTTATTGTGATGATTTAATTATTTTATTGTGCTTAACATAAATTGTAAGCAAAAATTTCAAAACTAACACTACTGTTATGATCAATAATAAGATCCGCAGTGAATTTATGTCGTCCCTGTGATCTATTATTTTTACTTCATTAACTACTTTGGCAGTATTATCTTTTGCCTCACTACTATCGCTAATCCATCCCATTATGTGATTTTATATATTCAATGAAACGTTAAAAGAAAAATGAGATGTTCTATTTTCTTCCCAAAAATCAAAAATATGAGTAAAAGTTTTTTTTTTTTATTTATTTAAGAAAAATGTAGATAATTGTTCTATTGTCATTTCACAAAAAACCTTTTTTATTTTTTGCTGAGTATATATACTCAGTATCAGAGACGTGGAAATATTAGTTATTAGTTAATGTGGTTGGATTACATATTTGTTTACAGTTAAAAAAAATTGTCCAACCACATTGTTAGTAAAAGCCTAACAGATATTAGTTTTTTTCAAGCAGCGGTTTCCCGCCTAGGCTTGAATTTAGAAATTAGAAGTTAAGGCAATTTGGGGCATTGGCATTTATGCAGCCCGTTTGCGTTGTTTCGCACCTTGCGAAACTTGTTGTCGATTTCTTGGAGACACTCTTTGTAGCGTTGCAGGGATGCCTCGTCCTTTGTTTAGGCTAATTGGGGCATTGGCAATTATGCAGCCCGTTTGCGTTGTTTCGCACCTTGCGAAACTTATTGTCGATTTCTTGGAGACGCTCTTTGCAGCGTTGCCGGGATGCCTCGTCCTTTGTTTAGCCAAATTGGGGCATTGGCAATTATGCAGCCCGTTTGCGTTATTTCGCACCTTTGCGAAGTTTTTTTTCGATTTCTTCGAGACGCTCTTTGTAGCGTTGCCGGGATGCCTCGTCCTTGGCGAGCTGGGTCATTTCCTTGACCAGTCGCCGTTGCTGTAACAGTTTCACTCGATGGCCACTTCTTTTATGCTTCTTCGGTGTCTTTTTTTCTTGTCGTGCCCGGTACTCAGCTATTGTGAGTGGGCGTGGTGCATTCGCTGGATTCTCCTGCAAGGCCTTTTGCAGCGATGGTGGATCCCTTTGTTTGCTAGGCTCCGCCGTTAAAAATTGTGGCTCCTCTGCCATTGAGTACACAGTTTAACAGTGATTTTGATCTTTTGAAGTGACTTTTTTTTCATTTTGTAGCACTGTGTTATTTTGTTTTTTATTTATTTATTATTTATTTTATTTGTTTCTTTTTTTTAGTGTCCAATTAAATCAACATTGGCACAACACTGTGTACACTGCACGGTCGCCATGTAGAATAGTTGTAGAGAACTGCTGTAGATGATTGTAGAGAACTGCCATCTGGTATTAATAAAAGAAGAACGATCCGTTCATTCTGAGTTTCATTTATTGAATAAATTGTCTGAGCTGATTTTGGGTTCAGCTAACCCGCACATACAATGCTTATATCTATATATTCGCAATTACATTTATACATATACATGTGTATGCAGAAGGCATGCATATGTTATGTATGGCTTGACCACTTGAGCTGCAAAGTGCATGCTCAGCATTCTCACGCTCCGCGATCGGCTTACGTATAAGCGTTAGATCGTATTACTTGGGCGCTGGAATGCTTATGTAGTTGTTGGTGGTCTTTTGGGTATTTGTATGTTTATATTTATTCTGAGAAAATGTCACAATGTATAAACGCTAAGTTATACCCTAAGTTATAATGCATTGGTAGGGTAGATATGCTACAGCACATTCAGCTGATCCACCATCGACGAAATGAAATATATTTGCAGAAATTGATGCGGTTCATCTCGTACTGGCACCATTGAACCATGCAAATGATATATTTGTCCTTGTATCTGTAATTGCTGTTTATGTAGGGGGGTGGCAGGATCCTCCGCTAAAGGATTCCAGAAAGGTAGAAATTTCCCACGATGCAGTCGAAAATGATGAAATGAAAAGTCTGGGGCGTCGTGGGATCGGTCGGGGTGCGTCAGCTTTATTTCGCTGCATACATAATACTAAAAACTAAGCTTAAACATAGAGCCGTGCTCCCGTCCGCTTTACTTCGCTAAAGCGAGAGCGGGAGATCGACAGCGGCCGACTGCGTTCGGAATTATCCCGAGATCGGGGCGCGGGAGCATCAGAGGGGCGATGCGCGGATGCGCTTGGCCAGGGAGCGGCGGAAGAGTGCAGTGGCCGAAGATGTGGAGGAGAGCATCGAGGGCGATCGCTGCCAAGACAGGTGCCGAGGAGCGGCGGAATAGTGTCGCGAAACGGCCGGAGATTGCAGCGAAGCGGAGTGCGGGCGAGCGTCGGCACGCCCGACGAACTATGCGCGGAAGCCCGGAATACGGGAGCTCAAGAGCGGCAGAGCTTTCGGAAGCTCGGTGGCCAGAGGGGGTACAATGGGCCCCTCACGTAAACATTCCGGCCCCCCTTGCAATCACTCGGATTGCAACATTGCCGTTATTCTCATGGCTGGTGGCAGGATCCGGAGCGGCTTCAGCTGCCGAGATCGGTGCGCATCTTAGGGCGTTGAGACGACGAAGCTGATCGGCACGAAGCGTATGCGTTGATCTCTCTGTAGCGGATGGATTCCGTGCAGACTCGGCTTCGATAGGACTAAGTACCTCGAGAACGTCTGCTTTTCGGCGAAATGTTGATGATGAATTCCGTTCAGATTCGGCTACGGTAGGACTAGGTACCTCGGGTACGTCTGCTTGTAGAAGAAAGTGCGCGGCGTGCTGACGTTGGATCTGGGCTGGATGAAGAGTAAAGCGTGAGAGATGGTTCGTACTTTGCAAGCTAGAAGTAGGAGGTGGTCGATGCTGCGAGTGGAGCGCGAGCTCTGGATGCACTGGATGCAGGAGCGTATGATGGTGCTGATTGCACATCTTGCATCGGTTCCCCCTGCGGCAGGTTCCCTCGGAATGTTCGTGGGCAAAACAGTTAGAACAGTAGCGGTGGACGATAACCGCGCGGAGCCTGTTTTCAGCACTCAGCTTGAGGAACTGTTGGCATTTTCGAAGGGGGTGGATACCGTTGCAGACTCGACAACGGTAGGAGTGAGTGCTTTTGTAACGCCTGTCTCTTAAGGCGGCCGCACTGCGAGTGGCAAGGAGTGTGTCCAACGGACCTCTGGATGCACAGGAAACTCTCGTGGAAAATACTCGGACATTTGAGTGGTCGTCGGAAACTGCAGCGCTTTGCGCAAGGGGCGCGGGTCGTGGACTAGACGGAGCAGAGGGTCTTAGATCGTTCGCAACCGGACTGTCGCGGTGTACAAGAGTGTGATGCCGGACGTGGCACGAGACGCAGTTATGGGCACTGGTACAGTACCGGTATTGGTGGCCTCGATCCAAACAATTTAAGCAGAGTTGCTTTCTTCGGACGAAATTTGAGCGATCATCAACACTCATTGATAGGAAACGGGGACATGTACGCAGGGGGTGATTTCCCATGGCGCACAGGTCACACCCTCTGGGAGTCGGAGCCATCCTGGACTCGTTGGAGTTGAATATGTGCGCGGGTGGGGTGACAATTGTCGGTCTTGGCGGAAAATGCCCAGAGTCGCTAGGCCTGACGTCGTCGATGGCCTCCAGTGTACGATAGCGCTCTGTCAGAAACGCATCTAACTTATTCCAGGTTGGAATTTCAGATTTCTTCTGGACCGACTGTTCCCAGAGAGAAAGAGTGAGATTTGGAAGCTTGGAAGAAATCATATACACAAGGATACAGTCCCATGCCTCGACTTGAATGGATGACATCTTCAAGGATGTTAGGCAACTTTGGATGGTGCCTTGCAGCTCTTTTAAAGCGGCCCCGGATTCTTGGGGAATCGTCTGAATATTAAGAAGAATCTTCAGCTGACTGTTTACTAAAGTTCGCCTATTTTCGAAGCGGTCCGTAAGGCTTCGCCACGCGGAGACGAACCAGTCATTAGTTAGCGGTGCCTTGGAAACAATGGCGTTCGCATCGCCACTCGTTTTCGAAAGAAGGTGGAACAACCTTTCCACTGGCGTAAGTCTCGAATTGTTGATGTAGACTGCCGTGAAAAGGTCCCTAAAGGTGGGCCACCGAAGGTAATCGCCTTCAAAGATTTCGATGTTTACTGGTGGCAGACGACAGCCAGTAGGAGTGGGCGGTTGGATGCTTGCGGACGACTGGGTGGACTGGGAGGAACCATTCTCTATTGCTTCGTGAAGCTGGGCGACACATCTCGAGTAGATGGAATAACAATAATTGTACTTAACCTTAAGTACTGTTGCGGTGGTCGGATCTTCAGCGGACACGGAAAGAAGGTCCAAGCAGCTCATATAGCCCTTCTTCACACCTTCCCATAAGGCCCGGATTTCGTCCAGATGGACTCGGCACATATGAGGGGAGAAACCTCCAGATGCAGGGGCGTAAATGTCCGCTTCGAATTGGATAATTAACTCCGTTGTAGAACTAAATTTGCTAACGGCGATGTCTACCGCATTTGGAGCCATATTGGAAATGGACGGGGTAAGCTTGGGCGAAGGGCTTGAGATGAGACGGGCACGGATATGCGGAATGGGACCAGTTTAGGCGGATTGACGGAATCGAACGTGGATCGGGCTGATCAACTGATCTGAATTATTCACCGACTTGGAGGGCGCTCAAATAGAAATTTGAGAACTGGACAGATTAGAGAAGAACACAGGGTTTCCGAAGAAGAGTAACTTAAATCAAGAAATAAATTGATTCGAATTGTGGCGTTGGAAACTATTTAAATAATTGCCCCTTGCACGTACAATGGAAAATAGCCAGAAGATGAATGCTTTGGTTTGCCTCGTTGGAGTTGGTTAAATTCGCGCAGAGAAATAATCGGAGGCAGCTCAAAAAATAACAACCCAGAAAAACGGAGCGACTGTTACTGTAGGCGGACGATGCCTGATTCGGATTAAAAAGCAGAATTGGGAACAAGAATGTAGACAGGAAAGTCTAAGATCTTGATGTTTTAGGAACCCAATAAGTAAATATAAATGGAGGTATATATTTGGAGTAAATATATTGCGTGACTTGGACGTGGAGTTTACTTATATTTTAGCTGACTCAGAGAAGAGGCAGTAATAGAAAATAAATTAATAAATTAATAATGAGGAAATTATTGGCCGTAAAAATACTTAATTACTTGCGATCGTAATTATTACAAAGCCGAAAAGGTAGAATAGAACCCTTGGCTTTGGTTCGGCCGAAAAGCTCACTGCTATGTCATCGACAAAGCAGTGCATGCGGAAGGGACGCAAGAGGGGGGAGAAAAAGAGAAACAACAATAACTCGGCCGCTGCAGCGATTAAGTGGTTAATTTGGCAAAACAGTCGCGGTCCCGCCCGTGTGGATCTGTAATGATGTTTCGCTTTTAATATTAAGTAATCTTAGTTTTGTAGCGGTTAGTTTCTGGGATCGGAGGCAGAAAATATATTGTAAATATATGGGCATATGAAATGTGCGTGTGTGTACGGCACAGGTTGGCACAGTGGAGCGTCGAGAAGTGGACTGTATTTGAAATGAACGGTCAGAATTATGTGGAGGAAATTGGCACTCAAGAAAATAATATCGCGACAGCGGCGGACCGTTCGGCGAACAGGGAACTCCCGATTTAGTGCACACCGGTTGGCCGATATTAATTGTGCCTTTTTTCTCACCACATAATTTCACTTTTCACTTTGCAATTTTTCGCGGAGGTAAAAGTGCACCCAAATATGTGCAGAAGTTCGCAAGCGTGTAGATGTGTGTGTATGGATGCACATATGCACATATGCCATAAACGGGGAATAGAGAACGGCGAGGAATTGGCGACACACACAAAGCAGAGACGGGTGGAAAAATTTCAGCGGACTAGAAGCACTATTAATTTCTCAACTGCCGTTGTGTCGGGAAAACTCGGACTTGGAGTTGACACTGAAGAAAATTAAACAATCTTGCAGCAGTGTGAACTAATTTGAATGTTCGGACCACTGCTGAAGATCGGCAGCGAGAATGAGACGAAAAGACCTTGTACTTATCTTTAGCGGCGGCACCACCAGAGCTGCTGGTGAAAAAAGGATTCCAGGATGATATCCTTATCCGGCTCGAAGGACCATGTTTATGTAGGGGGGTGGCAGGATCCTCCGCTAAAGGATTCCAGAAAGGTAGAAATTTCCCACGATGCAGTCGAAAATGATGAAATGAAAAGTCGGGGGCGTCGTGGGATCGGTCGGGGTGCGTCAGCTTTATTTCGCTGCATACATAATAGTAAAAACTAAGCTTAAACATAGAGCCGTGCTCCCGTCCGCTTTACTTCGCTAAAGCGAGAGCGGGAGATCGACAGCGGCCGACTGCGTTCGGAATTATCCCGAGATCGGGGCGCGGGAGCATCAGAGGGGCGATGCGCGGATGCGCTTGGCCAGGGAGCGGCGGAAGAGTGCAGTGGCCGAAGATGTGGAGGAGAGCATCGAGGGCGATCGCTGCCAAGACAGGTGCCGAGGAGCGGCGGAATAGTGTCGCGAAACGGCCGGAGATTGCAGCGAAGCGGAGTGCGGGCGAGCGTCGGCACGCCCGACGAACTATGCACGGAAGCCCGGAATACGGGAGCGCAAGAGCGGCAGAGCTTTCGGAAGCTCGGTGGCCAGAGGGGGTACAATGGGCCCCTCACGTAAACAATTGCAAACAATAATTTGTTGAAGAATACGGTGTTACTTCTGATCGTGAGATTGTGTAGTGTGTGGTGTACATATTGTTGTGTTTGTCGTCAGGGCCGGCAATCTGGTGCTCCAAGAATCCCACAGGGGTGAAGTAAAACGATGGGTAGATGGAGCGTTGAAAAGCCGACTTGTCGCTTTGGGTTTATCCTTTGGATTGGATTTACCCGGAAACGGGTAAATGGTACATTCCGCCAACAGTGATGTTCTACTGTCGGGATAGCTAAACCCTTTGTTCAGCATGAACATTCTCCCCCCCTTGCAAGAGAAAGGCTTGCAATTTATGAGAAAGAGCACCGTCCCGAAAGGATCCATCCTAATGTCGAGTTCTGCGCCATGGGCAGGCCGTCCTGGCCTGGAAGAGTACCTGGCAGTATCAGATCGGCGTATACATCTGCTCCCAGTACCGCCGACACGAGGGATGGGTGGAACCACCGGTCATCCGCTAATGTCAAATTCTGGAACATGTCTTGAACCGTCGGATCCAGGGGCTGTGCGGCGTTCGAGTCTGCATCTGCTCGTCCACCAGCATCAGCAGGTGCTTGTTCATCTGGGATGCCTTTGAGCGATTCTCGGTGGTGCACACCAGTTCATCGCCAATGCCCGTGATGGCCAAGTTAAGGGCCTTCACCAGCGAGACGTGGATGCGACTTACAGCGCAGCAAGGATCCACCAAGACTGGCACATCGAACCGCTTCTGATTGGATCCAAAGAGCACGGCGGCTGTCGGAAGGATGCTCACACTCGTACGCACCAGGATAGGCGCGCACGTAGGCGTTGACAAACCTGCTGGAGTTTGGCGAAACTACACCGTGCAGGAATGATGATCGGATTTTTTTTATCATAACTAAGCATCTCAGATGATTGTAACCTGCCGCTTGCCCTCAATACACCCTTTCCGTCGAGAAAGGGTTTTAAGTTAGCAATTGCGCTTGCGGGTGGAATTGATTGCTTGTTGTTCAAGGCCTTGTATTCGGCGGGAAATTCATTCCTTTGAAAGAGCACGATTAACCGCTCTTGCACATCGGACAATTCCGCCGCAGTGAGTTCTGCCGATGAGGCTACTCTCTTCCCTCGGCAACCTTTCACAAAACGAAATACATACGCAAGAACCCGCAGAGCTCTGTCAAAGGCTGAGAAACGCTCTAGGATCTCGACGGCTGGGGGTACTGTGACCGTGTGACATTTGATGAGGCGCTGCTCAAGCTCAGTATCCGGATAGACCCCTGAATCGCTCGGCCACTGCTCCTGTTTGAGGTGCAACCAAGCTGGCCCATGCCACCACGTCCTCAAGCTCTTGGGGTGAGACGCCCCGGCTTGCCAGATCAGCTGGATTGTCTTCGGATCGTACATGTCCCCATCTGCTTCCGTTGGTGGACTGTTCGATTTCTGCGACCCTATTGGCCACGAATGTCGTTCAGGAGCATGCTGGCTTACTTAGCCAAGCAAGAACAATTGTAGAGTCCGTACAGTAAAAGATCTCATAAACATGAGGAGGCATTTCGGAAATTACTGATGGTGCTAGCTCAGTGAGCAGCACTGCTCCACACAATGTGGTATGGAGATGGATCTGACGGGAGCGACTCGGGTTTTGGATGTAAGTAAATGGGTACAACAGCCTTCCGTCGTAGCTTGCCAACGGATCCCAAGAGTTTTCGCCGTACTAGCCTCTTCAAGATCAAGGAAGTCTGCACTCACCAAGTGCTTCTTTGGAATAGCTTGTAGAAGTTTCCTCTCGTTTGAGGTCCACTTTCGTAATGGAAAACCAGCACTCTCCAGAGCCAGCCGAAGCTCCTCGATGGCTAAAACTGCCGACTGCTTAGTGTGAGTGCCGGCGAGCCGCCGATGTCACTTGCCAAAGGATATTGGCCACGAA
The DNA here is from genome assembly GCA_018903765.1 of Drosophila aff. chauvacae BK-2020. Classification (NCBI taxonomy): domain Eukaryota; kingdom Metazoa; phylum Arthropoda; class Insecta; order Diptera; family Drosophilidae; genus Drosophila; species Drosophila aff. chauvacae BK-2020. Next base: position 596,164 of record JAEIGO010000863.1, on the reverse strand, counting down.
TATCCTGAGCCAACTGTTATAGTACGCGGATGACTAGGAAAGGCGTACAGTTTACGCCGAAGGTGACCGTATTCATAGTCGCAGAGCTCTCCGCCCTTATTGCGGAAGAGGATTCTCTGAAAGCACGTATTGTCCGAATTTACCAGAATTATCCTGTACATCTTTATGATGTCAGCATTGAAAACATACTTGAAGAACCGCCATTTTAGAATCTGGATATTCTGGTCGGACTGCAGTACCTGCCCAGCATGAAGGATATCATTGAGGCTGTTCCCGTTTGATGAGGGATTGGAAGAATTGAACACAACGCGAACTTTCGTTGTGGTGCTGTCTGGCTTGAAGACAGCGTGATGGGGTGCATATGGCCTAAATCTAGATACTCTTGAATGACTGAGTCGTACTGCTTTTTGGATGGGACTTCTTTACTCAGTCGAATCTCATTTCGGAGTAACTGAGCCAATGCGATTGACCTGGAGTGTCCCAGATTGATATTGTTTGGCTCGTTAAAGGGCAACGAAACCACATACCTCCCCTCCTCGTTCCTTTTGGTGGATCGGACAAAGTTTTCTTCGCAAACCGTGGTGGATTCCCATACCAGCTTCACTGGAACATCCTCCACCTCCCAAAATTTGGTGAGAATGTTGTCTAGTCTGGACTCGGTGACAGCTAGTCGGGATGAAAATGAGCACATTCTACTTATAGGATTCGTTGCGATGGGACCGCAAAGAATCCATCCGAATACGGTCTCTTGGCCAAGAAGCGTGCCACAAATATTGGTATGGGAGCCGCTGAGAATGATCAATGGCAGGCTATCGGCACCAATAAGAACCAATAAGAACGTCGATCTGCGAACTCCGGTAGAAATTCGGATCCGCTAGTGTGTGTGGCAGATGCTTCAGAGAGTTTTCTGGTAAAGTACAGGATGGGAGATTCCCGGCCAATTGTGGTAGTACGTATGCAGAAATTTCAATTTGGATGTGGGGCTTGACGGGAGAACCTATGTTGAGTTGATAGCGCTTACGGGACTGAGCCGCAAAAGTGAGGTTGACCCCTGAAACTTGAGCTTGTACGGCCACATAAGGCAACTTAATCAAGTTGAACAACCGTTCTGATATAAAGGTTGCCTCAGAAACCGAGTCAATAAGTGCCCGTGCTGAGTATTTTATGCCCAAATGGCAATGCCCAATTCAACGTTCTACTCCCGCATAGAGCGGACGTGGTCTCGAGTGAGCTCCGGGAAAAAAAATTTAAAATAGTGGATGAAATAGTGAAAACTTAAAAAATATTATACTGGAGTAGTCCAAACAGTGGGAAAAGACGCTAACAATTGAGAAACAAAGAAAAATATAATCATAACTAGTGTTATGTTTAAATTAAATAAGCAATTTAAACAAATAAGTGCCATAACAAGCTCGAAAAATGAGCAGCGATCAAAAGAATGAGCGTAGAAGCTCCGTTAACCCAAGAAACGCTTCCTACTCTTATTTCTCAACTCGCTATATAGATGAAAATCAGAAGTCGACAAAGAGCAACTCGGCTCTACTGACCGTCGACAGCAAGAGAGCCACCCTCTCTGCTCACCCCAACTCCCGCATCATGGAGTTACCAATGCCAAACCCCACGACCGCCGGCTTCGCTGAATGAAGCTCCAACAACAGCAGTTCTATAATTTCTGCAGTCGCAGCAAAATCACCACCAAGAATTAAACCAACTACCAATATTGCGAGTTCGGTCCCAACGGCTGCACAGCAATATAAAATGGCAACAAAAACAGTTAGCTTTGATAAGCAACAAGCGGTCCCGGCTATACAGACCGGTATGGACCGCTACATCCAGATTAAGCGTAAGCTTAGTCCACTCAACACTGTTGGTAATAAACCAAATATCAACCGTACCAACAAAACCAACGACCAAACCAGGAGTTCCAATGAAAACCGTTTTTCCATCTTAGCAGAGGCGTAGAACAACCAACCAGAGTTGGGGCAGGAGACCCAAAAGAAACCAAAGCCCCATCCTATTTACATAAGGGAAAAAAGTTCAAGCGCCCTGGTCAACAAAGTTGTTGCGCTGGTCGGGGACGATAATTTTCATGTTGTTCCGCTTATTAAAGGGAACATGCACGAAACAAAAGTTCAAACGAAGTCCGAAGAACTCTTCAGAGCTGTGTCTAAGTACCTGAAGGACACAAAAAAGAACTTCTACACCTACCAACTAAAAAGTAGCAAGGGACTGTAAGTTGTACTAAAGGGAATAGAACCTGACGTCGCCCCGTCTGAGATTCAAGAAGCCCTTAAGGCCAAAAGCTTCTATGCCAAAAATGTGAGCAACATTGTTAACAGAAACAAAAAACCGCAACCACTTTTCAAGGTCGAGCTCGAACCAGATAGCAAAGCCTTAAAGAAAAACGAAGTTCACCCGATCTACAAGCTGCAGCTCTTACTGCATCGAAGGATCACCGTAGAAGAACCACACAAACTCAACGGCCCCGTACAATGCACAAACTGCCAAGAGTATGGACACAAATTAAGAGTTTGCTTTATTTTAGTTTTACAATAATTATTTATTTATTCGACTCGCTGTCTAGCGTGGCCGATTGATTATATAATCTCAACGTGGGTTCCGTTGGTTGAGTTGACTTTGAGTAGGCTTGCGCGGTGATGACCGGCGCGTATGATCTCCATTTATCGACTGACTAAGTACAGAAAGAGTTCTTATCTCTAAAGCTCTATCGACTAACAATAACAAGTTACAGTAATATTCTTATCGCTAAGCTCAATTGAGCTGGGGCTTACGACTATATTTCGGTTGTATAAATTTCTGCTGGGTGATTGTGTTAACTCCTCCCCTAAGACTAAGGCTGTCCATAGACTTTATGTAATTGACAAATCTATTTGAAAGTGAGTCTTACGGGTTGGTTGTGCGTACAGCTTGCCCATTGCCAATAAGTTCCCATACTTTGCCAACTTGTTTACCGTCGAAGGAAAGGCAGCTCTGCATATCTGGATGATCCGTGAATTTCGTAAACCCTGTTGATGCTCCATGTCATGGGTTCGCACAAGGTTCTGGCGATGATCGTAGCGAACTTGGAAAACATCTTTATTGTAGCCGTTGACTTGTTGACGACGATGATGCTGATGTAGGTTGAACTAGTTGGCCGTATTTGTTGAACGCATTCTGGATGGCGTTTGATGGTAGATATTATTCAGTTCGTCGTTTCAGTACCCTGACGCAGAAATAGGTTGCCGCATCTTTACATCTATAGCAATTAATACATTTTTAGATCTTAATTTCCTCTTCTTCTCTTCTCTTATACTTAGGCGGTAGTTACAGCTTTAATACTAAAGTTTTGACAATAATTAATGATAACATGTGTTTAGGACCTAATTTTATAATCAATTTCTTTCAATTATAGTAGTAAAACGCTTATTGATTGCAAGTATTCAATTTGTTATTTAGTTAATCAGAATCAGAAAAGAGTATTGATAACATTAGTGTTCCTTTATCAGGAATTCAAATTCAAATTTAATTAGGTGAGTGAGCTATACTGACATTATACCGGTTTGTTGATGCATTTATTTTCTATGGTAGGTTTAGGAAATATTTCTGATTGCGTGGATTTTAAGTTTTTCAAATCATTCGGGTCTAGCATTCATCACATACCTTTAAACTTTTCAAAAGAGGATGAAGCGGAAATAATAAAAAATGTTTAAAGATTAAATAAGTAGGATTTGACAAATGTTTAATTAAAAAACTTTGGAAAAGTTCACGTTTCAGACTTCACGTTTGTATTTTGCTAACTTGGCGATGGTCACAAAAGGAAAATAAATAATAAACCTAGCGTAAATTATATTTATGAACGACCCTCCCTTTTATGAGGACCGTTGTCCCGAGGTCTGCTTCGATTAGTTCTTCCCTATACCGTGGGGTAAGTTTATTTCCCAAGCGATTGTTTTGTTTTACCATGACGGTTTCCCCTACCTCAAAGGTTCTGTCTCGTCTTGTTACATTTTCTCTTTTTAGCTGTTTTTCCTTAGCTTCATTAACCATTTCTACTATCTCGTTAGCCAGTTCGGGAGGAGTTGAATGAATAATGTCAATCGGTCTTTTATTGGTGACTGAGTGCACTGTCTTATTGTATTCTATTGTCGCCTGAAGAATAAGGTTGACTGTATCATTCATTCCACTGTCAAGTTTCAGGCATCGAGCTATTTCTAAAAGCGTGCTGTGAAACCTTTCAATCTGTCCGTTTGAGGTACTATGAAGTGGAGGTGCGTTAGCTATATCAACATTAAAACGATTTTTCAAAAGTGACTGGATTGACTCGGAGTTTATAGACGGTTCATTGTCACAAAATATTGTCTTTGAATGGGGATAAAAGTTCATCAATTGCATACTTGCAGGTTCTAAATCAATTATCGTTCGAGAGCCGATGGGTTGCACAATAGCGAATTTGGAAAGTTTATCAATACATGTCAAAAAGTACTTCCTGTCCGTAAAAAATATATCTATATTCAATGTCTCGCCTACATGTGAAGGAATAGGTGTTCTCCCTAGGATTTGCTTTTGCGGATGGCGGTCGTATTTGGCTTTTTGGCAAACCAAGCAGTTAGCAACAAAAGTAACGGCTATTTGTGACATTTTGGGGAAAAAGTAGTATTGAAGAATTTGTTTTACATTCTCCTGTGCTGCCCTATGCGCTCTGTTGTGCTCTAAAGATACAATTTCCCGTTCCTCGGTTTTATTAAAAATGTCGCTAACCATTTTCATAGTGTGTCGGAAGGTCGTTGCTGGGAACTCATCTACAAGGCTGTTTTGAATGAAAGCTAGTACGGGTAATTCGCAGTGAATCGCATTCACTACATCCGGCTTAACCACTTCACGAATTCTTCGAAGTAAAGTCTCTTTGTTTAGAAATTGTATTAAATGCCTTGTCTTGCTTCCGAAAATTACAAAAGTTCGAGTTGAGTCTGCGGTGCCCTCATCTATTACTATTTGGTTTCTAAAACAATTAACAGGCTTGTCGATAGTTTCAATTGTATAAGTTAATAAAATTTCGCTATGAATTGTCGCAATGTCTGACTGGGGTTCGCTTTCTATAACATGAATGGCCTGCCTGGATAGTGCATCCGCAACATAGTTCTCCTTCCCTGGCTTATAGAAAATGTTCGCATTATGTTCGTCTATAAACGCCTTCCATCTCTTAATTTTTGCATTTGGATTCCTATCTGACACGGCGTACGTTAACGGTTGGTGATCTGTAAAAATGTTTAAGTTTTTGACACCATATAGATAGTTCCTAAGAGACTTTAAAGCCCAAACAATGGCCAAAAGTTCTCGTTCGTTTGTTGCGAAATTAAGTTCTCTATCCTGTAAAATTCTCGAAATCATTGTAACAGGCTTGTCATCCTGTGATAAGACGGCACCCAGGCCAAAAGCCGAAGCGTCTGTAGTAAGGTCGAAGGGCTTCCTATAATCGGGATACAATAACATTACATTTTCGGAGACAAGAACATTTTTTAGTTTCTCAAAAGCAGAACATTGTTTTTCATCGAAAGAAATTGGTATCTTTTTAGACTGGCTTGCTGAAATTTTTCCGTTTTCTCCCTTCAGAATGTCAGTCAGAGGTCTAGCAATAGAGGCGAAGTCCTTAATAAAGCAGCGGTAATAACTCGCTAGCCCTAAAAACGATCGAACACTAAACAGATTAGTGGGTTGATTATATTTCTGAATAGCCTCTACTTTGCTAGGACTGGTTGTGATACCTCCACTTGACACCGTAAATCCGAGATACTCGACGCTTTCCTTGAAGAAAAACGATTTCTCTTTAGAGACCCTCATGTTTGCCTCAGACAGTCTGTCTAGTACCCAAGCAACGTCGTTCACGTGGTCCTCAATTCCGTTCGAAAATATTATTACGTCATCAACGTAAACATAACATGACTTTCCTATACGGTCCCTAAGAACATCATCAATAGCATGTTGAAAAATACTTGGGGCATTTTTTAAGCCAAACGGCAAACGGCAAAACTCGTATTTTCCATTTCCTACTGAAAAGGCAGTTTTCTCCCTATCCTTTTCTGCGAGAAGAATTTGGTGAAATCCCGATTTTAGGTCAAGGGTTTTAAAGAACCTGGCCTTTCCCAAATTTGACAAAATGGATACTACATTTGGTATAGGGTACTTTTCGTCGATCGTTTTTAAATTAAGTTTTCTAAAATCTATAACCAACCTTTTCTTAGTATTTCCCTTTTCATCTGTACCTTTTTTATCGACTACCCAAACCGGATTGTTGTAAGGTGACGACGAGGGCCTGATAATTCCGTCCTTTAACAAAGCATTTGTCTCCTTGTTCACAAAATCTGCTACGCCCATAGGGTACGGGTAGAGTTTTGAGTAAATGGGTTGGTCGTCCTCAGTACGTATTGTGGCAATAATGTTGGTATTATACGGCAGTGCTTCTACCGGATCCGCAAAGACGGCCAATCGGTCTCGAAGCATTGTGTGGAATTTATTAGATATCTGATTTGGTACCACAATATTCTCTATGTTGGTGAAATTTACGCTGTCACATCTCAAAAACTGAATTGATTCAACTTCATTGTTGATATTCAAAGTTTTGTTCTTAAAATCTAACGTTGCATTTCCCTGATTCAAAAGGTCAAGTCCTATTATTGCGTCAAAACTAGAGAGACTTGGAAGAATAAAGCATTGAACAGATGTGTTAAATAGTTTAATGAAGCATTTCTGCTTAACGGTGTTGCAACCATGAAGCGATTTTACCGTGAATTTATTTTGTACCGGCATTATGTTTTTTAATTCAGGGAGGGGCTGTATGTAATTTTTCGAAGCCCCGGTGTCAATCAAAAGTTTTATGGTTCTCCCTGCTATCTTTCTTTCTATGTACGGTAGCAAGGATTTGCGGCTAAAAAATGAACTTGATCGTAATTCACTAGTTCGTCCTCATAATCATTAACCTCCGCTTCTGCCTCCTGTTGGCAATCGTCTGTGTCTTCCTCACATTGACCTTTCTCATGAGGTAAGTGGTTGATTCTCTGCTGTTTTGGCCCTGTAAACCTTGCACTGCCACTATTTGGTCTTTTTGACGCTTGCGCATACCCAACATGTCCCTGAGCCTGACTTGTGTCTTGCTGCTGGGGTTACGATGCAAATTGATTTTGTGTTTGAAATGAATTTTGTTGTTGGGATGGCCAAGAATTTTGTTGTTGGGATGGCCAAATATTTCCCTGAGTAGGAAATGGAGCTTGTCTAAAATTTCCAGTTCTTCTAGATCGCATGGATACATCAGGATTTGTTAACTGGACTGGATCTTGTCTTTCCTATCATAATTAATTATGATTATGATAATTAATTATCATAATTATGCACCTGGCGCTTGCTAAAATATGGGTTTTTGGTTTGCATGGGCATGATTGAATTTCTATCCCTATCGCTGTGCTTTTGGTCGGTTTTCTGACCCCTGTCGCCAATATTTTTAGAATAAATAAGGGCGAATTGGTAACGCTCATGGTTAGACTCGACCTCGCGAGAGCAGTTGGTAAATCTTGCAGACCTTTTGCAAAAAGAATATCGCTCAACGCTTTCTTAGATCCGGTTATAAATACACGTAACGCGTCCGCCCGATTTTTCAAAAGTGACTGGATTGACTCGGAGTTTATAGACGGTTCATTGTCACAAAATATTGTCTTTGAATGGGGATAAAAGTTCATCAATTGCATACTTGCAGGTTCTAAATCAATTATCGTTCGAGAGCCGATGGGTTGCACAATAGCGAATTTGGAAAGTTTATCAATACATGTCAAAAAGTACTTCCTGTCCGTAAAAAATATATCTATATTCAATGTCTCGCCTACATGTGAAGGAATAGGTGTTCTCCCTAGGATTTGCTTTTGCGGATGGCGGTCGTATTTGGCTTTTTGGCAAACCAAGCAGTTAGCAACAAAAGTAACGGCTATTTGTGACATTTTGGGGAAAAAGTAGTATTGAAGAATTTGTTTTACATTCTCCTGTGCTGCCCTATGCGCTCTGTTGTGCTCTAAAGATACAATTTCCCGTTCCTCGGTTTTATTAAAAATGTCGCTAACCATTTTCATAGTGTGTCGGAAGGTCGTTGCTGGGAACTCATCTACAAGGCTGTTTTGAATGAAAGCTAGTACGGGTAATTCGCAGTGAATCGCATTCACTACATCCGGCTTAACCACTTCACGAATTCTTCGAAGTAAAGTCTCTTTGTTTAGAAATTGTATTAAATGCCTTGTCTTGCTTCCGAAAATTACAAAAGTTCGAGTTGAGTCTGCGGTGCCCTCATCTATTACTATTTGGTTTCTAAAACAATTAACAGGCTTGTCGATAGTTTCAATTGTATAAGTTAATAAAATTTCGCTATGAATTGTCGCAATGTCTGACTGGGGTTCGCTTTCTATAACATGAATGGCCTGCCTGGATAGTGCATCCGCAACATAGTTCTCCTTCCCTGGCTTATAGAAAATGTTCGCATTATGTTCGTCTATAAACGCCTTCCATCTCTTAATTTTTGCATTTGGATTCCTATCTGACACGGCGTACGTTAACGGTTGGTGATCTGTAAAAATGTTTAAGTTTTTGACACCATATAGATAGTTCCTAAGAGACTTTAAAGCCCAAACAATGGCCAAAAGTTCTCGTTCGTTTGTTGCGAAATTAAGTTCTCTATCCTGTAAAGTTCTCGAAATCATTGTAACAGGCTTGTCATCCTGTGATAAGACGGCACCCAGGCCAAAAGCCGAAGCGTCTGTAGTAAGGTCGAAGGGCTTCCTATAATCGGGATACAATAACATTACATTTTCGGAGACAAGAACATTTTTTAGTTTCTCAAAAGCAGAACATTGTTTTTCATCGAAAGAAATTGGTATCTTTTTAGACTGGCTTGCTGAAATTTTTCCGTTTTCTCCCTTCAGAATGTCAGTCAGAGGTCTAGCAATAGAGGCGAAGTCCTTAATAAAGCAGCGGTAATAACTCGCTAGCCCTAAAAACGATCGAACACTAAACAGATTAGTGGGTTGATTATATTTCTGAATAGCCTCTACTTTGCTAGGACTGGTTGTGATACCTCCACTTGACACCGTAAATCCGAGATACTCGACGCTTTCCTTGAAGAAAAACGATTTCTCTTTAGAGACCCTCATGTTTGCCTCAGACAGTCTGTCTAGTACCCAAGCAACGTCGTTCACGTGGTCCTCAATTCCGTTCGAAAATATTATTACGTCATCAACGTAAACATAACATGACTTTCCTATACGGTCCCTAAGAACATCATCAATAGCATGTTGAAAAATACTTGGGGCATTTTTTAAGCCAAACGGCAAACGGCAAAACTCGTATTTTCCATTTCCTACTGAAAAGGCAGTTTTCTCCCTATCCTTTTCTGCGAGCAGAATTTGGTGAAATCCCGATTTTAGGTCAAGGGTTTTAAAGAACCTGGCCTTTCCCAAATTTGACAAAATGGATACTACATTTGGTATAGGGTACTTTTCGTCGATCGTTTTTAAATTAAGTTTTCTAAAATCTATAACCAACCTTTTCTTAGTATTTCCCTTTTCATCTGTACCTTTTTTATCGACTACCCAAACCGGATTGTTGTAAGGTGACGACGAGGGCCTGATAATTCCGTCCTTTAACAAAGCATTTGTCTCCTTGTTCACAAAATCTGCTACGCCCATAGGGTACGGGTAGAGTTTTGAGTAAATGGGTTGGTCGTCCTCAGTACGTATTGTGGCAATAATGTTGGTATTATACGGCAGTGCTTCTACCGGATCCGCAAAGACGGCCAATCGGTCTCGAAGCATTGTGTGGAATTTATTAGATATCTGATTTGGTACCACAATATTCTCTATGTTGGTGAAATTTACGCTGTCACATCTCAAAAACTGAATTGATTCAACTTCATTGTTGATATTCAAAGTTTTGTTCTTAAAATCTAACGTTGCATTTCCCTGATTCAAAAGGTCAAGTCCTATTATTGCGTCAAAACTAGAGAGACTTGGAAGAATAAAGCATTGAACAGATGTGTTAAATAGTTTAATGAAGCATTTCTGCTTAACGGTGTTGCAACCATGAAGCGATTTTACCGTGAATTTATTTTGTACCGGCATTATGTTTTTTAATTCAGGGAGGGGCTGTATGTAATTTTTCGAAGCCCCGGTGTCAATCAAAAGTTTTATGGTTCTCCCTGCTATCTTTCTTTCTATGTACGGTAGCAAGGATTTGCGGCTAAAAAATGAACTTGATCGTAATTCACTAGTTCGTCCTCATAATCATTAACCTCCGCTTCTGCCTCCTGTTGGCAATCGTCTGTGTCTTCCTCACATTGACCTTTCTCATGAGGTAAGTGGTTGATTCTCTGCTGTTTTGGCCCTGTAAACCTTGCACTGCCACTATTTGGTCTTTTTGACGCTTGCGCATACCCAACATGTCCCTGAGCCTGACTTGTGTCTTGCTGCTGGGGTTACGATGCAAATTGATTTTGTGTTTGAAATGAATTTTGTTGTTGGGATGGCCAAGAATTTTGTTGTTGAGATGGCCAAGAATTTTGTTGTTGGGATGGCCAAATATTTCCCTGAGTAGGAAATGGAGCTTGTCTAAAATTTCCAGTTCTTCTAGATCGCATGGATACATCAGGATTTGTTAACTGGACTGGATCTTGTCTTTCCTATCATAATTAATTATGATTATGATAATTAATTATCATAATTATGCACCTGGCGCTTGCTAAAATATGGGTTTTTGGTTTGCATGGGCATGATTGAATTTCTATCCCTATCGCTGTGCTTTTGGTCGGTTTTCTGACCCCTGTCGCCAATATTTTTAGAATAAATAAGGGCGAATTGGTAACGCTCATGGTTAGACTCGACCTCGCGAGAGCAGTTGGTAAATCTTGCAGACCTTTTGCAAAAAGAATATCGCTCAACGCTTTCTTAGATCCGGTTATAAATACAAGTAACGCGTCCGCCCTGTACTTTTCATTCAGTGACATCGCCAAGGCACTATCGAATGTCATTATTGTCTTGTTAGTAAGTAGGGTCAGCTTTTTCTCGACTTCATCATAGAATTCAGTAAGAGTCACGTCTCCCTGTCGCAAAGTTGATAGCTCTTGTTCGATTAGGTAGATCGGCCTTTTGTCAGAATATGTAAAATCAAGACGGCTGATCATTGCTTTGAAATGTAACGGAGTATTAAAAGAAGCCAATACTGTATTCGCTGGACCTTTTATTTTATTTCGCATAATACCAAGAGCTTGGTAAAATGTTGAACTTCCCTCGTAGTTTTCAAAAACTTTAAAAGCGACATGAGCCGCTTTTCTCCACGACACATATGTTTCACTTTTGCCCTCAAAATCTGGCAGAGATTTGACTATATCTAGAGGTTCTTTACAAACAACACTTGGTTTAATTTCAGCATCTACATAAGTTTCCACCTGTGGGGTGCTCACTGTTAATTTCCCGATTCGTTCATTCATCTCCTGCAATTGTGTTTCAAATGATTGTTTTTGGACTGCGAGCGCACCGGCAACAGCACTCTCTAAGATCGCTTTTAACTGAGCTTCACTAAATGCCATTTCGCTAGTTGTATTTGTTTTTGACCACCAATAATTTTCTGATGACTTATTATTTTCTTCTGCACTGTTTTGCCTACTTGCCTGGAGCACTGACCATTTATTTAAGCTTGACACGAGGTCGTCTAAAAGGTGATAACCTTTAACCTGTCACTCATGTATTTTTATCATCAATAAAGTAACAAAAAGTATTGGTATTTTCGATTAGTTAGATAAGCGTTATACTTACAATATAATAATAGTGCTTAACAAAATTTTAAAGTATAATGGTCTTAGTAATTAATATTATATTTTATGTAAGTCCGTTAAATCAGGAAATATTAATTTTTTAGGTTAGAGCTGATAAGCCAATGCCGCTGGTTTTTTCTCCGGATGCTCCTTTTGTTATTTATTTATAATTATTTATATAATTAATTATCGTAGGTTCTAATATCCGTTTGGGCGCCAATTAAGAGTTTGCTTTATATTAGTTTTACAATAATTATTTATTTATTCGACTCGCTGTCTAGCGTGGCCGATTGATTATATAATCTCAACGTGGGTTCCGTTGGTTGAGTTGACTTTGAGTAGGCTTTCGCGGTGATGACCGGCGCGTATGATCTCCATTTATCGACTGACTAAGTACAGAAAGAGTTCTTATCTCTAAAGCTCTATCGACTAACAATAACAAGTTACAGTAATATTCTTATCGCTAAGCTCAATTGAGCTGGGGCTTACGACTATATTTCGGTTGTATAAATTTCTGCTGGGTGATTGTGTTAACTCCTCCCCTTCTAAGACTAAGGCTGTCCATAGACTTTATGTAATTGACAAATCTATTTGAAAGCGAGTCTTACGGGTTGGTTGTGCGTACAGCTTGCCCATTGCCAATAAGTTCCCATACTTTGCCAACTTGTTTACCGTCGAAGGAAAGGCAGCTCTGCATATCTGGATGATCCGTGAATTTCGTAAACCCTGTTGATGCTCCATGTCATGGGTTCGCACAAGGTTCTGGCGATGATCGTAGCGAACTTGGAAAACATCTTTATTGTAGCCATTGACTTGTTGACGACGATGATGCTGATGTAGGTTGAACTAGTTGGCCGTATTTGTTGAACGCATTCTGGATGGCGTTTGATGGCAGATATTATTCAGTTCGTCGTTTCAGTACCCTGACGCAGAAATAGGTTGCCGCATCTTTACATCTATAGAAATTAATACATTTTTAGATCTTAATTTCCTCTTCTTCTCTTCTCTTATACTTAGGCGGTAGTTACAGCTTTAATACTAAAGTTTTGACAATAATTAATGATAACATGTGTTTAGGACCTAATTTTATAATCAATTTCTTTCAATTATAGTAGTAAAACGCTTATTGATTGCAAGTATTCAATTTGTTATTTAGTTAATCAGAATCAGAAAAGAGTATTGATAACATTAGTGTTCCTTTATCAGGAATTCAAATTCAAATTTAATTAGGTGAGTGAGCTATACTGACATTATACCGGTTTGTTGATGCATTTATTTTCTATGGTAGGTTTAGGAAATATTTCTGATTGCGTGGATTTTAAGTTTTTCAAATCATTCGGGTCTAGCATTCATCACATACCTTTAAACTTTTCAAAAGAGGATGAAGCGGAAATAATAAAAAATGTTTAAAGATTAAATAAGTAGGATTTGACAAATGTTTAATTAAAAAACTTTGGAAAACTCTTTTACTAGTATCCAGACTTCACGTTTGTATTTTGCTAACTTGGCGATGGTCACAAAAGGAAAATAAATAATAAACCTAGCGTAAATTATATTTATGAACGACCCTCCCTTTTATGAGGACCGTTGTCCCGAGGTCTGCTTCGATTAGTTCTTCCCTATACCGTGGGGTAAGTTTATTTCCCAAGCGATTGTTTTGTTTTACCATGACGGTTTCCCCTACCTCAAAGGTTCTGTCTCGTCTTGTTACATTTTCTCTTTTTAGCTGTTTTTCCTTAGCTTCATTAACCATTTCTACTATCTCGTTAGCCAGTTCGGGAGGAGTTGAATGAATAATGTCAATCGGTCTTTTATTGGTGACTGAGTGCACTGTCTTATTGTATTCTATTGTCGCCTGAAGAATAAGGTTGACTGTATCATTCATTCCACTGTCAAGTTTCAGGCATCGAGCTATTTCTAAAAGCGTGCTGTGAAACCTTTCAATCTGTCCGTTTGAGGTACTATGAAGTGGAGGTGCGTTAGCTATATCAACATTAAAACGATTTTTCAAAAGTGACTGGATTGACTCGGAGTTTATAGACGGTTCATTGTCACAAAATATTGTCTTTGAATGGGGATAAAAGTTCATCAATTGCATACTTGCAGGTTCTAAATCAATTATCGTTCGAGAGCCGATGGGTTGCACAATAGCGAATTTGGAAAGTTTATCAATACATGGCAAAAAGTACTTCCTGTCCGTAAAAAATATATCTATATGCAATGTCTCGCCTACATGTGAAGGAATAGGTGTTCTCCCTAGGATTTGCTTTTGCGGATGGCGGTCGTATTTGGCTTTTTGGCAAACCAAGCAGTTAGCAACAAAAGTAACGGCTATTTGTGACATTTTGGGGAAAAAGTAGTATTGAAGAATTTGTTTTACATTCTCCTGTGCTGCCCTATGCGCTCTGTTGTGCTCTAAAGATACAATTTCCCGTTCCTCGGTTTTATTAAAAATGTCGCTAACCATTTTCATAGTGTGTCGGAAGGTCGTTGCTGGGAACTCATCTACAAGGCTGTTTTGAATGAAAGCTAGTACGGGTAATTCGCAGTGAATCGCATTCACTACATCCGGCTTAACCACTTCACGAATTCTTCGAAGTAAAGTCTCTTTGTTTAGAAATTGTATTAAATGCCTTGTCTTGCTTCCGAAAATTACAAAAGTTCGAGTTGAGTCTGCGGTGCCCTCATCTATTACTATTTGGTTTCTAAAACAATTAACAGGCTTGTCGATAGTTTCAATTGTATAAGTTAATAAAATTTCGCTATGAATTGTCGCAATGTCTGACTGGGGTTCGCTTTCTATAACATGAATGGCCTGCCTGGATAGTGCATCCGCAACATAGTTCTCCTTCCCTGGCTTATAGAAAATGTTCGCATTATGTTCGTCTATAAACGCCTTCCATCTCTTAATTTTTGCATTTGGATTCCTATCTGACACGGCGTACGTTAACGGTTGGTGATCTGTAAAAATGTTTAAGTTTTTGACACCATATAGATAGTTCCTAAGAGACTTTAAAGCCCAAACAATGGCCAAAAGTTCTCGTTCGTTTGTTGCGAAATTAAGTTCTCTATCCTGTAAAGTTCTCGAAATCATTGTAACAGGCTTGTCATCCTGTGATAAGACGGCACCCAGGCCAAAAGCCGAAGCGTCTGTAGTAAGGTCGAAGGGCTTCCTATAATCGGGATACAATAACATTACATTTTCGGAGACAAGAACATTTTTTAGTTTCTCAAAAGCAGAACATTGTTTTTCATCGAAAGAAATTGGTATCTTTTTAGACTGGCTTGCTGAAATTTTTCCGTTTTCTCCCTTCAGAATGTCAGTCAGAGGTCTAGCAATAGAGGCGAAGTCCTTAATAAAGCAGCGGTAATAACTCGCTAGCCCTAAAAACGATCGAACACTAAACAGATTAGTGGGTTGATTATATTTCTGAATAGCCTCTACTTTGCTAGGACTGGTTGTGATACCTCCACTTGACACCGTAAATCCGAGATACTCGACGCTTTCCTTGAAGAAAAACGATTTCTCTTTAGAGACCCTCATGTTTGCCTCAGACAGTCTGTCTAGTACCCAAGCAACGTCGTTCACGTGGTCCTCAATTCCGTTCGAAAATATTATTACGTCATCAACGTAAACATAACATGACTTTCCTATACGGTCCCTAAGAACATCATCAATAGCATGTTGAAAAATACTTGGGGCATTTTTTAAGCCAAACGGCAAACGGCAAAACTCGTATTTTCCATTTCCTACTGAAAAGGCAGTTTTCTCCCTATCCTTTTCTGCGAGCAGAATTTGGTGAAATCCCGATTTTAGGTCAAGGGTTTTAAAGAACCTGGCCTTTCCCAAATTTGACAAAATGGATACTACATTTGGTATAGGGTACTTTTCGTCGATCGTTTTTAAATTAAGTTTTCTAAAATCTATAACCAACCTTTTCTTAGTATTTCCCTTTTCATCTGTACCTTTTTTATCGACTACCCAAACCGGATTGTTGTAAGGTGACGACGAGGGCCTGATAATTCCGTCCTTTAACAAAGCATTTGTCTCCTTGTTCACAAAATCTGCTACGCCCATAGGGTACGGGTAGAGTTTTGAGTAAATGGGTCGGTCGTCCTCAGTACGTATTGTGGCAATAATGTTGGTATTATACGGCAGTGCTTCTACCGGATCCGCAAAGACGGCCAATCGGTCTCGAAGCATTGTGTGGAATTTATTAGATATCTGATTTGGTACCACAATATTCTCTATGTTGGTGAAATTTACGCTGTCACATCTCAAAAACTGAATTGATTCAACTTCATTGTTGATATTCAAAGTTTTGTTCTTAAAATCTAACGTTGCATTTCCCTGATTCAAAAGGTCAAGTCCTATTATTGCGTCAAAACTAGAGAGACTTGGAAGAATAAAGCATTGAACAGATGTGTTAAATAGTTTAATGAAGCATTTCTGCTTAACGGTGTTGCAACCATGAAGCGATTTTACCGTGAATTTATTTTGTACCGGCATTATGTTTTTTAATTCAGGGAGGGGCTGTATGTAATTTTTCGAAGCCCCGGTGTCAATCAAAAGTTTTATGGTTCTCCCTGCTATCTTTCTTTCTATGTACGGTAGCAAGGATTTGCGGCTAAAAAATGAACTTGATCGTAATTCACTAGTTCGTCCTCATAATCATTAACCTCCGCTTCTGCCTCCTGTTGGCAATCGTCTGTGTCTTCCTCACATTGACCTTTCTCATGAGGTAAGTGGTTGATTCTCTGCTGTTTTGGCCCTGTAAACCTTGCACTGCCACTATTTGGTCTTTTTGACGCTTGCGCATACCCAACATGTCCCTGAGCCTGACTTGTGTCTTGCTGCTGGGGTTACGATGCAAATTGATTTTGTGTTTGAAATGAATTTTGTTGTTGGGATGGCCAAGAATTTTGTTGTTGAGATGGCCAAGAATTTTGTTGTTGGGATGGCCAAATATTTCCCTGAGTAGGAAATGGAGCTTGTCTAAAATTTCCAGTTCTTCTAGATCGCATGGATACATCAGGATTTGTTAACTGGACTGGATCTTGTCTTTCCTATCATAATTAATTATGATTATGATAATTAATTATCATAATTATGCACCTGGCGCTTGCTAAAATATGGGTTTTTGGTTTGCATGGGCATGATTGAATTTCTATCCCTATCGCTGTGCTTTTGGTCGGTTTTCTGACCCCTGTCGCCAATATTTTTAGAATAAATAAGGGCGAATTGGTAACGCTCATGGTTAGACTCGACCTCGCGAGAGCAGTTGGTAAATCTTGCAGACCTTTTGCAAAAAGAATATCGCTCAACGCTTTCTTAGATCCGGTTATAAATACACGTAACGCGTCCGCCCTGTACTTTTCATTCAGTGACATCGCCAAGGCACTATCGAATGTCATTATTGTCTTGTTAGTAAGTAGGGTCAGCTTTTTCTCGACTTCATCATAGAATTCAGTAAGAGTCACGTCTCCCTGTCGCAAAGTTGATAGCTCTTGTTCGATTAGGTAGATCGGCCTTTTGTCAGAATATGTAAAATCAAGACGGCTGATCATTGCTTTGAAATGTAACGGAGTATTAAAAGAAGCCAATACTGTATTCGCTGGACCTTTTATTTTATTTCGCATAATACCAAGAGCTTGGTAAAATGTTGAACTTCCCTCGTAGTTTTCAAAAACTTTAAAAGCGACATGAGCCGCTTTTCTCCACGACACATATGTTTCACTTTTGCCCTCAAAATCTGGCAGAGATTTGACTATATCTAGAGGTTCTTTACAAACAACACTTGGTTTAATTTCAGCATCTACATAAGTTTCCACCTGTGGGGTGCTCACTGTTAATTTCCCGATTCGTTCATTCATCTCCTGCAATTGTGTTTCAAATGATTGTTTTTGGACTGCGAGCGCACCGGCAACAGCACTCTCTAAGATCGCTTTTAACTGAGCTTCACTAAATGCCATTTCGCTAGTTGTATTTGTTTTTGACCACCAATAATTTTCTGATGACTTATTATTTTCTTCTGCACTGTTTTGCCTACTTGCCTGGAGCACTGACCATTTATTTAAGCTTGACACGAGGTCGTCTAAAAGGTGATAACCTTTAACCTGTCACTCATGTATTTTTATCATCAATAAAGTAACAAAAAGTATTGGTATTTTCGATTAGTTAGATAAGCGTTATACTTACAATATAATAATAGTGCTTAACAAAATTTTAAAGTATAATGGTCTTAGTAATTAATATTATATTTTATGTAAGTCCGTTAAATCAGGAAATATTAATTTTTTAGGTTAGAGTTGATAAGCCAATGCCGCTGGTTTTTTCTCCGGATGCTCCTTTTGTTATTTATTTATAATTATTTATATAATTAATTATCGTAGGTTCTAATATCCGTTTGGGCGCCAATTAAGAGTTTGCTTTATATTAGTTTTACAATAATTATTTATTTATTCGACTCGCTGTCTAGCGTGGCCGATTGATTATATAATCTCAACGTGGGTTCCGTTGGTTGAGTTGACTTTGAGTAGGCTTGCGCGGTGATGACCGGCGCGTATGATCTCCATTTATCGACTGACTAAGTACAGAAAGAGTTCTTATCTCTAAAGCTCTATCGACTAACAATAACAAGTTACAGTAATATTCTTATCGCTAAGCTCAATTGAGCTGGGGCTTACGACTATATTTCGGTTGTATAAATTTCTGCTGGGTGATTGTGTTAACTCCTCCCCTTCTAAGACTAAGGCTGTCCATAGACTTTATGTAATTGACAAATCTATTTGAAAGCGAGTCTTACGGGTTGGTTGTGCGTACAGCTTGCCCATTGCCAATAAGTTCCCATACTTTGCCAACTTGTTTACCGTCGAAGGAAAGGCAGCTCTGCATATCTGGATGATCCGTGAATTTCGTAAACCCTGTTGATGCTCCATGTCATGGGTTCGCACAAGGTTCTGGCGATGATCGTAGCGAACTTGGAAAACATCTTTATTGTAGCCATTGACTTGTTGACGACGATGATGCTGATGTAGGTTGAACTAGTTGGCCGTATTTGTTGAACGCATTCTGGATGGCGTTTGATGGCAGATATTATTCAGTTCGTCGTTTCAGTACCCTGACGCAGAAATAGGTTGCCGCATCTTTACATCTATAGAAATTAATACATTTTTAGATCTTAATTTCCTCTTCTTCTCTTCTCTTATACTTAGGCGGTAGTTACAGCTTTAATACTAAAGTTTTGACAATAATTAATGATAACATGTGTTTAGGACCTAATTTTATAATCAATTTCTTTCAATTATAGTAGTAAAACGCTTATTGATTGCAAGTATTCAATTTGTTATTTAGTTAATCAGAATCAGAAAAGAGTATTGATAACATTAGTGTTCCTTTATCAGGAATTCAAATTCAAATTTAATTAGGTGAGTGAGCTATACTGACATTATACCGGTTTGTTGATGCATTTATTTTCTATGGTAGGTTTAGGAAATATTTCTGATTGCGTGGATTTTAAGTTTTTCAAATCATTCGGGTCTAGCATTCATCACATACCTTTAAACTTTTCAAAAGAGGATGAAGCGGAAATAATAAAAAATGTTTAAAGATTAAATAAGTAGGATTTGACAAATGTTTAATTAAAAAACTTTGGAAAACTCTTTTACTAGTATCCAGACTTCACGTTTGTATTTTGCTAACTTGGCGATGGTCACAAAAGGAAAATAAATAATAAACCTAGCGTAAATTATATTTATGAACGACCCTCCCTTTTATGAGGACCGTTGTCCCGAGGTCTGCTTCGATTAGTTCTTCCCTATACCGTGGGGTAAGTTTATTTCCCAAGCGATTGTTTTGTTTTACCATGACGGTTTCCCCTACCTCAAAGGTTCTGTCTCGTCTTGTTACATTTTCTCTTTTTAGCTGTTTTTCCTTAGCTTCATTAACCATTTCTACTATCTCGTTAGCCAGTTCGGGAGGAGTTGAATGAATAATGTCAATCGGTCTTTTATTGGTGACTGAGTGCACTGTCTTATTGTATTCTATTGTCGCCTGAAGAATAAGGTTGACTGTATCATTCATTCCACTGTCAAGTTTCAGGCATCGAGCTATTTCTAAAAGCGTGCTGTGAAACCTATCAATCTGTCCGTTTGAGGTACTATGAAGTGGAGGTGCGTTAGCTATATCAACATTAAAACGATTTTTCAAAAGTGACTGGATTGACTCGGAGTTTATAGACGGTTCATTGTCACAAAATATTGTCTTTGAATGGGGATAAAAGTTCATCAATTGCATACTTGCAGGTTCTAAATCAATTATCGTTCGAGAGCCGATGGGTTGCACAATAGCGAATTTGGAAAGTTTATCAATACATGTCAAAAAGTACTTCCTGTCCGTAAAAAATATATCTATATGCAATGTCTCGCCTACATGTGAAGGAATAGGTGTTCTCCCTAGGATTTGCTTTTGCGGATGGCGGTCGTATTTGGCTTTTTGGCAAACCAAGCAGTTAGCAACAAAAGTAACGGCTATTTGTGACATTTTGGGGAAAAAGTAGTATTGAAGAATTTGTTTTACATTCTCCTGTGCTGCCCTATGCGCTCTGTTGTGCTCTAAAGATACAATTTCCCGTTCCTCGGTTTTATTAAAAATGTCGCTAACCATTTTCATAGTGTGTCGGAAGGTCGTTGCTGGGAACTCATCTACAAGGCTGTTTTGAATGAAAGCTAGTACGGGTAATTCGCAGTGAAGCGCATTCACTTCATCCGGCTTAACCACTTCACGAATTCTTCGAAGTAAAGTCTCTTTGTTTAGAAATTGTATTAAATGCCTTGTCTTGCTTCCGAAAATTACAAAAGTTCGAGTTGAGTCTGCGGTGCCCTCATCTATTACTATTTGGTTTCTAAAACAATTAACAGGCTTGTCGATAGTTTCAATTGTATAAGTTAATAAAATTTCGCTATGAATTGTCGCAATGTCTGACTGGGGTTCGCTTTCTATAACATGAATGGCCTGCCTGGATAGTGCATCCGCAACATAGTTCTCCTTCCCTGGCTTATAGAAAATGTTCGCATTATGTTCGTCTATAAACGCCTTCCATCTCTTAATTTTTGCATTTGGATTCCTATCTGACACGGCGTACGTTAACGGTTGGTGATCTGTAAAAATGTTTAAGTTTTTGACACCATATAGATAGTTCCTAAGAGACTTTAAAGCCCAAACAATGGCCAAAAGTTCTCGTTCGTTTGTTGCGAAATTAAGGGGGTCTTCTACCTTCGCGGTTTTAAAAAATCGATTTTTTTTTTTTGCATATTTCTAAAGTAGACATAACTAAGAACATGCCCTGTGAAGGATTTGATCGAATTCATGCTCGTTTACGAGATATCGAGCTTCAAACCCGGCCCCACCTTGCCTATAGTATTGTAACATTTATCTTTAAACGCGTTTTCCCGAAAGTAGTGTTTTTCAAAAGTTTTGGCACGATTTTGACGAAACCATAGAAAATATCCTAGATCTGTAAAGCGTTACTTATTCACAAAATATCTCGCTAGGTCAGGACACAAGCTTTTTTCGAAAAAATTTTTTTTCAATTTTTTACAGTCATTTTTAGGTTGAAAAACATGGTCAAAAATTAAATTTTTTGTTCAAATCGCTGCCATTTTGTGAAATTTTCAAATATTAATAAAAGCTTGTGTCCTGACCTAATCGACGTTCTTAAAATTAAGTTAAAAAATATGTTTTGTTTTTTGCATGTTCTGAAGCTGAGATTTCTTGCCAACCGTTTGACTCTTTCGCGCCGGCAGAGGCTAATTCGACGACGCGCCAATGGCAAACGTTATGATAAATTCATATGGTTTTTTTTTTTTTCAAGTTCAAGCTTTTGTTAATCAAATAAAAAAAATTTTGTTCGGATATCATGTGTAGTTTTTTTGCAATCCATTTTTGAAAAATAGGCCCCAAATTTGAGCGCGAAGGTAGAAGACCCCCTTAAGTTCTCTATCCTGTAAAGTTCTCGAAATCATTGTAACAGGCTTGTCATCCTGTGATAAGACGGCACCCAGGCCAAAAGCCGAAGCGTCTGTAGTAAGGTCGAAGGGCTTCCTATAATCGGGATACAATAACATTACATTTTCGGAGACAAGAACATTTTTTAGTTTCTCAAAAGCAGAACATTGTTTTTCATCGAAAGAAATTGGTATCTTTTTAGACTGGCTTGCTGAAATTTTTCCGTTTTCTCCCTTCAGAATGTCAGTCAGAGGTCTAGCAATAGAGGCGAAGTCCTTAATAAAGCAGCGGTAATAACTCGCTAGCCCTAAAAACGATCGAACACTAAACAGATTAGTGGGTTGATTATATTTCTGAATAGCCTCTACTTTGCTAGGACTGGTTGTGATACCTCCACTTGACACCGTAAATCCGAGATACTCGACGCTTTCCTTGAAGAAAAACGATTTCTCTTTAGAGACCCTCATGTTTGCCTCAGACAGTCTGTCTAGTACCCAAGCAACGTCGTTCACGTGGTCCTCAATTCCGTTCGAAAATATTATTACGTCATCAACGTAAACATAACATGACTTTCCTATACGGTCCCTAAGAACATCATCAATAGCATGTTGAAAAATACTTGGGGCATTTTTTAAGCCAAACGGCAAACGGCAAAACTCGTATTTTCCATTTCCTACTGAAAAGGCAGTTTTCTCCCTATCCTTTTCTGCGAGCAGAATTTGGTGAAATCCCGATTTTAGGTCAAGGGTTTTAAAGAACCTGGCCTTTCCCAAATTTGACAAAATGGATACTACATTTGGTATAGGGTACTTTTCGTCGATCGTTTTTAAATTAAGTTTTCTAAAATCTATAACCAACCTTTTCTTAGTATTTCCCTTTTCATCTGTACCTTTTTTATCGACTACCCAAACCGGATTGTTGTAAGGTGACGACGAGGGCCTGATAATTCCGTCCTTTAACAAAGCATTTGTCTCCTTGTTCACAAAATCTGCTACGCCCATAGGGTACGGGTAGAGTTTTGAGTAAATGGGTTGGTCGTCCTCAGTACGTATTGTGGCAATAATGTTGGTATTATACGGCAGTGCTTCTACCGGATCCGCAAAGACGGCCAATCGGTCTCGAAGCATTGTGTGGAATTTATTAGATATCTGATTTGGTACCACAATATTCTCTATGTTGGTGAAATTTACGCTGTCACATCTCAAAAACTGAATTGATTCAACTTCATTGTTGATATTCAAAGTTTTGTTCTTAAAATCTAACGTTGCATTTCCCTGATTCAAAAGGTCAAGTCCTATTATTGCGTCAAAACTAGAGAGACTTGGAAGAATAAAGCATTGAACAGATGTGTTAAATAGTTTAATGAAGCATTTCTGCTTAACGGTGTTGCAACCATGAAGCGATTTTACCGTGAATTTATTTTGTACCGGCATTATGTTTTTTAATTCAGGGAGGGGCTGTATGTAATTTTTCGAAGCCCCGGTGTCAATCAAAAGTTTTATGGTTCTCCCTGCTATCTTTCTTTCTATGTACGGTAGCAAGGATTTGCGGCTAAAAAATGAACTTGATCGTAATTCACTAGTTCGTCCTCATAATCATTAACCTCCGCTTCTGCCTCCTGTTGGCAATCGTCTGTGTCTTCCTCACATTGACCTTTCTCATGAGGTAAGTGGTTGATTCTCTGCTGTTTTGGCCCTGTAAACCTTGCACTGCCACTATTTGGTCTTTTTGACGCTTGCGCATACCCAACATGTCCCTGAGCCTGACTTGTGTCTTGCTGCTGGGGTTACGATGCAAATTGATTTTGTGTTTGAAATGAATTTTGTTGTTGGGATGGCCAAGAATTTTGTTGTTGAGATGGCCAAGAATTTTGTTGTTGGGATGGCCAAATATTTCCCTGAGTAGGAAATGGAGCTTGTCTAAAATTTCCAGTTCTTCTAGATCGCATGGATACATCAGGATTTGTTAACTGGACTGGATCTTGTCTTTCCTATCATAATTAATTATGATTATGATAATTAATTATCATAATTATGCACCTGGCGCTTGCTAAAATATGGGTTTTTGGTTTGCATGGGCATGATTGAATTTCTATCCCTATCGCTGTGCTTTTGGTCGGTTTTCTGACCCCTGTCGCCAATATTTTTAGAATAAATAAGGGCGAATTGGTAACGCTCATGGTTAGACTCGACCTCGCGAGAGCAGTTGGTAAATCTTGCAGACCTTTTGCAAAAAGAATATCGCTCAACGCTTTCTTAGATCCGGTTATAAATACACGTAACGCGTCCGCCCTGTACTTTTCATTCAGTGACATCGCCAAGGCACTATCGAATGTCATTATTGTCTTGTTAGTAAGTAGGGTCAGCTTTTTCTCGACTTCATCATAGAATTCAGTAAGAGTCACGTCTCCCTGTCGCAAAGTTGATAGCTCTTGTTCGATTAGGTAGATCGGCCTTTTGTCAGAATATGTAAAATCAAGACGGCTGATCATTGCTTTGAAATGTAACGGAGTATTAAAAGAAGCCAATACTGTATTCGCTGGACCTTTTATTTTATTTCGCATAATACCAAGAGCTTGGTAAAATGTTGAACTTCCCTCGTAGTTTTCAAAAACTTTAAAAGCGACATGAGCCGCTTTTCTCCACGACACATATGTTTCACTTTTGCCCTCAAAATCTGGCAGAGATTTGACTATATCTAGAGGTTCTTTACAAACAACACTTGGTTTAATTTCAGCATCTACATAAGTTTCCACCTGTGGGGTGCTCACTGTTAATTTCCCGATTCGTTCATTCATCTCCTGCAATTGTGTTTCAAATGATTGTTTTTGGACTGCGAGCGCACCGGCAACAGCACTCTCTAAGATCGCTTTTAACTGAGCTTCACTAAATGCCATTTCGCTAGTTGTATTTGTTTTTGACCACCAATAATTTTCTGATGACTTATTATTTTCCTCTGCACTGTTTTGCCTACTTGCCTGGAGCACTGACCATTTATTTAAGCTTGACACGAGGTCGTCTAAAAGGTGATAACCTTTAACCTGTCACTCATGTATTTTTATCATCAATAAAGTAACAAAAAGTATTGGTATTTTCGATTAGTTAGATAAGCGTTATACTTACAATATAATAATAGTGCTTAACAAAATTTTAAAGTATAATGGTCTTAGTAATTAATATTATATTTTATGTAAGTCCGTTAAATCAGGAAATATTAATTTTTTAGGTTAGAGTTGATAAGCCAATGCCGCTGGTTTTTTCTCCGGATGCTCCTTTTGTTATTTATTTATAATTATTTATATAATTAATTATCGTAGGTTCTAATATCCGTTTGGGCGCCAATTAAGAGTTTGCTTTATTTTAGTTTTACAATAATTATTTATTTATTCGACTCGCTGTCTAGCGTGGCCGATTGATTATATAATCTCAACGTGGGTTCCGTTGGTTGAGTTGACTTTGAGTAGGCTTGCGCGGTGATGACCGGCGCGTATGATCTCCATATATCGACTGACTAAGTACAGAAAGAGTTCTTATCTCTAAAGCTCTATCGACTAACAATAACAAGTTACAGTAATATTCTAATCGCTAAGCTCGCCCTATAAATAGCTAAGACAATTGAGCTGGGGCTTACGACTATATTTCGGTTGTATAAATTTCAGCTGGGTGATTGTGTTAACTCACACATACTAGACACTTCGGAAATGTGGCAACTGTGGAGGAAACCATACGGCAAACTACAGAGGCTGTGCGGTCTACAAAGAGCTGAAGAGTCGCATGCGACGAGCGACAGCTACTCACCAACAACATACGCAAAATGTGTATTAGAACTCAAAAAGTACGCCAGACGTATTTCTCGCCAAGGCAGCCAGATCATCATTCGGACAGCTAAATACAACAAAGGGAATCTCCTAAGCCGAAGCACTAAGAACAGGCATGGAAAATCCACCCCAGCCTCACTCAGAAAATGCTCAGCAGGTTTCAGGGCAGCCGTAAAGCAAATTGGAATCCATGATGTTCGCCATGCAACAAAGTATGATGGAACTTATGTCATTCATGAAAACAACCATGCAAACCCCTGTTCAGAACCAGAACATGGTGATTCAGTTGCTTGTAGAACAACAGTTCAAATAATAAATGACTAACCACGGTATAAACTTGAAATAACTCAATTCCTAAACGTAAATCACATCGACGCCTTGCTGCTGGTTGAAACGCACCTCACAGGGAGATATAACTTCCATATTAGAGGTTATACCTTTTACCGCACAGATCATCCGGATGGCAAGGCCCACGGCGGAACGGGCATCTTAATCAGAGAACGCATCAAACACCACTTTCACCAAAGGTTTGCAACAAATTACTTGCAAGCCACGTCCATAAAAGTGCACTCAGGAAACGGTAACCCTTGCATTGCCGCTGTCTACTGCCCACCTCGATTTACTATCTCTGAAGGTCAATTCATGGACTTTTACAACACTCTGGGGGATCGCTTCATAGCCGCAGGAGACTACAACGCCAAACACACGCACTGGGGATCACGCCTCGTGACTCCCAAGGGAAGGCAACTGTATAATGCACTTATAAAGGTGACCAATAAACTGGACTACGTTTCTCCTGGTAGCCCCACATATTGGCCTGCAGACCCAAAAAAGGTCCCAGATCTAATTGATTTCGCGGTGACAATCCCACGCAATCTAATAAGCGCTATAGCACTACCGTATCTCTCATCTGACCACTCGCCTTTGTTGATAAGCCTTCTTCAAAGCCCAGAAATTACGGACCACCCCTACAGGATGACGTCGCACAACACTAACTGGATGAAATACAGAAAGTATGTGAGTTCCCACATTGAGCTAACTCCCCAAACAAATATCGAAGCGGACATCGACTGCTCCACCGCCGCCCTGGAAGAGGTACTCGTCACAGCAGCCAGGATCTCAACCCTTTAATAAGTTCAAAACCAACAGGCAAATTGAACAGCTGGTTCTGAAAAAGAGGCGTCTGCGACGAGCGTGGCAAACCAGCAGATAGCCATGCTCAAAGCAACGTCTTACTGAAGCCACCCGCAATCTAAGCCGGGCCCTGAAGCAAGATGCTGAAAATGAACAACTTAAATATATTGAAAAACTCTCGCCAACTAGTACAAAGCATCCCTAGTGGAGGGCTCACCCAAATCGAAGCTCTCCAATTCAAACCGTCACCCCAATAAGGAATTTCTCAGGGTGCTGGGCCCGCAGCGACAAAGATAGAGCAGAAGCATTTGCCTTACATCTCAGAGGCGTCATCCAGCCGAACCCCGCAGCTAATGATTATGTTCCTCCGCAAATCCACCTCGAAACTGAATCCACGGCCAACTACATTTCAGCCGAACGAGATCACAAAAGTCATCAGGGAGCTAAAACCAAAAAAGGCTCCAGGCGGTGACCTAATAACTACAAAAATGATAATGGAACTTCCGTACTGCGCTATTGAGGTCATCTGTAAACTCTTCAATGGAATCATAAGTCTCGGCTACTATCCACGGAAATGGAAAAAATCAATTATTATAATGATACCGAAGCCCGGAAAAGAACTCGTCTTTTCTCTTCATAGTGAACGGTCGTGTTTTTGTTTTGCGCTCCGAATATTGTGTTGTTTTGCCTTTTAAACCACCGGGGTTTTTATTAAAATCATCACAAAACTTCTCACTTAACTTCAGCCGTTTGCTACCGCGTGTGCATGAGCTTTTTCGTGTTTAATTTGTATTTAATTACACTTTTAGTTTTTGTGCTAAGACGGTTTTCTGCATTCTCTTTTGTGCCTATCCCTCTTCTCCCCGCTTACGTTCCGTTGGTGTTTAGCTGCAGCTAAACGGTTCTAAGCTCTCTCACCCTCGCTAATTCCTTATCGCTCTCACTCTCCCGCTCACCCGCGTTGACGGTTCTCCTCTTTGCACAGTGGTCTAAGGTTAGTGGAAATGTCTTTTAATATTGTCTGTGGAATTAAAAACTGCCAAAAACTATTTTGGCAGACCAACCAAGTGTATATTGCTGGCTTTGTGATACGGTCGTACACGCTAAGTGTGTCGAGCTGACGGGCCGTATTGCGGATGCAATTTCCAATAAAACGGGAATACATTATTGTTGCCAGTCCTGTCGAGAGGTTGAGAAGGAAATGAAATCCTTCATGCGGCAGACCAGAAACGGATTTACTGAGCTCACGGTCAATTTTCGCAAAGCGAATGACCTGCTCACAGCGTTAGACGCTCAGTTTAATAGTCTGAAGCTATTAAACGAGTCGCCAAAGCGCAAAAATCTGTTGCTGGTCGTCAGCAACTGTGTGAATCCCAGCAACCTACCGTCGGGATCACCCCTTCGGCACAGCCACCGACCCCGATACCAAGCCCAATGGTCTTGAGATCGGGAGCGGTACTAGATTCGGTAACCGAATGTACAGGGGTGGAAATGGCAACAGGTCCGCCAGTAATTTCCGTTATGTCCAGGGCGAAAAAACATCCGGACTACCGGCTGTCGGTAACTTAGGGTTACCAAAGACCCTAACTGCTGTTCCACCATCGAAAACAATATTTGTTTCGCGGCTTGCCCCTGACCTCGCATCGGAAGATGTCCTTGCCTATATTCAAGGCAAAACCCAAGCCGAAAATGTAAAAGTGGAAAAGTTTAATTTCTCGTATGTCAGACACATCTCGTCGTTCAAGATTAGCGTCAATCCGAATATCTTTGACACAATTTGCTCTGGTGACTTCTGGCCCGAGCACGTTGTAGTTAAAGAATTCGAGGCTAAAACAAAGAAAAAGCGGCCAGTCGGAGTTCGCCTCCCTATACCGCCACAAACCGCTAGGACCACCGCTAAGACCACCTCAACACCTTCAGTCCCAAAAAACTAACCACTTCCTTCCAACTTTCCTATCAGAATACTAGAGGCTTACGCAGCAAGCTCTCGAAATTGTATTCTGACAGTTTTTCCTTTGCATCCCAGGTAATCGTATTTACTGAGACCTGGTTAAAGCCAGAGATCCTTAGCTCTGAGGTTCTCCCGGGTAAATATACAACTTACAGGGTTGACCGACCAGTCCAGCGTGGAGGTGGAGTTTTAATTGCCGTAGACTCCTCCCTCATCTCAGAACTTGTTGCCCTTGACGATATCACCGATATCGAGTTTATTTGTGTTAAACTTTCATTTCCAGGTAGTCTTATTTATATAACTTGCTCCTATGTTCCACCATCGGCTGAGGAGCCCATTTATTGGAAACACCTTGCGGCAATTCGGGCCGTTTCCAACAGGCTTTCAGATCGAGACCAACTCGTAGCGCTAGGGGACTTCAATATACCTGGAGCTCGTTGGTCATCTGATGGTGTGTCAAATGTCCTTCAGACTATGGCACAGCATGACCTTATTGATGGCCTGCTTGACATATCCTTGTCTCAAGTTAACCATGTCCTGAATTCCCTAAACCGCTTATTGGATCTTTGTTTCGTCTCTGATCCTCTAGGTGTTGACTTAGTTAGAGTTCCTCCATTGACGCTACCTGAAGATCCTTACCATCCAACTTTCGAAGTGACTATCGATACGGGGACGGTTGTAAAGAACGAATCTGATTGTTTAGCCAATAAGGTTCGCTGTTTTCGTAAAGCTAACTTTCATGTGCTAAATAATCTTATATCTGAATTTGATTGGTCAAATCTGTACATGTGCACTGACATGGCAGCCGCCGTGGACATTTTTTACAGTGCCATGAACTCGTTCTTCTTATCCTGTGTTCCGTTAACCTATCCGTCTGTCTCTAGTAAACCACCTTGGTTTAATAAGGAGCTGACACGCCTAAAAAATGTTAAGTCTAGGCTTTATAATAAATATAAACTTACTCGTTCTAAAACTGTCTTTTCTAACTATCTCAGGGCTCGGTCGAAATTTACCGTGCATAACGCTCGGTCTTATAAAAATTATCTGAATCGTTGTAGGGTTCAGTTCTCACAGGACCCGAAACAGTTTTATAATTTTGTTAACACCAAGCGTAAACCAAACCTATACCCTTCCTCGCTTTCATTTAAAAATTCTTCAGCAAAATCGGATCAGGCAATCGCCGATCTCTTTGCTGAGTTTTTTAAAACTACTTATTCTTCCTCAAACCAGATAAACCAGACGTATTCTTTCCCTATGCCCAAATCGAACTTAATTTTCAGTCCTATCTTAGACGAAAGCTCTCTTCGGCTGGATCTTCAACGTGTAAAGCCAGTTTATACACCGGGTCCCGATGGTATACCGGGCTGTGTTCTCAGGTATTGCGCCGAGGCTCTGTGTAACCCCCTTCTCAAACTATTTACCATATCTTTGGAAACATCAGAATTTCCCCTTATTTGGAAGGAATCTTTTATTATTCCTCTCCATAAAAAAGGTAGCAAGTCAGATGCTGGTAACTATAGAGGAATCTCTAAGTTGTCGGCAATTCCAAAACTCTTTGAAAATATAATTACTCCTCACCTGCAGCACTTGTGCAGACCCGTAATTTCTCCATGTCAGCATGGATTTATGAAACGAAGATCGACCACTACAAATCTTTTGGAACTTACCTCATTTGTGATTAGGGGCTTCCAACGTAAATCTCAGACCGACGTGATCTATACGGACTTTAGTAAAGCCTTCGGTTAATCATTTTCTTCTTATAAGGAAGCTCGATTTAATAGGGTTTCCTACCGATCTCCTTAATTGGCTTCAGAGTTATTTGAGTCACCGGACTCAAAAGGTTCTGTTTAAGAATTCTCTTTCTAACTCCCTCAATGTCACTTCTGGCGTCCCACAAGGCAGCCATCTTGGCCCGCTGCTATTTACCTTATTCATAAATGACCTTCCTCTAGTGCTACCCAACTCTAGGGTACTTATGTACGCAGACGATGTCAAACTGTGCGTGCAGTATAACGACAGCTCATGCCAGTCAGACTTACAATCCGATCTTGACAACTTCCAGGCATGGTGTAGTGTTAACTTATTAAATCTCAACAGCTCAAAATGCAAACTGATGACATTTTCACGTGTCACTCCCCAGTATGCAACGTATACGCTTAATGAATGTGCATTGGAAAGAATAACTCTCGTTGACGACCTAGGTGTCCGTCTAGATCCTAAGCTTTCGTTTTCAGAACATATTTCTTGCATGGTTAACAAGGCCAAAGGCATGCTTGGATTTATTAAAAGGTGGTCGAAAGAATTCGATTCCCCTTACGTAACTAAGACTCTTTTCACTTCATTAGTTCGTCCTATTTTGGAATATGGTTCTTGCGTTTGGAGTCCTCAATTTGGAATTCATATTGCCCGCATTGAATCTGTTCAAAAAAATTTTCTGCTTTTCGCCCTACGTGGCTTACCCTGGGATGCCGACCTAAGATTACCGTCTTATTCTAGTAGACTTCTATTAATTAACCTACCTTCCCTATCTAACCGTAGAACTATGCTTGGTGTCGTCTTTCTACACAAGCTAATTCATGGTGACGTAGAGAGCCCCTACCTGCTAGGACAGCTTAACTTTCACGTTCCTCGACTAACATCTAGAACCTTTATCCCCTTAGCAATAAAGCACTGTAGGAGGGAGTTTGAGGCACATGAACCTTTTAGGGTCTTATGTGCCGATTACAACCGACTTTTTAAATTTATAGAGGGACCTGAGAGCCTCCCTCGTCTTAAAACAGTATTGCTAGTAGAATTAGCTCGTAATGTTGCATGAACCTAAACCTAACTTTCCTCGTTCTTTCCTATATTTTCCTTCTCACGCGTCTATCTAGTACGCGATCGAGCCGTACGTCACACGGCTGCGCCCCTCGGTCGGTTGGGCGGGAGGTGGGCGTGGGACTCGCGCGCAATCACACGATTCCGTCATCTTACAGACCAATAAGTTCATTATCATGCCTGTCCAAATTATTCGAAAAATGCCTTCTAACGCGCATAATACCATATATGGGAGCCCACAACATTATTCCAGCCCATCAATTTGGCTTCAGAGAAAAACACGGAACTATCGAGCAAGTAAACAGAATAACATCAGAGATTCGCACAGCCTTCCAACATAGGGAATATTGCAGCGCGATATTCCTCGATGTATCTCAAGCATTGGACCGCGTCTGGCTCAAAGGTCTCATGCATAAAATTAAAACACACTTGCCTGGGTACACTCATAAACTTCTTGAATCCTACCTTTACAATAGAGCCTTCGCAGTGAGGTGTAACACAACAATTTCCGACAGCTACACTATCGAAGCTGGGGTCCCACAAGGTAGCGCACTTGGGCCAACTTTATTCGTCCTTTACACAGCAGATATTCCCACGAGTGACCGACTAACAACATCCACCTTCGCTGACGACACTGCGATCCTTAGCCGCTCCAGATGCCCAGTCCGTGCAACAACCCAACTCGCCAACCACCTCGTGGTAGTCGAGAAGTGGCTATCTGACTGGCGTATTAAAATTAACGAACAAAAGTGTAAACACATAACGTGTAATCTTAACAGACAAACTTGCCCTCCGCTCTGCATGAATAGCACGCAGATCCCCCAAGTTAATGAAGTAACGTATCTCGGCATCCACCTCGACAGACGTCTAACAAGGCGTAGACACATCGAATGCAAGAAACTGCACCTAAAACTGAAAGCCAGCAGCCTCCACTGGATTATAAACTCACGATCGCCCCTGTGTCTGGACTACAAGGTCCTGCTCTACAACTCCACTCTTAAGCCAATCTGGATGTATGGCTCCCAGCTGTGGGGGAACGCGAGCAGAACCAACATAGACATCATACAGCGAGCCCAATCAAAGATCCTGAACTATCACTGGGGCACCATGGTATATTCGTAACCAAAACATCCACAGGGACCTCGGCATTCTCACAGTAAAAGATGAAATAGACAAGCGAAAAGCGTCCTACAATGAAAAACTCTCTGTCCACCCAAATCCTCTAGCAAGGGTCTTGACTCGGGTCTCAAGACGAACCCGCCTGCAACTTACAGACCTTCCAACCCAGCCATAATTTGTCAAGGCCACTGCCTCAGTCTACATGACTCCTAGTTAGGTTATAGTATAAGATTTGATTCACTTATTGTTAGTCTCAAAAATGAGAAGATTCAATAAATAAAAGCAAAGCATAAAAAAAAAGGCAAATCTCTATTAAAGCTATGCTCAGGAGGACCCCTTGAGTGTTTATAGCCAAGAACGTTTGCACATTCGGTAGACTCGTTGATTGAGTGGACTGTATATTTTGCTGGTGGTCAAATGTGGATAAGTGGGGCTGGTGGTCAGGATTGACCGCGGGCTGTACTGCCGGAGTGCTATTTCGGTGCAGGAGAGTGTTATGGCGTCCGCTGCAAGTATAGCAATTATTCGTGCTGGTGCAATCCCTAAGAAGATGCGTTCTGGCGAAATAGTTTAAAAACAACTTCTGATGTTTTTTATATTTCTCCCGATCTCCGACTGGCATCCGTAAGAATAACGGACACACTCGGATAGGATGGATCTCTTGAGAACAAAGTTTACAGGATTGTGGTTTTACTTTCACTCTATTCTCTAAGGTTTGGATTGTCCGCGAGCTATTGTCAGTACGCATTGCTCTGCATTGACCGCTCACGTTTGGCTTAAACTCTTCAAGCGCCTTGAGCGCTCGATGACGATCTTGTAAGAAGGCCTTGAATTCAGCCCAGAGTTGAATATCTGTCTTACTCATAAAGGACTGTTCCCATAGGGACAGCGTTAGCTTTGGCAACTTGGAGGAGCACAGAAAAACTCCCAGTTAGTGGTATCGATTTTTGCTATTTTCAAAGCCGTTAAACAACCTTCGACCGTGCTCTCTAACTGTTTCAAGGATTTACCGCATTCAACGGAAGGTAAATTAAACAAAATCTTCAGCTGACTGTTGACCAGGAGCCTCTTATTTTCGAATCGATTCTGCAAGTTTCTCTACGCTGATTCAAACCCATCATTGGTTAGGGATTTTTTTTTTTTTTTTTTAATATTGTAGGTTTATTAAAGCGGCTGTTAACGCTAATTCACTACAACTATTATTAAAAAACAATTTGTCTGCAGTGGTGCTGGTGTTAAACATGAATAAGTTTTAAGTATTTTCAGGCTAACAGCTGCCCAGAGAATGAAATAAAGGTGAGGTTATGGGATGAAAGGTGTTAGAGTGAAAAGAGTACAGGTACAGAAATTGGTAAGTGCTTAAGGTATCCTCCGACGAGCCAGCTGAGCTAGAGTGGTCCTCTTGAGTCTTCTTCTTGGAAGTCGTATAGTAGTGTCCCTTGCAAGAGGATTCGGGTGAGTCAGAAGCCTTTCCCAGTGCCTTCTTGCCGCCTCGTTTATGTAATCCCTAATTAAAGGAACTTTAAGATCGCGATGAATGCCTCGGTTCCGGATGTACCAGTCTGCTCCAGAAATGCATCTTAGGAATTTAGATTGGAAGACCGAAATTTTTTTAAGGTTTGATTTTGACGCCGCACCATAAATGGGAAGACCATATTTCCAAATAGGAGCAAGAATACTAAGATAAATTCGCCTCTTGTTGGACAAACTTAACTTGCTGGCAGCGCGAGTAATCCAATGCAGCCGCCGAGCAGCAGTCTCCAGTTTACCCTTTGTCTTCTTAATATGTAATATGTGTCTAGCTAAGGCAACGGTTCAATTCCTTCTGCTGGAAAAGCCGGAGGAAATGAATCATTTGCCATGGGTGGAGGTGCCTGGCGGTTAGGCATAAAACGCAGCTTGGCGGTTAGGCATAAAACGCAAGTGGGTGGTTCCCCGGAAAACTAACCAGTTTACTATGCAATGGACGAGAAAAACGTTTCAACCCGGGCTGGGATATCAGCCCAAACGTCGGTGGAAGGCGTGACTGCTACCACCGGCGGGCACGGAGGGGAGCAATCCTCTCTGCGTGTCGCCAGCGGTCACACCTCTAGCATGACGGGAGCAGGTCGTGCCAGTTGTACTGCTACTGCGAAGAAAACGACTCAGAGCAAACTATGCCGCTCAGGTGCCGCCGTCGATGCAGACACGGGCTTGTAGAGCGCGCTGCTCACACTGGAGGAGGAGGAGATCCTACTCCGCTCGCCAGAACCAGGTACCAGCTCCCCGCGCAGGGACGGGCCGAAACGGTCTAGCGAGAGGAGGAAGGCGAAGGCGCAGTATAAGGCTGCCATCGGAATTGGAAGCCGGCTTCGGGCCAAAGCTGACCTCTCCCAAGAGGAGAAGGCAAAGCTAGCCTGGGCCGAGCAGAAGATTGAAGAGGGCAGGTTATACTACGCCAAAATCCCCCACATGTCCTCTACGGGCGGATTCGCCAACAAAGTGGAGGAGATGCTTGCCAGCAAAAGGCAACGCTCTGCCGAGAGCGCCACTAAGGACGCTCCGGCGAGCAAGCGGCAACGCGGGCCCAAGCAGGTAGGCCCTCCACCTAAGGCGAAGAAGCCTCAGAGGGCACAGAGAGTCAGTGAGGTGACCAAACGACATCTGATCGTGGCACTCATCGACCGAAACGATGAAAATGGAAAGATGTCCGAAGAACGGTGGAAGACGGTGCACACGAGGCTCGTCGAAGCGCTGTTTGCACGGATGGAGGATGACTCCCTTGGTCCCATGCCCACTTTCGATGGTGTAGGGTGGCTGAATGGGGTCAAAATCCTGAAGTGCATGGACGACCCGACTCGGAAGTGGCTGACGCAAACGGTTAGCCAGATGGAGGCGTTGTGGGAGGGGGCCCAACTGGAGGTGGTGGACAGGGAGCTAATCCCATCCATACCGAAGGCGAAGGTACTCTTCCCCATCGCCATCCAAGGTGACCGGGCGCTGAAGCTGCTACAGCGCCAAAACCCCGATATTCCCACCGCAGACTGGAAGGTGCTGCACATTGCGACCCCGACACCCAAAGAGGGGGGCCAGTGCGCAGTACTCCAGATCAACAAAGCGGCGGAGGACATCCTGTACCCCAGATACGGGAAGATGGCGTGGGGCATGGGTAGCGTTTACCTGCGCCTCAAAAAGCGCCACCCGGGGGACAAGGATGCGCACACCCTGCAGGCAGGCGAGGTGGAAAAGGACCTTGGTCTGGACTCCATCGTCGACGCCGCCCAGGAAATGACGCTCGACGTCTCAGATGAGGAGGAGGAGGACGGTGACCCGTCCCGAGCTGACCCAGGTACCCATGACCCTAAGGGTACTGCAGCTCAACCTCCATAAAAGCAAAATCGCGTCGGCGGAACTCCTGATTGCCATGGAGCAAGGGTCCGTCGACATCGCTTTGGTCCAGGAGCCGTGGGTTGCCTCGGGCAATTCCATTGCCGGACTGAAGTCCTCAGCACACCATGTGTTCTACGCACCAACGGTAAGCAGGAACAGAACCGCCGTACTCGTACGGAAGGGTCTCCACGCTAACCTTATGTCTCGTTACAGCACGGATGACCTGACTGTGGTGATGCTTGAAAGCAAGAAGAAGCGCCTCCTGGCAGCTTCCTGCTACGTGGCCCACGATAGATCAGCCCCACCCGAAGAACTCAGGAGCCTGGTGGAAGCCAGCCCGAACGACCAGCAACTGCTCGTGGGTGCAGACGCCAACGCACATCACTGCGAGTGGGGAAGCCCCGACATAAACGACAGAGGTGAGTCACTCCTAGACTTTTTACTATCCACTAACATA
Organism: Drosophila aff. chauvacae BK-2020; assembly: GCA_018903765.1. NCBI lineage: Eukaryota > Metazoa > Arthropoda > Insecta > Diptera > Drosophilidae > Drosophila > Drosophila aff. chauvacae BK-2020. The sequence continues at coordinate 559,658 of JAEIGO010000863.1, read as the reverse complement.
TGTATAGCGAACGTGGGGGAGGAGCATACCTTCGTAGGTCCCACCTCCTCGAACGTGCTAGACTTAACACTCACAAAGGGACAATGTACAATGATATCAGAATGGAGAGTCCTCGAGAGACCATCCTTCTCAGATCATAAGTACATACAATTCCAATACGATTTCGACCATTCTCCCAAACCAACCGTCTTTAGGAACCCCCGGAACACTAACTGGGGAAAGTTTAGGAAGACAATCTCAACACGACTCGCGACTGGCCCGGGCCTAGTAAAATCCGCTGAAGACATAGAAAAGTCCCTAGAGACCCTCTCCAGGGAATTACTAGATGCGCAACGCGCAGCATGCCCAATCTCTAAAGCTAGAAAGAGGACCAAGCCACCCTGGTGGAACAGTAATCTTTCGCTCCTACGCAATAACCTCAGAGAATTCTTCAAAATCGCCAAAGAGGCGAAAGAGGATTTGATAGATGAGGAATACAAATTCCTACTTAGGGATTACAAGAAGGAAATACGCAGGGCACAAAGAAGCTCGTGGAGAAACTTCTGCTCCAACATCGAGACGGCCCCAGAAACGGCTAGACTCCGGAAGTTGCTATCGAAGCAACCCACCGTACAGAGTCAGCTCAAACGCGACGACGGACAGTGGACTGAGGGCAGCGAGGAGGCCCTAACAGCACTAATGCATGCTCACTTCCCAGGATGCACTGAGATATCCGATGCCAATAAGCACCAGGATCTCGCACTGGGGGAAGAGAGTCTCCCAACAGATCTAATATCCTCTAGAAGAATCCAATGGGCTATAGATTCCTTCGCGGGAATTAAAGCACCAGGACTAGATGGAATATTCCCAGCCATGCTACAGGTGACCAAAGAAGTGATCACCCCATGGCTACACGCTATATTCACAGCTTGCCTAAGCACGGGCTATATCCCTATATAATGGAGGACCTCTAGGATTGTCTTCCTGCCAAAAGCAGGCAAGTGCAGCCATGTGAGCCCCAAGGATTACAGGCCGATTAGCCTCACCTCATTCTTACTTAAGACGCTAGAGAAGCTGCTGGACATATACATCAGAAACGATGTAGGACAACTGCTGTCATCCAACCAGCACGCTTACACGAAAGGGAAATCAGTGGAGACGGCACTACACTCGTTAGTAGCCACCATTGAGAGAGCCCTGTATAACAAAGAATATGCTCTAGGAGTGTTTGTGGATATATCCGGAGCATTCAACAACTTGACCACAGACGCTATAATGGACCGCCTAGAAGCGGCCAACACGCCTCCCGCCATCAGTATGTGGATAAGAAATCTACTAAGCTGTAGGCGGGTACAATCCGATTGGGGCACCGCCTCCACGGTGAAAGGAGCACACAGGGGCACGCCGCAAGGCGGGGTCCTGTCGCCTCTTCTGTGGAATCTGGTGGTGGACGACCTGATCAAGAGATTCGAGAGGAAGGCCCCAAAGATAACAGCTTATGCTGACGACATAAGCATAATTATCACGGGAGTCTGCCCATCGACCCTCAGCTCGATTATGGAATCAACACTCAGGGAGATATGTGAGTGGGCGAAGAAGGTAGGACTCAGTATCAACGCGGACAAGATGGACCTCATTCTCTTCACCAAGAGATACAAGGTTCCGCTATGGGTCCCCCGAAAATTAACTCTACCAGGCTAACCCCGAAAACACAAGTCAAGTACCTCGGAATTGTACTAGACTGCAAGCTGGCATGGAAGCCCAATGTATTAGAGAGGGTAAAAAGGCCACCATAGCGCTATATGCATCCAAGAAGATGCTTAGCAGCACATGGGGCCTCTCACCCAGGCTCTAATGCACTGGAAACTTGATTGACCAGGAATCCACGCGCAATGAGCAGAAAGGCGCAACGCCTAGTCGCATCAGGAAATATGTCCCTACAGGGATTCGGGCACAGTTCAATTGGTCGAGACATGAGCAGTATATCTGACTACATGGTCACCAGAACGTGCCGGATGCAAAAACAACTACATTCATGGGACCAGACGACTGGAAAACAGGTCAGGACCATGCTCAACACCTCAATATATACACCGACGGCTCCAAGATGGAAGGAGGAGTTGGAGCGGGCATATACAGTACAGACCCTCAAATGAGATTGTCGTATAAGCTACCAAGCCAATGCAGCATATTCTACGCGGAAGTATTCGCCATGGAAAAGCGGCAGAGCTTGCGCAGAGCACAGATCGCCCACACGAAGTGGTCAACTTGTTCGTAGACAGTCAAGCGGCGATAAGATCCATGCATTCGTCAGTGGTCAGTTCCAAAAATGTACTGGCAAGCAGGAAGGCACTAGATATCCTAAGCACGACTACGTTAGTGCGGATCTACTGGGTTCCCAGCCACCAGGGCATCGATGGCAACGAGACGGCCGATGAACTTGCAAAGGAAGGCGTAGGACTGCCGAGTGAAAGAATAGAAAACGTTCCGGTCTCCCTAAGGACGCTCCAAAGCGAGCTAGAGAGACGGGCCGACATACGAGCCAACAGCAGGTGGAGGAGTAATTCCACAACCTGCAAAATATCAAAAATCATGTGCAAAGAGCGCAACGCAAAACTTAGTCACTACGTGCTGCATCTTCCTAGGAAAGATTGCAGACTGCTAGTGGGAATTCTCACTGGTCACTGCCTAGCTGCGGCACATGCAGTTAAGCTGCCGAAAACGCCAAATGCCGGAAATGTGATGAACCCGAGGCAACTGAAACCTTGGAGCATCTCATTTGCAAATGTCCGGCCCTAGCAAGGGCAAGAATAAAATACCTAGGCGCTCCGGTTCTGGCATCGCTAGAAGATGCCTCCAGGTAGAAGCCAGGCGAATTACTTGCCTTCGCGAAAAACACCTCGATCCTTAATGATTTCGAAAATCGCGTAAACACACTCTAGGTCCATTCAGAACAATCTGTCGGACAGCTAAGGGCCATATTGGCCTATGCGTGGCCCCGTGAGGGCCTTCCGACCTAACCTAACCTAACCTAACCTAACCTAACCTAACTCAACCTCAAAGAGGCATTGAAGATCAGGACTAGGAATAGGATGACTCGGTCTAGGAGCAATTGTGCTACTCTGTTAGTAAGGCCGTCAGGACCTGGCGACTTCCGGTTATTCAGCTTGCTGATAATTTTCTTAACCTCAGGAACCCGAATAGGAGGGATTGGCAAGTCCATTTGGTGTGGGATGTCAAGCGAAGCCAAAACTTTGTCGACTCTTCCATCAGAAGCAGTGTTGAAAGGAGTAAACCTTTGCTCAAGGCTAACCGCAAAAGCTTCAGCACGGTCCAGTGGTGTGCGAGCCCAGTTACCATCTGCTTTAATAATCGGAAACTTCGGAGTTGCTTGCTTCTTGTATCTCCCAGCTAGCCTCCAGAGAGCAAAGTTCGTGTCTTGATACGGGGTTGCTTCTTCGAGTTCCTTGTCCAGTGTCGATTGACGGTGTAGCTGTAGGAGTTTCCTGATCCTATTTCCCAATCTGCGGAGGATCCTGTTTACTGCCTGGCTATGTAACCTGATGTTATTCCCTTCTGAGGCGATGCTTTAACTGAATGAGCGCCAGAATCTCACCAGGAACCGAGGGATCATGATGGCCACCAATTGGGCGCACATCTCGGGAGGCCAAATCTGCTGCTATACGGATCTTATCACTAAGGATGTTTACTGCGTCATCTATATCCTCTGAGGAGTTGAGCTCGATCTGAAGATGTACAGACTGTTCCAGAGAGCTTTTAAAGTTGCTAATGTCAGAACCAGGAGGCAGAAGGATCTTTCTTGCTGGGACACGGCTACACACCAAATCAAGCTGAACAGCTTGGGGCAGATGGTCAGAATTAAGATCGTACATCTCAACGATATGCAGCCTGCGGTTCTGTACTCCTCGGAATAATGCTAGATCCAAGGCAGAAGGCGTAGCACCATTACTGGGATAGAAGGTGGGCCTGCCCGTTGACAAAATTTGAGTTCCAGTATTGTCCACAGCGTCAACAAGAGGCAGCTCTTCTATCCGCCCTGAAATTACCCCAATTCCGATGTTTCGCGTTGAAATCTCCTCCAAACAGGAAACGATCACCACCCAACTGAAGTAGAGCCTCAAAATTTTCGCAGGACCAGGAAAGTCCAGGAGGAAGGTAAGCAGCCGCTAGCTTGATTTCTCCGATCGAAGTGGAAATACTCACACTAGCTAACACTAGCAAAACTCCAAGAGAAATTGGTCGGTGGTGATAATGAATTATCCTGCTCCTAATAAGAACCGCAGCTCCCCCTCTAGCAACTCTTCCAGGAAAATCCGCTCTATAGATGTCATAGTCCGGTATGTTAAAGAAAATTCCTGGTCTTAGATAGGTTTCCGTGATTAGCATAATATCAAAATTATGACCGTTTAAGAACAGCAGAAACTCTTCTCGATTGGCAAGAAGGCTCCTGGTATTCCAAATACATATTTTAAGATTAGTCATTTCTGTAATTGCGTTGTTGTGACCTTGCATTGCTCTCTCTTTGGAGGTCCCTTACAACCAAAGAGATAGTGGCCATAGACGAGGCCAGTTCGTCCACAGCGCTTTTGAGGTCTATTAGCATGTTCGTGATCCTTGTGATATCCCAGGGCTCTTCAGTCGCAGCCTGTCTCAGATTGTTGGAGAGTCTAGGTCTTCTAGAACCTAGGGCGGGAAAGTCGTCTTCCTCTAAGAGGGAGGTCCTCTGTGAAGTCCTGGAGGAAGGCAGTGCTCTGCTTTGGAGGCCTGGAGAAGAGACTGCCTGTGTCCTTAAAGCCTGTGAGTAGGACACGCCTCTTTGCAGCAAGGCTGAGGGGATTGCCATTTGCGGCCGTCTCTGACTTCCTGAGTGGTGGGCGGACAGAGGGATTTTGGGAGCAGTCAACCTCAGCTTTTTGGCGAAAATCCTGCACTTCCTGTCGTAGGCGGCGTGTTTGCCACCACAATTAGCGCATTTAAGATCATCTTCGGTGCTAGCCTGGCAGTCTTCCGACCCAGTCCAATGGTCCATACAACATCTCCCTCAGACTGGAGGCTTTAGGCAGTAATTTTTGGTGTGGTTGAACCCATACCACCTAAAACACTGTTTAACCCGATTTGTGTCTCTCTTCAGCTCGGCAGTGACCCTCTGTCGGCCAATCCTCAAAATCAGCAAGGCTTCAGCATTGTTAGCCGCTTGTTTGAGCTCAACAAACCACACGTTTTGCTTCGCAGGTTCAGTAACTTCCTGCTGACTTGAGTTACGCCTGCCTCTGACAGGTGGATTATATAAGTTAGCCACCGAGCTTGGTTAACTCCTCGGAGATTAGACTCTGTGGTGTAGAAGCCGCCAAATTTTTTAGCACCAAACGGAAGTTCCTATCCTCCTTCAAGCAGAAGTGCGTGTAGGCCACTGAGAACTCACTCAGCCCTTTTGTGATAGCGCGGTGCATGTCCGAGTCCTTAGCGTAAATTCGTAGATCCCCAGACAGGGCTGTGCGGAACTCAAAGCCGTCCTCAGGAACTACCTTAAGTAATTCGTTTTCCATTGCAGCCACGTCGTTTACATTAGGTATCGTTATAGGCCGTGGTTTAGAGGCTCTGGGCGATTTGGCTACAGGCACCACCTCTTCAGCAGACTCCCTCACGCAATCGTCCTCGAACTCGCTGGTCAGGCCATCGCTTTCAGCCTCCATTATAGCATCCAGGTCGTCTGGAGGAGCACAAAAAAAAATAGCAGGCAATCCCAGTTAGTGGTATCGTTTTTCAAAGCCGTTAAACAACCTTGGACCGTGCTCTTTATCTGTTTCAAACCCATCATTGGTTAGGGGTGATAAGGCAACAATGGATTTGGCTTCACCGCTACTTTTCGAATTGAGATGGAACAATTTCTTAACTTCTGACAGCCGAGGGTTGTTTATGTAAATGGCTGAGAAAAGGTCCCGAAACGTGGGCCAGTGAACATAGTCCCCACTGAAAATGTCGCACTCGACTGGGGGTAAGCGACACCCTCCCTGAGGAGGCGCCGGAATGGAGGCCTGGGCGGACTGTTGAGAGCGTGAGCCTTCAATGATCTCGTTGGGACTCGCTGCGCACCGCTCGTAAACAGTATAGCAATAGTCATACTTGGACTGCATGACTGTTATTGTATCTGTGCATTTCAGTTCGGACAGAACTTCGGAGCACGTCTCGTATTCCCTCTCCACCTTGTCCCTTAGGGCTCTGATCTGCTCGAGTCGCAACCTATTTGTGTGGATTGACGGACTTGTATCCACTGGGGTGTTGACTCTGGCTTCGAACTGACCTACCCAATCGGTTATGGTCATGAATTTCGTCAAGGCCTTGTCTGCCTCAGCTTGCGCCATTTTTGCGGTTGCTCTAGTAACTTGGGTTGAGAAGTCTGAAATCGCAGATTTTGTGTTCGGTACTGACCGCGGAACTTGGAGCGACGTGCTCGTGGATTTTAGTGGAGTTGTCAATGGGCTTCTGCTTTGAGTGGGATTTGGGCTTTTGGGGGGCACAGAGGACTCGCTCTTGGCTCTAGCTCGCTGAGACGCTTTAGAGACAGTCAAACGAGTTTTTCCCTCTTCACCGTGGTCAATTGGCATATTAAGCTCTCGTAGGAGCTGAAAACCGTAAGGAGGCGAAACAGTCTGTCCACTTGGACAAATACGAGGAAGCTGGATAAAGCGTGCAACCACCTAAAACGTTCGAGATATCTTATGTGTTTGGGACGATGGATAAGCGTGCAACCAGTTGAAAAGATCGAAACAACTTATATTTTTGGGACGCTGGATAAAGCGTGCAACCATTTGACAGATCGAATAAACTTATATTTTCCGGGACGCTGTAAAAAGCGTGCAACCAATTGAACGATCGAATTAACTCATATTTTCGGGACGCTGGATAAAGCGTACAACCAATTGAAAAAATCGAAACAATTTATATTTTAGGGACGCTGGATAAAGCGGACGGATAAAGTTAATGGTTGTCGATTTGCAGTTATATGGGGTCGCTATATGAAGCGCAAAATAAATTAATAATCGGAAAAATTGTGTTATCGATTCACACAAACAATAGGGGGCGCTGAATTACGCGTGACACAGGTAATACTTCGGAACAAAATAATTATTATTATTATTTGTATTATTATTTATTAGAAAATATAGCAAGTGACTGCTATTGTAGGCCGTATCCTTACCTCAGCCGAAGTAAGGAGTGTTTTTTAACGATGTGCTACGACTCACATCATGTGGGCAGAGGCAAGGATAGGTGTCTTAAAACATTTTGTGTATTTAAATCTAACGACAATTCAACATGTAATAAAAAGTATAACTCATCATAAAAAGAACATAAAACACGAAAAGGGTCATGCAACTCGAAGTTTGTTTTACACAAATCAAGAGCAATAGGACGAATAAATAATGTTATCGTTCTTGAAAAGGGGGAAAAAAAAAGAAATCCGGGGACGCTAGATTCAGCGCAAACTAAAATGAATTAACGGGAAAGTGTTATCGATTTAGATAAATAATCCGGGGTCGCTGCGCAAACTAAAATGAATTATCGGAGAAAAATGTGTTATCGATTTAGATTTAAAGAAATGAAATAGGGGGCGCTGGGTTACGCGTGACAAAGTGGAAATCGTAACAACTATGTTATCGTTTTATATAAAACGCGAGGTTTCTGGATAAAGCGAAGAATAAATAATAATCGGCAAAAATGTTGCTACCGGAAAAACAGATATGGGGGCGTTGGATTACGCTGAACTACGATTCTCGCTTTGGGACGCAGGATAAGCGTGCGACCAATTATAACATCTCATATATATTTGGAAAAAAGTTCTCGAAAAAGAATGGTGGTTAGCTGGACAATATACCAAAAAAATTAGGCCAATTATTGAGACGATATATGCGAAGCAGAATTAAATCAAGGAAAAAAGTTAAAAAGAATATTAAAGGAAAAACACCCAGCGACACTGTGGTTCTTGCGTCTGGAGTCCTCAGTATGGGGTTCACAGTAAACGCATTGAATCACTTCAGAAGAACTTTTTACTTTTCGCTTTACGCGGTTTGAACTGGAATCCAAACCAGAGATTACCCTCGTACTCTGGTAGAGTCCTCCTAATTAACTTACCTTATTTAGCTAACCGTAGAATCATGCTTGGCATTACCTTCATTTTTAACCTTATCCACGGTGACGTGGAAAGTGCCGACTTGCTGGGTCAGCTTAACTTTCACGTACCGAGTAGAAATACTAGATCCTATATTCCTTTACTTTTGCGCCACTGTAGAACTTCTTTTGAATTGCATGAACCCTTTAGAGTCTTATGTGCAAATTATAACAATTTGTACATGATAACATCAAACGTAGAAAGCCTTCCCAAACTAAAAACCTTAATACTAACCCACTTAGTACGCATGCAGGCAAACAATCTGGCAGCACGCCAGATCATGTCACTTCCTCGTATTCCTTTTCTATACTTTCATTTGTCGCGCCTACTAACACCTAACACGAACAGGCACGTGCTTGGTGTCAGATGGGCCACTTGAATATACTGATCGTAGTGCATCAACGTCCAGAGATAAAATAAGTACATACAATTCCTTTACGAATTCGACCACTCTTCCAAACCAACCGCTTTAAGAAACCCCCGAACACTAACTAGGGAAAGTTTAAGAAGACAATCTCGACACGACTCGCGACTGGTACGAGCTTAGTAAAATCCGCTGAAGACATAGAAATGTTCCTAGAGACCTTCTCCTGGGAATTACTGGATGCACAACGTGCAGCATGTCTGACATCCAGAGCCAGGAAGAGGTCCATGCCAACCCGGTTAGAACGGTAATCTTTCGCTCCTACGCAATAACCTCAGAGAATAAGTGATCACCCCATGGCTCTACGCTATATTCGCAGCCTGCTTAAGCAAGGGCTATGTCCCTATCCAATGGAGGACTTATCGGATTGTCTTCCTGCCAAAAGCAGGGAAGTGCAGTCATATGAGCCCTAAGGATTACAGGCCGATTAGCCGCACCTATTTCTTACTGAAGACGCTAGAAAAGCTGCTGGACATATACATCAGAAACGATGTGGGAAGTCTTCTGTCATCCAACCAGCACCCTTGCACAAAAGGGAAATACGAGGTTTGACAATTAAGTAATGAGACTGATATTATAAAAACCGTATATTTCAATATTATTTTTCAACTCTGCCATCCCCTTCAAAGTAGTCCCCTTGGGCAGCTACACAGCGATTCCAGCGCATTTTCCATGCTTCAAAACTTTTCTGGAACTCTTTGACTGGGATGTCCGCGAAAACCCCCTTCACGGCCGCCTGGATGTCTTCAATCGAATCAAAATGCGTTCCTTTGACCACCAATTTTGTTTTAGGAAACAAAAAAAGTCACAGGGTGACATATCGGGCGAATAGGGGGGTTGTTGCAACAGTGCGATCTCTTTAGAGGCCAAATACTGGGACACGCTGAGGACGGTGTGGCACGGCGCGTTGTCGTGATGAAGGATCCAGTTACGAGCGATGTCTGGACGCACCCTGTTGACTCGTTTCCGCAATCTTTCCAGTATTTGGCGATAGTAGATGTGATTTGAACTGTTAAAGATTGATCTTCACAGATTAGAGCCCTCACAACCTGCGAATTCGTGTCAGTCCGCACCTCGACTGGTCTCCCACTCCGCTGCTCGTCTTCCACGCTTTCACACCCTTCCTTAAATTTTTTATACCATCGAAACATCTGTGCATCACTGGTAGCACTATCAGCATGAACTTTAAAAATTTTTTCGTAAGTTTCCGAAGCTGTTTCATCCAATTTGGCACAAAACTGTATCGCGACGCGTTGCTCTTGATTTCGTTTTTTCCATTTTCGTGACGAGCTCCTCGAAGGCACGTTCACTCATCATGACACAGCAGGTGAACTTAGATCGCAGCAATAAAATCAGTCTCATTACTTAATTGTCACACCTCGTAGAAGCATATGTGCAAAGTTTCATTCAGACAGACGGACAGACAGACGGACATGGATAGATTAACTCGGCTGTTGATGCTGATCAATAATATATATACTTTATAGGGTCGGAAATGTCTCCTTCACTGCTTTGCAAACTTCTGACTAAAATTAGAATACCCTGCAAGGGTATACAAATTGTTGAACTGTTTTGATACGCTAAGGCTAACGACAACCCAAAGTCGTTTTCCCATCAACTTAAAAAGAAAGCGCAGGCCAGTAAAGCCCGTTTCATTTTGGCAAAGATAGCCAAAAATGAGAAGATGGGCAAATCTGACCAGCGCTATATCGAAGACAATGCCCGATTATAGACCGTGATCGAGGACTTTGAACATTCCGAGAGGGAGCACCCGGAAGCGTTCCAGCCGCCCCAATCGAAGCGCAACCGCTCACAAGAAGTGAGTGAGAGCGCTCTGAAAAGGGCAAAGTACGCTAAAGGAGTCGCCAGAGCAACATCCTTCGTCAAAGCGGCGAAGAAATTCAGCGAGGTGGCTAAAGACAGCCTAGCCATGGCACTAGTGGACAAACTCAACGACGATGATCGCCTGTGGTCGGAGAAATGGAATGAGGTCGAGAACAGATTGTCTGAGATGGTATCAAACAAAATACTAGCTGAGCCAACTGGTCCGACAGCATCCTTTGACTCCTTCGGCTTAGCCTAAAGCTAGTCCACGCCACGGATATCCCGAGAAGGCCCAGAGCTCGCATCTGGTTGCCTAAGGGACTCTCGAGCCACTAAAGGGTGCTCAAAACTATAAGAGCCCTAAAACCAGGATGTCGACATGGCAAACTGGGCCATCTTGAAGGCAGAGCGAGAGATTAGGACAAGCCAGCCGTAATTGTTTCGATAAAGGTCTTCCTAACCGTACTGGATGACAACCTCGAGGACGAAGTCGACGATACCAAGCAGCTGATGGAGGACTTGGTTATCGACGACAACACTCCCAACACCACGCCGTAATAATACCGACCGTCGTGCAGATAAACCTGAAGCATGGCTCGCACGCTTCGTAATCATCAAAAACAAGAAGTAGCGGATGGGACAGCCTTGCTGATAGCCTCTGGATACATGGCCCACGACGAACCAGCACCCCTCGAATCATTTGTCAGGGTGATGCAATGTGCCGAAGTTACCAAGGCGACACTCATCCTCAGATGCGATGCCAATGTCAGGCACACACTGTGGGGAAGCAAGGAAACAAACGAGAGGTGTGAGTCTCTTTTCGAACATATTATATGTCGTGACGTGACTTCCCAGTGACTTTGCTTCATGCCCGAACGATTCTGCCAGAAATCTAGTCGAATGGGGATGGCTTTTCGTATGATCCCTAGTTCAGCAAAGCAGCAAGCGGGCGACTCATGTACATGAATCTACCGCTGCTCCGTTCATGATAAAATGCTGTGGTTTTGCTCAGTTAAATATTTCCCTTTAGGGATTTATTTTTTAATACGACAGTCGCTGAATGCATGTATTTGTATTTCGGCGACGCAAACTAATACGCGAGCGTGGTCCAATGTGTAAGCTGTCGGTCTGTTAAACTCTGAGACCCGGGTTCAATCCCAGGCAGATCCTTTGTATTCAACAAAAATTGTCAGTATGGTTTTCAATATAAATTAAAAACGAATTTACAATAACATAGTATAACAAAAAATAAACTAAAGAAAAAAATAAAAAACACATTAAACATTTGGATTTCATTTTTTTTTTTTATATGGAGTTGGTTTTCTGAACTTTATCCATACCGGTAAGGATGAATTTCATAGTGAGCCGAGCAGCGACGGTGGCATCAGAATTACCCTACAGAGCGCTCACTGTGAATTTCATGGGAGCCGAGCAGCGACGGTGGCATCATGAATTACCCCGCTCATGCCCTAATAAAGCGAATGAGCCTTTACATGAACGGGCGGGCCTACCCCATGAGTTGTTCGGTGGGAAAAGCACATAGATCGCATGTGGCAAAGTCCCACTGGGTTGTAACGCTGGTCGCGCACATTAATATATAAATATATATAATATATAAATAAAAAGGAATTAATAAATGAAATGAGAAGGGAAAATGAGAGAAGGGGAGAAAATGAATAAGGAAAATAAAGAAATAAAGTAATCCAAATTTAAATAATTTGCGCGCGCGCGCCAATCACGGGCAAATGGGCACACTGGACCGAGGTAGCTGGTCACACCCGGATCAGGCAAATCTGGGAGGAGGCAACGGGCACACTAGCCTTGGCCACGGGCTATATAAAGCGGGCGGCTGGCCGCATATCTTCACTCAGCAGCGGCCAGCGATTGTAGGCACAGCAGCAAAGTCACTTTTTGGTAAGCCGGACCAGTAGGTTTGGTAATACATCTGTAGTTAGTTAGTTAACCATAGTAGTTACTTATTTCCCGTTTCCCCCCTCTTCCCCCCTTAAACGGCTTGGAACACCGATCCGTCCTCTCTCTCTCTCTGGTCGACCTAGCGGTCCCAAGTTAGGGTTCTCTCTCTCGCTCTTGCGGCCGACCTAGCGGTTCCTCAAGTGCGCTCTCTCTCTCTCTGGTCGACCTAGCGGTCCCAAGTTAGGGTTCTCTCGCTCGCTCTTGCGGCCGACCTAGCGGTTCCCCAAGTGCGCTCTCTCTCTCTGGTCGACCTAGCGGTCCCAAGTTAGGGTTCTCACTCGCTCTTGCGGCCGACCTAGCGGTTCCCCAAGTGCGCTATCTCTCTCTCTGGTCGACCTAGCGGTCCCAAGTTAGGGTTCTCACTCGCTCTTGCGGCCGACCTAGCGGTTCCCCAAGTGCGCTCTCTCTCTCTCTGGTCGACCTAGCGGTCCCAAGTTAGGGTTCTCACTCGCTCCTGCGGCCGACCTAGCGGTTCCCCAGGGTTCCCTCTCGCTCTTGCGGTCGACCTAGCGGTCCCCAGGTGGTTCCCAAGCGTGCTCTTGCGGCCGACCTAGCGGTTCCCCAAGTGCGCTCTCGCTCGGCCGACCTAGCGGTCCCGGGACCCCGTTCTTCTCTCTCTTTCCAGCACCCAGGCCACGCGCGCCGACGGACCACGGCCGCCGACACGCCCCACGCCAGCCGACGGAGCAACGGCCATCCGGACGACGGCCACCCAACCCGCCGGACGAACCCGCTCATCCCGGAGACCGTTCCCGAGCCGAATCGACGATCCTGGCCAGCTGTCCATTTGCTATCCTGTACATTTTACGGCAATAAATAAGTTCGATACACAATTACTAAGTAATTCCCACCGACTTCTACTCTGGGACCGGGTGACCTTCTGTTTCAGCAACCACCTCCGACCCAAATAAATATCTGCGACGATCCTGGGCCGCCCCTGAGCTACCCAAACATCGACTGACCGTCACACACTATTTATAACACGGAGGAAACGCCCTTTTTTTCCGAGTACGGAGGAATTTTCAGGATGGGAGGGATGCTCCAAGTAGAGCATAGCAACTATAAGGTAGAAAAATTGAACGTTTCGACAAAAAACTCTTTTTCAGACCATTGATATATATTCTTTGAGATTTCTATGCCGACCTGCGAGACGGCAACATAAATGTTGCATAACATAAATGTTGCGAACGAAAATGTTGCGAACAAAAATGTTGCGAACGAAAAGTTGCGAACGAAAATGTTGCGAACAAACTAAATGAATTTATATATATATTCCTATGGCAGCTATATGATATAGTCGTCCGATCTGGCCCGTTCCGATATATATAGTAGTGAGAGCATATAGAAGACTATCTGCAAAGTTTCATTCAGATAGCTTTAAAATTGAAGGACTAGTTTGTGTAGAAACGGACGGACCGACTGAGAGACGGACAGATGGACATGGCTAGATCGACTCGGCCGTTGATGCTGATCAAGAATATATATACTTTATAAGTTTGGAAATGTCTCCTTCACTTCGTTACAGACTTCTGACTAAAATTATAATACCCAAAAGGGATATAAAAATAGAACAGGGAATTTCGTCGCGCTCTTTCCCTCTGTCCCCTCATACTGTTGTCTAAGCATTGAAGACGCGCTCTCTATATAGTTTTATACTCTTAGTTTATTTCATATGCTCGAGTAACCTATTTGTAGGTCTCCTGTAAGTTACCGTGGTTTAGGGGGCTAAGGGGGACTAAGGCTTTGTTAAAGAAGCGTGTGTGCCTGTCGCCGCGCCGATCTGACTTAGCCAGTTGAAGTTGGCATACCATACGTGGTGAAGAGCCACATCCTGCTCGAGGTGCCCCTGCTCTAGACTAAATATGGCGGATCTAGAGAGGACAACTCGCAGAAAAAAAAGCTCCTGTGATGAATGCCACTACGTTAGTGTGTCTTTTAACGGTGGCTTTCGGATACCTAACACCTCCGGTCATATAAGCGCCTGCCCCGGGGGATTCTTCCTTCCTCAATACTCGTGGGACCAAAATATAGAGAACAATAGCAGTATAAACGAACAGGGTGCTCCAGCAGCCCCAAATCGATTGAACTCGAACCAACACGGGAGCCCGAAGAAGCCATGGACATCTGTTCACAAGGCTCTGGCACCGACACCATCACCAAGGAAGTGAAAGAAGCCCTTCTCGCCCCTCCCAAGGGTGACAAACCCAAGCGGATCGCTCTATCGGGCGCCGCAAGGAAGAGGTTGCGCAGACACCTTGCGAACGGCATACCCTTGGAGGACGCCAAAAGGCTCGCTCAGAAGCCTATGGACCTCCTAGGGCAGTGCCCAGCAAGAGTGCCGGGATCAACAAACGAGGTAGATCGAACAACACGATCCCAGAAGAGGCGTCGACTAAAAGGGCCATGATTAAAACCGCCACACCTAGTGCAGCTGCGGCTGGGCAGGGAACACCTTAAGTCATTATCATGGTCTCTTATAGGGACGTTGCCAGCACGGCGAAAATGGCGATACTCCCTGCCGATTACCCCAGCAAATCAGCTGAATAGCATCCGCCATCCTGTCGAGGATGAAACACGGCTCTGATAAGTCACTATTCTCTGGCTGCACTTCCCGACCAGGTTGGATGGCAATAACGTGCGTGGCTGAGCACATAGGTGCCCAAGCTCCGGCTGTGGAACACCCACATCAAGGTGGTTCCTGAGGCAGAGGCTCCACGTTACGCTGTCTTCATAGGCTACTTTCCGCTTCCAAATGCGGACCGAGATTATGAATCTCATCGAAGGCCAGAGCAGCGGCCTGCGTGAGGCAGTTGAGGCAAAAAATGGCCTTAACGATCCCCCTAGACCCAGTCTCGGCCAACTGGCTGAAGTCGCTGGAACACCAGCTCGATTTCGCGTGGGGCACGGCTACACTCAAGCCAAAGGTGGAGGCTCCCGCTTCCGCAGCGGAGAAGCCTACCTGCTCCAAGGCCATTACTCCTGACCCGGCTGCAACGTCACCACAGGGTGGTACCGCGGAAAATCCTGCGCCCTCCACTGCCGGACGTGTCCTGGGGCTAAGCATCCCATCCGGTAAGCTGATTTATGCAAACGACCAACGTCGCCCTAGAGCGGCGTTGTTAATTAACAAAAATGTAACATATGTTCCCCTATCACAGTTTATCACTGAGGACCTGGTGGCAGTCTGGTTAAAATAATCACAGCCCATGGCGAGCAGGAGGCAGTGCTGACCTCCGCCTACCTCCCCGGCGACTCTGAGGATGTCCCTACGGCGCCTACCTGTGCCCTGATAAAGCACTACCAGGGGAAACTGCTCCGGTGGATAATCGCTTGCGATGCCATGGCGCATCACACGGTCTGGGGAAGCAGTGACATCAACAAAAGATGTGAGTGCCATGGCAAGTTGAGAGTGAGATCACTATGCAAGATCACCAGCACATGAGATTTAATATAGGATGCGCCTTGCAATGCACTATGGGGCCAACGACCACTTTTTCTGGCCAAAATCCATTATTTAAAAGTCGTTAAGGGGGTCTTCTACTTACGAATTTTTTAAAAATCGATTTTTTTTATCTTATTTTTAATATATATAGGATCTGAGGAATACGCCATAAGAAGGGTTTTGTAAAATTAGCATTTCTTCATGGATAAACGAAGCTCAAAAGATAGCCACCTCCATACGTTTCGACCATTTTTCCTATCTTTTCCATTTCTTAAGGGGTTATATACCTTTTTCAGCGGGAAAATTGAGGAAACGTTGGATTTTTTTAAAAATGAAGCAGTCATTTTTTTACACACATGATATTATTTATTGATTGCACATATTTTGAAGCAAGCTATTGTTCTTGAAAAAATATAAATAATTCACGGAGTTATCGCGATTCTACCAAAACCATTTTTTTTTTTAAGCGACTCGCAGTGACTACGATTGAAGGTCAGCAGGTCAACTGAGGTCAAAAAACATAAACAATTTCATTAGTATAAAGTTGTTTCTAGTTCGTGAACGATTACTTTAAAGAATATCTCGTTTTTTCTGTAAACAGTAACGATTTTTTTAATAAGTTAATTTTTTGAGCTCTAAAAATTTTATTCAAAAATTCTGATCTGAAAAACAACAATTTTTTCATGAAAACTGAATCGTTCACGAACTCCGCACATTACGAACAATTTTAAAAAAAATTAAGCAGATCGATCAAATAGTTCTTGTGGAATCGTAGTCACGGAAAAGGCACTTTTGTAAAAAAACGATTTCAAGATAATCGCATTTAAAGTTCGAGGTTGAGTGTGATAAACCGCGGCACAAAAAGCAGTTTTCCTATGCAACTATTGTTCGGATCCTTATGAACATTTTGGAAAATGTTCTTTAGGAGTTGTACTTTAGGATTCAGCAAAAGAAATTTTTTCGATTTTTTGAAAAAAAAAAGATATATAACCCCTTAATCAAATAATTCCCTATGCTTCTCCGAGTACGCTTTAAAAAAAATTTTTTTTTTTAATTTTTACACCCTCCAACAGGTGAAAAATCATGGTTGAAAATTGAACTTTTTACATAAAAATTTATATTAAAATCAATTGTTAATTTAATCGTACTCGGAGAAGCATAGCCATCGTAAAACGGAAAATAAATAAAATTAATTTTTCTCATTTCATGCAATTTTAAGAGTAATTATGATACCAGAAAAATGACCCCTAAAATTTTGATGATCCCACTTTGACCCCATACAAACAAAGAACGATTGGCTATACACACATAAAATGTTCCATAGTGTTAGTGTTAAGTTTAAAGATGTACAAAAGTAATAAAAAAAAATTATCTTATTATCTTATACAGCTTTCTCTAAATTAATTTCTGAAAATAGGCCAAAATTTCGGCCTTTTAAGTAGAAGACCCCTTAAATTAATTTATTTTTTTATTGTAAACATTTTTTTTTGGGTGGTAAGGGTGCATCAGACCAAGGCAAGATCAGCATAGTATTTTCTGATGTATATTCCTTGGGCCACTGGTGCATCAAGGCGACTCGTAGGTGAATATCAATCTGATAGACACCACCTTCTCCTCGGAGAGGGTCCTCTGCGCGATACCTCCTGGAAAAGTACCTCGGTACGGCTAATGCGAGCGGCAATATCCCGTGAATACCACACCTTTAGCACCTATGACTTCTCCTCCCTACCGAGACCTGGGAAAGTCTTAAAAGGACCTCCCCTCAAATCAGGGGTGTCAAGCGACCCGTGCCCCCTGACTTTTGGTTCGCAGCTGAGGGGTTAATCCAGCTGTCCAATGTCTGAACGGAGCCTTCTCAGGGCCGGGCAACCCTGGGTCGTAAGATGCCTTGCCGCGGCTTTGGGGCGAAGCCGCGGTCGACCTTCTTCAATGCCCCAAACCCCCTCTGGTCCGCTGCGCTTGCCAGGTAGAGCAACGCGGGCGATCATGTATATGTAATGGAAAAAAAATACGGTGCTTCGAAACTCCCGGGAGAGGATAAGCCCCAAATTTTGTCGGAAGAGGACGAGGAGGAGCTGCTGAGGCCGAGATTGGTCTCGGCAACTCACATTCTATCGGGAACCGATGATGACGAGCTGCCGATGTCTAGCAAGGACATCCCGGCTCCAATTCCTTGCGGAGATCGCGGAATACGAGGCATATCGGAAAGCAAACCCGTTGGCGCTCCAGCCCTCTCAGGCGAAACGTAATCGCTCGGAAGAAGTGAGCGAGAGCGCACCTAAGAGGGCGAAGTGAGGTGGACAGAGACAGTCTGGCTATGGCTCTGGTGGACGAGCTCCACCGTCTGCTGTCGGGGAAGTGGGATGAGATCGAGGCCAAGTTGGCCAACATGGTAACCGACAGGTTGGTTGCCTTGCCGTCCGGCCCCATCCCCTCCTTCTACTCCTAAGACGTGGTCAGGGGCACAGGGTCATCAGGTGTGACGATGGGATTTCGAGGACCTTCCTGGCGGAGTGTGTGGCTAAGGTTAGCGACACCTGGCCTGGCCTTAAGATTAGGCTAGTCCACGTCAGGGAGATTCCGAGGAGACCCAGAGCCCGCATCTGGTTGCCGAAGGGACAAACTGATCATGCAAGGGTGATCACCTGTCTGAAGGCCCAGAATCCGGATGTCCATACAGAGTACTGGACCATCCTCAAGGCCGCAAGAGAGATGAAGTCGAGCCAGCCGTTCCTTCTCCTCATCAATCAACGCTGCCTGTCGCAGCTCGAAGCGAACGACCACAAGGTCCGGTACGGCATACGAAAGGCCAAGATCAAGGTCTTCCTTGCTGAGCTGGACGAGCTTTTTGAGGAGGTCGAGGACACCAACAAGCTGTTGGATGACATGGTCATCGACGACAAGTCCCCCGATAAAACCCCAACTAACCCCGATGTCGAAACTCGTGCAGATTAAACTGAAGCGCAGCACCTATGCTTCATCAAATCTCACGATCCTTCTCAGAGAGAAGGATATCGACATCGGACTGATACAGGAGCCTTGGACCAGGGACGCGCAAGTTGCTGGCCTAAGGATCCCAGGATACACAACACTGTGCACCAACTCGGTGGGTAGGTCGAGAGCATGCATAGTAATTAAGAATCATTTTAACGCTTTTCTCTGTTCCAATCTCAGCACACCAGATCTAGCAGTAGTTAGATTAGTGGCAGCGGATGGGAGCGGAGTAATCATCGCCTCTGCCTACATGGCCCACGACGATCCGGCACCGCCTGAGCCGATCGTCAAGCTGCTGCAATGGGCCGAAGACACAAAGACGACCATGGTGTTGGGATGCGACGCGAACGCGAAGCACTCGCTCTGGGGAAGCTCGGAAACGAATGAGAGAGGTGTCTTTTTGACAATATTGACAGGGTTGGGAAGAGGTGCTAGATTTCACCCTTCAAATAGAATATGGAAAATATAAGGTCGAGAACTGGAGAGTGTTGACTCAACTCTCCTTTTCGGACCACAGAAACATCTTCTTTGACTTATCGGCATCGGTAAGTAAGCCGATACCAACTCGTAACCCCCGCAGGACAGACTGGGACAAATTCGGCGAAATTTTCCAATCAAAAGACAGCAACAGGAGGATAAAGGTACAATCCTCCTCAAAGGCTCTCGACAAGGAAGTAGAGGACCTTACAAACATCCTTAACAACGCATTCCAAGAGACATGCAAAGTTTCATTCTCCAAGAAGCAGTATCCACCATGGTGGACCAAAGAACTGAGCGACCTCAGGAGAGAGCAGAAAGCATACAAAAAATTAGTATACAAAGCCAAGAAAGAATCTTGGAAGAGCTACTGCGAATCATTAGAGGGCATAAAAGATACGGCAAGATTAAGCAAAATCCTTGCCAAGGGGCACACAAGCCCTACTCTAATCAACAGACCAGACGGCTTGGCCACAATGACAATAGAGGAGTCACTAGAGCTACTAGTCGACACTCACTTCCCGAGGAACCTACGAGAGAACTCGGAGGAACCCGAGGAAGGCACAAATACACAGACAGACACACAAACGAAAGATATCATCACCACGGAGCGAATCCAGTGGTCAATAGATTCTATCGACAAATACAAAAGCCCAGGCCCGGCCGGCATAATACCGGCAATGCTACAAACTGCCAAAGAAAGCCTCTGTAGATGGCTTGAGGCCATATACAAGTCTTGTATAAGACTAAGGCACATCCCGCTCAGGTGGAGGGAAGCCAAAGTCATATTTATACCGAAGCCAGGCAGAAGGGGGCACATTCTAGCGAAGGACTATAGGCCGATAAGCCTAACATTCTTCGCACTGAAGACCCTAGAAAGATTACTAGATGTTCACATTCGATTAAGAATCGAGAGACACCACCTATCAGACGCGCATCATGCGTACCGAAAAGGTCGGTCAACAGAAAGAGCACTACACGAAGTTGTAGGTCACGTCGAGAAGACACACAATACAAGCAATACACGATGGTCGCCTTCCTAGACATTGAAGGTGCGTTCAATAACGTGAACGCCGACTCCATCCTGAGCTCCCTCACCACGATGGGCATTTAGAGAGGCATCAGAGAATGGATCGGAGTTATGCTAACGAGTAGGACTATAACTGCCGAACTGAGTGGCACTCACCTCACACGGTCAGTGAAGAGAGGCACACCTCAGGGAGGCGTCCTATCGCCTCTACTTTGGCTCATAAACATGAATAACATATTGGAAGAGCTCAATATGGGTGGCGTCAAAGCAGTAGCCTACGCTGATGACGTGGTGCTGCAAGGACCCTGACGTTATTAGTGAGATAATGACAGGAGCGCTGGGTCGCTTAAACATATGGGCAAAGTCCTGTGGATTAGGTATCAACCCAATTAAAACAGAACTTATGCTCTTCACTAGAAGGACTAACATACCAGCATATAATAGGCCCAGAATAGATGGCATAGAGCTAAAACTATCAGAGCAGCCTAAGTATCTAGGTGTGATACTAGCCCCAAGGCCCTCGTGGAAAGGAAACATTATTGAGGAAGGCAAGTATTGCTTTCTACTCTTGCAGAAAAATGTGCGGAGACAAATGTGGACTACTCCCGAAGATAATAATATGGCTCTACACGGCGGTTGTTTGGCCAATTTTAACATACGGAGCCCTAGTATGGTGGCCAGCAGTAACTAGGGCTTACAACATCTCAAAGTTAACGAGGATACAGAGAGCAGCGTGTGCTGGCGTGACGGGGGCAATGCGCTCATGCCCCGCAGCAGCACTAAATGCTATCGTGGACATATTGCCGATAGAACTGTTCGTAAAGGACATGACCGCTCAGAGCGCAGTAAGACTGAAAGCAAGTAACTGCTGGAGGGAATACGGTGCGGGCCACGGAAAGATACTGGAGGGAATCAATATAGAAGCAAACGCACAAATGGACTACATGACTACGGAGATGAACTTCGGAAATGCCTACACGACCACATTCCCAACAAGGGAAGACTGGAGAAGGGAGAGAGTAACCGGGGCAGAGGAGGTATCCCTCTATACCGATGGCTCCCGAATGAGCTGCGGCGTGGAGGCTGGGATCTTCGCTGAGCAATGGGGGATCGAAGAGTCCTTCACTCTCTCAGACTCAGCGACGGTCTTTCAGGCTGAGGTACTCGCCATAACGGAAACAGCCAAGCTTTCGATACGGCGAGAACTTAGCGACACCAAAGTACGGTTTTACTCTGATAGCCAAGCGGCTATAAAATCCCTAGCGGCCGTGAGAACAAATTTACGGCTGGTGGCAGAATGCAAAAAGGCCCTTAATAGCCTTGCAGAGAGAAACGAGGTACAAGTAAACTGGGTACCGGGTCATTGCGACATCCCAGGGAACAAGAAAGCGGACGAACTAGCCCTGACACCGATCTCGTTAAACTCGGTCCAGACAAGGATCCATGACCATTTCAAACAGACAGCCAACAAGGAATGGTAAGAGCGAACATAAGAGATCAAAGAAATGTTGCCCGGCATACACAAGAATCGAACCAGAGAGCTGCTATCCATCAGCAAGCGGGATATCAGAAGATTTACAGCAGTCGCCACAGGTCATTGGGCGATCGGAACGCACGCAATGAAGATGGGGCTGCCCCACAACGCTAGCTATAGAAATTACGGAACCAGAGACACCAGAGCACCTGCTCTGTTTTTGTTCGGCTCTAAATCACATCAGACTACGTCACTTCGGTGGAGTCACTAGAAGGCATAGGAGAGCTGAAGGTCTCAGCGATCTCAGGCTTTCTCAGCGACTCAGGATGGTACTAAAGTGCAACTACGACCACAACATGACAACAGAGGGAGTGGACCAAAAAGGAGCCCAGCTCTAATTGGAGGCTGCAGTAAGGGGCCTCACCACTACAACCTACCTACCTACCTAAACATTTTTTTTTAATTCATTAAACATTAATCTGTAATGTTACGCTCAATAAATTTTAACAGACTACGCCACTCTTAAGTTAAAAGCTGTCAAGTCGGCTGTTAGTGCAACGAGAAGCTAGCGCTGTTAAATCGCTTATTTCTTGTACAAGTTTTAAACGTCGAACAATTGTAAAAATCCCAAATGAAGTGAGCTACAAAGTGATTCCAGCTTTCTCCACTCCTAGAACTAGCTCTATGTTGAAGAGCATAAAATTCGAATTATATTCCAAATGCATTCAAGTGCACTTTTGCGCACTATCTGTGAAATTTAACTTTTAAGGTTC
The DNA here is from genome assembly GCA_018903765.1 of Drosophila aff. chauvacae BK-2020. Taxonomy (NCBI): domain Eukaryota; kingdom Metazoa; phylum Arthropoda; class Insecta; order Diptera; family Drosophilidae; genus Drosophila; species Drosophila aff. chauvacae BK-2020. Next base: position 537,079 of record JAEIGO010000863.1, on the reverse strand, counting down.
TATCTTTACTTCTGGGAATTATTGAGTTTTTTTTTACATATGAATAGCCAAAGGATGCGAATATTTCCATTTCTTGATATAGTACACTAAATTATTCCCCCAAGTGATATTGCATAAAAATCGAAGCTCCAATTAATTTCTTTATAAATGGGAGAGCAGAATCCTAGAATGCCAATCAGCCTTCATGTACCAGGCAAAAAAACAATACTGTGATTTATGTATCTTAAAAAAATAATTGTAAAATGTCAAATTTTACACAATATTATTTTTCAAAGCATCATTAAAAAAAAAATTCTGAAAAACATTTTTTGCACTGAAAAAGAAATGAAATCTTTCAAAAAATGATTAGACCACTCCCATTTTTCCTCAAATATTTTCCCCAAAGTTTGGGGAATTATTTCATTTTTCGGTTGGGGACTTATTTCATTGGGGACTTATTTCACAGAGCCAGATTATGGAGCTGGGGGCGGATGATGGCAACTAAAATCACATTTATATTGTTCTAAGACATACACAAACACACTGGAAAAGAAATGGTTATGGGGACTTGGGGGGAACACAACTAAAACTTTACGTAAACATTAAGGGGTTATATACACTTGCGCGCGATGAAAAATAGGCTTTTTTACGATTTTTTTTTTTGTGGAATAACAACACAACTTTTCGTAAAACACTCAATGTATATTTATTTATACACTTTGTGAGATTCTTCATGAATTTTTTCAAAACAAAATATTTATATTTGTAGTTACTGTAGGCCCATAATGCAAACACACAATTTTCCCAATATAGTCCGCGGTGACCACGATTACTAAAGAACCGTTAACTCGGTCAGTCTGAAATTTTGCAGACTTATTAAGAAGAGTACTATCCTGTGCGTGAACAAAGGATTTTGCAAATCAAAATTTTTTACGAAAATTATGATCGTTTTACTAAAAAATTCGAGTTTTGAACGTATAAATTTATGGTTTTTACATCGGGAAAAAAAAGTTTTGCTTCAAATTCAAAATCCTTCGTTCACGCACTGGCTAATATTGTTGTTAATAAGCCTGCAAAATTTCAGACTGACCGAATTAACGGTTCTTTAGTAATCGTGGTCACCGCGGACGATATTGGGAAAATTGTGTGTTTGCATTATGGAGTTTCGAGATAATCGCGTGTAAAGAATGATGCGCCGTTGACTCGTAGTGCAGATAGCGCGATATAAATAGCTGCCAATCCGGTTCTAATGCTCAGAATTTTATGATATTTGGGGAAAACATTCTCTAAGATATGTACTTTCAGAAAATGCAATAAAAAAATTTTCGATTTTTTTGACCAACGCAAGTGTATATAACCCCTTAAAAAAACGCACACAAATCGTACAAAAACCAGTTTTTTTCTTGTAAAGTTAGTTCAATAACAAACTACAACAAAAATTTTTTTTTTATATGTTAAATCATTAAACAAATATGTACCTTTAATTTGAAAACCCATTAGAATTAAAAAAGTTTACAAACTTAATTCTGCGTTATTTTCAATGAGATCAGTGGTAGTGCGAATGCACGCGCTCATGTCTTCAAGTCTAAATATAGAAACAATCGTTAGATTTCCAGTTCAAAGCGGTATGCAACTAAAAAATTTAGATATTTACGAAACATTTTGCATACTATTTTTTAATTTTTGTTCACAACATTTTTTATTTTTGACCTATCCACTGTGCACGGTGCAACGGCTACTCAAGTGTCCGTTGAAAGAGCATTTTCAGCTTTGAATTATATTGTGGCAACTCTTAGCAACTTACGATAGTGTAATCGAACTCGATAGCTTACACTAGTATCGAGATCGCGAGAGGCCTTCTCTAGGCGAATCTGTTGCATTTCCAGTCGGAATGGGCTAGAGGGGCATCGATGTATCGATAGGATTAGGGAGCGATAGGGTTAGTGATGAGGGGAAAAAGAGCGAACCAGGAAAAAGGGAACGGTGGCGCCCCCTAGATCTCGGCCAGCTCTTTTAAAGAGAAAGGGATATTGCCCTTTTACTCGACCGTTGCCCTGAGCGCCAAAGCGAACGGTTTCTTGAAGGCGGAATTCAGGCAACGGAAAAGATTGAAAAGGAACCCGTGGCAGTGGGGAGAACGCTGACCACGGCACTTTTATTTTGTTGTAAGTCTTTATTTTGTGTGTTCACCCTGTGATAATTGTGTATACATTTGAAAATATGAATCGTCTTCTATTCAAATGACCAAGCTTTGCTGCCGCAACGCTCCGCTTTTAATATTTTTCATATTGCAGAAATCATATTAGTGGTCCAGAAGCGCCCTTTTTTTAGTGTGGCATGCTGCTTTTGGGCTTTGTAAAGGAGGGCGAATTATCCGAGTCTGATTGGAGCAGCGACTCAGAATAATTTTGTTTATACTTAAAAATAAATAAGAAACAAAAAACAAGAAAACAGAAATGTTAAATTAAAATATAAAAAAAAATTTTAGTATTTAAAAAAAAAAAAATTAAAATAAAAAAAAAAAATTTGTTGTATGGCTTTTTAAGTTATTATTACGATAAAAAAATGTGTGTTTTGAAAAATCTTTTATTTTTTGAGATATTTATTTTCATTCGCTAGATTGGCCAAATCGCCCACTGTGCGACGGAGTTCAATAAGTTCTGAAAACTTCAACTCTTTATTAATTGTAAAACTAAATTAAAAATAAAAAATATTAAAACGAAAACTACTCATTTTTTATTAAAAAAATGTACTCCAAAAAATTCATGTTTCAAATGTTCAGAAGTTTTCAAGTGAGAAACCAAGGTCACAATGTTACACAACGTTCCACTGTGCATGCAAAAGTTAACATATAATGCAAACAACTTTTTGCGTTCATTTTTTCAGTCAATCCTTTCGGCGTTCAGTATAAAACGAAAACGAATTGAAACGAAGGCAAGTGGAAGGAAAACGAGCGTGCATGATTTTTGCTGATGTTCGTGGGAGTAAAAGAGAAAGAAAAAAAAGGTTAACAGTTATATGCGAGCTCTGATACTAAATATATTTCACAGATGCCATAGCAACAGAAAAAAGGGATCGTTTGGAACAAATGTTCCCTATCGAGACATTTATATCTTGACTCTCACTTCATACCGGTACATTCACCATAAATACAAACTTTCTCTTTATATTAAATTATGATAAAATTGTTATCTATGTACAAAGGTATACCACATTCTTCCTTTCTTTTTACACTTAATTTTATTGTGTAAATAATGTAAATAATGTAAATATTATAAGTTAAAAATAAGGTAACATTGTAACTATCGATAAGAAGGGCACTCGATATATTATAATCGAACGTGCACGATCGAGGAAGTGCGATCACTCTCTCGAGAAGGCGCCAGACGAACAGAAGTGTTAATATCAAAAATAAAGAAAATAAATATTTTACAATTGAAATAATAATAACACAGTATAACAGTATTTCTGAACTTTTGAAGTGACCTAGTAGAGATGGTTGAGCAGGTCGAATATAACAAAAAATCGTGCTTGAAAATGTTCGAACACCCTTGATCTTGATTTATGGTCAAAAAACAGTTTTTCGGCACTTCTTCACATTGAAAAATTCCTGCTCGAAAAGTTGTTGACCAATTTGAAAAACGCCTGGATTTTTTCATAGCTTTGTGGATAGCTTACAGGAATAAATTAACATATTGTTTGTTTCGAATGAGAAAGGAAACAGCAAACATTTTTAGTTGATATATTTTGCAAACAAATACTTATTTCAAAATTTGTATCTCATATATGAATTTGTACTGTCTGTCTACTTTGAGTGCAACTTTTTGATATAAGATATTAGAAAAGTGAGAAAAAATAAGTTTACAGAACTATGGGATTTATAAAAATATATTCCAGAATGTCAATTTGTTGTTTAAACTCTGAATTATCCTTTCATTGTCCTCATTCGTTCCCTTTACACATTGTTACTGTAAAGCGCTCTGAACGATCTTTTTTTTCGTCATAACTTCATCAATTTTCGTTATTTTTGCATGAAATATGTCTTGTACGAGGGAATGCTGTAAGTTGCTTTGAAGCCATTAACTGTAACATAACTTTACTTTGATATCCAATAGTAATATTAGATCTAAGTATATATTTTAAAGTGTAGAGGACAGTGGGGAGTTTTGAAACACGCTTTGTTAAAGGGCCCAAACTTCTAAAATATACGTTGTTTAAAATTTTTTTAAATTGAATTTCTAGAGCAATCAATAAACTACTACCTTGTCAAAGAATTTGCCTATTGTGGGAACCGGTGCGAGAGAGTGACTGCCGCGCACCTACAGAGAGGAGCGAAGTTCCGCTCCCTGATGAAAATGACACTGACAGGCAGTAAGAAGTGAAGGTCCGTTCCCTGATGAAAATGACACTGACAGCGGATGTGCACCAGTTCTTACAAAGAAAGTGGAATAAAAGTATTACTGAAAACCAAGACTATTACAAAATAGTCTTGCGGGTTGATACATTGGCGACGAGGTAAATTGTAATAAAAAAAAAGGTAAAATATCTAGATCTACGGTGTACAAATAATACAGTTTTGCACTTGGAAACAGGCGTATTGCACGCCAGTTTCAGTATTCTTCTTTCTATTATCGTTCGTTACTTATAAAAAACGAGAGAGAGAGAATAGCGAGAACGCATGAAGACAAGTGCACACATATAGACAAGTACACAAGCAAATACAGTTTTGTACTTGGAAACAGGCTTATTGCATGCCAATTTCGGTATTCTTCTTTCTGTTACCGTTCGTTGAAAAAAAAGGAGAGAGAGAGAGAATAGCAAGGACACATGTAGACAAGTACGCATATGTAGCCAAGTGCGCACATGTAGGCAAGTGCATGTGGTGACACAAAGAGCGTAAGAAGATATTCGAATACGCAAAGAAAATATTCGCATAGGAAAGAGGAAAAAAGAAAGAGATTAGAAGATATTCGTATACGCAAAGGAATAATGTGTATGGAACTGCGTTAGAACATATTTGTAAACGCAAAGGAAAGAGGAAAAAAGAAAGAGCGTTAGAAGATATTCGTATACGCAAAGGAATAATGTGTGTGAAAGTGCGTTAGAACATATTCGTAAACGCAAAGGAAAGAGGGAAAAAAGAGCGTTAGAAGATATTCGTATACGCAAGGAAATAATCTGTGTGAAAGTGCGTTAGAACATATTCGTAGACGCAAAAGAAAAAAAAACCAACGTGGTTTTAGAGAATTTGGCAGTATCAATAAGCACCAAATTATAGGGAAATTAAGTGACTTTAAGTCAGGGGTAGTACCAAGAGTACATACCAAAAACACATATGTATGTACATACATACATGTATATGGAAATATGTATATACATATATGCATGAAACTCAATTTGTCTTTCTGTTACTGGGATCTGACTAAGCAGTGGCAGACTACTTAATAACTATCATGTTTTATGTGACTCGAAATGATAAAGAATGCAGAAATCGAAGGAGTGAGGAAAATCTCAACAGGGCATATGAACTCAAATAGATCCTTGGAATGTGGCAGATGTGGTCGCAAAGGCCACGGTAGCAATAGTTCGGCATGTCCAGCCAAAAATCAAAAATGCAGCAAGTGCACACGGACTGGCCATTTTGCTGCCAAGTGCAGAACAAATTTGAAGCGTGAGACCTCAGGACCAATTTGACTCTGCTAAATATCAACGCAGCAAGGTGCGTTAGGTAGAAAGGAAAGCGCTCTGAAACCCGGAGGGAATTGTTTTAGGATCCACAGCGACGACGAAGATGAACTTATTAAATATCAGGTTGGTGGGCGCGAACTCTCATTGGTAATCGACTCAGGTTCTCGATTCAATCTAATAACTCCGAAAGACTGGTCTTGTCTCTAAAGGGGAAAGGCAGAAGTATTTAACGTTCGACCAAATTCAACGAATAAATTTAGAGATTATGCTTCACACGATTTGCTGCACGTTATTTGTGTTTTTGAAGCCCCCATATCAATTGGCTTAAACCCTGAGGTATTTGCTTCATTTTTTGTGATAAAAAACGTAACACAATCATTACTGGGAAAGGATACGGCACTCAAACTTAATGTCTTACGTTTAGGACTCGAAGTGAAGAAAATTGAAAATCTGATTCCGTTTCCAAAATGGAAGGGACAGATGGTAAAACTATCAATCGATGCAACCATCAAACCGATTCAGCAACCAATAAGAAGGATACCAGTTGCACTTGAGGACAAAATAATTGCGAAATTGGAAGAAGCTGTCGGTCTTGATATTATTGAGCCAGTAATAGGTCATTCCCCTTGGATATCACCTATGGTCATAGTATTCAAAGAGAATGGGGACATAAGGATTTGCATAGACATGAGGCTTGCTAATAAGGCAATCCTAAGAGAGAATTATCCACTGCCTATATTTGAGACATTTATGACGAAATTAAGAGGAGCAAAGTACTTCACACGATTAGACCTAGAAACTGCCTATCATCAGTTGGAGCTAGAGGAATCCAACCGGTATATTACCACGTTCATTACCCCAATTGGGTTATTCAGATAAAAAAGATTAATGTTTGGAGTTAACTCGGCTCCTGAAATTTTCCAGAGGAGACTCGAGGAAATTTTATCAACATGCTAAAAGGTATTGGGGAAATTGCGGGAAGGCATACAAGGTAAAGCTACTGACTGTGCTCCACTTGGTGGGCACCAGTGTGATCCTTGTCCCTGCTTTCTTCAAGTCGACGCACTACCTCCACGCGGTTTTCCCTGGATTGTAACTTAGCATCCGCTGAGTTATAAACCAATGTGCACGGCGGGATCCTGATCCTTAAATTAGGTTTTGGCGGAGGACTTGATATCCACCCAAGGAAAACACCACATCAGTGAAGAATGCAAGAGGAGCCTTGGATAGATACCCGAAAAACGTTGACGACCATGGAAAATTCAAAAAGGATAATGATCTGAGAGTACGCACTTGGAATGTACGCACATTGTACAGGCCTGGTGCCACTCAACAACTAGTGGATACTCTCAGCAATTTGAAGGCTGACATTACAGCTATCCAGGAAATGCGATGGAACGGAAAGGGAAGCATGAAGAAAAGGAATTGTGACAAATACTACAGCTGTCATACAGATAGGCGCGAGTTTGGTTGTGGATTCGTCGTAGGAGCCAGGATACGGCACCGAGTTTCACAGTTTACACCTGTAAACGAGAGACTTGCGACGATCCGAATAGCTGCCAGATTCTTCAACATCAGCCTTATCTGTGCGCACGCACCAACGGAGGAGAAGGACGACGCCATCAAGGATGCTTTCTATACAGAACTCGACCGAGTGTATAGCCGCTGTCCGTCACATGACATTAAGATCCTCCCCGGAGATTTTAATGCCAAAATCGGACGGGAAAGCATATTTGGAGCAACCGTTGGACAGCATAGTCTACATGAGTCTACCTCTGCAAACGGGCTTAGACTTATAGGTTTTGCTGCTGCACACAATATGATAGTTAGTAGTACAAGATTCCGTCATCTCAACATCCACAAAGCAACCTGGCTGTCACCTGATCGTCTGACTTGCAAGATTGATCATGTTGTGATCGATGCAAGACATGCGTCTAGCATACTTGATGTGAGATCGTGCCGGGGTCCTAACATCGACTCTGACCACTACCTAGTTGCAGCCAAGGTCCGCGCACGGTTGTGTGTCACGAAAATCGCACGTCAAGGTATGCCAAGAAAGCTTGACATCGAAAAGCTGCAATCACTACAGCACAGGGATGCCTTCTCCGCTCGACTCTCAGGCCGACTTGGCCAGCACCCTCCAACGCCTATAAATACCTCAGATATGTGGACGTGCATATCTACCGCCATAAATGCTTCTGCTGTGGAAATCCTTGGATTCCAACGTCCCCCAAAGCGGAATTCATGGTATGATCAGGAGTGTCGGGAAGCGACTGCTGCAAAGAACGCTGCATACAGGCGGACGCTGCAAGCAGGAGCCACACGAGCAGTGGTGGATATTTATATGACGCGGAGAAGAAATGAGAAGCGCCTTTTCACGAGGAAGAAGCAGGAGATGGAAAGGCTTGAGTGTGAGAAGTTGGAGAATAGCAGGAGCAGGAATGATGCCCGCGACTTTTACCGGAGGGTTAACCGCATGACTCGAGGGTATAAGTCTGGATCGCTTGCCTGCAGGAGGGATGATAGAAATCTTGTCACGGATGCAGAGACAGTACTGAGGTTATGGAGGGATCACTTTGAAAGTCTTTTGGCTGGAGACAACCAAGAGTCTGATGAAGAAGATCCACTAACCCCAATCAGAGAGGAAGGTGTTGAAGTTCCCACCCCTAGCTATACGGAAGTCGAAGTCGCCATAAGACGACTTAAAAACAATAAAGCCGCGGGAGCGGACGGGCTACCGGCTGAACTGTTTAAGGCTGGAGGCGATGAGTTGGTAAGGAGCATGCACCAGCTCATTTGCAACGTATGGCTAGCGGAAAGCATGCCCAATGATTGGAATCTGAGTATGATTCTGAAGAAGGGTGATGCAACACAACGCACCAATTATCGTGGCATCAGTCTTCTTCCCGTAGCATACAAAGTTCTCACAAGCGTTATGTGTGAGAGGCTTAAGCCATATGCTGAAGCATTGATCAGACCGTATCAATGCGGCTTTCGCCCTGGTCGGTCCACAGTCGACCAGATCTTCACATTACGCCAGATCCTGGAGAAAGCGGCGTATGAGAACCAAATCGACACCTACAACCTGTTTGTCGATTTTAAAGCTGCTTTCGATAGTCCACGGCGAGGACGCCTGTACGCCACCATGTCTGAGCTTGGTATTCCTGCAAAGCTAGTACGGCTTTGTAGTATGACATTGAGCAACACCATCAGCTCTGTCAAGGTAGGAAATGACCATTCCGAAACCTTCAGTACCAGGCGGGGTCTCAGACAAGGCGACTCGCTGTCTTGTGTGCTCTTCAATCTGCTAATGGAGAGTGTCATAAGGAAAGCTGGAGTGCATCGATGGGGCACAATACTGGGACAGAAATGTGTCCAGCTCCTTGGTTACGCTGATGATATTGACATCATTGGTCGTACCAAGCGTGATGTGACGGCGGCTTTTGGAGCTATTGAAAGAGAATCGGCTAGAGTTGGTCTTGCAGTGAATATGGGCAAAACAAAGTTTATGGTGTGCAGTAACCGAGAGACGCGGCGACTTGACTCTCATCTTACTGCTGGAGACTATGACTTTGAGTCGGTCAAAGACTTTGTCTATCTAGGAACTGCAGTGACCAACAACAACGATGTCAGCCTGGAGATCAAGCGGAGGATCACACTTGCCAACAGGAGCTACTTTGGGCTCAGTAGGCAAATGAACAGCAGAGCCCTCTCTCGAAAGACGAAGCTAACACTTTACAAGACACTCATCATCCCAGTGCTTCTATATGGTGCGGAAGGCTGGACAGTGACGCAGTCAGATGCAGCTGCTCTTGGTGTCTTCGAGAGAAAAATCCTTCGCAAGATCTTCGGACCTGTTTGCGTTGGCGGAACCTGCCGTATCAGGTGGAACGATGAGCTGTATGAGCTATATGGCGATGTGGACATAGTCAAGCGAATTAATATTCAGCGACTTCGCTGGCTTGGCCACAAAGCTCGTATGGAAGGAACAACTCCAGCTCGATCCGTTTTCGATGCGGTAGTTGGCGGACAACGTAGGAGAGGAAGACCACGCGCACGTTGGAGAGACCAGATGGACGCAATTCTGGCGACGCTTGGGATCGCCAACTGGCGGAGTCGCGCACAGGACAGAGAGCGTGGAGGCAAATCGTGCATCAGGCTGTACCCCGTTACTTAACTTTGAATGAGGAAAAATGTGTATGGAAAACACAGCAAGTTAAGTTCTTTCGACACATCTTTTCAGACAAAGGCGTTGAAGTAGATCCGGAAAAGGTGACAACGATTCTCTCATTTAGAGACCCCAAAAACAAGGAGGAAACCCGAAGTTTCTTAGGACTTGTTACATACGTTGGCAAATTCATTCCCGACCTGGCCAATCGTAGAGAACTACTTAGGAGATTGCTAAAAAAAGAAAGCAAATTTAACTGGGGCGAGACAGAAACAAACGCTTTTGAAGATCTAAAGCTCCATTTGGCGAAAATTCCGAGCTTATCATACTTCGATCCAAACAATAGAACACGTTTAATAGCAGATGCCAGTCCAGTTGCGCTAGGAGCTGTACTTTTGCAATTTGACACCACCGGCGATCCAATCTCAGACTGAGAAAGAAAGTCTGGCTCTAGTGTGGGCCGTCGAAAAGTTATATTTTTATTTAGCCGGGTTGGAATTTGAATTGGTGACTGACCACAAGCTGTTAGAAACCATCTTTAAGCCTACTTCAAAACCTCCTGCTCGAATTGAGCGATGGCTTTTACGCCTACAAGCTTTTAAATTCAAGGTCATCTACAAAGCGGGCAAGGAAAACATTTCGGATGCCCTATCCAGGCTGTGCGAGTTGTCACCAACAAATTCTAGCTGGCAGATAACTGAGCATAATGTGTTTCAGGTTATTGAATACACTGTCCCTACATCATTGAACATATCGGAAATTGCACGGGAGAGCGCTGCAGATGAGGAAATCGTGGACGGGATGCAAACTTCTGGGAGGCAGGCACATCTAACAGATTCTACCCATTTCGTTTCGAACTTTCAATGCTTGGAAAAATTTTATTGAGGGGCACACGGCTAATCATCCCAAAAGGACTGCGCAATAGAGTTTTAGAATTAGCTCATGAAGGGCACCCGGCTGAGTCGGCCATGAAGCGTCGATTGGGAACAAAGGTGTAGTGGCCTCACATCGATCGAGATGCTAAAAATTTTTTAAAGGCATGCAAAGATTGCATGGTTGTTTCTCAACAAGCCCATGGAATTCCATAGCTAGTGATCTATTAGGTCCACTTCCAAACGGTAAATATGTCCAAGTGTTTATCGACTATTTTTCCAGGTATATGAAGATACAATTTTTACAGTCAATATCATCGGAATCAATAATTGGGGCCATGAAAGAAATATTTTGTCGACTAGGTTTTCCAAAATATCTCCGGACCGATAACGGGAGACAATATATTAGTAAGATTTTCGAACAATACCATAACACGAATGGCATTCAGTTAATAAGGACCCCTACATATTGGCCTCAAGCGAATGGTGAGGTTGAAAACATGAATCGATCGTTAGTAAAGAGACTAAAAATTACCCATTTGAACAAAACCAATCTGCAACAAGCAATCCAGGATTTCATGTTAATGCACAATGTCACGCCACATAGCACGATAGGGACTTCCCCTTCCGAACTAATGTTCAACCGAATGATTCGAGACAAAATTCCTAATTTGCAAGATATATTGGGTGAAGTTCATGCTTCGGAGAAAAAAGACAACGATTGCATACGGAAATATAAGGGGAAAGTAGGTGCTGATAAAAATAGAGAAACTAAAGAGGTGGGCATTAAAGTAGGCGATCAAGTATTGATGAAAAACGTAGTTTTCCCTAATAAGTTAACACCAAACTTTGATACACAACATATGAAGTGTTAGGGCGTGAAGACAACATTGTCAAAGTGTTAGGTGGAGGTAGAACGTAAGGGATGCTAGCCACTTAAAGAAAATCTCGGATGCCGGCAAAAAGATAGAAGTCGCGGACCCACCTTTGACAGCCACGGAGATACCATGTCAACGCCCGATGGAAGAAATCTACACACAAGGCAACACATCATCTGGACCTGGGTTGAAGCTCAAGCTGGTCAACAAAGGAGGGATGTGGGAACCGGTGCGAGAGAGTGACTGCCGCTCACCTTCAGAGAGGAGCGAAGTTCCGCTCCCTGATGAAAATGACACTGACAGGCAGTAGAAGTGAAGGTCCGTTCCCGATGAAAATGACACTAACAGGCAGTAAGAAGCGAACCCCTGACCCGAGCGGATGTGCACCAATTCTTACAAAGAAAGTGGAATAAAAGTATTACTGAAAACCAAGACTATTTTGTATACCTACTGCCGGGTTGATACACCTATAATCCAAAATTTTGGGCGACTTTAGCTCGTTTTCCCGAAACACTGCTTTTTTCAGTTTTCAAAAATCGTGGGGAGTTATGAAACACTACTAAAAAATGCGAAACAAAATTTGTTTATAACGAATTTTTTTATAAGGACTACAGAAATCACACTTTGTAATGTTTTTCATGTATTAACAAGTATTCAACAAAATTTTAAACTTCTTGGTAAATTAATAAAAAATCTTCATCGGAATAATCTTTTATGTGCGACGACTACGTTTTGCTGCCGATGGTTTGACCGCTCTTTTCCCTTATTATATTATATACATAATAAACCTATTAAATATATTGTTATATCATTCAAATATTGTTCATATGTCACACATACAACATATAACAATCAACACATCAGATTCGTAAACAACAATTGTCATTGTTTACGTGAGGGGCCCATTGTACCCCCTCTGGCCACCGAACTTCCGAAAGCTCAGCCGCTCTTGCGCTCCCGTATTTCGGGCTTCCACGCATAGTGCGTCGGGCGTGCCGACGCTCGCCCGCACTCCGCTCCGCTGCAATCTCCGGCCGCTTCGCGACACTATTCCGCCGCTCCTCGGCACCTTTCTTGGCAGCGATCGCCCTCGATGCTCTCCTCTACATCTTCGGCCACTGCACTCTTCCGCCGCTCCCTGGCCAAGCGCATCCGCTCTCGACCCTCTGATGCTCCCGCTCCCCGAGCTCGGGATAAATCCGAACTAGCAGTCGGCCGCCGCCGATCTCCCGCTCTCGCTTTAGCGGAGTAAAGCGGGCGGGAGCACGGTTCTATGTTTAAGTTTAGTTTTTAGTATCCTGTATGCAGCGAAATAAAGCTGACGCACCCCGAACGATCCCACGACGCCCCCGCCTTTTCATTTCATCATTTTCGACTGCATCGTGGAAAATTTCGACCCTTTCTGGAATCCTTTAGCGGAGGATCCTCGCCACCCCCTACATAAACAGTCATGTTTGCCGTGTTTCACATCTCCCCACTCGATGTATTTCATTTCTCCCCGTTTGTTACTTTTTTAAAAATCGCACCGCGACAGCAACACACAAAATATTTTCTCTCAAATTTTTCTGTAAGTTAAAGAATGCTGATTATTTTGCTTACTAACTTTATAGATTCACTTGCAACTGTTCATCAGTATGCCACAGACGAAAATCCTCTAAAAAACCTTTTGCACGAATTTTAAACACAGTGCGTGGGAATATATAAAAAAAAGAGTAATATCGGTGCAAGTGCTCGATCAAATTAAGCATTGGGGTTCACAAAATGTTGACAAAAAAAAAAAAAAACCGGAAAAGCCACTAAGCGAAATCTATGGCCATGTTTCACGACTCCCCATGTTTCATAACTCCCCATTCTCCCCTACATTTTTATTTTAATAATTTGTGATTTTTTCACAATATAATACCATTGCCGGCTATTCTAATTTTAGTCAGAAGTTTGCAATGCGTGGAAGGAGTCATTTCTGACCCTATAAAGTATATATATTCCTGATCAGAGTCCCTCTGTCCAACTTTTTAAGATATGTATGTGCAAATATTTTATATTATTCCTGTGCGTTTCTTCTTTTTTTTATCAATTTGATTTAATGCATAAAGATAAAATGGTACAATGCAAGAGTATACAAGCTTCGGCGTGCCGGAGCTAGCTTGATTTTTCTTTTTTGTGCGATAAGCCAAGCAACCTACTCCACCATCGCATTAACAATCGTTACTCTACGAAGTGTAATTGAATATCTTATGTATATTATATATTTTAAGATAAAATTTCCTCAATTAAGAGATTCGGGAATATACGAATGTCAAGTATCAACCACACCACCAGTTGGATACACCATGATATTTTCTGTTGTAGGTAAGTCGAATATTTGTTGTATCAATTTATTATAATCACAAATATAATCTTTCATTTGTTAAGATCTTACCTGAAAGGACTAATAAGGGTACCTTTTGTCATTATATGACAAAATGATTTCAATTTAGCCATTAACTCCCTTAAGGGATTTCAATATAGAAATAGGGGTTAACCAAGTGACTGCTGTTTTTCGCATGTTTTTATACCCTTGCAATGTATTATAATTTTAGCCCACATTTACACTAGCCGGTATACTTAATATCCGCCAACTCAAAGTGGCACCGGGCGAAAAAATCTTTGACACCATCTCAATAGAATCTTTTAAAATTATGGGCAATAAAACATTACAATCTCTAAAAGTAGCGCTACTCAAGCCGGTGACCCTATTATCAAATAATGAAAAAAGGAAAGAAGCAATAGCATAGACAAAACATTAGCTAAAATAAAAAGGCATTATTGGAAAAATATGACCCGATACATATCAAATTATGTAAAAAAATGCCCGAAATGCCGCAAGTCAAAAACGACAAAGCATACAAAGACCCCATTGACAATAACTGAAACGCCACAAATGGCTTTTAACAGGGGAAGAGGAGGAGGAAAGAGGAGGAAGGAAAGAGGAAATTAATTTGCAGTAACATTAATCTGCGATTTAACAAAATACCTTCTAACAATACCAATCAAAAACAGAAGTGCAAAATCTATATTTGAAGATTTCATTCTGAAGTACGGTCCAATGAAGGCGTTCATTACGGACATGGGAACAGAATATAAAAATTCAATAATTGAAGATTTATGTAAAAATTTGAATATTGAAAAAACATAACATCTACTGCACACCATCACCAGACTTTAGGAACCGTAGAAAGAAGTTATAGAACATTCAATGAATTCATCCGGTCCTATATCTCACTAGACAAAACCGATTGGGACACTTGGCTCCCATATTTCACTTATTCTTTTAACACTACGCCCCCAAGGACACATGACTACCGTCCATATAAGCTAGTAATCGGTAAAGGATCGAACTTGCCGATACATTTTAATAGCATAGATAGAATAGAACTACTATACAATGTGTATCATTACTCTAAAGAAGAATTACTCTAAAGAAAGTCTACTTCTACCTATAAAAGAGCTAGATTAATTATAGAAGATAACAAAAAAAAAAATTAAAAAGAAGGAATTATATTATAGGAATGTTAAAGATCTCTAACTAAAAATAGGAGACCAGGTTTTGTTAAAAAACGAAACTTAAATTTTAAATATACTGGACTATATAAGGTAGAAAGTATAGAGGAAAACGAAAATATAATAATTTCAAATAATACAAATAAAAAACAAACAGTAGGGGAAAGGTGGCAGTTGTGGACATAGTTTTGTTTTTCGCTGATATCTTTTTAACTGGGGTTGTGGACACCTTTGTAGAATGTGCTAAAATTAGAAAAGTATTAAGTTAAACGCAATCAAATGAAGAAAAAATGGAAGTTTATTCATTTGTAAAGCAAAAAAAAATACTACGCATGGCATCATTCTCCATCAGAAGCACAATTCGCGCATGTGAAATAGCTGGCACACATGTCAGCACACTTCAAGTGCACTGGCCGATCACAATCATTGCAGTGAACGGAGTTGCAGGCGGTCAATTTTTTTGGCAACAAACATCGAAGAAAAGAATATAAACACCATTAAAATATATTTACTTATATAGCTGTACTTATAATTCAATCAACGGCGATATTTTAAGATTTGTCAAACAAAAAATTGGGTGTCCACAACCCCCGACATTTAAGTGTTCACAACTGCCTCAAGCAGTCGTTTTAAAATCATATGAAAAAATTTTGTATTGTCAAAATTTTGTCCAAACTCGGACTGGAATCTTTAACATAACTAAATTTCACGTCAAAAAATCTATTGCATCCACCTTCTTAATTAACACACTGCAACATGCAATATAACTTTTGTGATTTTTTTCACGGTGAAAAAATTCATTTTTCCGGGACACAAAGCAGACGCGTCCGTTTCGTTTGGTATAAGGCACAAAACAATCGAGCTTCAATAGCGCACACATGACATTTGACAGATCCATATATCTGTCCTGTGTCAAAAGTTACACCGGGGTGTCCACAACCCCCCCGTGTCCACAACTGCCACCTTTACCCTACACAAAGACAGTGTTCAGACGAACATGAATATATAAGAGTTTAAATCAATCTATGTACAACTATTGAACTGCTGCAGCACTGTAATTTTGTCTGCCTATATAAACAAACGCTTGAGCGTGAGATATAAATATCTGGGAGTACACAAAGAACTCCGCGTGGGTTCATCCCTTAAAGATACTAGCGGTCGCGTACATTTCTCTAAAAGATAAGGAATAAGACTCTTTCCCACGTCTGGGGAACAGATGGCCACTGCGTTGGTCTAGTTAGAGATAAGATTAGAATATGTAAATCTCATGTGAGCTACCTAAGCTAGAACTTAGAGAAAATAAAATCAGTTTGAAATATCAACTCAGCGAATGAAGGTCTTTTTATTTGGATCCTTTCATTTTGGTCAATCGAGCCTTCGATCAACTCTGCAGTTTCCCCCTGATTGGTAAGGGACTCAGAGAGAGGCCAGCTCCTTAAAGCAAAGCAATTTACACTTGCAGCTAAAGGTAGCGCAAATAATTGACTCTTGTTTCCCCCTGCGTGGTAAGGGACAGAGTATAAAATCAAAAGCAAAAGGATACAAAAGAGTCCTTATTGTTTTAAAACAAAAATTTCCAACTTTAAATAATTGGTTGGTAAAAATAAAATTTTTGTGGTCGAGAAATCGACAAAATTATAAAAAAAATAAACGAAAGTTTTAAGTGGGCGTTTTTCTCGGGGCCAAAACACCGAGAAAGTGTTGTGAAAAGTTAAAAAAATAATAATAATTAAAATCCAACACAGAAAAAATATATATTTGTATATATATTATACATAACTCCATCAGTGACAATATCTCGAAAAAGATATTTAATAAAAATCAATCAAAAAAAAAAAAACTACCTCCAGTGCGTCAAATAAACTACCTCCAGTGCGCCACCAAAACAAAGAACAAAATTAAAGAGAGCCGAAAGATAAAAAAAAAAAAAAACTAACAACTAAACTGCCAATAGAAGGAAGGACGTCCACTAAACTGCCAATAGAAGGAAGGACGTCCACCGAAACAACAACAGCAGCATCAACAACAACAGCAGCAGCAACAGCAGCATCAACAACAGCAGCAGCAGCAATAACAGCAGCAGCAACAACAACAACAGACCAAGACGACGTCAGCTAAGTCAACACAACATTTTTTTTCTTTATACATATAGATATATATATTATTTAGAATAAACACATTCACACAAATAGATATATATATATATATATATATATACATATACATATAAAAAAAGTTACATACAAATACACGTACATATAAAAACAATTTTCATTCAAGAAAGAAAAAATCTTATTACAAAGAATTACAAAATGTTGTCCGCTGAATCCATTGCCCTTATAAAATGGCAGGTAGAAATTACTGAAGCCAGTAATCACTTATTAGGTCTGCCAAGCCTCAGTTTTGCGTTCATTAAGCAATTTGATGAATTAAAATCAGAATGCGTGCGAAATCACTCGGCACTGTTGCGTATTGGAGTAGTCGATCACGACTACTTAAAAAAAAAACACTTTGACGTGATGATGGCCAGTTTTAAAACAATTAAAGAATGAGCTGCACACAGCTCCAGTTTGGGAATTGTCTTCCTATTTTTTATAGGATTTACTCTACTCAACATTTTTGTTGGCAACATTTCTGTTATCAACATTTTTGTTGTCAACATTTTTGTTGGCAACATTTTTGTTGACAACATTTTTGTTGGCAACATTTTTGTTGGCAACATTTTTGTTGGCAACATTTTTGTTGGCAACATTTTTGTTGACAACATTTTTGTTCGCAACATTTTTGTTGGCAACATTTTTGTTCGCAACATTTATGCCAGTACCCGAGAAAACGAAAAAGTCTTACTTACTGCAAGGATATTTAAACTTCGTCATGCCGAAGTTTCTTGTTTATCTATGCAGAACCTATAATTTAAAGCTACATCCACAAAACTGCTGATTTTTCATGCACGAAGTGACCTTTCTCGGCCATAGATGTACAGATAAAGGAATTCTGCCGGATGACAAAGGATATGATTTCATTAAAGATTATCCAGTCGCACGTCATGCGGGTTGGCCTGGTTTTGTATGTTTAGAGTAGAGCTTCTGCTTGTGGTCAACATGGCGACAGCCAGAGTGATCTCTGGTTTCATATAAATGCAAGTTGATACACAGTCTCCTCGCGGAACCACCTGGATAGCTCTCGCATCCGCTAGTTAGTGAACAAATGTGTATAGCGAGTTCCCTGCCTGGAGGACAGCCGGCAGCCCCGGCCCAGGATCGGATGCGGCGGCCCACTCAGTCGTCTATCTTCAAACTCACTGATTACTGAAACGCCAACAAATATGATTCAAACAACTCCCTCAACGATGACGACTTTTGGCTTTAAACAACGGTTAACGATTGCCAGAGAAATGTCAAACTACAACATTGACATCTAGGTGTGAGCGAGGTGCGCTCAACAATGGTGTTTCAAATTTAGCCTCTGCACATTGGGCAAAATGACCACATTTTTGGAAAAAACTAAAATAATGAAGTTAGGAAGCTGAAACTTGGCGTACCTTATATTTATAGGCCGCTAATTAAAAAATAAAATGTTTGGCGATTTTGGTCACGCCTATTCTTACCGCCCAAAAAGGCAACATGGCGTATACGTAATTTTAAAGTTTGTAAATCCTGCAGAGAAGCCTATTGATAAAAAAATTGTGTAATTAAGAAACAATATGACACAATATACTTTTTTTTCAAATTATTAACATATTTATTAATATTTTCCGTGCGGATGTTTCTCCATACTTCAAGTAACTTTAAATTGCTAAATACAAAAGCACCTGCAAACACATTCAATTTTTGCAAAAATGCGCAAATGAAATTTATACCCTCTAAAAAACGCAACATATTTCATTTTTGGCGCAAATTCGCGCCGTGTAAGTTCTAGTTATGAACATAAAATCGGTCAACAACACAAGACACACATAAAGCAGTTAACATTTAATAAACAATTCTAACATACAATTTATATTAAACATTATATATACATTTATATTAAACCTGGATCTTGTTTTTCCATTAAAAATAATAATTGTAAGACTTTATTTCCAATAGTTACAGACGTTTAAACTTTGCGAAATTTCTAATTGTTCCACATGCAAACAAAGCGCTGAACACATGTTTGACTTTGACGCCCTGGTACAAAACCAGGGTTGCCACTATACAACTTAAATTTACCGCATAAATGATCTTAGAGTATCTACTTACAAAATACAAAATCAAAACACGAAAAGCTTTCCATGAAAATGTTGTGTTTTTTCCAAAAAATCGGGCATTTTGCCCAATGTGCTCTGGTAAGAAGTTTATTTTCTCTGGACACACAACGCTTAGAACAAAAGGTGTAGGTCTCTTTCTTTCCCACCACGCAAAAAATGCACTGCTGTGGTACAAAGCTGTATCGGACCGAATAATATCGGTAAGATTCAACTAAAAGTTGCGTAAAATAACCATTATTCAGTGCTATGCCCCCACGGATCCTGATGACGACACCGCAAAGGATGAATTTTACGACCAGTTGGAATCGGAACTGCGTACGATACAAGCAGGTGTATATATATGTTGTGTATATATATATAATTAGATATTAGCACATTTAATTATTTAAAAAAATGTATTTCTTTATTTAAATAAAATTGGTACAAACAAATGAACCTGTTAGGTATAGGTCTCAAACTGAACTCATCTATCCATTTCTATTGATCTACGATCAAACCTCGGTCTCGCAGTTTTGCAATTCAGAAAAGAACTTTATTATTATTTATTAATTTAATTTTCATTGTATTCAAGTGCAATGGCCCTTGGATACGAGTGCTGCTCTTGCGTATTGTTCTAATCGGAAATTCGTTTCGAGACCGAACTCTGAGCGTGGGAATGGTGTGGTTTTGTGCAATGATGCATATGCTTATTTCTTTAGAATTTTACCTTAGGTCTTTGACTTTTGGTTTTGTTCTGTATGGTGTTTGACCTATTGGTAAATTATAATGGGTAGCATGTGGTAGTGAGTGAGACTGTGGACATGTCACTATATATATATATAAATCCTTTTATGCGATTTTAATGCGAAGGTGGGAGACAACAACAATAACCAAGAGAAGGTAGGTGATATAAGGCACACAACCTTTTTATTGGAGGATCGAAATTCCCGCACAAGGACATACTTAGGTATCCTTGGAAATCCCCAGATGGCCAGACCCGCAATCAAATAGACCACATAACGATTAGTAAACTATTCCTCGGATGTTTACTTGACGTTAAAGCCCGCCGCGGCGCTGACATGGATAGCGATCACCAGCTGCTACTTGGTGTGTTTAAACTGCACCCAGCAGCACCATCCAAGGTAAACAAATTGACTAAATATAACGTTAGACTGCTCTCCAACAAAACCATTTAGAAGCAGTATATGGAATCTCTAGGAAGAAATCTAGCTGACTCAACACAGCCACCCTCTTCTTCTAACTGCCCTAGCTCATGGCAGTTCATCGCCATCATAGTGCAAAAAACTTACAAATTCGCAACAAGTTTTTTTTTTTTTTTACGGTGCGGTTATTTATTTTATATTCTCTCATAATGTGAGAACTATTTATACGTTTTAAAATAGTAATACTAGTTTATTTTGTTAACAGTTTATTTAAAACTATAAACTAAACTATTTAAACTAAAATAAAATGCGGCGGAGACGGGATTGACTGCTGAGATGCGTCAGACTTCTTGCTAGGTGGTTGAATTTCCGTGGCGTGGTATTTCCTCTTGATTTCGGCTATTGCATTTTTGACTGGAGGGATGTTCAAAGTCTCGTTGAATGTTTTCATTCCGAGCATACCATGGTGCCCCGGTGATAGTTCTGAGGATCTTTGATTGTGCTCGTTGGACGATATCCATATTGCTATTGCAGGTATTTCCCCACAGCTGAGAGCCATAGGTCCAAATTGGTTTCAGTACAGAAACCTTGTGGTTCAGACATAGCGGGGAGTGTGCGTCGATCAGCCAGTGCAGGGTGTTGGCTTTAAGTTTTAAGTGGGTTTTTTTGGTTTCAATGTGCTTGCGCCAAGTGAGACTTCTGTCGAGATGTACTGCCAGGTATGTTACCTCTTGTGCTTTAGGTATCACAGCGTTGTTTAGCGAAAGAGATTGGCAATCCTGCTTGTTTAAAGTAAAGGTGACGTGCTTGCTTTTTTACTCATTCACTTTTATTCTCCAGTTTGAGAGCCACTTTTCGACGTCCACCAGGTGACGAGCTAGTTGCGCTGATGCTTGCATCGGGCATCTGGAACGGCTAAGGATGGCGGTGTCGTCGGCAAAGGTGGATGTTGTCAGACTTCTGCTTGTTGGTAGTTCAGCTGTGTATAAGAGGTACAGAGTTGGCCCAAGAACGCTGCCTTGGGGGACCCCTGCTCCAATTTGATGGTCAATGGATGTTGCAGTATTGCTTCTCACTGCAAACTTCCTTTCATAGAGGTATGATTTAAGTAGTTTGTGCGTGTGTAGTAGTTTTAGCTTGATCTTGTGCATAAGTCCGTCTATCCGAACTCTGTCGAATGCTTGGGATACATCCACAAAGACTGCTGTGCAGTATTGTCGGTTTTCGAATGCGGTTCTTATTTCTGTCGTTATTCGGTTAACCTGTTCTATGGTTCCATGGCTTTCGCGAAAACCAAATTGGTGTGCTGGTATTATGTTGTGAGCTCTAAGGTACAGGTTTAGTGGGATCAGCAGGCATTTGTCGAAGAGCTTTGAGAGGCATGAGAGTAAGCTAATAGGTCTGTACGAAGAAGAAGATGTGGAATCCTTACCGGGTTTAGGAATCATTATGATGATTGATTTTTTCCATCTGTCTGGGAAGTGACCAACTCTAATTATGGCGTTGAATAGCTGGGTTATATAGCAAATGGATTTCTTTGGATTAATGTGCTCATTTATGAGTTTTAAAATTTCTCTTGGGTGAAACACATTTGGCTCATGATGGGGATTGGGCTCATTTGTTGTTGTTGGTGGTGTAAATGCGTTAGTAGCCTGGTTTGGTTGGAAGACATTTTGTAGGTGAGCGGCAAATGTACTGGACCTGTCTGCATCCCTGCGAGCCCAGCCGCCTCTGGAATTTCTTATTGGAGACACGGTGACGGTCGGTGCACAAAGAGTTGGGTGAGCTCTCCACAGTGAATGCTTTGTGCTTGTTGTGGATAGTTTCTCTATGTATCGACGTTTGGCATGCTCCTCTTCTTGTTTCAGGGCTTTGGTTAGCTCATTTGTGGCATCTTTCAGTCTCT
The DNA here is from genome assembly GCA_018903765.1 of Drosophila aff. chauvacae BK-2020. Lineage (NCBI taxonomy): Eukaryota > Metazoa > Arthropoda > Insecta > Diptera > Drosophilidae > Drosophila > Drosophila aff. chauvacae BK-2020. The sequence goes on along the minus strand of JAEIGO010000863.1, from coordinate 514,660 downwards.
GTTTAGCTGATGGGGATCTGTAAGTTGGCCATTCGCGGACTAACCGTCGCTTTACATGGACAAATTGCTCGATTTGTTTATTGTCTGGTAGAAGATAGGGCTGCTGCCACAAGAATGGAATCCAGAGTTGTGGTTGATTTGTCAATGTCGGATTCGCTATTGAGTTGTGGGCTTAGAACGATGTGTTAACTGATATATTATCTATATGAGCCAGTTTGTTTTGTGTGACGTCAATCTAACAGTTTTTTCGACCGTTTTGGCGAGTCGCAATACATGGATGAGAACTGGGGAGTGATCTGAAGATAGATCTGGTAGGCATTCGGCTCTCAACAGGCTGCAAGGAATGTTTTTGGTGATTGCAAAATCGATCAGGTCAGGTAACTTAGGGGTAGGGGGGACAATATACGGCGGCTACGGTAAGGTGGTTGTTGCCCTCCATCTGTATGTTTATGGATGTTTTCGGAAAATCCATTGTGATAGTGATGCCTCATGCTACTCCTTACAAGGATCCCTGTCCCTCCATGGGCTTTACCATAGGGATGATTGGTACCGTAAAAAAGGTAGCCATTTATTTGGAAGTTGTATTTGTTTGTAAGGTGTGTTTCCGAGATAAGCATTACGTCGTTTTTTTTTCGTATAGGAATTGAGTTAACTCAACTTTGCGTTGGGAAACACCATTAGCGTTCCACATAGGTATACGTAGGGATAGAGATACAAGTCTGCAGTCCCGAAACAAGTTGTGAATAGTTTCAGTTGTAGTGAAGAACCTTTAGTATCGATTGACAGCACACTACAGAAATGTTGGTCGCTGGAGGAAATGCCAAATCCAAAGAAAATTCTGTCGCCTGAGCACAAGTTATGTGAAGACCATTATAGGAAGACTACTCAGGTATTGCCATCAGGTCGGTTTAAAGTTAGGCTCCCGTTTAAATCTGATCCAAATGGATTAGGCAACTCCTTCAAAGTTGCAAAACGGCGGTTTTTGTCGCTTGAGCGAAGGTTGTCTCGAGATCCTAACATGAAGACCATGTACTTGGAATTCATGGAAGAATATTCTACAGACAACAAAATCCCTTCCACTCCACATTATGTCATTCTCCATCAATGCGTGTTAAGGCCCCAGAGTACGTCAACAAAGTAGCGCGTCGTGTTCGATTTTGTTCCTGCAAAATGTCGTCTCAGGTAGCCTTAAACGACTGATGGTGGGGCTGACAATTCAAGAAGAGTTATACCCCACTCTACTCCGCCTCCGGCTGCTCAATTATGCCCTGACTGCCGATGTAAAAAAGATGTATCGCCAAGTAATGGTTAATGAAGCGGATAGGAAGTTTTAACTCATAGTGTGGAGGAGAGACCCCTCTGAATCCTTGAGATTATACAAGCTCAACACCGTCACATATGGTACTGGACCAGCCCCATTTCTTGTTATTCGGTGTTTAAAGAGGTTGAGTGAATCTGCTAAATTTTCATTCCCTAGAGCTGCCGACGTAATTGGATCCGATTTTTACGTCGATGACATGTTAACTGGTGCTGCATGCGTAGAGGAGCTAAAGACAATTAAGTCTGAAGTGTCTCAGGTTCTTCAAACAGTAGGTTTTGAATTGACAAAGTGGTTTTCAAACTCACCTGAGGTCACTGCATCTGAGAGCACAGTTTTGTCGATACCTATCTCGGATTCAGAGGCAACTAAGGCGTTAGGAATATCGTGGTTGCCTAGCGAAGATGCCTTCAAGTTCAAGATTGACACTTCTGTCATGGGTCTCCGAGCGACAAAACGGAACATACTATCGGTGACATCGTCGATTCCGATGCATTTAGAGACAGCTTGGGATATGCTTAAAAGCACTCTGTCTCAACTGGATGAGATATCTATTCCTCGGTTCGTGCATACCGACCCGATGTCACCGGTACAGTTACATGCCTTTGCCGACGCCTCCATGAGAGCTTATGGAACTTGCGTCTATATTCGTAGTAAAACTGCCGAAGGTTTTAAATTATCGTTGTTGACTTCAAAGTCGAAAGTAGCGCCGCTCAAGACCAAAACGCTCCCAAGGCTTGAGTTATGTGCCGCTCACCTTCTCGCAGATCTCTGCCATAGAATCAAACCCTTACTAAAAGTCCCTATCGAACGAATTGTATACTGGACGGACTCTGAATTTACTCTTCACTGGATTCGATCTCATCCATCTTCGTTGTCGACATTCGTTTCGAACAGGGTAGCGGAGATTCAAGAATGGTCAGGAGAAGCTACATGGCGGCATGTTCCCACAAAGCAGAACCCAGCAGATATCGTTTCAAGAGGTTATGACGTCGACGAAATAAGGCAGTCGATGTGGTTCACTGGCCCATCATTTCTGAAGGACGAAGAAGAAAACTGGCCCCAAAATGCGCATTTCGAACCGGATGAGGAAGTCTTGCGTCAGGACGCTAGAAAGACTGTGGTCGGACTGACCGCTGCTGTGCAAACTTCCGATTTGCTGGATGTCATCGAGGGATTCTCGTCACACCTCAAACTGCTTAGAGTGTTCGCTTAAATGTTCCGCTTTATAATAAAATGCAAAGACAAGAGTATAGTTTTCGAAGAAACTCTGTCACCGACTGAATATAATGAAGCGTTTCATAAGATTATCGAAATAGTACAAAAGCATGAGTATCAAGTAGAAATTGAGAATGTTCGTAAAGGCTACAAGGTCGGCCGAAGTCTTCAGCGATTGAACCCATTCATCCATGAGGATACGGGCACTTGGTGCAACTTTTCGTTGTTGCGAGTTGGGGGGCGACTAGCTAACGCTCCTATATCATATGATGCCAAGTTTCCCTTGCTGTTGACGAAACGCTCGCAGTTTGTGCAGAGCTACGTCCGGCATTCCAATTTTCATGTCGGCCCTCGAGTACTTATGAGCATCCTACGACAGCGTATTTGGACCGTAAACGCTCAGGAACTCTGCAGTCAGACTGTTCGATCATGTGTGCGCTGCTTTAATGCGCTCGACTTATGACACAAATTATGGGAAATCTACCCACATATTGACTCCGTGCTCTCCGCCCATTTGCGATATGTGGCGTTGATTTTTGTGGCCCTGTCTATACGACATTAAAAATTCGAGGAAGGCCCCCGTATAAGTCCTACGTTGCCTTATTTGTTTGTTTTGCGTCCAAGGCGGTTCACTTGGAAATCGTGTCAGACTTAAGTACTGATTCTTTTTTATTGGCTTTTCAAAGATTCATTAGTCGACGAGGATGTCCGCAGACGGTGCATTGCGACAACGCGACGAACTTCGTCGGAGCGAGTCGCCACTTACTGGCCCTTCGCGAACGGATCGAGGAGCAGGCGGACGCAAATCGCGAGTTCGCATCAAGAAGCGGATGCAAATTTGCGTTCACACCCCCTCGGGCTCCGCACATGGGCGGACTATGGGAGGCAGGTGTGAAAACTGCAAAGCACCTACTCCTACGAGCGGTGGGCAGCGCGATCCTTAACGCGGAAGAGCTGTGCACAGTCCTCGTCGGAATCGAGGCCGCAATGAACTCGCGGCCCCTCGGAGCGCTCAGCCAGGACCCAAGCGACGGAGAGGCGCTACGAGGAGAAGGCCAACGTCGAGGAGGGCCAACTCGTCGTCGTGGCAGAGGACAACCTGCTGCCTCAACAATGGCTCCTGGGATGGATCGTCGCGACGCACGCAGGACAGGACGGCAAGGTCAGCGTCATTGACCTTAGGAGGAGCGATGGAGCCATCTTCCATAGGGCGATCCACAAGCTGGCGCCGCTGCCAATTTGTTGAAGCCGTGGAGGCGTTCAACGGGGCCGGTGTTGGCTGAATCCAGCTCGTCGTTTATTGTTCATTGTTTATTGTTGCTACGTTTTGAAGAAGATATGTTTTCAAGTCTAGTGTAAGTTAGTTTAAGGCGAAGGCGGAAGCATAATAAAGCTCTCTCGCGCTCTTTGCGAATTCGCCCCGCCTTCGCCAACCTCTGTTAAGCTAGGCCTAAGTACATATATGTTAAATAGAAGATTATGTCGAAAATTTAAGTCGAATCAAGAGCACCTATTATTTCTCGTCTCGTCGTTTACGAAAATTAAATTAATTATTTCTTGCCACCAAGTTCTCCGGTCTTTCCAATTTTAATAAACTAATTAAAAACTTCACCATTATTTATTTAGTCTGTTGTGATACTAGCATTTGTATCAGGAGGTTTTGGTTTCGCATCATGTCTTGCATGGTAGTTGTCATGAACGACATAAACTCCATTATGCTTTTTTGCAGGGTGTACATCATAGCATCTATTTTCGTTTCGTTTTGTTCTTAGGGCTGATGATTTTGTTCCTTGCCAGGCTCAGAGTTCGTTGTTTGAGGTGTTCGGTTGCTTGGTTTTGTAGGTTGGGCTGAGGGCAGTTGTCCAGTTTTTAAGGCATATGCAAAAGTTAATTTAGTGTTAAAGGGGACGGACCCGGAGGCAGTTTCTGTACCTCTGTGTAAGAATATTTATGAGTTCATGTTTGATTGGGCGAATGTGGGCATTCTTTGTTGGGTCCTTAATGTAGTGGTTCGCAGCTGGAGACGACTCTTCAGCTCCTTGTAAATTGGGCAGCCTCAGTAGTTTGCTGTGTGATTGCCACCACAGTTTCCGCACCTTTTCTCGCTGGGTATGTTCTTGTTTGCTGGACAGTGTGCAGAGGCGTGGAGATCTTCACAAATTACGCATACTGTGCGCAGTGTACAGTAAGATCGGGTGTGGCCAAATTCTTGACAGTTCGTACATTGTACAGGAGTCTTGCGCTTATGCGGCTTATCTACTGTGATTCTACGATGCAGAAGAAACTGTAGCTTGTAGATTGGATGAATCTCGTATCTTTTTAGGTGCTTGGTTTCAGGTTCGAGCTCAACCTTAAATAGTAGTTGCGGCTTCTTGTCTTTGTTCAGAATATTAAAAACTGATTTTTTTCTGTAGCGTCTCCGTAATTTCTTCGGGCGTCACCTCGGGCTCAATGCCCTTCAAAACCACTTGTAAACCCTTGCTCTTTTTAAGCTGATAGGTGTAATAATTTTTATTTTTGTCGTTTAGATACTTCGTGAGCTCTCTGAAGTTGTCTGTCGTGCTTGAGTTCTTCTCACGGATGAAAATTGGTGGTGGCTTTGGCTTCTGTTTTTCTTTTTTTGATGGCTCTGATGACAGGTCGTCAGTGTTCTCTGCCAGAAGCTCGAACCTATTGGTGTTTGATAACGCTTCGCTAGATGTTGAGTTACTATTGTGTCGCGAGATTTTTGATTTGTTCCCCGTTTTTGCCTTTTTTTGGGATTAGTTTCCTTTTGATTGTAATGCAGCGGTCCATACCCGTCTGCAAGGTCGACCCTACGGTTTTGTTTGCTTTTAGCTGAGGTTGCTGCGCTGCAGTTTCGTTTTGTTTGTTTACATAGGTTGTGGTCGCTGACCCAGTGATTTCTGCTGCTGCTGTTGACGAAATTAAGTGAGCTGTCCCGTTGTTGTTGTAACTGCCGTAGTTATTGTAGTCTCTGTACTTGTCGCTGTCGGTAAGTGCAATTTCGGGAATGTTAAGCGAAGTTGTTGTAGTAGCTTTGAGTTGCTGTGGTTGGTTACTCAGTGGTAAATTGGGTAATGAGGGAGAGCAAGAGCGCGCTCTTTCTTGCTTTGTTGGTAGGATTGCATTTGCCGGGTTTAGGTTCGATGACCGCTCGCTTACTGCTTTTGGAATAGTTGCGTGTTGTGTTGATGTAAATGAGAAGTAAGCGTTATTCTTTTGATGAGATTTCCAACGGTCGTCTTGCTCTCGCTGGCGCTGAGAGCTAGTATCGCTTTGACTCATAGTTATTTTAGGTGTGTGTGTTTTTTTTTTTTTATTTCTCTCCATTCTTATAATTTGAGAATAATTAGTAAACTCAAACTATCTTAGTGCTTTCATCGCACTTAGCGTCTATTTCGCCTTATTTGGAGACTTTGATATATTGATCTGTTTATTAAACTTTCACTACACAGGCAAATCGATTCATTTTCGCAGAGCTCGGTTTAAACACGTCCGTCACTGTCGAAGGCAGTTCAATAAAGTTCAAAAAGTTGAAACAGAAATTATAACACGCTAAGTCCCCAGAGGCCAAAGAGAGCGCCAGAACAGAATACAACATGGCGTCGACTAGGGTGCGACGATTGGTACGCACCGATCGTAATCAATATTACACCGACTTGGCTAGCGAAGCTGAAAAAGCGAACTCCGTTGGTGACATTAGAGGAGTCTACGACAGAATAAAGAGACTTGGCGGGAAATCTGTCCGCAGCACTGATGTCATCAAGGATGCAAACGGAGTGGAGCTCACCGACACAAGTGAGCCGCTAAGCAGATGGCGCGACTTCTTCAACTCTTCCCGGCCTCAAGGAGTAAGCTTTGATATCTCTAACTGTGCGTGGCTGCAGAACAGACGCTTACAAAGAAGAGATATTTCAAGTGAACCCCCATCTCTGGTTGAAATTATTCAAGCTCTGGGCAATCTGAAAAATGGTAAAGCCGCAGGGCCGTCAGTATCCAGCTGAACTGTTGCGATTTTGTGCAAGCCATATTGCAGAAGTACTTGCAACGTGTAACGACTGGTGCTGCGCTGAGACTCCAAGAAATGGCAGTTGCGGGGGCACGCTATAGGATCCGGCCTTGCTCGTCGGCTTGTGGGGTGTTGTTTTTGCCTGCACCGATTCAAGCACGGGCTACCGTTTATTATTAAATATAATTATAGTTCGAAAATTGAGCAAGCTGGGACAAAAGAATGAGCAATACATAGCCGGTAAATGAGAATAGATGATTCGCGAAAGAAGTTCAAGAAATAGGAAAGATGACGAGATATTCAGAGATGCAAACCCACGGCTGATATTAGGGTCGCGATATGCCCTCCCATCCTATGATCATGCGCCTTAGAGCTAGGCTCTGGTGACCTTCTTGAATCCACCTACCCACACGATTACATCAGCTGAGTTCAGTTCAGTCTAATTTAAAACATCCATGATTTATTCTTATATCCTATATTCAACAGTGTTTAACTCCATAGCAACTTTTGGAATAAGGATATACTGGATCAACATTTTCCTATTACAGAAATCTAATGATTAAAAGGACTATTATAAAAATAGAATTCAGATAATCAGGACAATTTCTTCCTCTTTAGTTCTTATTGATTAATTGTATTAATTATAATTTTTCTTACAGCAATTCCTATTTCCATTTTTTAGTTTGTAATTAAATTCTTAACTTGCACTCGCCACAATATAATTTATTAAGATTTTTCTTTTGTTCAAGCTGTAAGGAGCCAACCGGCCCTCACAAATGCAAATAATAATATAAATACATATAAATAATAATATAAATAAATATAAATAATAACATAAATAATAATATCAATAATAATATAACTAATGCAAATAATATAGTTTAATATAGATATAAGAACAATTAATAGTAAGAATAATATTTAAATATTTCCCCCGTATTAGATTTATATTTATATTAATTAGATTAAGGCTACGGCAGCCACATACCATACCTATAAAAACTATCATCACCAACTCGAGCTCGCTCCGTTAGCCTGGAAGGATATTACACACAGACACACCCACACCAGCACACGCAGCGAAACCCACCATGAAAAAGTAGGTCACATGACCTACGCCAAGACGCGCGAAGTGAAGGAGAGAGCGAGTGAGCGCAAGATAACGCCACCGAAACCCACCCCGAAAATTGACAAGCGCCAATGAGCGCGACAAAGAGGGAACGATCGATCGTACGGTAAACTTCTGGGAGAAGTTGAAAAGAACTCCGCAAGAAGTTTCGCGAAGCGAAGCGGAGGAGAGTTTGAGATAAGCAGTGAATTGAGACGGACGTGAAAATGAAGATCGGTGATTGAAAAACCGCGTGTGCGGGTAAAAACCTGCAGAACTTTGAATTTTCGGAAACAGGTGATACGGGCCGGCGAGTGCCACCGTAAGTGGAGAAACATCTTGTGAAGGATTTGGAGCTGAGAGGAGATTTGGCGATGTCTGGCCCAGGACCAGCGGTGGGACGGAGCCATTTCACGTGTGTGCGCGGGAGCGAGACGGGTGAGTGGTAGTGAAACCGCAACGAGGTGGCTAGCATGTGTGTGTAGTTTAAAAATCTTTGCGAGCCCTCGATGCGGTAGTCACCAAGAGTGCGGTCAGACCGACTCTAAGTAAACCTAAGGTTATGTAGAAGCGCTAAAACTAAACTATCTAATTAGATGTAAATGCGAAATAAACAAGCAAAACCACTGAGAGGAAAAAATGTGAAAGTTTAAAAATTATGAAAATTATGAAATTATGAAAAGTATAAAATTATGAAAGAAAACCAAAGGAAAAGCGAATGCACCGGGAGAAAAAAAATACTTTGACAAATAAACCAAAATATAATAATAATGAAATGAATTTAATAAATTGCTTTTACTGAATAAAAGGCCGGGAAGACGGGAAATAATGGAAAAAAAAGAATAGCGAAAATATATATATGAAATTAATAATGAAATGAAATGTAATACATTTTTTTTGTTACTAAATAAAAGATGGCGAAATAGCGGAAAATATATGATGGGAATAAATGACGGAAAATAATGAAAAATAGTGAAACATATGCAAAAATGGAAAAAAAATATCGAAACATATAATAATTAATATTAAATTATTGCGAAGAGAGCTACAGTCGTGCCATCCGGTTTGGCGGCCCTTCAGACCCTTTGGAAAACTTCGGAAATAAATATGAAGTCAACTTGGACGGGCCAGGCACAGACGGCCGCAGGAAATTATTAGGTCGAGTCGGAGGTTGTGTCACTCCGACGAGAGGGCGAACTGTCTAATATTTATTCTCTTCGCTCCCGACCCTCCGGCCACAAACATGCGTGAAGGCTAAACTCGGTGCTTTCCTCTGTTGCGCCCTAGCAACTTTTTTCGTGTAAACCGGTGGCTGACAAACTCCACCCTACGTCAGCCCACCGTCTCATCGTAGCCACAGTGTCCCATATCTTTACAATTTTTTCTGTAGAGAGATCCTGGCGGGACTGAGTCTCTATCCCAGCCTAGAAAACTACCTCACAAAGCTATCGATTTTAGTCGTTTTCAAATTAAGATTTTAGATTACCATACCAACTGGATACTTCAGGCAAAAATCGTTTAACTCTAATTAGAGTATTTAAAATACACCACCCTCTCCTCGGAGAGGGTCCTCCGCGTGGTACCTCCTGGAAACGTACCAAGGTACGGCTAATACGAGCGGCAGTCTCCCGTGAATTCTCTTTCCACAATTCCTATGACTCCACTTCCCTACCGAGACCTGGGCAAGTCTTTAAACGGCCTCCTCTCAAGTCAGGCGTGACCCGTGCCCTCTGACTTTCGGTTTGCAGCTGAGGGGTTAATCCAGCTGTGTTCGAACGGAGCCTTCCCAGGGCCGGGCAACACTGGGTCGGAACTAGCCTTGCCGTGGCTTAGGGGCGAAGCCACGGTCGACCACCTTCAAAGCCCCAAACCCCTCGGGCCCGCCGCGCTCGCCTCGTCGAGCCACGCGGGCGTTTATGAACATGGCCAATACACAACAATCCGCTTCGGACCTCATGGGGGAGGTAAAACAAAAAATCGACGAAGATGAGTTGCTGCGCTCGGATGACGAGACTCTGGCTTCGTCGAGTTCGGTAGGGAATGCTAAGTCGAGCACTCCCCAATCGCAACAACAACAGCAAACAAACATCACCAAGGCGAGCCACGCCAAGGTGAAGTGTCACGACCAGACAAAGTCGTTTTCCCACCAGTAGAAGAAAGCGCAGGCCAGGAAGGCCCGCTTCATTCTGGCAAAGATAGCCAAGAATGAGGCAGAGGGCAAAGCGGACCAGCGCGATTTACGAGACAAAGCCCGATTCCAGGCTGTGATCGCGGACTTCGAGGCTTATGAGAGGGAGCAGCCGTTCCAGCAGTCCCAATCGAAGCGCAACCGCTCACACGAAGTGAGTGAGAGCGGTCCGAAAAGGGCAAAGGACGCCAAAGGTGTTGCCAGAGCTACGTCCTTCGTCAAGCCGGCGAAGAAATTCAGCGAGCTCAATGACAATGGGCGCCTGCTGTCGGAGAAGTGGGATGAGGTCGAGACCAGACTGTCTGAGATGGTATCAGACAAAATACTAGCTGAGACAGCTGGTCCGACACCATCCTTCGACTCCTTAGACATGGTTCGAGGGCACCGGGTGATCAGGTGCGACGATGAGTCCTCGAAGGACTTCCTGGCGGAGTGCGTCGCTAAGATTAGCGGCGCCTGGAAGGGGCTTAGCCTAAAGCTCGTCCCCGCCACGGATATCCCGAGAAGGCCCAGAGCTCGCATTTGGTTGCCTAAGGGACTCTCGAACCACGACAGGGAGCTCAAGACTCTGAGAGCCCTAAATTATGATGTCGACATGGCAGACTGAAGGCAGAGCGAGAGATGAGGACAAGCCAGCCGTACTCGTTCCTCATCAACAAGCAATGCCTTCCACAGCTGGAGAAGACCGACTACAAGGTACGGTACGGGGTCAGGAAGGCAAAGATAAAGTTCTTCCTAACCCAGCCGGATGACAACCTCGAGGACGAAGTCGACGATACCAAGCAGCTGATGGACGACTTGGTTATCGACGTCGACACCCCAATACCGCAATAAATGCCGAAAGTCGTACAGGTCAACCTGAAGCGTAGCTCGCACGCTTCAGGGAATCTGGCAGTCCTCCTCCGAGAAGAGGACATCGACATCGGCTTACTACAAGAGCCATGGACCAGGGACGGATAAATCTCTGGCATGGCCATTAAAGGAAACACAACATTATACTCAAACTCGACAGGTAGGCCGAGGGCGGGTATAATCATTAAAAACAACCTTAACGCTCTTCTACATCCCAATCTTACCAACTCAGACCTAGTAGTGGCCAGGCTTGAAGCAGCGGACGGGACAGCCTTACTCATAGCCTCCGGATACATGGCCCATGACGAGCTAGCACCACCTGAAGCGTTCATCAAGGTGATGCAATGGGCCGAGGAGACCAAAACGACGCTCATCCTCGGGTGCGATGATAACGCCAGGCACACACTATGGGGAAGTAAGGAAAGAAACGAAAGGAGTGAGTCTCTTTTCGAACATATTATCTGTCGTGACGTCACTATATGTAACAGAGGTGAAACGAGTACGGAAGAATTTCAAGGATGGGAAGAGGTCCTAGACATAACCCTCCAAATGGAGTACAGTAACTATAAGGTAGCAAAGTGGAGGGTTTCGACAAATAACTCTTTTTCATACCATAGATATATATTCTTTGAGATCTCGATGCCGACTAGATAGACGGCACCGAAGCGCAACCCCCGTAACACAGACTGGAACAAATATGAAAAGATTGTACAGTCAAAGATAAAAAACAGGAGGATCAAGGTCCGATACACCCCAGAAAGAATAGACAAGGAAGTCGATGACTTCACGAATATTCTCAACAACCCATACGAAGAGTCGTGCAGACTAACGTACTCTAAAAAGACATACCCGCAATGGTGGAACAAGGAGCTTAGCGAGCTCAGGAAAAAGGCAAGAAAAGCCTTCAATACAAGTTACGGCACCAAAAACTGGCAGCCGTATAAGGAAATATAAAAAGAATACAAGAAAGCGATATACGCCAAGAAAGACTCCTGGAGCAGGTATTGCGAATCGCTAGAAGGAATCAAAGACACGGCTAGGTTGAGCAAAATATAAGCCAAGGGGCATACAAGTCCCACGCTTATAAACAGATCTGACGGTACAGGAAGTACGTCAGCAGAAGAGACACTGGAGATCCTGCTGGACACACACTTCCCAGGTAACCAGAAAGAGGAAACGAGTACAGTGGAAAGACAACAGGCGGAACAACAGCTAAGAGTCGAAGATATTGTCACCATGGAAAGAATCCAATGGGCGGTAGACTCTTACGACAACTACAAAAGTCCGGGACCGGACGGAATCATACCAGCAATGCTGTAGGCAACAAAACCATGCACAATGAGATGGCTGCAAGCAATCTTCCAAGCATGCATTAAAACAGCACACATACCACTTCCGTGGAAGGAAGCAAGAGTAGTCTTTATACCAAAACCAGGAAGAAGAGGACACATCCAAGCCAAGGATTACAGGCCGATCAGCCTGACCTCATTCCTCATAAAAACAATGGAACGGATACTAGATATCCATATCAGAGAAAGAATGGAGAAAAACCTTTCCCAAGCACAGCATGCATACAGGAAAGGTAAGTCCACTGAAACAGCACTACACGAAGTAGTGGGATACATAGAAAAGGCACTGGTCTGCAAAAACTACACATTGGCCACCTTCTTAGACATAGAAGGCGCCTTCAATAACAGGATTGGAGTTGAAGCAGGCATCAGAAAATGGATCGGCGCAATGCTAACGAGCAGAAGGATAACAGCCGAACTGAGTGGCACTCATCACACGAGATACGTGAAGAGGGGCACACCTCAGGGAGGAGTTCTGTCTCCACTGCTGTGGCTGATTAACATGGACGACATATTGAGAGACCTCAATAGCGAAGGAGTTAAAGTTGTAGCATACGCAGACGACGTAGATCTACTCGCTTCAGGACCATTCCCAGACGTCATCAGCGCACTAATAACAAGGGAGCTGAAAAAACTCAACCAATGGGCAACAGCCCGTGGGTTGAGCATAAACCCAAGCAATACGGAACTTATGCTCTTTACAAAGAGAACAAAGATCCCCAGATTCAGTAAACCGAAGATAGACGGTACAGAGCTAGAGCTGTCACAACAAGCCAAGTATCTGGGAGTGATACTAGATACGAAGCTATCATGGAAACAAAACATCAACGAAAGAGTAAAGAAAGCAAGCATAGCATTCTACTCCTGTAGGAAGATGTTCGGGAAAAACTGGGGCATCAACCCCAAGACAATATTATGGCTCTACACAACGGTTGTAAGACCCATACTCACATACGGAGCACTAGTATGGTGGCCAGCACTAACTAGGGCATACAACATCCAGAAACTCACCAGGATACAGAGATCGGCATGCGCAGGTGCAACGGGAGCACTTAGATCGTGCCCCGCAGCAGCGCTGAATGCCATTCTAAACATATTACCGATAGAACATTTCATAAGGAACACAGCAGCCCAAAGCGCGGTATGACTGAAGGCAAGCCAGAGCTGGAATAACTACCACACCGGGCACTGTAAGATCCTGAACGAAATAAACGATCGGCCAACAGTAAATACCGACTACATGACAACCGATTTGCGGTTCTACTGAATACCCAACAAGAGAAGAGTGGAGAAGAGGGAGTGTAACCGAGCCACCGATGGCTCAAAGATGAGCGGCGGGGTAGGGGCCGGAATCTTTGCCGAAACCTGTTGGATAGAAGAGTCCTTCCACCTCCCAGGGTCAGCAACAGTGTTCCAGGCGGAGGTCCTCGGGATTTTGAAAGCAGCTGAACTTTCATTGGGCCTAGACCTCCAGAATACCAAGGTAAGGATATACTCAGAAAGCCAAGCGGCCATCAAATCTCTCGCAACAGCAAGGACTTCATCTACACTAGTTCCCAAATGTAAAGAGGCACTAAACAGACTCGCGGAACACAACAGGGTGCAGATAGCCTGGGTACCCGGGCACAATGACATCCCCGGCAAGGAGAAAGCGGACGAACTGGCCAGAAAAGGGTCAGAAGAAATCGCAGTAACCACAGATATTCAAGTATCTCTGAACACGGTTCAGGCCGAGATCCACGACCACTTCAAAGTACTAGCCAGCAAAGAATGGTCGATGAAGGCAGAACACAGGAGATCGAAACTGTGCTGGCCTGAATACAATAGGAGACGGACTGCAGAGCTGATCTCCAAGAGTAAAACGGACATCAGAAGGGTAACGGCAGCCATCACGGGCCACTGGCCAATAGGCACGCATGCCTGTAAGATGGGCCTACCCTATAACCCACACTGCAGAAGCTGCAAGGAACCAAACGAGCAGGAGACACCGGAGCATCTACTGTGTCACTGCCCGGCTTTCAACCAGCTTAGAGCGCGTCACTTCGGAGCCCGCCAACTCGGGTCACTATGGGAAGTGGGGAGGCAGTCAGTGAGTGCCATCCTAGCTTACCTGAATGACACGGGCTGGTACTGAAGGGAGGCGCAGACTACAACCAAAACGAGGGTGTGGATCAAAACGGAGCATAGCTCTAATTGAAGGTTACAAACAGTAACCTCACCACTGATACCTACCTACCATATATAAAATTAAAGAATATTCACTTGTAACTCTCTTATTCGCCACAGCTTGGATGCACTTGCTTTCGACCTACGCAATTTAACTGCATTCAGTTGTAATGATAGCTGAAATGCTAATAGTATATAACAATTATTAAGCTTTTGAGGTAGAAATATAACATTGATCGTAAGTTAAACTAAGCTTCACACTGAAAATTCATCTTCTTATCTGGAGACCGAACTAAGGCCGATACTAGAATATTTCCAGCTTTGTTTACATTTTAAAACTTTCACAGGCGCTTAAATCAGCTACTCGTAGAGGCTTTTGAGTCGGACAAAGTATGTATTTAAAGAAATAATTGGCATCCATTGATGACGAAAATCCTGTTCAGCTGAGGATTACCAATGAGGCTAACAAAAATCTACTGTCCAGATATTACAGGCGTACGGACGGACCTGTGGCGGCGGCAAAGAGAGCTCCCCAATTACTGGCACCGAAAAGGGTACAAAGAGGTTAAATCTGCTCCAAAGTAACAGTTCCTCCGTACAACATTTAAAGACCGGCTACAGGCTGCAGACGCCCATCTTCCTTTCAACTAGCTATGGCTACTGGCCGCTGAAATACATGCTCCGTGCTAATGATTATCTCAGCGGCTCGCTGGGGTTTCCTCGAGGAGGCGACTTCGAGTGTAGAAGAATATTATTCCTCTTTAATCATCCATGTTGTCGTTCTGTTGCTCTTCACTAGTTTTCAATCAGCCTGTAGGGGTGGCGTCCTCAGGCACACGCTCAACGAGCTTCTCGACGAAGATCTCCACCAATTCAATAACGCTGCTGCTTTGTGCAGCCACAACAATGGCGAATATGATGACAGAAATACCCCTCTCCACAATCTGCGAATAATTGACATTAATATCTCTCTCTCAATAAACTCCCAAGTAATTTCTGTTACTTTTGGAATTGGCTTTTACACAGGAGAATTCTCACGAAGTTGATCCAATAACACTGTTGCTTTGCGCAGTCACCAAAAGCGATGATGATGGCAGAGATGCCTCCCACAACAACCTGAGTATTAATATCACTTTCCTAATTGGCCAAGTAATTTTTGTTACTTTGCTATTTGACTATTAAACAAGAAAATTCTCACTGCTGCACACGCAGGCGGGGCAACTGATGACTCCACACCATTCCTCGAGACGCAGTCGTACTCTGTCCTTTTTCCGAGCTAAGACTTTGCAGATGTACGCGTCTGTATTTTAAATTTGCCAAAAATAAAATAGGCCGAGATCGGAGGCGGAAGTTTGCTAGTGACAGAAGCCGCGTTAAGCAACACTAAAGGCCAACTATCGATGTCTCTATCGATAAAGCTATATCTTGGTCAACACTGATATACCAGTAACAATCTTAGGTGGCAACGACTCTCCAGTTCCGTATTTTTATCTATCTTTATTGACGGTTCTTTCAAACTGCCGCGGCAGGCCGTTACATACTGCACCCACTGTTGAGAAGATGCTGAAATAAAGAGAATATTCCCAGTATCTGCAAAGAAGGCACCATAGTCCCAAATAAAAATGGCGATTTGAGGCTCTGCTGTAATTGGAGGGGGATAACATTGCAAAATGCAATAAACAAGCTCGTAAATTCTATCATCCTGCAAAGAATATCTCCAGCTGTCGAGAGTGTCCTTTGCAAGGAACAAGCCGGTTTTCGGAGCAAAAAATCATGCGTGGACCATATTAACACTGTCCGAATAATAATTGAGCAGTCCATTGTATTTGCTGTTCATCGACTTTGAACGTGCTTTTGACACGGTTCTTCGGCCAGCCATCTGGGAATCTCTTGTAGGCAATAGAATACCCGAGAAAATAGTGGCGATGATATGGGAACTATACACAGACTCAAAATGCAGAGTGCGCTTCAACGGTGGCATCAGTGTTCCTTTAAGCCTAGTGCTGGAGTAAAACAGGGCTGTGTCCTATCACCCACGCTCTTCCTAATGCTTTTAGACGGCGTCCTCGAACAGTCCAACCGTGAGCCGCCAGTCGGCCTAAAGTGGAAGTTGCATGAATTACTGAATGACTTGGATTACGCAGATGACATCTGTCAGCTGTCATTGCTCATCGCTATGAGGACAATGCAAGAAAAATTCGCTGCATCCAAGGAAACGCACTTAAGGTTGGCCTCAAAATCAATGTCAAAAATACTAAGTTAATGCGCATAGCTCCTAAAAATAACGCGACTCTTTAGGTAAATGGTCAATGTATTGAGGATGTCGACGTATCATCATACCTTGGCAGCCTGATTGTTAGAGATGGTGGTTCGCAGGCTGATATCTCAAACAGAATTAACAAACGTTAGGTTAGGTTAAGTCGGAAGGCCCTAACGGGCCGCGCATAGACCAATATGGCCCGTAGCTATCCGAAAGTTTCTGTATGGACCCAGAGAGTGTTTACGCGGTTTTTGAAATCTTTAAGGATCGAGGTGTTTTTCACGAAGGCAAGTAGTTCGCCTGGCTTCTTCCTGGAGGCATTTTCTAGGTATTTTATTCTTGCCCTTGTTAGGGCCAAACATTTACAAATGAGATGCTTCAAGGTTTCGGTTGCGTCAAATTCATCACATTTCCGGAATTTGGCGTTGTCGGTAATGCCCAGCTTGACTGCATGTGTCGCAGCTATGCAGTGACCTGTAAGAATTCCCACTAAAAGTCTGCAATCTTTCCTTGGAAGATGCAGCACGTAGTGACTGAGTTTTGCGGTGCGCTCTTTGCACATGATTTTTGATGTTTTGCAGGTTGTGGAATTTCTCCTCCACCTGCTGTTAGTTCGTGTGTCGGCCCGTCTCTCTAGCTTTCATTCGCCAGTCCGACGCCTTCCTTTGCAAGTTCGTCGGCCGTCTCGTTACCATCGATTCCCTAATGGCTGGGAACCCAGTACATTTTTGGAACTGACCGCTATTGCATGGATCTTATCGCCGCTTGACTGTCTACGAACAAGTTGACCGCTTCATATGGGCGGTCTGTTCTCTGCGCAGGCTCTGCCGCTTTCCCTATGGCGAATACTTCCGCCTGGAATATGCTGCATTGGCTTGGTAGCTTATAAGACAGCCTCATTTCAGGGTCTGTGCAGTATATGCCCGCTCCAACTCCTCCTTCCATCTTGGAGCCGTCGGTGTATATATTGAGGTGTTGAGCATGGTCCTGACCTGTTTTCCAGTCGTCTGGTCCCATGAATGTAGTTGTTTTTACATCCGGGCACGTTCTGGTAACCATGTAGTCAGATATACTGCTCATGTCTCGACCAATTGAAGTATGCCCGAATCCTTCCCTGATGCAACTAGACGTTGTGCCGCCTTTCCTGCAATCAGTTGCGCGTGGATGTCTAGGGGATCAACTCCTATTTTCAAGTGCTTTTGTGGGGGTTGACCTCAGCGCCCGTGTTATGCAGAGCAGTGCCTGCCGCTGAGTTCTCTCCATGAGCTTGTTATAAGTCTTCTTTTCCATGGCCTGCCACCACACTAAAGCTCCATAAGTCAGAGTTGGACGCACCGCCGAGATGTAAATCCAGTGCATTAGAGCGGGTGAGAGGCCCCATGTGCTGCTAAGCATCTTCTGGGATGCATATAGCGCTATGGCGGCCTTTTTTTACCATCTCTAATATATTGGGCTTCCATACCAGCTTGCTGTCTAATACAATTCCGAGTTACTTGTGTCTTCGGGGTTAGCCTGGTTGAGTTAATTTTCGGGGGGACCTGTAGCGGCACCTTGTATCTTGTATATCGGTGAAGAGAATGAGGTCCGTCTTGTCCGCTTTGATACTGAATCCTACTTTCTTCGCCCACTCACATATCTCCTTGACTGTTGATTCCATGATCGAACTGAGGGTCGATGGACAGACTCCCGTGAAAATGATGCTTATTTCGTCAGAATAGGCTGTTATCTTTGGGGCCTTCCCTTCGAATCTCTTGATCAGGTCGTCTACCACCAGATTCCATAGGAGAGGCGACAGGTCCCCGCCTTTGTAACATACAACGAATGTTTGTTGGGAGCGAGCAGATGTTATTGTGAGAGCAGAGGAATGCACGCGCTTGTTCCGGCTCCAAATTAGTTCGGTAGTTGGGTGTGGGCGTAAAAGAAAAAGCTGCTTTCACATAGGCTCGAGTAATTCATTAAATTTGCTAATTATATGCATTCGCGTGCAGGGGTAGGGGAAGAGAAAAAAAAAAGAGAGAGGGGACAGACTAAAGAGAGAGGAAAAAAAGAGTGTGTGGCAGAAGGCAGCTTGTTGTGGATGCTGAGTTGTTGTTTAGCACCCATTAACCCCACCCTACCTTGATCGCTGGCTACAGCCAAGGCTGGCGATCCCTTATACAAGCTACCCTACGTTTGGGACATCCTTCAGGATCAGCTTCCAAGAACAAAACAGTTTAGCTCGACTTCATCATTATAATTTTATTTCCTATCATATTCATAATTTTCTTCTATTATTAGTTTTAATTAAAAATTACTTAAGTTTATTTAATATATTTCTATTCATTTTTCGTTTAATTGACTAATTTATTGGCGAGGAGAAATATTAAAACAAACACTGCTGTGAAAATTAGAAAGTTAGGTAAATGTAGGTATAATATAAGTAATTATAAGTGTAAATAAAGAATAAGAGGGTATATTCAAAAATAATTTTTTTATAATATTAACGATACTTTCTTCGTATCAAGAAATGTTTAAAATATTAGCAAAGGTAGTTTTAATTCAAAAGCAAACAATTAATTAATCTGACCGAAATAAATTTCTTTCAGTGTATGCCATCATACTAAAAGTTTTTCCTAAAGAGAGGAAATATTTAATTTAATCATAAGCATACACCGCCAGAAACGCTGGATACAAAAGGTCATTCGAGATATTAAACTTATTTTAAAACTCCAATACCAACTACTCATCGAGTACAAAATTATTATTAACTATATTATTTAACTAAAAAAATTCATTTAATTGTATTAATAATTAACTTCATTAATTTCAAAAAATTCGTCGCTCAGTGTAGCGAAAGCTATGCAAAAGAGGAAGAGAAGATGCACCTGCATTTGGATTCTCTTTAAAGCTCAAAGTGCTGAATCGCTGAATAAGCTCGCGATCAAAGAGAGTCTAAACGCATTTACTTTATGGAAATTAATTAGGAGCTGAATAAAGGCTTATCAGGCCACGAAAGTCGGGAGCAAAACAAAAACGATAAATTGCATGCATGGGTTTATCACTTACATTTTGGCTGCAGCTCCAACGTCGAAAGATCTTTGGACGGCGGGTCAGCTGGAATAAACTCTTATCGGCATTTATGTTTTGCTACCGATGTTGTTATTGTTTTATTTTTGGCTGATATTCCGTGCACCTTTTTATTTTTATTTAATTCATATTAAAGGTTTGCACTGATGATTTTAGATTGAGGGAGGGTTTCACTTATTTATGTTTTAGGTTTTCACTTCGCTTTTAATTTTTCCCGCAGGTTCTTTTTGATATTTCATTTTTCACTCGGCCAATATATTTTAAAATAAATTTTCGAAAGGAAAACCAACTCTTTTTTTTTTTTGTGAAATTATTAAAGGAGAAGAACCATAACTAACCTACATTTTTAGTACTAACTTAAGTAAGGCATATGGCCGCGATGCTCAGCTACATTTGCTGAGCCTGATTTAGGTTCGAATTATGTGACTCAGCCGTTAATTAATTTGATTTCTTATGACTGTTGTTGTTGTTGCACTAACACACGTGCCTCGCTGGGGTTAGGGTCGGCAGAGGCCTCAAAAAATATATACAAAAAATAGGTTTTGATCGGCCGGCTCTAAATAGATCGCTCTAGCACTTATATTAGGCACTTATATTTCTCTAACCGTGGATTAATGCGTCTCTATCGATGGATGGGCGTAACTTTGTTCCGCGAGGGGTTATGGACGACTCTGCTGCCACCAAAAAAAACCACAAGAATAAATTAGGCACTGCACTGCTGCTGTTGTTGCGCTGATCTCGCGCAGCGAGTTAAGGGCTTGTGAAGCTTGATAGTTGGACATATGCACTGCCTTGAGGAGCCCCGATGCCTTGGGTTTGGTGGCGCCTCAAGCACGTGTCTCGGTCGATGCGGACCCACAAAATAAGGTACAAGCCGCCGAATTTTTGGGAGGAAAGATTATAGCACTTGGTGCCAATCCTATAAAAAGGTTTATTGAATTAATTTTTATGGCCAACCGTGTGCCAAAAATAAGATATTTACCCTGGCACTTAATCAAGTTTATATGTTTTAGAATAGGCTCTCCTGAGCACGTCCGTTCTGATCGCTGGTCTGATTGAAAAGAATGGACCAAGCTTCGGACGGATATAGCTCAAGTCGGGCGGAAATTTGGGGCTCGTGAAAGCTCTTTCCATTATCGGGAGCGACTCTATTATCTTCCCGATTATCTCCCGAGCATCGCTACTGGAAGCTTAGGTTTCTGTCATTCACCGATCGCCGCATAAATTGGTTACAGTGTCGACTTTTGGGCTAAGAGTAATTTATTTATTTCTTACCCAAGCGCCACTACAAATCCCCCCCACCAAACTCACACTTGGGGTGTTTTAATTTAAACCACAAGGGTGAGCAACGCTTGGGAGACTTATTGTTTGATATCCTTTGCATGATAGGTTCCTACGTAACGACCTTGCAAGTCTTCAATCTCATAGTAGCAGTTACCCTTTCTTCTGCGAATTCTGCCTTTTATGAAAGTTGGAGCCAGTTTGGCATTAAACCCGCGTACGAAGTTACTTTGCTGGAAGTTTCTCCGGTAAATTTCTTGGCCCGGGGTGAACTGAACATCCCTGCTGCGTAGATTGTAAACCTTCTCATTACGTTGCTGCTGTCGTTGCGTGCTCTGCTTAGCCGCATTACGAATCAGCTCAAAAGAATCATCCCTTTTAAAACTTAGTGTCCGATCATCCAGCATATTAAGATTCCGCAGAAGTTGATAAGTTTCTCCATTGGTTATCATGCTTTGGCCGAATACTACCTGATAGGGACTGCAGTTGATGGCTGAGTGTCTACTACCTCGAAGTGCGGAGGAGATATGACTTAACTTTTCATCCCACTTAGACTGATCAGTTTCGAGATAGGACTTGATTGCAGCGAGGGCCGATCGATTAACTCTTTCTGACGCATTGACTTGGGGTGAATACACAGCCGTATAGGAGTGCTTAATATTATACTTCTGAAGCAATGAATTAAACAGATGCGACTTAAATTGCACTCCGTTATCTGAAACGATTACTTCGGGAACCCCAAAACAATGAAAGAGGTCTTCTTCCAAAAAACTTACTATGGCCTCTGCTGTAAATTTCTTGACCGCTTTCAAAAATGGAAATTTCGAACAGTGGTCCAGTACAACGAAGATACCAACATTACCTGCCTTGCTTCTGGGATAAGGACCTAAAAAATCTACATACAGCTTTTGAAAAGGTCTTGGCGTACTGTAGACTTTACCCATTGGAGGTCGCAACGTTCTATTTGGGTGTTTCATGCTTTTGCAGATACTACATTGGTTAATGTAATCTTTTACATCGGTCACTAAATTTGGCCAAAAGAAATATCTACGAATTTTTCGAGAGTTTTATTTATGCCACTATGAGCAGATAGAGGGTCATCATGGTTGGCCTTTAGTACTTCTCCTACAAGAGATCTAGGTAACCATAGTTTCCAACACATATCATCAGATACTTGTTCTCCCGTCACATGTTCTGATCGTCGATATATATAATTATCAATGACTTTAACGTCCGGCATTCTGGCTTGATTTGCGATGACTTTTTCCTTGATTGCCTTATATTCACCTGAATTGAAATGATCAGATTGTAAATCTATAAACTTATGCATCTCAACCGCTGACAAATCTTCCGTATGAACCCTCGATAGAGCATCTGGAACAATGTTGTGGATTCCCTTACGGTGAAAAATCTTAAAATCAAAGCCTTGTAGCTTGAGGGCCCATCGAGCTAACCTAGAACTTAGGTCTGATTGGGACATCAGCCATTTCAATGACGCGTGATCTGTAATTATGGAAAACTCCTGCCCTTCAATGTATGCTCGAAATTTTTTTACGCTAGAACGGCCGCCAAACACTCTTTCTCAGTTACTGAGTAATTTCGTTGACACTGGTTCAACTTCCGAGACATATATGCAATCGGCACGTCATTGCCTTCCCGATCTTTCTGCATTAACACACCACCAATGCCCGTGTGACTTGCATCGCAGTGTATACTGAATGGCAACTCAAAATTAGGGCTATGAAGTACTGGAGCCTCTATCATGAGCTTCTTGAGGTGCTCAAAAGCTTCCTGAGCTTCGTCACTCCACAGAAATTTGCGCTTTTGCTTCAATGTATCTGTGATTGGAGCAGCCACACCCGCATAATTGGGAATAAACTTGTGGTACCATCCGGTCATGCCGAGAAATCGACGAACTTGCTTAATAGACCGAGGCACAGGGAATTCATTGATGGCTTGCACCTTTTCTGGGTCGGTTTTAATAGTTCCATACCCAATAACATGCCCCAGATACTTTACTTCCTTTAGACAGAATTTACTCTTCTCAACATTTATAGTTAAACCGGCCTCCTGAAGTCGTTTAGCAAGCGATTTTAGCACCTGCAAGTGTTTCGGATAGGTGTCAGAAATAACTAGCAGATCATCCAAATAGATAAATATTTCATTTCGAAGCTCTGGCGGAATAACCTTATCCATGAGCTTGGACATAGTTCGTGGCGCGTTTGATAAACCAAATGGCATGACTGTGAAGTGATACAGTGGCCTTCCTGGGACTGTAAACGCAGTCTTTTCTCGCGCAGTATCTTTTAACGGAATTTGCCAATAGGCATCTTTGAGGTCGATACTCGAAATGTATTGTGCTTTCGGTAGTCGACTAAGAATTCCTTCGATCAAAGGCATTGGATATGCATTCTTGACTGTGACTTCATTAACTTTCCTACAGTCAATACACAAGCGAACTTTTCCAGGCTTCCGTACGAGAACTACTGGTGATGACCAGGGACTGTCTGATTCTTCTATAACTCCCAAAGCGAGCATCCTATCAAGTTCTTCGTACATTAATTTTTCCACTGCTGGAGAAACCGAATAATGCCGCTGTTTAATCGGTTTGGATTCGCCTACGTCAATATCGTGGGATAACCAACATGTTTTACCTAATCCTTTCTTTGCGAATGAAGGGAAATGTTCTATAGCCCTGGCCAGTTCCGTGACTTGGACTTCAGATAACTTCAAGCAAGAAGGATCATCTCTAGACAATGAAGATACACTCGGCTTAAGAGTTTGGTTTGCTAGGAACACTGGCAACAGATTATAGCTTCTCCAAAATTCGATGCCTAAATAAAGGTCTTGCTGCAAGGTAGGTACTACATAGAACTTTAACTCCCTTGTTTCTCCTTGGAAACAGACATCGGTAGTAATTTTTCCTATAATTGGCTGTCTAGCTCCGTCTGCTGTACGAACATTGGCATAAACTGGACTTATTCCTACTTGCATGGAAGGTAGGTCCTTCGCAAACTGTCCTCCTATACAGTTAATGCTTGCCCCAGTGTCCATAAGACCACTTAGCGTCCTGCCTAATAGTGTAACCTGCGCGAAAGGCCTATAATCCTTTGACGTATCGATTACTGAAGATAATATAGCGCATTGATTAAGTTTGTACCTTCGCTTGTATTCAATTCTACGAGCCCTATTTCGATTTGACTCCGTTTGAATCTGACAAAATTCTTCTTGTTTGTGCACCTTTTGGTGCAAAGGTAAAGTTGGTTGATTTTGAAAGTCCGGGGGTAAAGGAATTGAGTAGCCGTCCGTTACTCGGTGTTGGTTGCTTTCGAAACCATCCGTTTGCGTGCATTGTTCACCAGTGCACGCCCTCCTAAGTTTTTTGAACCATTGCAACTGCTACAACTGGGTTTGTAAGTGTCTGGCTTTCCACATCCGTAGCAAAACACCCGTCTGTCCCCAATGCATTCCTGATATCTATGTCCAGAAATTCCACAGTTCCAACAAGTCAAGTTTAGGGCTGCCAATTCTTCATCCTCTGCCTCACTTTCCGCTATTTCATTTACGGATTCATTGGATGTTACCAGTTCGTGAACTTGCCGACGAGGAGAAGGTCGAGCAATATTAGTATTAGTCTTCGGCAAGGCTTGCAAAAATCGTTCCCGAGTTTGAACTACCTTGCGAAGCTGCGCGACAGTTGAGATCGGAACATACAGGATCTCATGCTGAATTTCTGGCAATAAGTTTGCCCTCAGTACTTCTAATATGGAAGATTCGGACAACGGCTGCACTAGTTTGTCGGCTAGAATAGTTATAGCCTTCTGTAGACTATCAAAAGGTTCGTTCGGCCTTTGCTTTCTTTGCGTCATCGCTGCGCGGATCTCTAAGTCGCTCCTGCTATCTTTAAATTGTGCACGGAGAGCTAGTTTTAAGCCTGGCCAAGTAACCTGTTCTACAGTTTTGTGGTAGCGCCAAAACCATTCATTAGCACTCCCATCAAATAAGTTACTTGCGTAACGAGCTACTAATGCGAGATTTCCATCAAGAGATTGCAATGTAAGTGCTTCTACTCGATAGATAAACTCGTCGACTGAAACACTCGCATGTCCTGAGAAGCGGATTTTCCAGTTAGAGATAATTTGTCCTATGCGGTCGGGTCTTAACTCTTGTGATGGTAGAGATGCTGACTGTGAAAATATATCCCGTTGACAGTTTCTACCTCTCAACTCTCTTCTTCCTGAAGCTGGCGTTTGTTCAAAACTTTGTTGAACTTCTTGCTCGTCATCAGCTCGAGTGGTCAACCTCTGAAAGCTGTCTTCAATTGTACGCGCTAAGCGCTGAGTCTGGTCGCTCAGTGCTCCTGCTATTGCAGCACCGATAACTTGCTGCAAATTTGTAGCTAATGTTTCCGAGTTATTCGTATTAGAACCACTTCCGGCTCGAACCCGTTCTTCTATACTGACATTTCCCACACCTGCATCTGTCGGTTGTCCACTAAATCCAGCTGTATCTCCTTCTTCTAAAAGACTAGCATATGACGCTTGTAGGGTTACCTGGCATATGGGACATATCTTTTTGTTCCCTAATCGTGAGGCAAAGCACACACGATGAAATGCGTGATTACACGAAGTTATATACAACTGTGCATGAAACTCTATCATTTGAGCACAGATATTGCAACGCTGTTTTTCAGCTGCCGCTGCAGTGCTAACATTTTCACAACTATGGCTCACTGGCATTGTGATAATGTATCCACTCCACTTTAATATATAATATATCAAATAATAATTTACTAATATCTCAATATAGCGATAATATAAATTTGAGAGAACTAAAAAAAACGATAAATCAAAATCAGAAATTTGTGTATTTATTATACTGGAAACCATTACTTTTCCCTAGTCAGTCCTATAACCTGCCACAGGAAAATAAAGAAAAAATTGAAAGAAGAAGAAAAGGAGTGTACTGTGCTATTCCAGCATTGTTATTAAGCTACCTAGGCCGTAGACTTTCTCCACGTAAAAACCCAGTCCCCACCTAATAACTGAAGTTTGCACAGCATTACTAGTTCCTTACAATGGCAAGGCAGTAGATTTTATCCACATGTAACCTTTTTCTCCAATTGTAACTGTTCCATTGACTTTCCGAAGGAATGATGTCTGTAACAGCATAAAAGCGTAGAATCTATCCACTATGCCCTTTTATCGCACGTTCATTCATCATCAGGAAATCAACGTCTCAAAGAATACAACTTCCCAAAAATCTGGACTCAAACCATTTTTCGAGCCTAACCTACTATATATGGTGAGTCTAGCAGATCAAAGAAAGCCGCAAGGAAAGAAAATAGACACCTACTAGCTTAGTTTTCCGGACTTAAACCATTTTTGAGCCTAACCTACTATATATGGTAAGTCTAGCAGAATCCAGGCAGCAGAGTGTAAAAGGAAGAGAAGGAGGATGATCGTCTGGTGTAGTTGACGACGTTTTGGTGTTAACCGGTTGGTTTGGGCCAGCCGGAAAAAGGCCCCACTACGTTGGGCGCCAGATATAATTATTAAATAAAATAAATAAGTATGTAACATACAACGAATGTTTGTTGGGAGCGAGCAGATGTTATTGTGAGAGCAGAGGAATGCACGCGCTTGTTCCGGCTCCAAATTAGTTCGGTAGTTGGGTGTGGGCGTAAAAGAAAAAGCTGCTTTCGCATAGGCTCGAGTAATTCATTAAATTTGCTAATTATATGCATTCGCGTGCAGGGGTAGGGGAAGAGAAAAAAAAAAGAGAGAGGAGACAGACTAAAGAGAGAGGAAAAAAAGAGTGTGTGGCAGAAGGCAGCTTGTTGTGGATGCTGAGTTGTTGTTTAGCACCCATTAACCCCACCCTACCTTGATCGCTGGCTACAGCCAAGGCTGGCGATCCCTTATACAAGCTACCCTACGTTTGGGACATCCTTCAGGATCAGCATGGCTTCCAAGAACAAAACAGTTTAGCTCGACTTCATCATTATAATTTTATTTCCTATCATATTCATAATTTTCTTCTATTATTAGTTTTAATTAAAAATTACTTAAGTTTATTTAATATATTTCTATTCATTTTTCGTTTAATTGACTAATTTATTGGCGAGGAGAAATATTAAAACAAACACTGCTGTGAAAATTAGAAAGTTAGGTAAATGTAGGTATAATATAAGTAATTATAAGTGTAAATAAAGAATAAGAGGGTATATTCAAAAATAATTTTTTTATAATATTAACGATACTTTCTTCGTATCAAGAAATGTTTAAAATATTAGCAAAGGTAGTTTTAATTCAAAAGCAAACAATTAATTAATCTGACCGAAATAAATTTCTTTCAGTGTATGCCATCATACTAAAAGTTTTTCCTAAAGAGAGGAAATATTTAATTTAATCATAAGCATACACCGCCAGAAACGCTGGATACAAAAGGTCATTCGAGATATTAAACTTATTTTAAAACTCGAATACCAACTACTCATCGAGTACAAAATTATTATTAACTATATTATTTAACTAAAAAAAATTCATTTAATTGTATTAATAATTAACTTCATTAATTTCAAAAAATTCGTCGCTCAGTGTAGCGAAAGCTATGCAAAAGAGGAAGAGAAGATGCACCTGCATTTGGATTCTCTTTAAAGCTCAAAGTGCTGAATCGCTGAATAAGCTCGCGATCAAAGAGAGTCTAAACGCATTTACTTTATGGAAATTAATTAGGAGCTGAATAAAGGCTTATCAGGCCACGAAAGTCGGGAGCAAAACAAAAACGATAAATTGCATGCATGGGTTTATCACTTACATTTTGGCTGCAGCTCCAACGTCGAAAGATCTTTGGACGGCGGGTCAGCTGGAATAAACTCTTATCGGCATTTATGTTTTGCTACCGATGTTGTTATTGTTTTATTTTTGGCTGATATTCCGTGCACCTTTTTATTTTTATTTAATTCATATTAAAGGTTTGCACTGATGATTTTAGATTGAGGGAGGGTTTCACTTATTTATGTTTTAGGTTTTCACTTCGCTTTTAATTTTTCCCGCAGGTTCTTTTTGATATTTCATTTTTCACTCGGCCAATATATTTTAAAATAAATTTTCGAAAGGAAAACCAACTCTTTTTTTTTTTTTTTTGAAATTATTAAAGGAGAAGAACCATAACTAACCTACATTTTTAGTACTAACTTAACTAAGGCATATGGCCGCGATGCTCAGCTACATTTTCTGAGCCTGATTTAGGTTCGAATTATGTGACTCAGCCGTTAATTAATTTGATTTCTTATGACTGTTGTTGTTGTTGCACTAACACACGTGCCTCGCTGGGGTTAGGGTCGGCAGAGGCCTCAAAAAATATATACAAAAAATAGGTTTTGATCGGCCGGCTCTAAATAGATCGCTCTAGCACTTATATTAGGCACTTATATTTCTCTAACCGTGGATTAATGCGTCTCTATCGATGGATGGGCGTAACTTTGTTCCGCGAGGGGTTATGGACGACTCTGCTGCCACCAAAAAAAACCACAAGAATAAATTAGGCACTGCACTGCTGCTGTTGTTGCGCTGATCTCGCGCAGCGAGTTAAGGGCTTGTGAAGCTTGATAGTTGGACATATGCACTGCCTTGAGGAGCCCCGATGCCTTGGGTTTGGTGGCGCCTCAAGCACGTGTCTCGGTCGATGCGGACCCACAAAATAAGGTACAAGCCGCCGAATTTTTGGGAGGAAAGATTATAGCACTTGGTGCCAATCCTATAAAAAGGTTTATTGAATTAATTTTTATGGCCAACCGTGTGCCAAAAATAAGATATTTACCCTGGCACTTAATCAAGTTTATATGTTTTAGAATAGGCTCTCCTGAGCACGTCCGTTCTGATCGCTGGTCTGATTGAAAAGAATGGACCAAGCTTCGGACGGATATAGCTCAAGTCGGGCGGAAATTTGGGGCTCGTGAAAGCTCTTTCCATTATCGGGAGCGACTCTATTATCTTCCCGATTATCTCCCGAGCATCGCTACTGGAAGCTTAGGTTTCTGTCATTCACCGATCGCCGCATAAATTGGTTACAGTGTCGACTTTTGGGCTAAGAGTAATTTATTTATTTCTAACCCAAGCGCCACTACACCTTGTGGCGTGCCCCTGTGAGCCCTAATCAGATTGTAGCTTAGAAGATTTCTTATCCACAAGCTGATGGCGGGGTGCGTGTTGGCCGCTTCTAGGCGGTCCATTATAGCGTCTGTGGTCACGTTGTTGAATGCTCCGGATATAGCCACAAACTCTCAAGAGCATATTCTTAGTTGTGCAGGGCTCTCTCAATGGTAGCTACTAATGAGTGTAGTGCAGTCTCCACTGATTTCCCTCTTGTGTAAGAATGCTGTTTAGATGACAGATGTTAAGTTCTACTCCCGCATAGAGCGGACGTGGTCTCTCTCGAGCTCCGGGAAAACAATTTAAAATAGTGGATGAAATAGTGAAAACTTAAAGAATATTATACTGGAGTAGTCCAAACAGTGCGAAAAGACGCTAACAATTAAAAAAACAAAGAAAAATATAATCATAACTAGTGTTATGATTAATACAAGTGCTTATTTAAATTCAAATTAAACAAATAAGTGCCACGCATAACAAGCTCGAAAAATGAGCAGCGATCAAAAGAATGAGCGTAGAAGCTCCGTCACCCCAAGAAATGCTTGCTACTCTTATTTCTCAACTCGCGATATAGATCAAAATCAGAAGTCGACAAAGAGCAACTCGGCTCTACTGACCGTCGACAGCAAGAGAGCCAGCTCTTGCTCACCCTCTCTGCTCACCCCAACTCCCGCATCATGGAGTTACCAATGTCAAACCCCACCACCGCCGGCTTCGATGGAAGAAGCTCCAACAACAAGCAGTGCTATAATTTCTGCAGTCGCAGCAAGATTACCACCAATAATTAAACCAACTACCAATATTGCGAATTCGGTCCCAACGGCTGCACAGCAAAATAAAATGGCAACAAAAACAGTTAGCTTCGATAAGCAACAAGCGGTCCCGGCTATACAGACCGGTATGGACCGCTACATCCAGATTAAGCGTAAGCTTAGTCCACTCAACACTGTTGGTAATAAACCAAAGATCAACCGTACCAACAAAAGCAACGACCAAACCAGGAGTTACAATGATAACCGTTTTTCCATCTTAGCAGAGGCGGAGAACAACCAACCGGAGTTGGGGAAGGAGACCCAAAAGAAACCAAAGCCCCCAACTATTTATATAAGGGAAAAAAGTTCAAGCGCCCTGGTCAACAAAATTGTTGCGCTGGTCGGGGACGATAATTTCCATGTTGTTCCGCTTATTAAAGGGAACATCCACGAAACAAAAGTTCAAACGAAGTCCGAAGAACACTTCCGAGCTGTGTCTAAGTACCTGAAGGACGCAAAAAATAACTTCTACACCTACCAACTAAAAATAGCAAGGGACTGCAAGTTGTACTAAAGGGAATAGAACCTGACGTCGCCCCGTCTGAGATTCAAGAAGCCCTTAAGGCCAAAAGCTTCTATGCCAAAAATGTGAGCAACATTGTTAACAGAAACAAAAAACCGCAACCACTTTTCAAAGTCGAGCTCGAACCAGATAGCAAAGCCTTAAAGAAAAACGAAGCTCACCCGATCTACACGCTGCAGCTCTTACTGCATCGAAGGATCACCGCAGAAAAACCACACAAACTTAACGGCCCCGTACAATGCACAAACTGCCAAGAGTATGGACACACCAAGACATACTGGACACTTCGGACGGTCTGCGTAGTCTGCGGAGACTTCCATAACTCCGTAAACTGCCCCGCAAACAAAGAAGACCCTCAAATGAAAAAATGTGGCAACTGTGGAGGAAACCATACGGCAAACTACAGAGGCTGTGAGTCGCATGCGACGAGCGACAGCTACGCACCAACAACATACGCAAAATGTGTATTACAACTCAAAAAGTACGCCAGACGTATTTTTTGCCAAGGCAGCCAGATCATCATTCGGGCAGCTAAATACAACAAAGGGAATCTCCTAAGCCGAAGTACTAAGAACAGGCATGGAAAATCCACCCCAGCCTCACTCAGAAAATGCTCAGCAGTTTAGTATGCACATATAGCGATGCACCACTGTTATCATAAACAGTCCAGGCCAAGTGCAAATGTAATAAGAGCGCCCAGTTGAAGGCCAACACACATATGTAAATGCATAGCCAGCATTCTCACGCTGGCCAAACGCTGCTATGTGTGCCCACTGCACTCCATCTCCTCCAGCGCCGTCGATCGGCGACAATACATATATATCTACATATAAGTTATGTATATAAGGGTCGCAGCGCTGCAGCCTACGCCGGCAGCGCTGCTCACCGAATTAGACTAAGAAACCTTTGTGTTTAAAACTAAGGAATTCATTAATAAAATCACTTTCGTTGGAGCGGGACCTTGCCTGCTCCAATTAAATAAACAATTTTAAAACCAAAACTAAAAGTGAGTTCTTTACTAACTATAGCAGGTTCCAGGGCAGCCGCAAAGCAAATTGGAATCGATGATGCTCACCATGCAACAAAGTATGATGGAACTTATGTCATTCATGAAAACAACCATGCAAACCCTTTTTCAGAACCAGAACATGGTGATTCAGTTGCTTGTAGCACAACAGTCCAAATAATAAATGACTATCCACGGCATAAACTTGAAATAACTCAATTCCTAAACGTAAATAACATCGACGCCATGCTGCTGGTTGAGACGCACCTCACAGGGAGATATAACTTCCATATAAGAGGTTATACCTTTTACCGCACAGATCATCCGGATGGCAAGGCCCACGGTGGAACGGGCATCTTAATCAGAGAACGCATCAAACACCACTTTCATCAAAAGTTTGCAACAAATTACCTGCAAGCCAAGTCCATAAAAGTGCACTCAGGAAACGGCAAACACACGCACTGGGGATCACGCCTCGTGACTCCCAAGGGAAGGCAACTGTATAATGCATTTATAAAGGTGAGCAATAAACTGGACTACGTTTCTCCTGGTAGCCCCACATATTGGCCTGCAGACCCAAAAAATTGATTTCGCGGTGACGAAAAACATCCCACGCAATGTAATTAGCGCCATAGCACTACCGGATCTCTCATCTGACCACTCGCCTTTGTTGATAAGCCTTCTTCAAAGCCCAGAAATTACGGACCACCCCTACAGGCTGACATCGCACAACACTAACTGGATGAAATACAGAAAGTATGTGAGTTCCCACATTGAGCTAACTCCCCAACTAAATATCGAAGCGCACATCGATTGCTCCACCGCCGCCCTGGAAGAGGTACTCGTCACAGCAGCCAGGATCTCAAACCCTAAACGGAAAGATGGGGAATATAAGAAGTTCAAAACCAACCGGCAAATCGAACAGCTGGTTCAGGAAAAGAGGCGTCTGCGACGAGCGTGGCAAACCAGCAAATCGCCATGCTCAAAGCAACGTCTTACTGAAGCCACCCGCAATCTAAACCGGGCCCTGAAGCAAGAAGCTGAAAATGAACAAGTTAAATATATTGGAAAACTCTCGCCAACTAGTACAAAGCATCCCTTGTGGAGGGCTCACCCAAATCTAAGCTCTCCAATTCAAACCGTCGCCCCCATAAGGAATTCTTCAGGGCGCTGGGCCCGCAGCGACAAAGATAGAGCCGAATCATTTGCTTTACATCTCAGAGGCGTCTTCCAGCCGAACCCCGCATCTAATGATTATGTTCCTCCACAAATCCACCTCGAAACTGAATCCACGCCAACTACATTTCAGCCGAACGAGATCACAAAAGTCATCAGGGAGCTAAAACCAAAAAAGGCTCCAGGCTCTGACCTAATAACTACAAAAATGATAATGGAACTTCCGTACTGCGCTATTGAGGTCATCTGTAAACTCTTCAATGGAATCATAAGTCTCGACTACTATCCACGGAAATGGAAAAAATCAATTATTATAATGATACCGAAGCCCGGAAAAGATCACACGATTCCGTCATCTTACAGACCAATAAGTTTATTATCATGCCTGTCCAAATAATTCGAAAAATGCCTCCTAACGCGCATAATACCATATATGGGAGCCCACAATATTATCCCAGCCCATCAATTTGGCTTCAGAGAAAAACACGGAGCTATAGAGCAAGTAAACAGAACAACATCAGAAATTCGCACAGCCTTCGAACATAGGGAATATTGCAGCGCGATATTCCTCGACGTATCTCAAGCTTCGACCGCGTCTGGCTCAAAGGTCTCATGCATAAAATTAAAACACACTTGCCCAGGTACACTCATAAACTCCTTGAATCCTACCTCTACAATAGAGCCTCGCAGTGAGATGCAACACAACAATTTCCGACAGCTACACTATCGAAGCTGGGGTCCCACAAGGTAGCGCACTTGGGCCAACTTTATTCGTCCTTTACACAGCTGATATTCCCGCGAGTGACCGACTAACAACATCCACATTCGCTGACGACACTGCGATCCTTAGCCGCTCCAGATGCCCAGTCCGTGCAACAACCCAACTCGCCAACCACCTCGTGGTAGTCGAGAAGTGTCTATCTGACTGGCTTATTAAAATAAACGAACAAAAGTGTAAACACATAACGTTTACCCTTAACAGACAAACTTGCCCTCCGCTCTGCATGAATAGCACGCAGATCCCCCAAGTTAATGACGTAACGTATCTCGGCATCCACCTCGACAGACGTCTAACAAGGCATAGACACATCGAATGCAAGAAACTGCACCTAAAACTGAAAGCCAGCAGCCAGCAGATGAAATAGACAAGCAAAAAGCTTCCTACAATGAAAAACTCTCAGCCCACCCAAATCCTCTAGCAAGGGTCTTGACTCGGGTCTCCAGACGAACCCGCCTGCAACGTACAGACCTTCCAACCCAGCCATAATTTGTCAGGGCCACTGCCTGAGTCTACATGACTCCTAGTTGGTTATAGTATAAGATTTGATACACTTATTGTTAGTCTCGTAAATGAGAAGATTGAATAAATAAAAGCAAAGCATAAAAAAAAAAAAAAAAAAGATGACAGCAGTCTTCCCACAACGTTTCTGATGTTTATGTCCAGCAGCTTTTTTAACGTCTTGAGTAAAAATCGGCCTGTAATCCTTGGGGCTCACGTAACTGCACTTCCGTGTTTTTGGCAGGAAGATAATCCAAGAAGTCCTCCATTGGATTGGGATATAGCCTTTGCTTAAGCAAGCTGTGAATATAGCGTAGAGCCATGGGTTGATCACTTCTT
Organism: Drosophila aff. chauvacae BK-2020; assembly: GCA_018903765.1. Taxonomy (NCBI): domain Eukaryota; kingdom Metazoa; phylum Arthropoda; class Insecta; order Diptera; family Drosophilidae; genus Drosophila; species Drosophila aff. chauvacae BK-2020. Next base: position 480,551 of record JAEIGO010000863.1, on the reverse strand, counting down.
TGGTCACCTGTAGCATGGCTGGGAATATTCCATCTAGTCCCGGTGCTTTTATTCCCGCAAAGGAATCTATAGCCCATTGGATTCTTCTAGGGGATATTAGATTTGCTGGGAGACTCTCTTCTCCAAGTTCGAGGTCCTGGTGCTTGCTAGCATCGGATATCTCAGTGCATCCTGGGAAGAGAGCATGCATTAGTGCTGTTAGGGCCTCCTCGCTGCCCTCAGTCCACTGTCCGTCGTCGCGTTTGAGCTGACTCTGTATGGTGGGTTGGTTCGATAGGAACTTCTGGAGTCTAGCCGTTTCTGGGGCCATCTTAATATTGGAACAAAAGTTTCTCCATAAGCTTCCTTCTGCCCTGCGTATTTCCTTCTTGTAATCCCTGAGTAGGATCTTGTATTCCTCATTGATTATATAATTTTTCTCCTCTCTGGCGGTTTTGAAAAATTCTCTGAGGTTATTGCGTAGGAGCGAAAGATTACTGTTCCACCAGGGTGGCTTGGTCCTCTTCCTGGCTCTGGATGTCGGACATGCTGCACGTTGTGCATCTAGTAAGTCCCTGAAGAGGGTCTTTAGGGACCTTTCTATGTCTTCAGCGGATTTTACTAAGCTCGTACCTAACCGCTAAGCACCTCCACCCATGACAAATGGTTAATTCCTCCGGCTTTTTGAGCGGAAGATATTAAACCATAGCTTAGCTAGACACTGTATTACCGCGGAAAGAGCAAGCAGCAGTGCATTACCCGTTGTCCGTGATAGAAAAAAGCTGTGGGAAAAGCTGTGGGCGAGGGAGTTAAAACGAGATAGTTGTCGTTCCAGAAACGGTCCTATCCAGGGTTCTAGATACTTCTCGGTTTGGTCGCCGTTACGCGGCTCCTTTTCTGACTTGTGTTCGACGTCGGCAGTTTCGCATGAGGGGCTGCTTGTGGCTGTCGATGATTCGTGGTCCTGGAGCCGGACTCTTCTCGATGTTCTGCAAACAGGGTTCCGCTGCGTGCATGACCTATGTTGTCATCCTCCCTTGGTTGGGGCACGTCGGTGTAGCCGTATCTAGGCTACAATGCATCTAAGCTCGTGAAGCGGATTTTTGTTAAGTCGGCTCGGAGAAAGGTTATGTTAGACTCGTAAGACGAGTCGGCTCGGAGAGAGGTGTGACGAACTGTCAGAGCTCGGGTGGGTCAGAGATGTCTCAGGAATTTGTGTTTGGTTCAGGTGGGCTTGCTGAAAGTGAGTCCGACCCAGTCCGTGTGGATCACCGGCAGGAAGCGCACTGAATCGTAAGAGATCTCGAGGTGGCATCCAGTGGCCCTCTGGGCACACAGATGAGAGTTTCCCAACGCCTGTGAACGGGAAAGGAGTGGAGGGGCCGTTGAGGTCTACCAGTTAGTGGGGGAAGTTTGAGTGGCCCTTCAGGTCTGCCAAAGTGGAAACAGAGTTTTAGAGGCCTTTTAGGTCTACCAAAGCGACAAGAGTTGGAGAGACCGTTTAAGTCTACCAATTAATGAAAACGCTCTGAGAGGCCTTTCAGGTCTACCCGGAGTGAGGATGGTTCAGGTCTACCAAAGTGAGAAGAGTTGGAGAGGCCGTTCAGGTCTACCAATGTGACAGGGTTGGAGAGGCCTTTCAGGTCTACGAATTAATGACACGCTCAGCTCGGTAAATCGAACCGGAGTAAAGGCTACTAAAGTTAGTTACTACACTGGCTTACCCGTCTCCTATGACTCCTCTTTAGTCCCTATCGCTAGTCCTTATCTGCTGCTCCATTCCGCTGGCTCCTAATAGTTGAACCTTTGCCGATCTCGGCTGACACTGAATGTGTATGTGGCCCGCTTTAAATAGGTATCTGGTGCGGCGTATTGTGTTCGCATATCTTAACCGATTTTGAACGCATTAGTATGCCCCGTCTATTTGTGGCAGTGTAATCCTCTGTTTGCGTCGCTTTAGCGCGCGCGCGCAGTTGGTTCGAATTCAAATGGTTCGAATTCTTCCTTTCTTTGTATTTATTTTACTCTTTCATATTATTTTATTAATCTCCCATTCTTGTATTAAATGTGAGCGTCGCGCTTCACAAAGGTAATTGTTGGACTCGTAAGTCAAGTCGGCTCGGAGAAAGGTTATTTTTGGACTCCTAATTCGACTTAGAGAGAAGGTGTTGTTGGACTCGTATGTCGTCGGAAGAGAAGTTTCTGGATTCGTAAGTCGTCAGCGAGGGAGAAGTTGTGGCTGGACTCGTAAGTCTTCGGCGAGAGAAGTTATTGTAGGAATGCGTGCGTCCGCGCTTTCGTTTTGAATCTCCTTCGGGTCTAGCCTACTTTTCATCTCTTTTATATTTCCTTTCCTTCTTTTTACTTAATTTATTTGTTTTCCTTACATTATATTAGATTTAGCTTTTCTTGTGTTACCGGTATCCCCTTACCCGCTTGGCACGCCGCAAGGTGGAAATTGAATCCGGGGAGACGCATTTGAAGTCGAAAGGCGACTAGGTATTCTTTGAAGGGTTCGTGCGCCTCATGGTGGTGTGCGCGGATTTCGTCGGCGAGACTTTTGCAGTAGAAAAAGTTCAGGAACTCCAGGCGGACTTTGGTCAATGTTCGTCCTTGTGGGCCACTGTACGAAACATGTTCTCGGCTCGGCCACTTCCAAACTTCCAACCCACCCGTTGAGTAATTGCTCGTTCCTCTACGTGATCCACGAAGCTGAGCAGTTCTGAGGTGCCATTGAGCTCGTTCTTTTTACGATACACGTGACGCCCATGGCACTATCAACGTGGTCTAACTTCGGCGGGGGAAAAAAAACACGAAGGGAGTTGCCGAGACCGGCTTCGTTTGCACTAGCGGTCGGTGGCTAACGATTGTGAAAACATTATCCGCTTGCCTCTTCCATTTTCTCGCCGAATCTATTTGAGAAACCTTATCGATACTGTTTCGTCGATTTATGGTTCTCTGTTATCGATAGGAGATGATACAAAAATATCGAATGCAATGTTGATATATTTGGTATTGAATAGAGTCGACCCAGTGGCCAAACAAAAATGGGAGGAGCAGCTCGATTATGAGACTTTGCCGCTTTGGGCCGATTTTGAAAAAATGTTAAATCGCCGATATCAGCATTTATCAGCTTATCAGAAGAATCGACAAAGCCGAAGCAAGACAAAATTGTGTCGAGCAGGCCACATAATCGTAGCTCATTTTCGTGTTCCTCCTCCAACAGCAAGCCTCAGCAAACTTGTAGCTATTGCAATGCAGCAGATCATTTGCTACAGAATTGTAGCCCGTTTGGGCGTCTCTCTGTAATGCAAAGGTTCGAGTTTGTTAAGTCTGCCTCCTTATGTATTAATTGTCTGCGAAAAGGCCATACTGTTTCGAAATGCAAAGGCAAAAAGTGTCGAGCTTGTGACCGCTCACACCATATTCTACTTCATAGATATACAGTGCCTGAGAACAGTTTAGCGTTGCCACCCCCGCCAGATACTATGTCTCCTCCTTTTAACCAGGATCAGCCTTCCACGTCACATGTTATGCATGCTACGTCCTTGGACACGGTGATCTTGGCTACGTCAATCGTAAGTGTCCGTACGAAAAACGGAGAATACGTTTTAGCCCGAGCTCTGCTGGACTCTGGGTCTCAAACGAATTTTATAACAGAAGAACTGGCGAACCGCTTACAGATTCGTAGAGAGGAGTCGTGTATCAACTTACTTGGTATTGGCGAGTCCAATTCTCAAGTCAAGAAAAAGGTACACACAGTGGTGAAGTCGCGAATAAATGGTAGTGAGTTCGCGTTCGATTTCTGGATCTTAAAATCGATCTCCGGTTACCATCCTGATCAGTCGGTGAACGTCAGTGATTGGAAGATCCCGAAGAACCTACCATTAGCAGACCCATATTTCAACAAGTCACAAAAAATGGATATGTTGATAGGAGCAGAATCATTTTTCGAATTGCTAGCTGTTGGTCAAATTAGACAAGGTCCTGACTATCCAACTCTACAAAAGACCCTTCTTGGTTGGGTTGTTTCGGGCAGATACAAGTCTGCAGTCCCGAAACAAGTTGTGAATAGTTTCAGTTGTAGTGAAGAACATTTAGTATCGATTGACAGCACACTACAGAAATTTTGGTCGCTGGAGGAAATGCCAAATCCAAAGAAAATTCTGTCGCCTGAGCACAAGTTATGTGAAGACCATTATAGGAAGACTACTCAGGTATTGCCATCAGGTCGGTTTGAAGTTAGGCTGCCGTTTAAATCTGATCCAAATGGATTAGGCAACTCCTTCAAAGTTGCAAAACGGCGGTTTTTGTCGCTTGAGCGAAGGTTGTCTCGAGATCCTAACATGAAGACCATGTACTTGGAATTCATGGAAGAATATCCTACAGACAACAAAATCCCTTCCACTCCACATTATGTCATTCCCCATCAATGCGTGTTAAGGCCCCAGAGTACGTCAACAAAGTTGCGCGTCGTGTTCGATGCGTCTTGCAAAACATCGTCTCAGGTGGCCTTAAACGACATCCTGATGGTGGGGCCGACAATTGAAGAAGAGTTGTACTCCACTCTACTCTGCTTCCGGCTGCACAGGTATGCCCTGACTGCCGATGTAAAAAAGATGTATCGCCAAGTAATGGTTAATGAAGCGGATAGGAAGTTTCAGCTCATAGTGTGGAGGAGAGACCCCTCTGAATCCTTGAGATTATACAAGCTCAACACCGTCACATATGGTACTGGACCAGCCCCATTTCTTGTTATTCGGTGTTTAAAGAGGTTGAATGAATCTGCTAAATTATCATTCCCTAGAGCTGCCGACGTAATTGGATCCGATTTTTACGTCGATGACATGTTAACTGGTGCTGCATGCGTAGAGGAGGTAAAGACAATTAAGTCTGAAGTGTCTCAGGTTCTTCAAAGAGCATGTTTTGAATTGACAAAGTGGTTTTCAAACTCACCTGAGGTCACTGCATCTGAGAGCACAGTTAAGTCGATACCTATCTCGGATTCAGAGGCAACTAAGGCGTTAGGAATATCGTGGTTGCCTAGCGAAGATGCCTTCAAGTTCAAGATTGACACTTCTGTCATGGGTCTCCGAGCGACAAAACGGAACATACTATCGGTGACATCGAAGCTGTTTGACCCCCTCGGCTTGTTAAGTCCCATTGTGATTAAAGGAAAGATCCTATTGCAGGAACTCTGGCTTAATAAGTTAGATTGAGATGAGTCAATTCCGATGCATTTGGAAACAGCTTGGGATATGCTAAAAAGCACTCTGTCTCAATTGGATGAGATATCGATTCCTCGGTTCGTGCATACCGACCCATTGTCACCGGTACAGCTACATGCCTTTGCCGACTCCTCCATGAGAGGTTATGGAGCTTGCGTGTATATTCGTAGCAAAACTCCCGAAGGTTTTAAATTATCGTTGTTGACTTCAAAGTCAAAAGTAGCGCCGCTCAAGACCAAAACGCTCCCAAGGCTTGAGTTATGTGCCGCTCACCTTCTCGCAGATCTCTGCCATAGAATCAAACCCTTACTAAAAGTCCCTATCGAACGGATTGTATACTGGTCGGACTCTGAAGTTACTCTTCACTGGATTCGATCTCATCCATCTTCGTTGTCGACATTCGTTTCGAACAGGGTAGCGGAGATTCAAGAATGGTCAGGAGAGGCTACATGGCGGCATGTTCCCACAAAGCAGAACCCAGCAGATATCGTTTCGAGAGGTTGTGACGTCGGCGAGATAGGGCAGTCGATCTGGTTCACTGGCCCACCATTTCTGAAGGACGAAGAAGAAAACTGGCCCAAAAATGCTCATTTCGAGCCGGATGAGGAAGTCTTGCGTCAGGAAGCGAGGAAGACTGTGGTCGGACTGACCGCTGCGGTGCAAACTTCCGATTTGCTGGATGTCATCGAGGGATTCTCGTCACACCTCAAACTGCTTAGAGTGTTCGCTTATATGTTCCGCTTTATAAGAAAATGCAAAGACAAGAGTATAGTTTTCGAAGAAACTCTGTCACCGACTGAATATAATGAAGCGTTTCATAAGATTGTCGAAATAGTACAAAAGCATGAGTATCAAGTAGAAATTGAAAAAGTTCGTAAAGGCTCCAAGGTCGGCCCAAGTCTTCAGCGATTGAACCCATTCATCCATGAGGATACGGGCACTTGGTGCAACTTTTCGTTGTTGCGAGTTGCGGGGCGACTAGCTAACGCTCCTATATCATATGATGCCAAGTTTCCCTTCCTGTTGACGAAGCGCTCGCAATTTGTGCGCAGCTACGTCCTGCATTTGCACCATTTCAATTTTCATGTCGGCGCTCGAGCACTTGTGAGCATCCTACGACAGCGTATTTGGACCGTGAACGCTCAGGAACTCTGCAGTCAGACAGTTCGATCATGTGTGCGCTGCTTTAAATGCAAGCCTCGACTGATGACACAAATTATGGGAAATCTACCCGCAGATAGACTCCGTGCTCTCCGCCCGTTTGCGATATGTGGCGTTGATTTTTGTGGTCCTGTCTATACGACATTAAAAATTCGAGGAAGGCCCCCGTATAAGTCCTACATTGCCTTATTTGTTTGTTTTACGTCCAAGGCGGTTCACTAAGAGGTTGTCTCCGATCTAAGTACTGATTCTTTTTTATTGGCTTTTCAAAGATTTATTGGTCGACGAGGATGTCCGCAGACGGTGCATTGCGACAACGCGACGAACTTCGTCGGAGCGAGTCGCCACTTCCTGGCTCTTCGCGATCGGATCGAGGAGCAGGCGGACGCAATTCGCGAGTTCGCATCAAAAAGCGGATGCGAATTTGCGTTCACACCCCCTCGGGCTCCGCACATGGGCGGACTATGGGAGGCTCCTACGAGCGGTGGGCAGCGCACTCCTCAACGCCGAAAAGCTGGCAACAGTCCTCGTCGGGATCGAGGCCGCAATGAACTCGCGGCCCCTTGGAGCGCTCAGCCAGGACCCAAGCGACGGAGAGGCGCTGACACCCGGGCACCTGCTGACAGGCGGGCCGCTCATCGCAGCACCAGCACTCCGGACCCCGGACCAGGCGGGTCTCAGTTGCTTGCGGCGATGGCGGCTTGTCTCGTCAGCCAGGCAAACGTTCTGGCGGCGATGGTCCCGGGAATATGTCCTGGGCCTTCAGGTTCGGGGCAAGTGGCACGAGGAGAAGGCCAACGTCGAGGAGGGCCAACTCGTCGTCGTGGCAGAGGACAACCTGCTGCCTCAACATTGGCTCCTGGGAAGGATAGTCGCAACGCACGCAGGAGAGGACGGCAAGGTCAGGGTCGTCGACCTTAGGAGGAGCGATGGAGCGATCTTCCGGAGGGCGATTCACAAGCTGGCGCCGCTGCCGATTTGTTGAAGCCGTGGAGGCGTTCAACGGGGCCGGTGTTGGCTGATTTCATATTGTCGGTCATTGTTTATTGTTTGTTGTTGATTGTTGGCATATGAAGAAGGAAAAAACTTGAAGTCTAGTGTAAGTTAGTTTAGGGTGAAGGCGGGAGCATAATAAAGCTCTCTCTCGCTCTTTGCGAATTCGCCCCGCCTTCGCCAACCTCTGTTAAGCTAGGCCTAAGAACATATATGGTAAATAGAAATTATGTCGAAAATTGAATCTAACCCGAGCACACGTATTTTTCTCGCTTTCGTCGTTCGCCGATTAAAACAAAATTATTCTTGCCCCCAAAGTTCAGTTTTATTATTTTTAATAAACTAATTAAAAACTTCCTCAACCAATTTAAACCTGATGAACCAGATGTACTCTTTCCCTATGCCCAGTTCGAACATAAGTTTCAGTCGTATCTTAGACGAAAGCTCTCTTTGTCTGGGTCTTCATCGTGTTAAGCCAGTATATGCACCGGGTCCCGATGGAATACCAGGTATTGAGCCGAGGCTCTGTGCTAACCCCTTTTAAAATTGTGTACCTTATATTTAGAAACATCAGAATTTCCCCTTATTTGGAAGGAATAATTTATTATTCCTCTATACAAAAAAGGGAAGCAAATTGGAAGCTGACTATATCGGCAATTCCAAAACTGTTCAGACGAACATGAATATATAAGAGTTTAAATCAATCTATGTACAACTATTGAACTGCTGCAGCACTGTAATTTTGTCTGCCTATATAAACAAACGCTTGAGCGTGAGATATAAATATCTGGGAGTACACAAAGAACTCCGCGTGGGTTCATCCCTTAAAGATACTAGCGGTCGCGTACATTTCTCTAAAAGATAAGGAATAAGACTCTTTCCCACGTCTGGGGAACAGATGGCCACTGCGTTGGTCTAGTTAGAGATAAGATTAGAATATGTAAATCTCATGTGAGCTACCTAAGCTAGAACTTAGAGAAAATAAAATCAGTTTGAAATATCAACTCAGCGAATGAAGGTCTTTTTATTTGGATCCTTTCATTTTGGTCAATCGAGCCTTCGATCAACTCTGCAGTTTCCCCCTGATTGGTAAGGGACTCAGAGAGAGGCCAGCTCCTTAAAGCAAAGCAATTTACACTTGCAGCTAAAGGTAGCGCAAATAATTGACTCTTGTTTCCCCCTGCGTGGTAAGGGACAGAGTATAAAATCAAAAGCAAAAGGATACAAAAGAGTCCTTATTGTTTTAAAACAAAAATTTCCAACTTTAAATAATTGGTTGGTAAAAATAAAATTTTTGTGGTCGAGAAATCGACAAAATTATAAAAAAAATAAACGAAAGTTTTAAGTGGGCGTTTTTCTCGGGGCCAAAACACCGAGAAAGTGTTGTGAAAAGTTAAAAAAATAATAATAATTAAAATCCAACACAGAAAAAATATATATTTGTATATATATTATACATAACTCCATCAGTGACAATATCTCGAAAAAGATATTTAATAAAAATCAATCAAAAAAAAAAAACTACCTCCAGTGCGTCAAATAAACTACCTCCAGTGCGCCACCAAAACAAAGAACAAAATTAAAGAGAGCCGAAAGATAAAAAAAAAAAAAAACTAACAACTAAACTGCCAATAGAAGGAAGGACGTCCACTAAACTGCCAATAGAAGGAAGGACGTCCACCGAAACAACAACAGCAGCATCAACAACAACAGCAGCAGCAACAGCAGCATCAACAACAGCAGCAGCAGCAATAACAGCAGCAGCAACAACAACAACAGACCAAGACGACGTCAGCTAAGTCAACACAACATTTTTTTTCTTTATACATATAGATATATATATTATTTAGAATAAACACATTCACACAAATAGATATATATATATATATATATATATATACATATACATATACAAAAAGTTACATACAAATACACGTACATATAAGAACAATTTTCACTCAAGAAAGAAAAATCTTATTACAAAGAATTTCAAAATGTTGTCCGTTGAATCCATTGCCCTTATAAAAAGGCAGGTAGAAATTACTGAAGCCAGTAATCATTTATTAGGTCTGCCAAGCCTCAGTTTTGCGTTCATTAAGCAGTTTGATGAATTAAAATCAGAATGCGTACGAAATCACTCGGCACTGTTGCGAATTGGAGTAGTCGATCACGACTACTTCAAAAATAAGCACTTTGACGTGATGATGGACAGTTTTAAAACGATTAAGGAAAAAAATTGATGCAATGTTACAAAAGGCCGACAAAGCTGAGGCTAGTACAGAAAGTTCTTGTTTAGAAAAGGCACTCGAGCAATTAGAAAAATATTTAGAAGACACGCTTATCGCGATTCAGGAGGATAAGTTTCAAACCTTTGAGATTAGGGTAAAAAAGATCGATTTTTATTGGGAAAGGCTTGTAAATTTAAAACAAGTCACCCAGATTGATGTCACAGATAGGAGTTATAATTCGAGATTCGAAGAAATCGAATTCGACATATCAGCGTTAAAAACTGATATGAATATTAAACTTCAAAGAAATGTGCCAATAAAGGTAGATGTTGGAAATCAAAGGATTAATGATTTGCCAACTCTACCAAAAATACAGGTTCCCACATTCTATGGAGATTCCAAAGATTGGGACCTATTTTTTTGAGTTGTTTAATGAACTCATTCATTTAAGGGAGGATTTAAGTCCAACCTTAAAGTTCAATTACCTTAAGATCTCAGTAAAAGGGGAAGCCAGAAACGTGGTGTCTCACCTGTTACTGGGATCTGGGGAAAATTATGAAGCCGCTTGGGAGTTGTTAACCAAGCGGTATGAAAATAAAAGAAAAATATTTTCTGAACAATTAAATCGCCTCCTTGAGCTTGACAATGTGAATGTCAACTCAGCGAGGCAATTAAGAATGTGTATTGACTCTATTAATGAGTCAATCCACATGATAAAACTAAAGGCACAAATTTCAGACGAAGTAAATATAATCTTTGCACAGATAATATTGAAAAAATTTAATAAAGAGGCTCTGCAGTTATATGAGAGCCACACCAAAAAGCCCAAAGAGATCCAATTATTATCCGACGTCATAGAATTCTTAGAGCAAAGATTAAGTTCTATTAGCTCAGTTCAGGATGAGAATCCTACAAAAGAAAAAGTAATAAAGAAAGAATTCTCTGCAAACAGTTGTCCCATTTGCAAAGGTTGGGGACATACAGTGGTACAATGTCACACATTTAGAAATTCAAATCCATCAGAAAGAATGGAAAAAATTAAAAAGGCAAAATTGTGTTTTAAATGTTTAAAACACTCCTATAATAAAAAATGCCTAAGCGATATATCGTGTTCAATATGCAAAAAGAATCACCATAGTATGATTCATGTACCATTTCAAAAGGTAGAAAAAGTAAACGCACTTAGGACGTCGGATCAAGCCTTATTAGCTACGGCTAGGGTTCAAATTAAATCCTCTAAAGGAAATTATGAAAATTTAAGAGCTTTGATTGACAGTGGGTCACAAAGCACTATTATTTCCGAAGAATCTGCGCAGATTCTAAAATTAAAAAGAATTAGATCTCAAACAGAAATTAGTGGAGTATCTTCCACAGGAAAGTGCATCTCCAAGCACAAAACTATTATTTCAATTAAAAATTCTCCTAAAAACTTAGAAATTGAAGCATTAATACTTCCAAAACTAATGAAGGCCCTTCCAGTCAGCAAAATTGATGTTGACAAAGAAAAATGGAAGGGATATAAACTAGCTGACCCCGATTTTAATAAGCCAGGTCGAATTGATCTTATTATTGGAGCCGACTTATATACTCACATTCTGCGGAATGGAGTGAAAAAAATAGATGGGCTCCTTGGGCAGAAAACTAATTTCGGGTGGATTGTTTCTGGATGTAAAAAATCCAAAGGAAAGGAAACAATTGTAGCAACAACGATCGAAATAAAAGATTTAGATCGATATTGGGAAGTTGAAGAGGAAGACAAAAATGATATCGAGTCTGAAATATGTGAAAATAAATTCACTAAAACTATAAAGAAAGACTCAGATGGGCGATACATTGTGTCAATTCCATTCAAGGAGGATGTCACCTTAGGAGATTCGAAAAAACAAGCTATAGCACGTTATATGAATTTGGAGAAAAAGTTAAAAAGAAACGAAAAACTTAGGGTTGACTATACTAAATTCATGAAAGAATATATGGATTTAGGACATATGGTTGGAGTGCAGGATGAAGGAAAATATTTCTTACCGCACCAGGCTGTAATTCGCGATGCAAGCCTGACAACCAAATTAAGAGTAGTTTTTGATGCTTCAGCAAAAACTACAAATAACAAAAGTTTGAACGACATAATGTGGGTTGGACCACGAGTTCAAAGAGATATTTTTGACATTATTGTTAAATGGAGAAAATGGGAGTTTGTAGTCTCGGCGGACATTGAAAAAATGTACCGACAAATAAAAATAAACAATGATGATCAAAAATATCAATATATTTTATTGAGAAATTCTCCAGAAGAAAATATTAAAAGTTATAAATTAACCACCGTCACTTACGGAACAGCATCTGCACCATATTTGGCTACCAGAGTTCTGGTAGATATTGCAGATAAATGTGAAAATAAAACTTTAAGTAAAATAATTAGGAATGATTTCTATATGGATGACCTAATGACTGGAGCTGATTCGGTAGAAGAAGCCAATAATATAATAAAGTTGATTTCACAAGAATTACAGAAGGTTGGATTCAATTTGAGGAAATGGATTTCCAACGATTTGAAAATATTAGCAACTGTGGAAGACACAGGGGACAATGAAGTTCTAAACATTATGGAAAATGAAAGTGTCAAAACTTTAGGACTTAAATGGGAACCTCAAAATGATTTATTCAAATTTACACTAACTTGCACAGAATCGAAACATACGAACAAACGAGTAGTTTTATCAACTCTCTCAAAAATATATGATCCACTAGGATGGTTAGCACCTGTTACTATTTTAGGAAAACTTTTCATTCAAAAACTCTGGATAAATAAAACGGATTGGGATCAAGAATTATTACCTGAAGATAAAAATGAATGGGAAAAATATAAAGAACATTTACTGTTTTTAGAAAATATAAGAATCCCAAGATGGATTAATTCAAATAATTATTCTGTCATCCAAATTCATGGATTCGCTGACGCCTCCGAAAAAGCATACGCAGCAGTAGTCTATGCTAAAGTAGGGCACAAAGTTAATATAATAGCTAGCAAGAGTAGAGTAAATCCTATGGTAGGTAGGTAGGTGTCAGTGGTGAGGTTACTGCTTGTAACCTCCAATTAGAGCTATGCTCCGTTTTGATCCACACCCTCGTGTTGGTTGTAGTCTGCGCCTCCCATCAGTACCAGCCCGTGTCATTCAGGTAAGCTAGGATGGCACTCACTGGCTGCCTCCCCACTTCCCCTAGTGACCCGAGTTGGTGGGCTCCGAAGTGACGCGCTCTAAGCTGGTTGAAAGCCGGGCAGTGACACAGTAGATGCTCCGGTGTCTCCTGCTCGTTTGGTTCCTTGCAACTTCTGCAGTGTGGGTTATAGGGTAGGCCCATCTTACTGGCATGCGTGCCTATTGGCCAGTGGCCCGTGATGGCTGCCGTTACCCTTCTGATGTCCGTTTTACTCTTGGAGATCAGCTCTGCAGTCCGTCTCCTATTGTATTCAGGCCAGCACAGTTTCGATCTCCTGTGTTCTGCCTTCATCGACCATTCTTTGCTGGCTAGTGCTTTGAAGTGGTCGTGGATCTCGGCCTGAACAGTGTTCAGAGATACTCGAATATCTGTTGTTACTGCAATTTCTACTGACCCTTTTCTGGCCAGTTCGTCAGCTTTTTCGTTGCCGGGGATGTCAGCGTGCCCGGGTACCCAGGCTATCTGCACCCTGTTGTGTTCCGCGAGTCTGTTTAGTGCCTCCTTACATTTGGCGACTAGTGTGGATGAAGTCCTTGCTGTTGCGAGAGATTTGATGGCCGCTTGGCTATCTGAGTATATCCTTACCTTGGTATTCTGGAGGTCTCGGCCCAATGAAAGTTCAGCTGCTTTCAAAATCCCAAGGACCTCCGCCTGGAACACTGTTGCTGACCCTGGGAGATGGAAGGACTCTTCTATCCCCCAGGTTTCAGCAAAGATTCCGGCCCCTACCCCGCCGCTCATTTTTGAGCCATCGGTGTAGAGTGATACCTCATCTGGCTCGGCTACACTCCCTCTTCTCCACTCGTCTCTTGTTGGGTATTTTGTAGTATATGCATTTCCGAACCGCATCTCGGTTGTCATGTAGTCGGTATTTACTGTTAACCGATCGTTTATTTCGTTCAGGATCTTACAGTGCCCGGTGTGGTAGTTCTTCCAGCTCTGGCTTGCCTTCAGTCGTACCGCGCTTTGGGCTGCTGTGTTCCTTATGAAATGTTCTATCGGTAATATGTTTAGAATGGCATTCAGCGCTGCTGCGGGGCACGATCTAAGTGCTCCCGTTGCACCTGCGCATGCCGACCTTTGTATCCTTGTAAGTTTCTGGATGTTGTATGACCTAGTTAGTGCTGGCCACCATACTAGTGCTCCGTATGTGAGTATGGGTCTTACAACCGCTGTGTAGAGCCATATTATTGTCTTGGGGTTGATGCCCCAATTTTTCCCGAACATCTTCCTGCAGGAGTAGAATGCTATGCTCGCTTTCTTTACTCTTTCGTTGATGTTTTGTTTCCATGATAGCTTTGTATCCAGTATCACTCCTAGATACTTGGCTTGTTGTGACAGCTCTAGCTCTGTACCGTCTATCTTCGGCTTACTGAATCTGGGAATCTTTGTTCTCTTCGTAAAGAGCATAAGTTCCGTTTTGCTTGGGTTTATGCCCAACCCACAGGCTTTTGCCCATTGGTTGAGTTTTTCAGCGCCCTTGTCATTTGTTCGCTGATGACGTCTGGGAATGGTCCTGAAGCGAGTAAAACTACGTCGTCTGCGTATGCTACCACTTTAACTCCTTCGCTATTGAGTTCTCTCAATATGTCGTCCATGTTAATCAGCCACAGCAGTGGAGACAGAACTCCTCCCTGAGGTGTGCCCCTCTTCACGTATCTCGTGTGATGAGTGCCACTCAGTTCGGCTGTTATCCTTCTGCTCGTTAGCATTGCGCCGATCCATTTTCTGATGCCTACTTCAACTCCAATCCTGTTGAGGGAGCTCAGGATGGAATCTGCGTTTACGTTATTGAAGGCGCCTTCTATGTCTAAGAAGGTGGCCAATGTGTAGTTTTTGTAGACCAGTGCCTTTTCTATGTATCCCACTACTTCGTGTAGTGCTGTTTCAGTGGACTTGCCTTTCCTGTATGCATGCTGTGCTTCGGAAAGGTTTTTCTCCGTTCTTTCTCTGATATGGATATCTAGTATCCGTTCCATTGTTTTCATGAGGAATGAGGTCAGGCTGATCGGCCTGTAATCCTTGGCTTGGATGTGTCCTCTTCTTCCTGGTTTTGGTATAAAGACTACTCTTGCTTCCTTCCACGGAAGTGGTATGTGTGCTGTTTTGATGCATGCTTGGAAGATTGCTTGCAGCCATCTGCCAATGCATGCTTTTGTTGTCTGCAACATTGCTGGTATGATTCCGTCCGGTCCCGGACTTTTGTACTTATCGAAAGAGTCCACCGCCCATTGGATTCTTTCCATGGTGACGATCTCGTCGACTCTTTGCTGATGTTCCGCCAATTGGCTTTCCTCTGATCGAGTTTCTTCTTTCTGGTTACCTGGGAAATGTGTGTCCAGCAGGATCTCCAGTGTCTCTTCTGCTGACGTACTTCCTGTGCCGTCAGATCTGTTTATAAGAGTGGGGCTTGTATGCCCCTTGGCTAGTATTTTGCTCAACCTAGCCGTGTCTTTGATTCCTTCTAGCGATTCGCAGTACATGCTCCAAGAGTCTTTCTTGGCTGCGCATATCGCTTTTTTGTATTCTTTGTGTATTTCCTTATACGGCTGCCAGTCTTTGGTTCCGTAACTTGTATTAAAGGCTTTCCTAGCCTTTTTTCTAAGCTCGCTCAGCTCTCTGTTCCACCATTGCGGATATGTCTTCTTGGAGTACGTTACTCTGCACGACTCTTCGTACGCGTTGTTGAGAATATTCGTGAAGTCCTCGACTTCCTTGTCTATTCCTTCCGGGGTGGGTCTTACTTTGACCTTCCTGTTCTTCACCTTTGACTGTACAATCTTTTCATATTTGTTCCAGTCTGTGTTGCGGGGATTGCGCTTCGGTGCCGTCTCGCAGGTCGGCATCGAAATCTCAAAGAATATGTATCTATGGTCTGAAAAAGAGTTTTTTGTCGAAACCCTCCATTTTTCTACCCTGTGGTTACTGTGCTCTATATGGAGCGTTATATCTAGGACCTCCTCCCATCCTTGGAATTCTTCCGTACTCGGAAAAATAAAGGTGGGCGTTTCCCCTCTGTTACATATAGTGACGTCACGGCAAATAATGTGTTCGAAAAGAGACTCACCCCTCTCGTTTGTTTCCTTGCTTCCCCACAGTGTGTGCCTGGCGTTGGCGTCGCACCCGAGGATAAGCGTCGTCTTAGTCTCCTCGGCGAATTGCATCTCCCTGATGAACGCTTCAGGTGGTGCAGGTTCGTCGTGGGCCATGTACCCGGAGGCTATTAGTAAGGCTGTCCCATCCGCTGCTACCAGCCTGGCCACTGCTAGGTCTGAGTTGCTAAGATTGGGATGTAAAAGAGCGTTAAGGTTATTTTTAATGATTATACCCGCCCTCGGCCTACCTGTCGAGTTTGTGTATAATGTCGTGTATCCTTTAATGGCCATGCCAGAGATTTGTCCGTCCCTGGTCCATGGCTCTTGTAGTAAGCCGATGTCGATGTCCTCTTCTCGGAGGAGGACTGCCAGATTCGCTGAAGCGTGCGAGCTGCGCTTCAGGTTGACCTGTACGACTTTCGGCATTTATTGCGGCGTGGTATTGGGGGTGTCGTCGTCGATGACCAAGTCGTCCATCAGCTGCTTGGTATCGTCGACTTCGTCCTCGAGGTTGTCGTCCGGCTCGGTTAGGAAGACCTTTATCTTTGCCTTCCTGACCCTGTACCGTACTTTGTAGTCGGTCTTCTCCAGCTGTGGAAGGCATTGCTTGTTGATGAGGAACAAGTACGGCTGACTTGTCCTCATCTCTCGCTCCGCCTTCAAGATGGCCCAGTCTGCCATGTCGACATCCTGATTTAGGGCTCTCAGAGTCTTGAGCACCCTGTCATGGCTCGAGAGTCCCTTAGGCAACCAAATGCGAGCTCTGGGCCTTCTCGGGATATCCGTGGCGGGGACGAGCTTTAGGCTAAGCCCCTTCCAGGCGCCGCTAATCTTAGCGACGCACTCCGCCAGGAAGTCCTTCGAGGACTCATCGTCGCACCTGATCACCCGGTGCCCTCGAACCATGTCTGAGGAGTCGAAGGATGGTGTCGGACCAGCTGGCTCAGCTAGTATCTTGTCTGATACCATCTCAGACAATCTGGTCTCGACCTCATCCCACTTCTCCGACAGCAGGCGCCCATCGTCATTGAGCTCGTCCACCAGTGCCATGGCTAGGCTGTCTCTAGCCACCTCGCTGAATTTCTTCGCCGGCTTGACGAAGGATGTAGCTCTGGCGACCCCTTTGGCGTCCTTTGCCCTTTTCGGCGCGCTCTCACTCACTTCTTGTGAGCGGTTGCGCTTCGATTGGGGCTGTTGGAACGCTTCCGGGTGCTCCTTCTCGTATGCCTCGAAGTCCGCGACCACGGCCTGGAATCGGGCTTTGTCTTTTAAATCGCGCTGGTCCGCTTTGCCCTCTGCCTCGTTCTTGGCTATCTTTGCCAGAATGAAGCGGGCCTTGCTTGCCTGCGCTTTCTTTTGTTGATGGGAAAACGACTTTGGCTGGTCGTTACCCTTCACCTTGGCGTGGCTCGCCTCGGTGATTGTCGTTTTCTGTTGTTGTTGCGTTTGGGGAGTGCTCGACTTAGCATTCCCCACCGAACTCGACGGAGTCAGTGTCTCATCATCCGAGCGCAACAACTCATCTTCGTCGATGTCGTCAATATTTTGGGGTTTTACCTCCCCCACGAGGTCCGAAGCGGATTTTTTTGTTGTAGCCATGTTCATAAACGCCCGCGTTGCTCGACGAGGCGAGCGCGGCGGGCCCGAGGGGTTTGGGGCTTTGAAGGTGGTCCACCGTGGCTTCGCCCCTAAGCCACGGCAAGGCTAGTTCCGACCCAGGGTTGCCCGGCCCTGGGAAGGCTCCGTTCGAACACAGCTGGATTGACCCCTCAGCTGCGAACCGAAAGTCAGAGAGCACGGGTCGCGTTACACGCCTGACTTGAGGGGAGGCCGTTTAAAGACTTGCCCAGGTCTCGGTAGGGAAGTGGAGTCATAGGAATGTGGATAGAGGATTCACGGGATACTGCCGCTCGTATTAGCCGTACCTTGGTACGTTTCCAGGAGGTACCACGCGGAGGACCCTCTCCGAGAAGAGGGTGGTGTCTATCAAATTGATATTCACCTACGAGTCGACTTGATGCACCAGGAAGCCAAGGAATATACATCAGCAAAAACTCTGCTGATCTTGCCTTGGTCTGATGCACCCTTACCACCCGTAAATCCTATAAAAAATAGAAAGACAATTCCCAAACTTGAGCTGTGTGCAGCTCATTTGCTAAGTGGGTTAATCCAAAGATTAAAAGAATCTATTGACAATATAGGTGAAATCTATGCTTGGAGTGATTCTACTATTACTTTAGCATGGATTAACAGTGGTCAAAGTAAGATTAAATTTATTAGAAGAAGAACGGATGACATTCGGAAATTAACAAATACTGAATGGAATCATGTGAAGTCAGAGGATAATCCAGCAGACTTAGCATCAAGGGGAATTGATTCTAACAAATTAACCAACTGTGATCTTTGGTGGAAAGGTCCGAAATGGCTAGCTAACCCAAAGGAACTTTGGCCTCGGCAGCAATCTGTCGAAGAAACTGTGCTGGTAAACACAATAATTAATGACGAAATAGATGATCCAATTTATAAATTAATAGAAATGTATTCCAGTATTGAAAAGCTTATACATAAATAGATTCGTGCAGATAAAAACGAAAAATGAAGCCTATCCATCTAATCTTTCAGTAAAAGAGCTAAAAATAGCTGAAAGAGTTGTTATTAGGAAACAACAAGAATATCAATTCAGGCAAGAGATAAAGTGTCTGAAAAGCAATAAAGAAATTAAGACAAATAATAAAATATTGTCATTGAATCCATTTTTGGACAAGGATGGGACTCTGAGAGTAGGAGGAAGACTGCAAAACTCAAATGCAGAGTTTGAAGTCAAGCATCCGATTATTTTAGAAAAAAGTTACCTAACAAAATTATTAATACAAAAGGCTCATAGTGAAACATTGCATGGTGGGATAAACCTAATGCGAAATTACATCCAAAGAAAATATTGGATTTTTGGTTTAAAAAATTCACTGAAAAAATATTTAAGAGAATGTGTGAAATGCGCAAGGTACAGGCAAAACACAGCTCATCAAATAATGGGTAATTTGCCAAGATATAGGGTTACTATGTCATTTCCATTTTTAAATACGGGATTAGATTACGCAGGTCCTTATTATGTTAGGTGTTCAAAAAATCGCGGACAAAAAACATTTAAAGGATACGTTGCCGTATTTGTTTGTATGGCCACCAAAGCCATACATTTAGAAATGGTAAGCGATCTAACTTCTGACGCATTTATAGCTGCTCTCAGAAGGTTCATTGCAAGACGAGGGAAATGTGCCAATATCTATTCAGATAACGGCACAAATTTTGTAGGAGCTGCCAGAAAATTAGAACAAGAATTATTTAATGCAATTCAAGAAAATATAGCAATTGCTGCGCAGCTGGAAAAGGATAGAATTGACTGGCATTTTATCCCCCGGCAGGACCTCACTTCGGAGGTATTTGGGAAGCTGGGGTTAAGTCAATGAAATACCATTTAAAGCGTATAATTGGCGACACAGTTTTGACATACGAGGAAATGTCAACTCTTTTATGCCAAATAGAAGCATGTTTAAACTCAAGACCATTATATACTGTAGATAATGAAATGAGCCAACAAGAGGTTTTAACACCCGGTCATTTTTTGATTGGAAGACCACTTTTAGAAATAGTAGAACCAATGGAAGATGAAAAAATCGGACATTTGGATAGGTGGAGACTTATTCAAAAAATGAGAAAAGATTTTTGGGTAAAATGGAAAAATGAGTATCTACATACACTACAGCAAAGAAATAAGTGGAGGAGAGAACGTCCTAATGTAGAAGAAGGGCAAATTGTTTTATTAAAGGACGAAAATAGTCATCCAGCAAGATGGCCTCTAGGAAAGGTAGAGAAAATACATAAAGGCAATGATGATAAGGTCCGAGTGGTGAAAATAAAAATGCAAGAAGGATCTATCACAAGGCCTATTACTAAAATTTGTCCCTTGGAAGGAATAAAGGCGGTGGATAAAAATGAAACCGACTCCTTGCCAAAAAGAAAAACTAGAGCGACATCAGGAGTGTCCAAAGTCGGGTTTGTCATAGCAATGTTGTTATTTATATTGAGTTGTCAATTGTCTAACGCATTGCCTAATACTAAGATGCCAAAATATTCAATAGAGAAAATAAACAAGAATTCGGCAATATACTTAGATCCAATGGGCGACGTTGAGATTGTGGCCTCCTCTTGGAATCTAGTAATTTATTATAATATGGACGCTTATTTCAAAATGTTAAAAAAAGGAAAACAATTGATTCCAAAAATGAAATTAGTTTGCGAAAAACTTTATACTTTTGAAGATCAGTGTCTGTTGATTTTAGGTAACACAGAAAGACAGATCGCAGACTTGGAAGAAAATAACAAGCTCTTTATGTCCCAAGGTAAAACTAGAAATAGAAGAGCACCTTTTGGTTTTATGGGATCTCTTTATCATATATTGTTCGGAATAATGGACGAGGATGATAGAATACAAATGGAGGAAAATATGAGGAATTTAGTGAGCAATCAGCAGAGCCTTAACGAATTGAGCAAAAAGCAAACGTCGATTGTCGATTCTACAGCTAATATTTTGAAAAGCACGACAGATGACATTAATACCAACTTTAGAGGCATGAACAAAAGAATTTAAAATATGACTGCTCTTCTGAAAGAATCATATTATGTGTACAAGGAATCAACCAATTTCTTCATGATTGCCAAGCAGTTAAGCAATATTATAGACGATTGCGAAAAAATACAGTCAGGAATTATAAGTCTATTAATTGACATCAATCATGGGAGGCTTAATACGAACATGTTACATCCTAGCCAATTAAAAATTGAGATTTCCAAAATTAAAGATTTATTGTCAGAAAATTTAGTATTGCCAGGAAAAAGGACAGGCACCGAACTAAAAGAAGTTTACACATTACTAACAGCTAGAGGCCTTTTCGTGGATAGGAAATTAATTATTAATGCAAAAATACCTTTGTTTGGCAGGCATGCTTCAGTACTTTACAGAATAGTTCCAGTACCGATTAAAATTGACGAGCGCTTGATTATGGTTCATCTTGAGTCCCAATATTTGGTTTATAATTTTGAAATAGATGCTTATCATCTAATGGCAGAATCCACGCTTAATAAATGCCAAAGGTGGCAAACAAATAAGAGAGTTTGTGAAGGAAGTTGGCCTTGGAGAAGTGCCAACGATAATAGTTGTGAGATAACGCCTCTTAAACCGACTAGAATTTCAAGTTGTAGGTACAAATCAATTATTGAGGATAAGTCGTACTGGTTTGAGTTAGATAGACGAAGCAGTTGGTTGTTTAAAGTACAGAATAATACAAAAGCCCGCGTTCAATGCGGAAGTTCCAAGTTGGAGATAGTCGAGTTGCCTGAACAAGGAATTTTAACAATTAGGTCTGATTGTACTGCACGAACAGATAATGATATATTAGTGGCTCACCACACAATTCAGTTAGAAGATCAAGGGACACTATCAATGTCATATATAGGTGAGATAATGAGATACCAAAAATTGTTTGGAATCAGTTAGGTACACCTATGATAAACCACACAGTAGAAATTAATACCTTGTTAAATGAAATAAAAGATTTAAAAACACATAAGCTAAAATTACATGAATTGGATTTTCATCACATTACTGGCCATACATCTTTGATATTGGCAATTATAATTATAATTGTATTAGTTATATATTTTGCTAGAAAAATAAAGATACAAAGGCAATTACAAGCCCTAGCAATACCTAGCAGTATAGTAACTGTTTAAGATAAGTACAAAATTTAATACAAATTGTTTAATTTAAGAAAAATTAACGAATATTATAAAAAAAAAGCAAATTGTAAAACAAACAAAATAAATATATTAAAAGCCATGGCCATATTAGTTACAAAATAAGTAATATCGAATGAAACAAAAATAAATAAATACAGTCCACTATGTTTATAATGTAACTAATTTAAATGTGCTTCTACTTTGCTGGCCCTTGGCAGAATGTTCAGACGAACATGAATATATAAGAGTTTAAATCAATCTATGTACAACTATTGAACTGCTGCAGCACTGTAATTTTGTCTGCCTATATAAACAAACGCTTGAGCGTGAGATATAAATATCTGGGAGTACACAAAGAACTCCGCGTGGGTTCATCCCTTAAAGATACTAGCGGTCGCGTACATTTCTCTAAAAGATAAGGAATAAGACTCTTTCCCACGTCTGGGGAACAGATGGCCACTGCGTTGGTCTAGTTAGAGATAAGATTAGAATATGTAAATCTCATGTGAGCTACCTAAGCTAGAACTTAGAAAAAATAAAATCAGTTTGAAATATCAACTCAGCGAATGAAGGTCTTTTTATTTGGATCCTTTCAAAAACTCTTCCCGAATGTAATCACTCCTGACATAGAGCATTTATGCAGACCCGTAATTTCTCAGCATGGATTCATGTGGCGAAGATCAAATTCTACAAATCTTTTGGAACTTATCTCATTTTGTATTACGTGTTTCCAACGAAACCTTCAAACCGATGTGATTTACACTGACTTTAGTAAAGCTTTTCACTCGGTTAATCACTTTCTTCTCGTAAGGAAGCTCGATTTAATAGGGTTTCCTGTTGATCTTCTTAATTGGCTTCAGAGTTATTTGAGTGATAGGACTCAAAAGGTTCTGTTTAAGAATGCTCTATCCAACTCCCTCAGTGTCATATCTAGCGTCCCACAAGGTAGCCTTCTTGGCCCACTGCTATTTAAATTGTTTATTGTTTTACCTTCCGCTAGTTCAAACAAACTCAAGGGTACTTATGTACGCTGACGATGTTTAACTGTGCCTGCAGTATAAGGACTGCTCATGCCAATCGGATCCTACAACTTTCAAGCTTACCGTCTTACTCTAGTAGACTTCTATTAATTAACCTATCATCCGTATTTAGTCTAAGAACGATGCTTGGTGTCCTCTTTCTACACAAGCTAGTTCACGGTGCCGTGCAGAGCCCCTACTTGCTAGGACAGCTCAACTTCCACATTCCTCGACTAACATCTAGAACCTTTATCCTTGAGGTACGAGAACCTCTTAGAGTCGTATGTGCCTATTATAACCGCTTCTTTGACTGTATAGAGGGCACAAGGAGCGTCCCTCACCTTAACACTGTATTTCTGGTAGAAGTAGCTCATAATGTTGCATGGACCTAAAACCTAACACTCCTCGTACTTTCCTATATTTTCCTTCTCAATTTAATCATCATTTAATATCTTAAAAAAAAATAAAAATGCTTTGAAAATTCTTGGGGGCAGGTCGGGGCAGCCGATCTTTTTTGAATTTCATAAAGAACATATTCAAGAACAACACTTCATACGCCAAGTCCGTGTAAGATCATTTTTTTTTATTTTCCATCAAAGTTGAAAAATAGGTGAAAAATTAGTACTTCGGTAAAATAGGTATGCCAGCACGTGCAAAAAATATTATAATTTTATTCTACCTTGGTTTAACTGAGATTTGATGACCTTAACAGTGTTAAGGTGAGGGACGCTCCTTGTGCCCTCTATACAGTCAAAGAAGCGGTTATAATAGGCACATACGACTCTAAGAGGTTCTCGTACCTAAAGGTTCTAGATGTTAGTCGAGGAATGTGGAAGTTGAGCTGTCCTAGCAAGTAGGGGCTCTGCACGGCACCGTGAACTAGCTTGTGTAGAAAGAGGACACCAAGCATCGTTCTTAGACTAAATACGGATGATAGGTTAATTAATAGAAGTCTACTAGAGTAAGACGGTAAGCTTGAAAGTTGTAGGATCCGATTGGCATGAGCAGTCCTTATACTGCAGGCACAGTTAAACATCGTCAGCGTACATAAGTACCCTTGAGTTTGTTTGAACTAGCGGAAGGTAAAACAATAAACAATTTAAATAGCAGTGGGCCAAGAAGGCTACCTTGTGGGACGCTAGATATGACACTGAGGGAGTTGGATAGAGCATTCTTAAACAGAACCTTTTGAGTCCTATCACTCAAATAACTCTGAAGCCAATTAAGAAGATCAACAGGAAACCCTATTAAATCGAGCTTCCTTACGAGAAGAAAGTGATTAACCGAGTGAAAAGCTTTACTAAAGTCAGTGTAAATCACATCGGTTTGAAGGTTTCGTTGGAAACACGTAATACAAAATGAGATAAGTTCCAAAAGATTTGTAGAATTTGATCTTCGCCACATGAATCCATGCTGAGAAATTACGGGTCTGCATAAATGCTCTATGTCAGGAGTGATTACATTCGGGAAGAGTTTTTGAAAGGATCCAAATAAAAAGACCTTCATTCGCTGAGTTGATATTTCAAACTGATTTTATTTTCTCTAAGTTCTAGCTTAGGTAGCTCACATGAGATTTACATATTCTAATCTTATCTCTAACTAGACCAACGCAGTGGCCATCTGTTCCCCAGACGTGGGAAAGAGTCTTATTCCTTATCTTTTAGAGAAATGTACGCGACCGCTAGTATCTTTAAGGGATGAACCCACGCGGAGTTCTTTGTGTACTCCCAGATATTTATATCTCACGCTCAAGCGTTTGTTTATATAGGCAGACAAAATTACAGTGCTGCAGCAGTTCAATAGTTGTACATAGATTGATTTAAACTCTTATATATTCATGTTCGTCTGAACATTCTGCCAAGGGCCAGCAAAGTAGAAGCACATTTAAATTAGTTACATTATAAACATAGTGGACTGTATTTATTTATTTTTGTTTCATTCGATATTACTTATTTTGTAACTAATATGGCCATGGCTTTTTAATATATTTATTTTGTTTGTTTTACAATTTGCTTTTTTTTTATAATATTCGTTAATTTTTCTTAAATTAAACAATTTGTATTAAATTTTGTACTTATCTTAAACAGTTACTATACTGCTAGGTATTGCTAGGGCTTGTAATTGCCTTTGTATCTTTATTTTTCTAGCAAAATATATAACTAATACAATTATAATTATAATTGCCAATATCAAAGATGTATGGCCAGTAATGTGATGAAAATCCAATTCATGTAATTTTAGCTTATGTGTTTTTAAATCTTTTATTTCATTTAACAAGTTATTAATTTCTACTGTGTGGTTTATCATAGGTGTACCTAACTGATTCCAAACAATTTTTGGTATCTCATTATCTCACCTATATATGACATTGATAGTGTCCCTTGATCTTCTAACTGAATTGTGTGGTGAGCCACTAATATATCATTATCTGTTCGTGCAGTACAATCAGACCTAATTGTTAAAATTCCTTGTTCAGGCAACTCGACTATCTCCAACTTGGAACTTCCGCATTGAACGCGGGCTTTTGTATTATTCTGTACTTTAAACAACCAACTGCTTCGTCTATCTAACTCAAACCAGTACGACTTATCCTCAATAATTGATTTGTACCTACAACTTGAAATTCTAGTCGGTTTAAGAGGCGTTATCTCACAACTATTATCGTTGGCACTTCTCCAAGGCCAACTTCCTTCACAAACTCTCTTATTTGTTTGCCACCTTTGGCATTTATTAAGCGTGGATTCTGCCATTAGATGATAAGCATCTATTTCAAAATTATAAACCAAATATTGGGACTCAAGATGAACCATAATCAAGCGCTCGTCAATTTTAATCGGTACTGGAACTATTCTGTAAAGTACTGAAGCATGCCTGCCAAACAAAGGTATTTTTGCACTAATAATTAATTTCCTATCCACGAAAAGGCCTCTAGCTGTTAGTAATGTGTAAACTTCTTTTAGTTCGGTGCCTGTCCTTTTTCCTGGCAATACTAAATTTTCTGACAATAAATCTTTAATTTTGGAAATCTCAATTTTTAATTGGCTAGGATGTAACATGTTCGTATTAAGCCTCCCATGATTGATGTCAATTAATAGACTTATAATTCCTGACTGTATTTTTTCGCAATCGTCTATAATATTGCTTAACTGCTTGGCAATCATGAAGAAATTGGTTGATTCCTTGTACACATAATATGATTCTTTCAGAAGAGCAGTCATATTTTAAATTCTTTTGTTCATGCCTCTAAAGTTGGTATTAATGTCATCTGTCGTGCTTTTCAAAATATTAGCTGTAGAATCGACAATCGACGTTTGCTTTTTGCTCAATTCGTTAAGGCTCTGCTGATTGCTCACTAAATTCCTCATATTTTCCTCCATTTGTATTCTATCATCCTCGTCCATTATTCCGAACAATATATGATAAAGAGATCCCATAAAACCAAAAGGTGCTCTTCTATTTCTAGTTTTACCTTGGGACATAAAGAGCTTGTTATTTTCTTCCAAGTCTGCGATCTGTCTTTCTGTGTTACCTTAAAATCAACAGACACTGATCTTCAAAAGTATAAAGTTTTTCGCAAAAGAATTTCATTTTGGAATCAATTGCCTTTTAACATTTTCAAATAAGCGTCCATATTATAAAAATTACAGATTCCAAGAGGAGGCCACAATCCAACGTCGCCCATTGGATCAAGTCCTTCTTGTTTATTTTCTCTATGAATATTTTGGCATCTTAGCATGCAACAGACAATGACAACTCAATATAAAAACAACATTGC
This sequence comes from Drosophila aff. chauvacae BK-2020, assembly GCA_018903765.1. Taxonomy (NCBI): domain Eukaryota; kingdom Metazoa; phylum Arthropoda; class Insecta; order Diptera; family Drosophilidae; genus Drosophila; species Drosophila aff. chauvacae BK-2020. The sequence continues at coordinate 454,061 of JAEIGO010000863.1, read as the reverse complement.
TATGACAAACCAATTGGAGTCGGTTTCATTTTTTTATTTATTCCACCGCCTTTATTCCTTCCAAGGGACAAATTTTAGTAATAGGCCTTGTGATAGATCCTTCTTGCATTTTTATTTTCACCACTCGGACCTTATCATCATTGCCTTTATGTATTTTCTCTACCTTTCCTAGAGGCCATCTTGCTGGATGACTATTTTCGTCCTTTAATAAAACAATTTGCCCTTCTTCTACATTAGGACGTTCTCTCCTCCACTTATTTCTTTGCTGTAGTGTATGTAGATACTCATTTTTCCATTTTACCCAAAAATCTTGTCTCATTTTTTGAATAAGTCTCCACCTATCCAAATGTCCGATTTTTTCATCTTCCATTGGTTCTACTATTTCTAAAAGTGGTCTTCCAATCAAAAAATGACCGGGTGTTAAAACCTCTTGTTGGCTCATTTCATTATCTACAGTATATAATGGTCTTGAGTTTAAACATGCTTCTATTTGGCATAAAAGAGTTGACATTTCCTCGTATGTCAAAACTGTGTCGCCAATTATACGCTTTAAATGGTATTTCATTGACTTAACCCCAGCTTCCCAAATACCTCCGAAGTGAGGTCCTGCCGGGGGGATAAAATGCCAGTCAATTCTATCCTTTCCAGCTGCGCAGCAATTGCTATATTTTCTTGAATTGCATTAAATAATTCTTGTTCTAATTTTCTGGCAGCTCCTACAAAATTTGTGCCGTTATCTGAATAGATATTGGCACATTTCCCTCGTCTTGCAATGAACCTTCTGAGAGCAGCTATAAATGCGTCAGAAGTTAGATCGCTTACCATTTCTAAATGTATGGCTTTGGTGGCCATACAAACAAATACGGCAACGTATCCTTTAAATGTTTTTGTCCGCGATTACCTGCGTAATCTAATCCCGTATTTAAAAATGGAAATGACATAGTAACCCTATATCTTGGCAAATTACCCATTATTTGATGAGCTGTGTTTTGCCTGTACCTTGCGCATTTCACACATTCTCTTAAATATTTTTTCAGTGAATTTTTAAAATTCAATAATCAAATCCAAAATCCAGGTCGGGGCAGCCGATCTTTTTGAATTTCATAAAGAACATATTCAAGAACAACACTTCATACGCCAAGTCCGTGTAAGATCATTTTTTTTATTTTCCATTAAAGTTGAAAAATAGGTGAAAAATTAGTACTTCGGTAAAATAGGTATGCCAGCACGTGCAAAAAATATTATAATTTTATTCTACCTTGGTTTAACTGAGATTTGATGACCCTTTCGATAGAGACCATTACCATGCCAGTCGATTACATATTTTACATAAAAATCGACCTTAAAGTCGGGATTTTTCTTAAAAACTACCTCCTTTTTGTGGAACCCAAAAAAGTTTCAACTTTGAACACGTGCAACTTCTTAAATACTGGACCGATTTAAATACTTTTTTTGGATTCAACACCTTTGAACTATTACCTGTCGAATGCAATAATTTCACGATCCGTTGTCATCAAAATTTTAATTTTTTTATAGTATCTGTATCTTTCCGGCAAGTGTGCGACGCCTCGATCGGATCGATGGCCGCAAGTGTGCCGAATGTGGCCGAGGAAAACGCCCCGTCACCCGGCTGGCATGTCCTCCCCGGCCATGGAGGCGGGAATCCTGTCCAGTACTGGTTAATCGACCCTGTTACCCAGGTGCCGACTATCCCAATCCCAGAGGTAAATCCTCCGACCAGAACGGTTGGCTCTGTCGAGTGTTGGCCCTCTCGTGTATGGCGCCGCCGTGTGTTGGCTCTGCCGGTATGTGTTGGCTCAGCCGGGTTGTAAGCATCGTCGACTGCTGCCGAAGATCGAAGGTTTCGGCGTGTGTGTGTGTGAGGGAACGGTGTGTATATGGATGTGCTTTGCCCCAATCCTAACTATATACATGCGCTCTTCCCGAGAATGTATCGAGTCCCTAAATAATAGGGCTTATGTACTATAAATATGTGGAATCCGGTAACGTGGTGAAGTGGCCAGAGTTACTCGAAGTGGCCTCACATATTAGTCTCTGCCCCCTCTCTATAAAATATACTATATAATCGGGTAATCGATTGCAGCCTGAAATGTAAGAACTCCTCGCTAGGAGGTAGCCGCCAGAATCTCAACTCGATCATGCAAATGAAAGACAAATTGGTCAATGAGTGACAAAGACAGCGATAAAAGAGAAAAAGAATTTCATCACAGAAAACTCGGAAAACACGACCAAGGAAAAGAAATGCATCGGATTCGGCTGGTAAAGAGCAAGAATTAAAGAGCAGGCTGGGTAAAGTCAGAAGTAAAGAAAGAGCGGAGCAGGCTAGAGAAAGCAGAAAGAAGACAAGGTCAAGCAAGATATTGAAGATTAACGAAGCGTGCGGGCAGGAACGTGTTGGCCAGGATTAGAACACGAAGATTTGGAGGCAGACGTAGACGGCCAGGTGATTCCGATTGAGTATAACCTCGGAGAAGCAGCGGTATAGGCTGGATAAATAGAAAAACAGCGAGTTTTATTGGAGAAGAAAAGCAGACGAAATCAACATATCGTGTGACCAAGGCTGGAACACGAGGAGCAGTAGCAGATCGAGCTAGAAGGGATCAAGAGGTGGACAAGCAGCGGACCAGACGAGAAAAGTTCAGAGCGGGAGCAGCAGAGCATCGTGGGTGCGTGCGAGCACGTAGTTTCGCAAGCAGAAACGGCGGATTCCAATTGGAGGCATGGCAGGTAACTGTGTGCAGAAGAAGAAGAAGAGAACGAGCATAAACCCTAAAGAGACCATTGAACATAAGAGGTGTTTTAGGTGTGATCGGCCAGGACACCGACAGCACATTGCAGAGCGGAGGCTCAAGTCAAAAGAGTGGAAATAACAAACGTGGTCAAAGCAGGGAAGGTAATTTCGCAGCGAGTTCGTGAACCAGTTGATTGTAGATTGGAGGTAAAATCTGTATTTGGCTCAAATTTAACGGACTTGTAGATATTAGATATTATAATTTTATTCTACCTTGGTTTAACTGAGATTTGATGACCTTAACAGTGTTAAGGTGAGGGACGCTCCTTGTGCCCTCTATACAGTCAAAGAAGCGGTTATAATAGGCACATACGACTCTAAGAGGTTCTCGTACCTAAAGGTTCTAGATGTTAGTCGAGGAATGTGGAAGTTGAGCTGTCCTAGCAAGTAGGGGCTCTGCACGGCACCGTGAACTAGCTTGTGTAGAAAGAGGACACCAAGCATCGTTCTTAGACTAAATACGGATGATAGGTTAATTAATAGAAGTCTACTAGAGTAAGACGGTAAGCTTGAAAGTTGTAGGATCCGATTGGCATGAGCAGTCCTTATACTGCAGGCACAGTTAAACATCGTCAGCGTACATAAGTACCCTTGAGTTTGTTTGAACTAGCGGAAGGTAAAACAATAAACAATTTAAATAGCAGTGGGCCAAGAAGGCTACCTTGTGGGACGCTAGATATGACACTGAGGGAGTTGGATAGAGCATTCTTAAACAGAACCTTTTGAGTCCTATCACTCAAATAACTCTGAAGCCAATTAAGAAGATCAACAGGAAACCCTATTAAATCGAGCTTCCTTACGAGAAGAAAGTGATTAACCGAGTGAAAAGCTTTACTAAATCAGTGTAAATCACATCGGTTTGAAGGTTTCGTTGGAAACACGTAATACAAAATGAGATAAGTTCCAAAAGATTTGTAGAATTTGATCTTCGCCACATGAATCCATGCTGAGAAATTACGGGTCTGCATAAATGCTCTATGTCAGGAGTGATTACATTCGGGAAGAGTTTTTAAAAGGATCCAAATAAAAAGACCTTCATTCGCTGAGTTGATATTTCAAACTGATTTTATTTTCTCTAAGTTCTAGCTTAGGTAGCTCACATGAGATTTACATATTCTAATCTTATCTCTAACTAGACCAACGCAGTGGCCATCTGTTCCCCAGACGTGGGAAAGAGTCTTATTCCTTATCTTTTAGAGAAATGTACGCGACCGCTAGTATCTTTAAGGGATGAACCCACGCGGAGTTCTTTGTGTACTCCCAGATATTTATATCTCACGCTCAAGCGTTTGTTTATATAGGCAGACAAAATTACAGTGCTGCAGCAGTTCAATAGTTGTACATATATTGATTTAAACTCTTATATATTCATGTTCGTCTGAACATTCTGCCAAGGGCCAGCAAAGTAGAAGCACATTTAAATTAGTTACATTATAAACATAGTGGACTGTATTTATTTATTTTTGTTTCATTCGATATTACTTATTTTGTAACTAATATGGCCATGGCTTTTAATATATTTATTTTGTTTGTTTTACAATTTGCTTTTTTTTATAATATTCGTTAATTTTTCTTAAATTAAACAATTTGTATTAAATTTTGTACTTATCTTAAACAGTTACTATACTGCTAGGTATTGCTAGGGCTTGTAATTGCCTTTGTATCTTTATTTTTCTAGCAAAATATATAACTAATACAATTATAATTATAATTGCCAATATCAAAGATGTATGGCCAGTAATGTGATGAAAATCCAATTCATGTAATTTTAGCTTATGTGTTTTTAAATCTTTTATTTCATTTAACAAGGTATTAATTTCTACTGTGTGGTTTATCATAGGTGTACCTAACTGATTCCAAACAATTTTTGGTATCTCATTATCTCACCTATATATGACATTGATAGTGTCCCTTGATCTTCTAACTGAATTGTGTGGTGAGCCACTAATATATCATTATCTGTTCGTGCAGTACAATCAGACCTAATTGTTAAAATTCCTTGTTCAGGCAACTCGACTATCTCCAACTTGGAACTTCCGCATTGAACGCGGGCTTTTGTATTATTCTGTACTTTAAACAACCAACTGCTTCGTCTATCTAACTCAAACCAGTACGACTTATCCTCAATAATTGATTTGTACCTACAACTTGAAATTCTAGTCGGTTTAAGAGGCGTTATCTCACAACTATTATCGTTGGCACTTCTCCAAGGCCAACTTCCTCACAAACTCTCTTATTTGTTTGCCACCTTTGGCATTTATTAAGCGTGGATTCTGCCATTAGATGATAAGCATCTATTTCAAAATTATAAACCAAATATTGGGACTCAAGATGAACCATAATCAAGCGCTCGTCAATTTTAATCGGTACTGGAACTATTCTGTAAAGTACTGAAGCATGCCTGCCAAACAAAGGTATTTTTGCACTAATAATTAATTTCCTATCCACGAAAAGGCCTCTAGCTGTTAGTAATGTGTAAACTTCTTTTAGTTCGGTGCCTGTCCTTTTTCCTGGCAATACTAAATTTTCTGACAATAAATCTTTAATTTTGGAAATCTCAATTTTTAATTGGCTAGGATGTAACATGTTCGTATTAAGCCTCCCATGATTGATGTCAATTAATAGACTTATAATTCCTGACTGTATTTTTTCGCAATCGTCTATAATATTGCTTAACTGCTTGGCAATCATGAAGAAATTGGTTGATTCCTTGTACACATAATATGATTCTTTCAGAAGAGCAGTCATATTTTAAATTCTTTTGTTCATGCCTCTAAAGTTGGTATTAATGTCATCTGTCGTGCTTTTCAAAATATTAGCTGTAGAATCGACAATCGACGTTTGCTTTTTGCTCAATTCGTTAAGGCTCTGCTGATTGCTCACTAAATTCCTCATATTTTCCTCCATTTGTATTCTATCATCCTCGTCCATTATTCCGAACAATATATGATAAAGAGATCCCATAAAACCAAAAGGTGCTCTTCTATTTCTAGTTTTACCTTGGGACATAAAGAGCTTGTTATTTTCTTCCAAGTCTGCGATCTGTCTTTCTGTGTTACCTAAAATCAACAGACACTGATCTTCAAAAGTATAAAGTTTTTCGCAAACTAATTTTTTTTGAATAATTGTTTCCTTTTAACATTTTCAAATAAGCGTCCATATTATAATAAATTACTAGATTCCAAGAGGAGGCCACAACCAACGTCGCCCATTGATCTAAGTATATGCCGAATTCTTGTTTATTTTCTCTATTGAATATTTTGGCATCTTAGTATTAGGCAATGCGTTAGACAATTGACAACTCAATATAAATAACAACATTGCTATGACAAACCCGACTTGGACACTCCTGAGTCGCTCTAGTTTTCTTTTGCAAGGAGTCGGTTTCATTTTTATCCACCGCCTTTATTCCTTCCAAGGGACAAATTTTAGTAATAGGCCTTGTGATAGATCCTTCTTGCATTTTTATTTTCACCACTCGGACCTTATCATCATTGCCTTTATGTATTTTCTCTACCTTTCCTAGAGGCCATCTTGCTGGATGACTATTTTCGTCCTTTAATAAAACAATTTGCCCTTCTTCTACATTAGGACGTTCTCTCCTCCACTTATTTCTTTGCTGTAGTGTATGTAGATACTCATTTTTCCATTTTACCCAAAAATCTTTTCTCATTTTTTGAATAAGTCTCCACCTATCCAAATGTCCGATTTTTTCATCTTCCATTGGTTCTACTATTTCTAAAAGTGGTCTTCCAATCAAAAAATGACCGGGTGTTAAAACCTCTTGTTGGCTCATTTCATTATCTACAGTATATAATGGTCTTGAGTTTAAACATGCTTCTATTTGGCATAAAAGAGTTGACATTTCCTCGTATGTCAAAACTGTGTCGCCAATTATACGCTTTAAATGGTATTTCATTGACTTAACCCCAGCTTCCCAAATACCTCCGAAGTGAGGTCCTGCCGGGGGATAAAATGCCAGTCAATTCTATCCTTTCCAGCTGCGCAGCAATTGCTATATTTTCTTGAATTGCATTAAATAATTCTTGTTCTAATTTTCTGGCAGCTCCTACAAAATTTGTGCCGTTATCTGAATAGATATTGGCACATTTCCCTCGTCTTGCAATGAACCTTCTGAGAGCAGCTATAAATGCGTCAGAAGTTAGATCGCTTACCATTTCTAAATGTATGGCTTTGGTGGCCATACAAACAAATACGGCAACGTATCCTTTAAATGTTTTTTGTCCGCGATTACCTGCGTAATCTAATCCCGTATTTAAAAATGGAAATGACATAGTAACCCTATATCTTGGCAAATTACCCATTATTTGATGAGCTGTGTTTTGCCTGTACCTTGCGCATTTCACACATTCTCTTAAATATTTTTTCAGTGAATTTTTTAAACCAAAAATCCAATAATAATCCAAAATCCAGGTCGGGGCAGCCGATCTTTTTTGAATTTCATAAAGAACATATTCAAGAACAACACTTCATACGCCAAGTCCGTGTAAGATCATTTTTTTTTATTTTCCATTAAAGTTGAAAAATAGGTGAAAAATTAGTACTTCGGTAAAATAGGTATGCCAGCACGTGCAAAAAATATTATAATTTTATTCTACCTTGGTTTAACTGAGATTTGATGACCCTTTCGATAGAGACCATTACCATGCCAGTCGATTACATATTTTACATAAAAATCGACCTTAAAGTCGGGATTTTTCTTAAAAACTACCTCCTTTTTGTGGAACCCAAAAAAGTTTCAACTTTGAACACGTGCAACTTCTTAAATACTGGACCGATTTAAATACTTTTTTGGATTCAACACCTTTGAACTATTACCTGTCGAATGCAATAATTTCACGATCCGTTGTCATCAAAATTTTAATTTTTTTATAGTATCTGTATCTTTCCGGCAAGTGTGCGACGCCTCGATCGGATCGATGGCCGCAAGTGTGCCGAATGTGGCCGAGGGAAAACGCCCCGTCACCCGGCTGGCATGTCCTCCCCGGCCATGGAGGCGGGAATCCTGTCCAGTACTGGTTAATCGACCCTGTTACCCAGGTGCCGACTATCCCAATCCCAGAGGTAAATCCTCCGACCAGAACGGTTGGCTCTGTCGAGTGTTGGCCCTCTCGTGTATGGCGCCGCCGTGTGTTGGCTCTGCCGGTATGTGTTGGCTCAGCCGGGTTGTAAGCATCGTCGACTGCTGCCGAAGATCGAAGGTTTCGGCGTGTGTGTGTGTGTAGGGAACGGTGTGTATATGGATGTGCTTTGCCCTAATCCTAACTATATACATGCGCTCTTCCCGAGAATGTATCGAGTCCCTAAATAATAGGGCTTATGTACTATAAATATGTGGAATCCGGTAACGTGGTGAAGTGGCCAGAGTTACTCGAAGTGGCCTCACATATTAGTCTCTGCCCCCTCTCTATAAAATATACTATATAATCGGGTAATCGATTGCAGCCTGAAATGTAAGAACTCCTCGCTAGGAGGTAGCCGCCAGAATCTCAACTCGATCATGCAAATGAAAGACAAATTGGTCAATGAGTGACAAAGACAGCGATAAAAGAGAAAAAGAATTTCATCACAGAAAACTCGGAAAACACGACCAAGGAAAAGAAATGCATCGGATTCGGCTGGTAAAGAGCAAGAATTAAAGAGCAGGCTGGGTAAAGTCAGAAGTAAAGAAAGAGCGGAGCAGGCTAGAGAAAGCAGAAAGAAGACAAGGTCAAGCAAGATATTGAAGATTAACGAAGCGTGCGGGCAGGAACGTGTTGGCCAGGATTAGAACACGAAGATTTGGAGGCAGACGTAGACGGCCAGGTGATTCCGATTGAGTATAACCTCGGAGAAGCAGCGGTATAGGCTGGATAAATAGAAAAACAGCGAGTTTTATTGGAGAAGAAAAGCAGACGAAATCAACATATCGTGTGACCAAGGCTGGAACACGAGGAGCAGTAGCAGATCGAGCTAGAAGGGATCAAGAGGTGGACAAGCAGCGGACCAGACGAGAAAAGTTCAGAGCGGGAGCAGCAGAGCATCGTGGGTGCGTGCGAGCACGTAGTTTCGCAAGCAGAAACGGCGGATTCCAATTGGAGGCATGGCAGGTAACTGTGTGCAGAAGAAGAAGAAGAGAACGAGCATAAACCCTAAAGAGACCATTGAACATAAGAGGTGTTTTAGGTGTGATCGGCCAGGACACCGACAGCACATTGCAGAGCGGAGGCTCAAGTCAAAAGAGTGGAAATAACAAACGTGGTCAAAGCAGGGAAGGTAATTTCGCAGCGAGTTCGTGAACCAGTTGATTGTAGATTGGAGGTAAAATCTGTATTTGGCTCAAATTTAACGGACTTGTAGATACAGGAGCTGAGCTGTGTTTCATGCGTAACCATGTATTTTTAAGGCTGGGCGAAAGTGTTGGTAGTTTGACGGGCATACAAAGAGTTCTGACAGAAATTGGAGAAAGTCAAGTGCTGACTTTCTGTGGCTTCAAAGGGCCAGTTAGTATCGATGGCGTAGAAATGTGGAATTCCACGTGATTCCAGACGAGGACATGAAGTTTGATGTAATTTTAGACACCAACATCTTGGAAAACGTCGAAATGATGGTCACGAAGGCAATAACTGTATTTTCGAGAAGAGTTCAATGTATGCAATCAGATGATGTACAAAGAACTTAAAGTTCCAGTTTACAATTAATGGACGAAGCAAATTAAATTGTAAGTCAAGGTTCAATTTTGATTATTTAGGCAAGGGTTTCGCTTCAGAATTAGAGTCACGGGTCGAGAATTATAAACCAAGGAGAAATCTGAGTTTGCTAGTGTATATGAAGATCTTACTGACAGATGAGTTGTGGGTGTATAAACATAAAAGGCGGTTACCCTATAGTGAACAGTTGAAAAGTAGAGTTGAGATGGAGAATCAGAAGCAGAAAGAGGAGCATAAGGCGGAAGAGAAGGAAAAGAAGAATGAAAAGGAGACTAAGGCAAAGAAGTCGAAAGAAACAACAAAGGCACATGGGATAAAGAAAAGGGTAGCAAAGACGGATTAGAAAGGGGCTAAGCCAGAGACTGAAGCAAGATAAAAAAAGCATTTGACTCTAAACGAAACGTAGAAAGGAAGTTTGATTGATTGGTCATTGATTTGGACACAGTACGGAATCGGTTTGAAGTTAAATAAAAAAAGCTTAGGGCCACATAAAATAGTCAAGATCAATTGTCGTGGGCGTTACGAAGTAAAGACTATTGTGACGCGCCGAACGCGCACATAGCTTAAGGAAATGAAATGAAGTCAGGAAACATGGGGAGAAACATGTAAATCAAATAAATAATAAACAAATAGCTTAAGGAGAGAAAATGAAATGAAGTCATTAAACATGGGGAGAAACATGGAAAACAAATAAATAATAAACAAAGAACTAAAATAAATAAACAAAAGTACGAAACAAAGAAAACCCACACACAACCCGCATTTAAATTCAAACCCGATGCGCGCGCGGGCGTTACTGATCGCGCGCGACGGGGCACACTGACCGCGATAGATCGGGCACACTTATGCAGCCAAATGCGGGTGGAGATGCGGGCACACTAGCCCCGCCAAACCGCTATATAAGGCGCACCACGGCCCTACAGAGTAGAGGTGCCGAAACATCGATGCTAACATCGATGTATTGATGTTTTTGAAAATTTCCGAAACATCGATGTTTTCAATCGACTGTGGTGACCTGGCTATCTGGCAACTCACACCCATATCGTATATCACGATCCATCGATATCTTTAAGTAACTATCGATTCTTTCTTAGCATTATTTTCTGCCATCCCAAGATCTCTCTCTTCTTCTTTACTGACGCCCGGCATACTTTTAACTTTGGGCAATAAGAAACATAATATAATAAAAACCATCAAAACCCTGAAAGGTACAAACTTATTTAATTATGGGAATACAGAACTGGATGTCCTAACATCAGGGATCACACCGCATCTTCGGTCTCCACATACTGGACACATCCATACAACTCCACTTCCCATAAATTGGTGACCCCCGACGCTCACCATAAATTGGTGACCCCGAGCAAAGTCGCGCGCCCGCCGCACTCGCACACAGGAGCGCCACCACACATAGGAGCGCCCCCGCACACAGGCGCGCCCCCGCACACAGGAGCGCCCCCGCACACAGGCACGCGCCCGCACACAGACACGCGCCCGCAAACACAGGCGCGCACAAATACATAACCGATCGCAGACAAGCGCCCGATCGCAGGCACGCGCACATACACGCCCGATCGCCGGCATCACACATACATGCCCGATCGCAGAGACGCGCACAAACACGCCCGATCGCAGACACGCGCACATACATACCCGATCGCAGTGACACGCAAATACATAACCTCATTTTCACAATGAGTGAAGACGAAAACGCATCTTTTGCCGACGCGACAGCGCTCGAAAGTCGACCCAACGTTGATTCTGTTTTCGTTAAGATGCCGTTCCCCCAGCTTCATTCGATCACCAACATCGAGATGTTCTTCACGAAGCTGGAGAGCTGGTTCCTTCTGCAAGGAATCGGTGTGCGAAAGGAGCACGAGAAGTATGCAGCAGTTATCGCATACGCTGACTCTAAGTTTGCGGAATCGGAGATGGTACGTCTTGACAAGCTCGCCACGGGAATCCAGCTTGGAGACGGACGCCCAAGCCACCTACTCAGCCAGCTGCAGCGCACAAATGCCACCAACGACGAATCGGTGGTCCGCCGCTATTGGATCAAACGCTTGCGCGGCACGCGCGGTCATTGTGGGCATGCTCGAGAGCGCCCCAGACATGGCACTTTCTCAACTCGCCACAACCGCAGACGCTGTCATGGACTCTCTAAGCTACGCATCAGCCGATATCTCAGCTTTATCACGCAGCAGCAATGACAACAAGCCTTGCACGGAGGACCGTATCAACAAACTGGAGCAACGCTTGGACGATCAAGAGAAGATGTTCCAGCAGATCAACAGCAAACTTGGACAGATCCTTGGCAACAACAACAGACGCTCTCGTAGTCATAGTCGATCTCAAAGCAACCAAAGCCGCAACAACGTGCCACAGCAGAACAAAGACGATAAGTTTTGCTGGTACCACAAGAAGTTTGGCGACCAAGCTAAGCGCTGTCTGGACCCATGTTCTTTCAACTACAACAACAGCGCAAAAAACTAATCATCCCCGTCGAAGTTTTTGAAGGCAGCTCCGACGGAGAAACCTCACCTGCCTTACCTGTCTCAAAACTCCGCATAGAAGTCCATAGTATTTCCACCTCGAATCGCCTCTTCGTTCCAGATGCCAAATCAATTATGTGCACGCACATAAAACCAAAAGGTGCTCTTCTATTTCTAGTTTTACCTTGGGACATAAAGAGCTTGTTATTTTCTTCCAAGTCTGCGATCTGTCTTTCTGTGTTACCTAAAATCAACAGACACTGATCTTCAAAAGTATAAAGTTTTTCGCAAACTAATTTCATTTTTGGAATCAATTGTTTTCCTTTTTTAACATTTTCAAATAAGCGTCCATATTATAATAAATTACTAGATTCCAAGAGGAGGCCACAATCTCAACGTCGCCCATTGGATCTAAGTATATTGCCGAATTCTTGTTTATTTTCTCTATTGAATATTTTGGCATCTTAGTATTAGGCAATGCGTTAGACAATTGACAACTCAATATAAATAACAACATTGCTATGACAAACCCGACTTTGGACACTCCTGATGTCGCTCTAGTTTTTCTTTTGGCAAGGAGTCGGTTTCATTTTTATCCACCGCCTTTATTCCTTCCAAGGGACAAATTTTAGTAATAGGCCTTGTGATAGATCCTTCTTGCATTTTTATTTTCACCACTCGGACCTTATCATCATTGCCTTTATGTATTTTCTCTACCTTTCCTAGAGGCCATCTTGCTGGATGACTATTTTCGTCCTTTAATAAAACAATTTGCCCTTCTTCTACATTAGGACGTTCTCTCCTCCACTTATTTCTTTGCTGTAGTGTATGTAGATACTCATTTTTCCATTTTACCCAAAAATCTTTTCTCATCTTTTGAATAAGTCTCCACCTATCCAAATGTCCGATTTTTTCATCTTCCATTGGTTCTACTATTTCTAAAAGTGGTCTTCCAATCAAAAAATGACCGGGTGTTAAAACCTCTTGTTGGCTCATTTCATTATCTACAGTATATAATGGTCTTGAGTTTAAACATGCTTCTATTTGGCATAAAAGAGTTGACATTTCCTCGTATGTCAAAACTGTGTCGCCAATTATACGCTTTAAATGGTATTTCATTGACTTAACCCCAGCTTCCCAAATACCTCCGAAGTGAGGTCCTGCCGGGGGGATAAAATGCCAGTCAATTCTATCCTTTTCCAGCTGCGCAGCAATTGCTATATTTTCTTGAATTGCATTAAATAATTCTTGTTCTAATTTTCTGGCAGCTCCTACAAAATTTGTGCCGTTATCTGAATAGATATTGGCACATTTCCCTCGTCTTGCAATGAACCTTCTGAGAGCAGCTATAAATGCGTCAGAAGTTAGATCGCTTACCATTTCTAAATGTATGGCTTTGGTGGCCATACAAACAAATACGGCAACGTATCCTTTAAATGTTTTTTGTCCGCGATTTTTTGAACACCTAACATAATAAGGACCTGCGTAATCTAATCCCGTATTTAAAAATGGAAATGACATAGTAACCCTATATCTTGGCAAATTACCCATTATTTGATGAGCTGTGTTTTGCCTGTACCTTGCGCATTTCACACATTCTCTTAAATATTTTTTCAGTGAATTTTTTAAACCAAAAATCCAATAATAATCCAAAATCCAGGTCGGGGCAGCCGATCTTTTTTGAATTTCATAAAGAACATATTCAAGAACAACACTTCATACGCCAAGTCCGTGTAAGATCATTTTTTTTATTTTCCATTAAAGTTGAAAAATAGGTGAACAATTAGTACTTCGGTAAAATAGGTATGCCAGCACGTGCAAAAAATATTATAATTTTATTCTACCTTGGTTTAACTGAGATTTGATGACCCTTTCGATAGAGACCATTACCATGCCAGTCGATTACATATTTTACATAAAAATCGACCTTAAAGTCGGGATTTTCTTAAAAACTACCTCCTTTTGTGGAACCCAAAAAAGTTTCAACTTTGAACACGTGCAACTTCTTAAATACTGGACCGATTTAAATACTTTTTTGGATTCAACACCTTTGAACTATTACCTGTCGAATGCAATAATTTCACGATCCGTTGTCATCAAAATTTTAATTTTTTTATAGTATCTGTATCTTTCCGGCAAGTGTGCGACGCCTCGATCGGATCGATGGCCGCAAGTGTGCCGAATGTGGCCGAGGGAAAACGCCCCGTCACCCGGCTGGCATGTCCTCCCCGGCCATGGAGGCGGGAATCCTGTCCAGTACTGGTTAATCGACCCTGTTACCCAGGTGCCGACTATCCCAATCCCAGAGGTAAATCCTCCGACCAGAACGGTTGGCTCTGTCGAGTGTTGGCCCTCTCGTGTATGGCGCCGCCGTGTGTTGGCTCTGCCGGTATGTGTTGGCTCAGCCGGGTTGTAAGCATCGTCGACTGCTGCCGAAGATCGAAGGTTTCGGTGTGTGTAGGGAACGGTGTGTATATGGATGTGCTTTGCCCTAATCCTAACTATATACATGCGCTCTTCCCGAGAATGTATCGAGTCCCTAAATAATAGGGCTTATGTACTATAAATATGTGGAATCCGGTAACGTGGTGAAGTGGCCAGAGTTACTCGAAGTGGCCTCACATATTAGTCTCTGCCCCCTCTCTATAAAATATACTATATAATCGGGTAATCGATTGCAGCCTGAAATGTAAGAACTCCTCGCTAGGAGGTAGCCGCCAGAATCTCAACTCGATCATGCAAATGAAAGACAAATTGGTCAATGAGTGACAAAGACAGCGATAAAAGAGAAAAAGAATTTCATCACAGAAAACTCGGAAAACACGACCAAGGAAAAGAAATGCATCGGATTCGGCTGGTAAAGAGCAAGAATTAAAGAGCAGGCTGGGTAAAGTCAGAAGTAAAGAAAGAGCGGAGCAGGCTAGAGAAAGCAGAAAGAAGACAAGGTCAAGCAAGATATTGAAGATTAACGAAGCGTGCGGGCAGGAACGTGTTGGCCAGGATTAGAACACGAAGATTTGGAGGCAGACGTAGACGGCCAGGTGATTCCGATTGAGTATAACCTCGGAGAAGCAGCGGTATAGGCTGGATAAATAGAAAAACAGCGAGTTTTATTGGAGAAGAAAAGCAGACGAAATCAACATATCGTGTGACCAAGGCTGGAACACGAGGAGCAGTAGCAGATCGAGCTAGAAGGGATCAAGAGGTGGACAAGCAGCGGACCAGACGAGAAAAGTTCAGAGCGGGAGCAGCAGAGCATCGTGGGTGCGTGCGAGCACGTAGTTTCGCAAGCAGAAACGGCGGATTCCAATTGGAGGCATGGCAGGTAACTGTGTGCAGAAGAAGAAGAAGAGAACGAGCATAAACCCTAAAGAGACCATTGAACATAAGAGGTGTTTTAGGTGTGATCGGCCAGGACACCGACAGCACATTGCAGAGCGGAGGCTCAAGTCAAAAGAGTGGAAATAACAAACGTGGTCAAAGCAGGGAAGGTAATTTCGCAGCGAGTTCGTGAACCAGTTGATTGTAGATTGGAGGTAAAATCTGTATTTGGCTCAAATTTAACGGACTTGTAGATACAGGAGCTGAGCTGTGTTTCATGCGTAACCATGTATTTTTAAGGCTGGGCGAAAGTGTTGGTAGTTTGACGGGCATACAAAGAGTTCTGACAGAAATTGGAGAAAGTCAAGTGCTGACTTTCTGTGGCTTCAAAGGGCCAGTTAGTATCGATGGCGTAGAAATGTGGATTGAATTCCACGTGATTCCAGACGAGGACATGAAGTTTGATGTAATTTTAGACACCAACATCTTGGAAAACGTCGAAATGATGGTCACGAAGGCAATAACTGTATTTTCGAGAAGAGTTCAATGTATGCAATCAGATGATGTACAAAGAACTTAAAGTTCCAGTTTACAATTAATGGACGAAGCAAATTAAATTGTAAGTCAAGGTTCAATTTTGATTATTTAGGCAAGGGTTTCGCTTCAGAATTAGAGTCACGGGTCGAGAATTATAAACCAAGGAGAAATCTGAGTTTGCTAGTGTATATGAAGATCTTACTGACAGATGAGTTGTGGGTGTATAAACATAAAAGGCGGTTACCCTATAGTGAACAGTTGAAAAGTAGAGTTGAGATGGAGAATCAGAAGCAGAAAGAGGAGCATAAGGCGGAAGAGAAGGAAAAGAAGAATGAAAAGGAGACTAAGGCAAAGAAGTCGAAAGAAACAACAAAGGCACATGGGATAAAGAAAAGGGTAGCAAAGACGGATTAGAAAGGGGCTAAGCCAGAGACTGAAGCAAGATAAAAAAAGCATTTGACTCTAAACGAAACGTAGAAAGGAAGTTTGATTGATTGGTCATTGATTTGGACACAGTACGGAATCGGTTTGAAGTTAAATAAAAAAAGCTTAGGGCCACATAAAATAGTCAAGATCAATTGTCGTGGGCGTTACGAAGTAAAGACTATTGTGACGCGCCGAACGCGCACATAGCTTAAGGAAATGAAATGAAGTCAGGAAACATGGGGAGAAACATGTAAATCAAATAAATAATAAACAAATAGCTTAAGGAGAGAAAATGAAATGAAGTCATTAAACATGGGGAGAAACATGGAAAACAAATAAATAATAAACAAAGAACTAAAATAAATAAACAAAAGTACGAAACAAAGAAAACCCACACACAACCCGCATTTAAATTCAAACCCGATGCGCGCGCGGGCGTTACTGATCGCGCGCGACGGGGCACACTGACCGCGATAGATCGGGCACACTTATGCAGCCAAATGCGGGTGGAGATGCGGGCATACTAGCCCCGCCAAACCGCTATATAAGGCGTACCACGGCCCTACAGAGTAGAGGTGCCGAAACATCGATGCTAACATCGATGTATTGATGTTTTTGAAAATTTCCGAAACATCGATGTTTTCAATCGACTGTGGTGACCTGGCTATCTGGCAACTCACACCCATATCGTATATCACGATCCATCGATATCTTTAAGTAACTATCGATTCTTTCTTAGCATTATTTTCTGCCATCCCAAGATCTCTCTCT
Source organism: Drosophila aff. chauvacae BK-2020 (assembly GCA_018903765.1). Classification (NCBI taxonomy): domain Eukaryota; kingdom Metazoa; phylum Arthropoda; class Insecta; order Diptera; family Drosophilidae; genus Drosophila; species Drosophila aff. chauvacae BK-2020. The sequence goes on along the minus strand of JAEIGO010000863.1, from coordinate 436,992 downwards.
TCTTCTTTACTGACGCCCGGCATACTTTTAACTTTGCGCAATAAGAAACATAATATAATAAAAACCATCAAAACCCTGAAAGGTACAAACTTATTTAATTATGGGAATACAGAACTGGATGTCCTAACATCAGGGATCACACCGCATCTTCGGTCTCCACATACTGGACACATCTACACAACACCACTTCCCATAAACTGGTGACCCCCGACGCTCACCATAAATTGGTGACCCCGAGCAAAGTCGCGCGCCCGCCGCACTCGCACACAGGAGCGCCCCCACACATAGGAGCGCCCCCGCACACAGGAGCGCCCCCGCAAACAGGCACGCGCCCCCGCACACAGACACGCGCCCGCAAACACAGGCGCGCACAAATACATAACCGATCGCAGACAAGCGCCCGATCGCAGGCACGCGCACATACACGTCCGATCGCCGGCATCACACATACATGCCCGATCGCAGAGACGCGCACAAACACGCCCGATCGCAGACACGCGCACATACATACCCGATCGCAGTGACACGCAAATACATAACCTCATTTTCACAATGAGTGAAGACGAAAACGCATCTTTTGCCGACGCGACAGCGATCGAGAGTCGACCCAACGTTGATTCTGTTTTCGTTAAGATGCCGTTCCCCCAGCTTCATTCGATCACCAACATCGAGATGTTCTTCACGAAGCTGGAGAGCTGGTTCCTTCTGCAAGGAATCGGTGTGCGAAAGGAGCACGAGAAGTATGCAGCAGTTATCGCATACGCTGACTCTAAGTTTGCGGAATCGGAGATGGTACGTCTTGACAAGCTCGCCACGGGAATCCAGCTTGGAGACGGACGCCCAAGCCACCTACTCAGCCAGCTGCAGCGCACAAATGCCACCAACGACGAATCGGTGGTCCGCCGCTATTGGATCAAACGCTTGCGCGGCACGCGCGGTCATTGTGGGCATGCTCGAGAGCGCCCCAGACATGGCACTTTCTCAACTCGCCACAACCGCAGACGCTGTCATGGACTCTCTAAGCTACGCATCAGCCGATATCTCAGCTTTATCACGCAGCAGCAATGACAACAAGCCTTGCACGGAGGACCGTATCAACAAACTGGAGCAACGCTTGGACGATCAAGAGAAAATGTTCCAGCAGATCAACAGCAAACTTGGACAGATCCTTGGCAACAACAACAAACGCTCTCGTAGTCATAGTCGATCTCAAAGCAACCAAAGCCGCAACAACGTGCCACAGCAGAACAAAGACGATAAGTTTTGCTGGTACCACAAGAAGTTTGGCGACCAAGCTAAGCGCTGTCTAGACCCATGTTCTTTCAACTACAACAACAGCGCAAAAAACTAATCATCCCCGTCGAAGTTTTTGAAGGCAGCTCCGACGGAGAAACCTCACCTGCCTTACCCGTCTCAAAACTCCGCATAGAAGTCCATAGTATTTCCACCTCGAATCGCCTCTTCGTTCCAGATGCCAAATCAGGAAAAAGATTCCTCATCGATACAGGTGCCGACATATCTGTACTGCCAATTTCAACAATTAACAAGGATCTCGCTTTATCAAATGAAAATCCACTCTTCGCAGCAAATGGCACAACAATCAAATCATATGGCACAACTCGCATCACTTTGGATCTCGGATTGCGACGCCCATTCACTTGGAATTTTGTAATCGCTGATGTCAACACTCCTATTATTGGATCAGATTTCCTACAAAATTTCAATCTCCTTGTCGACATTAAACGCCGCAAATTAATCGACGAACAAACATTATTGACACGTAGTGGTATTTGCAGCCTACAATCTACAGTCACTGTTAAAGCATTTAACACATCATGCCAGTTCTCAAAATTACTTGAAGAATTCAAGTCCATCACCCAACTAGGCATCTCAGCTCCTAAACCAACTACAACAGATGTCGCACACTGCATCGATACTAAAGGAGCACCAACTTTTGCAAAGCCACGTCGACTCACTCCTGACAAATTTAAAGCAGCAAAAGCAGAGTTCGAATACCTGCTTAAAATCGGCATATGCCGACCTTCAAAAAGCCAATACGCATCCCCTCTGCATATGGTTCGTAAAGCCACAGGCGAATGGCGGCCATGTGGCGACTACAGAGCTCTCAACGCACAGACAGTTCCTGATCGGTATCCCTTGCCACACATTCAGGATTGCACGCACATATTCTTCGTAAAGAAAGTATTCACCAAAATCGATCTTAACCGTGCTTATCACCAGATCCCGATTGAACCACGTGACATACCGAAGACAGCAATAACCACACCTTTTGGGTTATTTGAGTTCACACATTTGGATTGTGCAACGCAGCACAGACATTTCAACGCTATATGGATGCAGCGTTTAGAGATCTGGATTTCGTTTTTATCTACGTAGACGACATCGCCGTCGCATCAAGCGATTCGGAGCAACACGAAATCCACCTACGTCAAGTTTTCGAACGACTCCAACGTTTCCATCTCACCATCAACCCCAGCAAATGTTGTTTTGGACAAACTTCGATTGAATTCCTGGGACACCACGTTGACTCTCATGGCATCAAACCCTTGCCTGACAAAGTTAAGGCCATCACCGAATTTCCTCGGCCCACAGTTGTTAAGGAACTTCGACGCTTTCTGGCAATGATCAACTTTTACAGAAGATTCCTGCCAAGAGCCTTACAACATCAACAGCCACTGCTACAACTAATTCCAGGAAACAAGAAGAACGATACTTCTCCAATCGCCTGGACAGCAGACACCATCAAACACTATGAGGAGTGCAAACACTCTCTTGCCGCAGCCACTCTTTTGGTTCACCCATCGCCAGAAGCAGATCTATCGTTGAGCACCGACGCTAGCGATACAGCGGTGGGAGCTGTACTTCACCAAATCATCGATACGGAATACCAGCCAATGGGATTCTTCAGCGTAAAACTCACCGATGCACAACGCAAATACAGCACTTATGATCGTGAACTTCTCGCCATCTACCTAGGCATCAAACATTTCCGTCATTTATTAGAAGGCAAGATATTTCACGTACGCACTGACCATAAGCCGTTAACATACGCATTCTGGCAAAGGCCCGATAAAGCTTCACCACGTCAGTTGCGCCAATTGGATTTCATAGGCCAATTTACAACAACAATCACACACATTGCAGGCGTGGAAAATACAACCGCAGATACTCTGTCTCGCATCGCAGCTCTTGAAACTGACATAATTGATTATGATCAAATAGCTTCAGCTCAAGGAAATTGCCCAGAACTCAAAAAACTGTCGGAGGACCCAAACACTACTCTACAATTGAAAGCTGTAAATCTACCTCACTCGAAAACTCCGATCTTATGTGATTTTTCTACTCCTACAGTTCGGCCTTTCATACCTCATCAGCTTAGGAAGAAAATCATCAGCAAACTTCATAACATCGCCCATGGAGGCATTCGCTCAACCATGCAGATCATCAAGCAACGCTTCGTATGGCCCTCAATGCACAAGGAGATAGCCCACTTCGTGAAGCACTGCATTCCATGTCAACAGTCAAAGGTCACTCGTCACACGAACTCACCACTGCAACGTTATCAACTGACCACAAAGAGATTCGAGCATATCAATCTGGACCTCATTGGACCACTGCCCCAGTCCGGCCAGTTCAGATATTGCCTCACGATCATCGACCGTTACACGCGGTGGCCAGAAGCAGTCGCAATTGAGGATATCCAAGCAGAGACTGTGGCAGCAGCTCTAATAAACACCTGGATTTCCCGCTTCGGTGTACCTGCTCGCATCACTACAGACCAAGGAAGACAATTCGAGTCAAGACTCTCTCACGTCTTCTTGGAATCAACCACCTTCGCACCACAGCCTATCATCCTCAAGCAAATGGAATAATTGAGCGCTGGCACCGCACCTTAAAAGCAGCCATAATGTGTCAACACAGGATTGGTTGGCCTAGCAAATTACCTATCATCTTGTTGGGATTACGTTCAGCATATAAACCCGACATACAAACAACAGCAGCCCAACTTGTCTACGGATCGACGCTTCGCCTTCCGGGACAATTTCTCCACACCAGCAACGAATTCCAACCGCAAACGGAGTTCGCAAAGGATCTCGCTGAAACGATGAATAATATTCGTCCAACACAAACAGCTCATCACGACACTTCTAAGCCATTCGTGTTTAAACAACTAGACGACGCAACACATGTCTTTATACGGAACGACACAGTACGTGGATCATTAGAACCACCCTACGATGGACCTTATGAAGTTAAATCCAAACAACCTAAATATTACAACGTAGTCATCAAAGGTCGTGACACCAACGTATCCATCGACCGCATCAAGCCAGCATTCATCGAGTCACAGGACTTGTCATCATCAACAACCAACTTGTCATCATCAACAACCAACTTGTCATCACCAACAGCATCTCAACCACAGCCAGATGTACCAGCTAACCCAAGCAGTTCCACATCAACTCAGCATACATCAAGGCCTCGCCGCACGATTAGACTCCCCGTTCGTTTCACAACTTGAAGTCTAGGAGGGAGTACTGTGGTGACCTGGCTATCTGGCAACTCACACCCATATCGTATATCACGATCCATCGATATCTTTAAGTAACTATCGATTCTTTCTTAGCATTATTTTCTGCCATCCCAAGATCTCTCTCTTCTTCTTTACTGACGCCCGGCATACTTTTAACACTGCGCAATAAGAAACATAATATAATAAAAACCATCAAAACCCTGAAAGGTACAAACTTATTTAATTATGGGAATACAGAACTGGATGTCCTAACATCAGGGATCACACCGCATCTTCGGTCTCCACATACTGGACACATCTACACAACACCACTTCCCATACGACTATCGATGTTTTTGGTTCGTCACTATTTTAAGAACAAGAAGAAGAGGTACAACGCTAAAGGTTTCCAAATTAGAAGAATTTGTTTTAAATATTTTAATTACCACGCGTTCGGACTCCATTTTTTTGGTCCGGCAGCATCTTGAGATGGCGAACGAGCCAGAAAAGTGCGACCCACTCATTTTTTGGAAGGTAAATTTTTTAATTTCGTTTATGAGCTATTTAAATTAATATTTTTAATTTTAGGAGAGTTCAAACAATATGGCACCTTTCATGGAACTGGCGTTGAAATACTTTTGTGTGCTTCACAAACTTCAACTTCAACTTCGGTTGAATCGGAATGGGCTTTTAGCAAAGCGGGAGAAATCATTTCCGATCGCCGAACTCGTCTCAAATCCGATTTAGTGGACAAATTAATGTTTATAAACAAAAATTTGAACATATCGACAACAAAGTGATTACATATACAATATGTACTCATTATAGATAGACTGTTGAAACAGATCTCTTATAAGTTTATTTTCCTATTACATTGTGAAAAGAATTTGCATTGTTTTTAAGTTTTTTGATTTGTTATTAAATTTAAAATTAATTTATTTTAATAATGAATAAATGTGTTTTCTTTTTCAAGTGTTAATTCAAATATAAATTTTGTTAGAAATCATCGAAACATCGATGCTTCCAAACATCGATGTTTCGGCACCTCTACTACAGAGCTCATTCAGTTTCGGCCGACGATCGGCGAAGGTTCTCCTAACTAGAACCAGCGAAAAGGACTAACAGCCACGGACCAGCGGAAAAGGACGAGCAGCCAAGGATCAGCGGTAGGAAGTGCAGCAGAATCATAGGAGACAGGTAAACGGCGTGGTAACTCACTAACCCCAGTAGCCTTTGCGTATTACGTCTTATTCTACGGCTCGGTTCAATTAGTAGACCAGACCGGCCTCTAAACTCTTTTCACCAATTAGTAGACCAGACCGGCCTCTAAACTCTTCTCACCAATTAGTAGACCAGAACGGCCTCTAAACTCTTCTCACCAATTAGTAAATCAGAACGACCTCTAAACTCTTCCCATACTTAGTAGACCTGATCGGCCTCTAAAACTCTTACCCCTAACTGGTAGACCTCGACGGCCTCCTCCCCGTTGTTCCCATCCACAGGCGTTGGAGAAACTCGAGACCGTGTGGCCGTGTGGCAACCATCCCGAGATCCCGGCACCAATCCGTAACCGCCGTGGACCGAGACCGGACGACCTCGAGCCGAACGACCGCCGGACTCGCTACGAGGACAGCAGCCGACCTGAAACGACTGTAGCCGTATTGCGAATAAAGACCGACTTAAATTTAATTACTGTGTATTTCTCTCGCCTTCTCCTCTGGAAACCGGGTCGGATTCTCTTCCAGCAACCCCGCCTGAACCAAATAAAATATCTGAGACGACTCCTGGCCATCCGTGAGCCACCCGAGCACTGACAGTTCGTCACACAATGATAGAGCTTATGAAACCATTCAGGTCGGATCAAACGTCAGGAAGGCCGATGTGGGATTCGGTAACATTGGTGGACTGGCCAGAGTTACTCGAGTTACTCATATATTAATCTCTGCCCCCTCCCTATAAAATATACTATATAATCGGGTGATCGATTGCAGCCTGAAATGTAAGAACTCCTCGCTAGGAGGTCGCCGCCAAAATCTCAACTCGAAGTTAATAACTGAACTATATTTTGTTAAATTAAACTACAAGTGAAACCAAATGTAAAATATTGTAACGAATGTTAAGTAGGCATTGGTTAAAAATGTCAAGGCTACGTTCGAGAGGTTGATGGATGGGTTATTTTCTGGCCCAGCATGGAAATCCACTCTGGTATACCTCGATGACATTATCGTTCATTCTCACACCGCCGAGGAGCACCTGGACCACCTGCAGCAAGTATTCGAAAAATTGCAGAGTGTAGGCTTGAAGTTAGGGCCCCGCAAGTGTCATATCTTTAGATCGGAAGTTAACTACCTTGGCCATATTGTCAGCCGCAAGGGCCTGAAGGCATGTCCCGAGAAGATAAAAAAAATCATTGAGTGGCCAACGCTTCGGGACAGGAAGGAAGTGCGGTTGTTTGTGGGACTGTGTTCGTACTACCGCAAATTTATTCCAGATTTCGCCACCATTGCACGACCTTTACATGAGTTAACGGAAGCAAAACGCCCCTTCACGTGGTCATCAACCGCTCAGGATGCATTCGAAGCGCTAAAAATCAAGCTGACTACGCCACCGATCCTAACGTTTCCTGCTCCTGATGGCCTATTCATCGTGGATACCGACGCGTCAAACCATGGAGTTGGAGCGGTGCTCGGTCAACTACAAGATGGACATGAGCGTGTTCTGGAGTATTACAGTAAGACGTTTAGTGTGTCCGAACGCAACTATTGCGTAACTAGGTGAGAGCTACTGGCAGTGGTCCTGTCTACGAAGCATTTTCATCCCTACTTATTTGGCCGGAAATTTCTGCTACGCACGGATCACTCGTGCCTCCGATGGCTGTTCAATTTTCGAGAACCGGAGGGACAACTTGCTCGCTGGATTGAACGGCTACAACAATACGACATGGACATTCAACACCTCACCGGAAAGCTGCATGTAAACGCCGACGCCTTGTCTCGGCGTCCCTGTGACGAATGCCGCACCTGCACTAAAGCGGAACAACAAGACAGCCACGGTGTTATGTTCCTGCAAACCCAACCCGCCGTTCTCGCTAGCAGTCCGGAGGAGGATCCCACGTTAGCACTGGTCCTACAGTGGGTTAAAAGAGGAGATCGGCCGAGTAAACCATGGAGTGAAAGTCCCGAAGCAAAAACTTATTGGCATTTGTTTGAGCATCTTTTCGTGGAAGAGGGTCTGCTTATAATAAAGACCAAAACGGCCGACACTGCCCTGGTCGTTCCTCGTTGTCTTCAAGAAGATGCCATACGCAACGCCCATAGCTCCACTACCGGCGGACACTTTGGGATTAAGAAGACAGTAGCTAAACTTAAGAAACGCTACTTTTGGATTGGACAAACCGCTGATGCGACCATCTGGTGTGCCCGCTGCACCGTATGCAATGCCAGAAGAGGCCCGATTCGTCGTACAGTAGGCGTCCTCCAGCCCAAAGTTCTGGGCGCCCCATTCAAACGACTTGCCATTGACATCCTGGGTCCCCTGCCTACTACTGCACTTGGGAATCGTTACATCGCTGTCGTGTTTCACCAAATGGCCGGAGTGCATCGCTCTACCCAACCAATCTGCCGAAACCGTGGCGCTAGCCCTCGTCCAAGAGGTGTTCTGTCGTTATGGCGTCCCGTTCATCCTTCACTAGGATCAAGGACGTAGTTTTGAGTCAGAAGTATTCCGAGCTTGCCTGCGCATACTGGACGTGGAAAAGACGCGTACAACACCTTTGCATCCTCAATCAGACGGGATGGTTGAGAGATTCAACCGGACTCTCTTGGATTATTTGGCGAAATTCGTGGCCGTAGATCAACGCGACTGGGATCAACTGCTACCATTAGCTCTGTGGGCCTATCGATCTGCCCCACATGAGGCGACGGGGTTCTCCCCTTCGTTATTGATGATGGGACGAGAATTGAGACTACCGTGCGAGTTGTTGTACGGTCGACCATCTCGTGGTCCAGAAAGTTACCCGGCTTTTATTGAGCAACTACAGGACCGCCTCCGACAAACGCAGGAGATCGGACGACAACACTTGATCGCAGTCGCAAACATCAACAAAATTCGCTACGATCTCCGGTCGAATCCAGTGAAGTTTGTTGTTGGGGAGGAAGTTTGGCTATACTGTCCTACACGAAGGGCAGTGTAACCAATGCCTACTTAACATTCGTTACACTGCCCCCCTTTCTCAGTCTCGAGCCTCCTGGCCGAGTATTTAGGAATTTGGATCCCGATATGGAGCCAGACGGTTAACGTGCACGGTCCTGGTTGTACGTTTTCCGGGCAACCGTATCTCGTAGACCAAGTCGGAGAACTGACGGAGAACCGTAGCTGGTCCAATCCAGTCGGACTGAAGTTTTGGGCAACGTCCTACCCTTCGTGTAGGAGAGTATAGCCAAACTTCCTCCCCAACAACAAACTTCACTGCATTCGACCGGAGATCGTAGCGAAATTCGTGGCCGCAGATCAACGCGACTGGGAGCAACTGCTACCATTAGCTCTGTGTACCTATCGATCTGCCCCACATGAGGCGACGGGGTTCTCCCCTTCGTTATTGATGATGGGACGAGAATTGAGACTACCGTGCGAGTTGTTGCACGGTCGACCATCTCGTGGTCCAGAAAGTTACCCGGCTATTATTGAGCAACTACAGGACCGCCTCCGACAAACGCAGGAGATCGGACGACAACACTTGATCGCAGCCGCAAACATCAACAAAATTCGCTACGATCTCCGGTCGAATCCAGTGAAGTTTGTTTTTGGGGAGGAAGTTTGGCTATACTCTCCTACACGAAGGGTAGGACGTTGCCCATCGGGATCCAAATTCCTAAATACTCGGCCAGGAGGCTCGAGACTGAGAAAGGGGGCAGTGTAACGAATGTTAAGTAGGCATTGGTTAAAAATGTCAAGACCCAATCGCTCGATTGATATTAGTTCAGTCGGTTTTCGGGCTCGTATGGGAGCAATTCTAATAAAAAGTTGTTTTGGCTTGAAGCTCTAAAAAGTTGTCCTGGCATGAAGTAATAAAAAGTGGTTGGAAATATCTTTGGCTTTAACACCTTAAACAAAACAAAAGGTTCCGCTCGGCCTTAAATCGTTAAAATATCATAATAAAGCCGGTCTTTGAAAAGAGGACACTGCACTTTCACTTACTACCCTAAATCCCTATATGTACTGGAAAATTTTTACATAATAATTGTGGGGAGCCTGATATCGTCCCAACAAATAGTAACAAATTTGTCGATATGCGGTGTCGTTGCATAGTTGCAATGATTATTTCTTTTACTTTTTTCTCATGCTCATGCGAAGGCCGTATTTATCCAGATCATAATGTCCCTTAAGTTTTTAAATCAGGCCTCACAATCTTGTTGTACTCCGTCACCCAATATCTCGAAAATTTTAAAATATTTCAACTTAAACCAAATTTAGAAAAGTAAAAACCCTTAGTGTTAAGAGACAGACGGATAGGTTAACGGTACACAGGATAAAAAGAACGAGTTCATGGCACTGTAAAAATTGTCCACGCGGCTGCCATTTCAGTATGAGCCCAAACCACTATTAATTCGAACAGCATGTTTTTTTTGCAGTGCGCAATGTTCAACACACGATATTTTCAATAATTACAGATTATATATATTTTTTCTACGCGAGATTTTTATCTTTACGATGAAAAAAAACAAAAATATGAGTAAATTATTCAAAGGGTAGACTTAAGAGATAAGAAAAAATTACCACTATTAATTCGATCATTGTTGTAGCTTACCGATATCTCAAAAGAAGAATAAAACAAAAACAACCAATGTAACGGTTCACTATCTATTTATAGTCGGCAAATAATATCACAATGCAGAATGGAAAAAATGTGAAAATTACTGCAGATCAGTCAACATTTAGCAACCATGACACACGGTTAGCCAATCAGAGTGTTGATCAAAATATTGATTAAAGATTATTATAAATCTGGGAAGAAAATTACTAAGATAAACAATGAATTAAATTTGGCTAAGTCGTCCGTGCATGGGGTTATAAAAATTTTCAAAGAAACTGGGAGCATTGAAAATAATATTAGAGGCCGAATATCAGCAATAACACCCCGCGACCAAAGGCAACTGGCCAAAATTGTTTAAGCTGATCGTCGGCAATCTTTAAGAAATGTGGCTTCTGAGTGTTTGCACAAAATTGGCAAAATTTTCAAGCGAGAATGGACGCGACTGCAGTTACACAACATTGGATATGGTTTATATAAAGTATGTTTTGTTAACCCCTGCATAATACCCAATAACTTATCTTACTCGAAGGCCAAGGAAAAACCCTTGCTTACTGTAGTATGCACATATAGCGATGCACCACTGTTATCATAAACAGTCCAAGTGCAAGTGTAATACGAGCGTCCAGTTGAAGGACAACATACATAAATGCATAGTCAGCGTTCTCACGCTGGTCAAACGCTGCTATGTGTGCCCACTGCACTCCAACTCCTCCTTTGCCGTCGCTCGACGACAATCTTTATATATCTACATATAAGTTATGCATATAAGCGTCGCAGCGCTGCAGCCTACGCCGGCAGCGCTGCTCCCCCGAATTAAGCTAAGAACCGTTTGTGTATAAAAGTCAAGAGCATTGACGATTGAACATCGGAGTGGAGCGGGACTTTCCCTGCTCCACCTCCAGTAAATAAAACCCAAAAATCAAACTATATTTTATTTCAATAACATGGTGACAAATTTGGGAGTAAAATATTATATTACACTTCGTCAAAAAAAAGCGTTTGCAATGGGCTCGGGATAGGATGTCGTGGCGCGTTTTCAATGCTTTGTAACATTTCTGGATCGCTTCGATTGAGATGCGCGCGAATACCCTCGTCACTGCCGCCTGGATGTCCTCAATCGACTCTAAATCGGTTCCTTTGACCACCGATTCTATTTTAGGGAACAAAAAAAGCGTGACATATCGGGCGAATAAGGCGGTTGTTGCATCACGGCAATTCCTTTATAATCCAAATACTGGGACACGCTGAGAGCTGTGTGGCACGGCCCGTTGTCGTGATAAAGGATCCAGTTACGAGCGATGTCTGGGCGCACGTTGTTCACTTGTTTTCGCAATCTTGCAAGTTTTTGGCGATAGTACCTTGATTCGATCTGTTAACTAATTATGCCATCGAAACACCTGGGCACGACTAAGAGCACTATACCCATGCACTTTTACAATTTGAGCGTACGTTTCCGAAGCTGTTTCGCCACAAATATACGTTTACTCAACACAGCAGGCGAACTAAACAAGCTAGAACGATGGCAAATATATCAATGGAGAGGGAAAGGATGCCGGAAAAAGGAAGAGTAATTTCAAGCCCATAGGGTTTCCACAATCGCAGCAATACATGCAGTCTTATTACTTAATTGTCACACCTCGTACTTCCAAAAGGAGCTATCGAAATAAATTAAATTTAAATTGTATAGATTTAATTATATCTAACAGGTTAGTAATTGAAATTTACTAAGCAGGCCACTTTTCAAAAACATATTGAAACGCAACGGCTGATTAGTTTGTGGGAGTTGAGATAGTATTCCTTTATTGACAGGGTTTAATTATTAACTTAAGAACAGAGTAAATTATGTTATTGGCGCGAGGCCGCTGGTGGTGGTTGAAGATCCTAGAGATCGTACTCTTAAAACTATCGAAAAAGCTAAGTATCGAAAAGTGCCATTCGCGGTGATGGCTGTTTGCCATTACACCGACGGACGCAGGCACGGTGCGGAAGTTAGTGGGTGGTCCCCACAAGTTAATAAATTAAAAAAAATATCTTAACACAATATTTAAAAATTTGTTTCTTAAATTTGTTGCTGAAAAATATTTGCAGGTATAGTAGTAATAGGGAGTCCCGGTCCCCTTAAAAAAATTTTCTTTGTGGTGTACATCCTAACTGGCCACAGAATTATTCGATATGAGAAAAGTATAATGTCATAGTCAATGAATAAATGTCCCAAAGTACTCACTTGGAATTTTTTTAAATTTATCTACAAAAAGTTACTTTCATAATTTTTAATTTTATAAAAAAAAAAAAAAAACGCTACGAGTGTACCTGTAGATCTTGTTGATATATATGTAAACAATGATGGTCGTGTCGGTGTGATAGTCTTGGTGGCAACGCTGCATATATTATCGATAGGATCAGAAGTCAAGAAGAAGGCGAGAGTCAAGAAGAAGGCGAGATTCAAGAAGTCAAGAAGAAGGCGAGAGTCAAGAAGAAAGCGAGATTTAAGAAGTCAAGTCCAGAGTCGAGAGTCAAGAAGGAAGTTGAGAAGAAGTCGAAAGTGGAAGTTATTACATATATAAAAAAAGAACAGTCGAAGAAGTCGAATTAACTTTGTTTATACATATTCAATAAATATTACATACATACTTAATAAATATTACATATATATATTTTTTTTTGCTCCTCTTTTGGCTAAATTTGTATACCCTACAGGGTATTATAATTTTAGTCCGAAGTTTGCAACGAAGGAGACATAAGCATCAACTGCTGAGGCCACCTAGTCATGTCCATCTATCCGTCCGTCCGTCTATCCGGTTCTACGCAAACTAGTTAAAGCTATCTGAATGAAACTTTGCAGATAGGCTACTACTATATGCTCTCACTACTATATTAGTTGGAACGCGCCGGATCGGATAACTATATTATATAGCTGCCATCAGAAATTGTTTATCAAAAAATTGTAACTTTGCCAGTTTTCTACATATTTTCATATAATTTAGTCAAAATCGGACCACCTTATCATATAGCTGCCATAGGAACGTTCAAAAAATTTATTGGAGACAAATTTTAATTCCGATGTTTTTTAACATATTTGTATCTGCTCAGAGATATAGCCTTATTATTATTTAATTTTATATTTATTTATTATTTCAGAATTTCGGTTTTAATTTTACGCAAATCTGATTATTATATTATATAGCAGGCATAGAATCCATTGAGGAAAATGCAAAACAGTGAATATAAAACTGTAACTGTAAAACTCTTAATTTAATATGAATACGAAAAAATAAAAAGCGATTTTTTTTTAATGATTTACATAATTTCTGTTCGTTTTTCTTTTCATTTGATCAAACAGGATTAAATTATAATGCTCCAATTGTGAGCTGCAAGGGTATATAAACTTCAACGTGCCGAAGATTGCTTTCTTTCTATTTTATTCATTAGTTCAACTAACTTAAACAACAAACATAAAGACTCAACAAAAGTGTTCACTGCTATGACATTCTATGCTGAATAAGTTAAACAAATCGTTCTCCTGTATAAAATTTATGGATGTCGTCGATATAGTTCTTACCATCTATCTATTTCTCTCGTAGTCCTAGGCTTAGAACTAAGTATATTATATCTTAAGTGTTTTTGTATGCTGTACATAATATATCTGATTTAAATATACATATTGACCGTTTCTCTGCGTTAAATTCATTTTGAAATTTTAGAGCCCATTACAAGCATTCCAGGAGGTCCAGAAATTTACATTGATCTGGGATCAACGGTGAACTTAACATGTATTATCAGACATCTTCCAGACCCTCCTATTACAGTACTTTGGATGCATAACAATCAGGTAACATGGTACACTCATAATTAGTACTGCATTTTAATTTTAATTAGATATTTTTATTCCCTTGCAGGATATTGTAGTTTTAGCCAGTGAAGAGGACAATTCCGACCCTATAAAATATATATATTCTTGATCATAATCAACAGCCGAGGCGATCTAGCCATGTCCGTCTGTCAGTCCGATCGCCTGTCCTTCGGTCCTTCGGTACGCCTGTCCGTCTGCCCGTCTGTCCGTTTCTACGCAAACTAGTCCTTCAGTTTTTAAGCTATCTAAATGAAACTTGGCAGATAGGCTCCTAAATGCTCTCACTCCTATATAAGTCGGAACGGACTATATCATATAGGTGCCAAAGAAACGATCGGAAATTTTGGAGGAAAACATTTTAATTTCGATATTATTCAACATACATGTATTTGTTCAGAGATATAGCCATGGGGTAACGACATATGTCCTCGTGACATATCTCCTCCGTCGTTTTCAAGACGACATATCTCCGCGCGAAGTTTTTTTTAGTTCGGTGGAGATAAGTCGTTTTAAAAACGACACAACCCATCCAGCTTATCGGCGGAGATGTGTCGTTTTTGGTTCAGCGGGCGGTATTACAAAAAAAAATAAAAATTAAATAAGGCCCATGTTGAATTTCTAAATTATATATTATATTTATAAGATCAACGCAATCTCTATTCCTCTTTCTATCGTTAAACAACGAAGAGACCCTTAGCATAAGATCAACTCTTTAACTTCGAGTCGCACTGAAGAAAGGGTCTCTTATATTAACTCGTATACTTTCAACTCCCTGTGTGCAGTCATATTGTTTCCCACTTTACTTAGTTCTAATTAAGTACTCAAATGAACAACCTACGAAAATTGTGAAATAAATCCCACGTATGTTATTACAAGTGCATTGACGCCCGCGGGCAGATCACACTATCAAACAGTGCCCCAGCAGTGGCGTTAGCCACTGCTTTTACGGCATTAGGAAGTTTAAAATACATATCATATATATCTCCGCGAGGAGATATGACGCCTTCAAAACGACAACGCTGTTGTCGCTGGAAAACAAATTTGAAAAGGAGCGAAAAAATAAGAAAGTATTACGAGAAAGTGACTAAATACGTGCTGCCAGATTGTTTGCTTGCATGCGTACTAAGTGGGTTAGAATTAATGTTTTTTGTTTAGGAAGTCTATATACGTTTGATGTTATTATTTACAAATTGTTATAATAACTAAGGACTCTAAAGGGTTCATGCAATTCAAAAGACGTTTTACTGTGACACAATACTAAGGGAATATAGGATCTAGTATTTCTACTCGGTACGTGAAAATTAAGCTGACCCAACAAGTCACAGTGGATCAGGTTATAAATCATGGTAATACCAAGCATAGTTATACGTTTCTATAAAGATGGTAGGTTAATTAGGAGAAGTCTAATAGAGTACGAGGGTAACCTCTGGTTTGGATCCCAGTTCAAACCGCGTTAAGCGAAAAGCAAAAAGTTCTTCTGAACTGACTCAATGCGTTTACTGTGAACCCCATACTGAGGGCTCCAGACGCAAGATCCATATTCTAAGATAGGACGAACTAAAGAAATATATAGGGATTTTGTAACATAGGGGCCTTTGAATTCTTTCGACCAATTAAACCAAGCACACCTCTAGCTTTATTCACCATGCACGAAATATGATCGATAAAGTCAAGTTTAGGATCAAGTCGGACACCCAAAACATTGACTATTGTAATTATTTCCAAAGAGCTGCAGTTTAGCGTGCACGAGTGAACTTGGGAACGATTAGGTTTAACAAGTTTATGCGGCATTATGTTTGAAAATTACTAAGATCTGTTTGTAAATCAGACTGGCAGGAAGCGTCCTTATATTGCACGCAAAGTTTGACGTCGTCCGCGTACATAAGTACTCTGGAGTTAGTCAGAACTTTGGGCAGGTCGTTGATAAATAATGTAAACAACATTTTTAAAGAGGCCCTTTTGCGTTCTGCCATTCAGATAACTTGAGATCCAACTAAGAAGATCAACCGGAAATCGTATTAGATCGAGTTTCCGAACAAGAAGAGTATGGTTAACAGAATCAAATAGCCCGATCGTTATTTCCGGTTGTATTTTCAAACGAAAGCGAGGAAGAATGCGTAATTGGCTTTCGTTTAGTGTTAACAAAATTATAAAACTGTTTTGGGTCCTGAGAGATCTGGACTATACAACGAGTCAAATAATTCTTGTAGCACTGCGCGTTCAACACGGTAAATATTGACCGAGCCGATAAATAAAGGGACAGGGCAGAGTTAGAACCGGTATATATATATTTAGTATACAGCCTAGATTTTTTTGTTTTTAAGATGACTCAACTCATTAGTAAACCAAGGAGGCTTATTCGATGTTGATGGATAGTATAACGGAACACTTTTAGTAAAAAAGGAATTTATGGCACTGTAAAAAATATCCACGGCTACTGACATGTCAGTGCACATGTATTAATCGGACCAATTAAAATCTGATATAAAGTTATTCAGCCGTTCGAAGTCCGTTTTGCGAAAACAAAGGACTTTCTTGGCTGGACAGTCAGATATATTCTAAAGTCAGTTCCAATGTCGAGAGTCACGTCGAAAGTAGGATGATAGGGATCTTCGGGAAGCGTCAACGGCGCCACCCTGGCTAAACTGACTCTTGCCGGATCTGAGACGAAACAGAGATCCAGCAAGCACTCTAAGGAATTTCGTACTAGGTTGACTTGAGACAGCGAAATGTCGAGCAAGCCAGATGAGAAATCGGGAGAGTTTTCCTGAAGAAAATTTATTAAAAATGGTACACTGCGATTGGCGAAGAAGAAGACGAGATCGACGTTCGTTTCCAAGTTTATTGCGCGGGCGCAGCCAGCAGCTTCGACATCAGTTTTTCGACTATGCTTGAGCACACTGATAAGTTTTTTACATTTCATTTGTTTACTGTGTGGTAATGTCCTATGTCATCGTATATACATTTTTCGTAAATACATTGTCTGTTACCGTATGAGATATCTTTCCGTGTGGCAGCACTCTGCTCATGCCATCCACGTATTGCATAACCGCTCCTAACAAGTAAAAGTAAACTCTTGTGTTTTAAAAACCATCTTGCTATTGGTCACCGCCACCGCGTTTCAATCTGTCACCACCAGAAAAGGAGATCCCAGTAAATATATCCTCAATCTATTCAGTGTATCCGTAATTGCCAATATTTCTAAAGCATTGCTCCAGTATCTGCTGCGTCGCTGCACAGCCGGCTATAATAAAATAATTTCCGTCTTTTTTTCTCTTTGAAACATAATTCCTGATATTCCCAGCTACTAGCATCAGTGTGTACTTCATGATATTTCGTTGGGTCGTATAGAGTCAACACCGGATTCGATGTAAAGGTTTCCTTTAGTTGTTGAAATGCCTGTTTCAGATCTTCTCCCCATATAAAATCTTGGTCCTTTTTAATAATTTGCTCAATGGATAAGCAATCATACTGTACTCCTTCACGAATTTTCTGAAGAATCATGTAATTCGTTTCCGGAGAGCTTTGCCAACTGCTCCTCTACGATCGGCATCGGATATCGTTTCTTTATGGTGAATTCGTTTAATTCCCGATAGTCCACGCATAGCCTCCGTTCTCCATTTGCCATTGCATAAAAACTGCTGATGTATGCGTTGACTTTCTTCTTTCAATTATCCCGTACTTCAGGAAGTCACCAATTATCGTATTCATCATTAAAATGGCATTCCTAGTGGATACCTCTAAATCCATCGTAGTCTATTTCACCTGCTAATATTTTAATAATAATATTTCTCCTATGCCTTCTAGTGACTCCAGCTGGTAGGCACCGAAGTGACGTAGTCTGATGTGATTTAGGGCCGGACAGAAACAGAGCAGGTGCTCTGGTGTCTCTGGTTCCGTAATTTCTTTGCAGTTTCTATAGCTAGCGTTGTGTGGCAGCCCCATCTTCATTGCGTGCGTTCCGGTCACCCAATGGCCTGTTGCGACTGCTGTAAATCTTCTGATATCCCACTTGCTGTTGGATAGCAGCTCTCTGGTTCGATTCTTGTCGTATGTCGGCCAAAATTTCTTTGATCTCTTCTGTTCGCTCTTACTTGACCATTCCTTGTTGGCTGTCTGTTTGAAATGGTCATGGATCCTTGTCTGGACCGAGTTTAACGAGATCGGTGTCAGGGCTAGTTCGTCCGCTTTCTCGTTCTGTGGGATGTCGCAATGACCCGGTACCCAGTTTACTTGTACCTCGTTTCTCTCTGCAAGGCTATTAAGGGCCTTCTTGCATTCTGCCACCAGCCGTGAATTTGTTCTCACGGCCGCTAGGGATTTTATAGCGGCTTGGCTATCAGAGTAAAACCGTACTTTGGGGTCGCTAAGTCCTCGCCATATCGAAAGCTTGGCCACTTCCGTTATGACCAGTACCTCAGCCTGAAAGACCTTCGCTGAGTCTGAGAAAGTGAAGGACTCCTCGATCCCCTATTGCTCAGCGTAGATCCCAGCCCCCACGCGGCAGCTCATTCTGGAGCCGTCCGTGTAGAGGGATACCTCCTCCGCCACGGTTACTCTATCCCTTTTCCAATCTTCCCTTGTTGGATATGTGGTCATGGAGCCGTTTCCGAAGTTCATCTCCATGGAACGTAGTCCCTTTTCGCTTTTGTCTGTGTCTTGATGCCTTCTTGCCGTGGCCTGCACCGTATTCCCTCCAGCAGTTACTTGCTTTCAGTCTTACTTCGAACTTTACGAATTTTACGAACACTACTATCGGCATTATGTTCAGGATAGCATTTAGTGCAGCTGCGGGGCAAGAGCGCATTGCTCCCGTCGCACCAGCACACGCTGCTCTCTGTATCCTTGTTGATTTTGAGATATTATAAGCCCTAGTTAGCGCTGGCCACCGTGCTAGGGCACCGTATGCTAAAATTGGCCGAACAACCGCCGTGTAAAGCCATATTATGATCTTTGGGTGTAGTCCCCATTTGTCTCCGAACATTTTTCTACAAGAGTAGGTTAGGTTAGGTTAGGTTATGTCGGAAGGCCCTCAAGGGGCCACGCATAGGCCAATATGACACTTAGCTGTCCGAAAGTTTCTGAGTGGACCTAGAGAGTATTTACGCGGTTTTCAAAAATCTTTAAGGATCGAGGTGTCTTTCGCGAAGGCAAGTAGTTCGCCTGGCTTCTTCCTGGAGGCATCTTCTAGCGATGCCAGAACCGGAGCGCCTAGGTATTTTATTCTTGCCTTTGCTAGGGCCGGACATTTGCAAATGATATGCTCCAAGGTTTCAGTTGCCTCGGACTCATCACATTTCCGGCATTTGGCGTTTTCGGTAATGCCCAGCTTGACGGCATGTGCCGCAGCTAGGCAGTGACCTGTGAGAACCCCCTTTAACAGTCTGCAATCTTTCCTTAGAAGATGCAGCAGGTAGTGACTGAGTTTTGCGTTGCGCTCTTTGCACATGATTTTTGATGTTTTCAAGGTTGTGGAAATTCTCCTCCACCTGTAGTTAGTTTGTGTGTCGGTCCGTCTCTCTAGCTCGCTTTGGAGCGTTCTTAGGGAAACAGGAACGTTTTCTATTCTTTCATTCGGCAGTCCGACACCTTCCTTTGCAAGTTCGTCGGCCGTCTCGTTACCATCGATGCCCTGGTGGCTGGGAACCCAGTAGATCCGCACTGACGTAGTCGTGCTGAGCATATCTAGTGCCTCCCTGCTTGCCAGTACTGACCGCTGACGATTCCATGGATCTTATCGCCGCTTGACTGTCTACGAACAAGTTGACCGCATCATGTGGGCACTCTATGCTCTACGCAATCTCCGCTGCTTTCCTTATGGCGAATACTTCCGCTTGGAATATGCTGCTTTGGATTGGTAGTTTATACGACAGCCTCATTTCAGAGTCTGTGCAGTATATGCCCGCTCCAACTCCTCCTTCCATCTTAGAGCCGTCGGTGTATATATTGAGGTGTTGAGCATGGTCCTGACCTGTTTTCCAGTCGTCTGGTCCCATGAATGTAGTTGTTTTTACATCCGGGCACGTTCTGGTGACCATGTAGTCAGATATATTGCTCATGTCTCGACCAATTGAACTATGCCCGAATCCCTGTAAGGACATATTTCCTGATGCAACTAGGCGTTGTGCCGCCTTTCCTGCAATCAGTTGCGCGTGGATGTCTAGGGGATCAACTCCGAGGTACTTGACTTGTGTCTTCGGGGTTAGCCCGGTTGAGTTAATTTTCGGGGGGACCCATAGCGGCACCTTGTATCTCTTGGTGAAGAGAATGAGGTCCGTCTTGTCCGCGTTGATACTGAGTCCTACCTTCTTCGCCCACTTTCATATCTCCCTGAGTGTTGATTCCATAATCGAGCTGAGGGTCGATGGACAGACTCCCGTGATAATTTTGCTTATGTCGTCAGCATAGGCTGTTATCTTTATCCTCTCGAATCTCTTGATCAGGTCGCCTACCACCAGATTCCACAGGAGAGGCGACAGGACCCCGCCTTGCGGCGTGCCCCTGTGTGCTCCTTTCACCGTGGAAGCGGTGCCCCAATCGGATTGTACCCGCCTACAGCTTAGTAGATTTCTTATCCACAAACTGATGGCGGGGGGTGTGTTGGCCGCTTCTAGGCGGTCCATTATAGCGTCTGTGGTCACGTTGCTAATGCTCCGGATATATCCACAAACACTCCTAGAGCATATTCTTTGTTATGCAGGGCTCTCTCAATGGTGGCTACTAACGAGTGTAGTGCCGTCTCCACTGATTTCCCTTTCGTGTAAGCGTGCTGGTTGGATGACAGCAGTCGTCCCACATCATTTCTGATGTATATGTCCAGCAGCTTTTCTAGCGTCTTAAGTAGGAATGAGGTGAGGCTAATCGGCCTGTAATCCTTGGGGCTCACATGGCTGCACTTGCCTGCTTTTGGCAGGAAGACAATCCTAGAGGTCCTCCATTGGATAGGGATATAGCCCGTGCTTAGGCAAGCTGTGAATATAGCGTGTAGCCATGGGGTGATCACTTCTTTGGTCACCTGTAGCATGGCGGGGAATATTCCATCTAGTCCTGGTGCTTTTATTCCCGCGAAGGAATCTATAGCTCATTGGATTCTTCTAGAGGATATTAGGTTTGTTGGAAGACTCTCTTCTCCAAGTTCGAGGTCCTGGTGCTTGCTAGCATCGGATATCTCAGTGCATCCTGGGAAGAGAGCATGCATTAGTGCTGTTAGGGCCTCCTCGC
Organism: Drosophila aff. chauvacae BK-2020; assembly: GCA_018903765.1. Classification (NCBI taxonomy): domain Eukaryota; kingdom Metazoa; phylum Arthropoda; class Insecta; order Diptera; family Drosophilidae; genus Drosophila; species Drosophila aff. chauvacae BK-2020. The sequence continues at coordinate 415,575 of JAEIGO010000863.1, read as the reverse complement.
TGCCCTCAGTCCACTGTCCGTCGTCGCGTTTGAGCTGACTCTGTACGGTGGGTTGCTTCGATAGCAACTTCCGGAGTCTAGCCGCTTCTGGGGCCGTCTCGATATTGGAGCAGAAGTTTCTCCACGAGCTTCGTTATGCCCTGCGAATTTTCTTCTTGTAATCCTTGAGTAGGGTCTTGTATTCCTCGTCGATCACATCCTCCTTCGCCTCTTTGGCGATTTTGAAGAATTCTCTGAGGTTATTGCGTAGGAGCGAAAGATTACTGTTCCACCAGGGTGGCTTGTTCCTCTTTCTAGCTCTAGATGTCGGGCATGCTGCGCGTTGCGCATCTAGTAATTCCTTGGAGAGGGTCTCTAGGGACTTTTCTATGTCTTCAGCGGAGTTTACTAGGCCCGGGCCAGTCGCGAGTCCTGTTGAGATTGTCTTCCTAAACTTTCCCCAGTTAGTGTTCCGGAGGTTCCTAAAGACGGTTGGTTTGGGAGAGTGGTCGAAATCGTATTGGAATTGAATGTACTTATGATCTGAGAAGGATGGTCTCTCAAGGACTCTCCATTCTGATACCATTGTACATTGTCCCCTTACGAGTGTTATGTCTAGCACGTTTGAGGAGGTGGGACCTGCGAAGGTATGCTCTTCTCCTACGTTGGCTATGCATAAGTTAGTGGATAATAGGTTAGGTTAGGTTAGGGCGGTAATGGCCGGCTCAGAGAGCCGGACCATCCACTTGAGCCTGAGGAGGCTCTTTGTGATGCCGCATAGGCTTAGGTCCCCGTCCGATGCAGGTACTCATGGGCCGATGACCAGTGCTACGTAAGAGAGGACCAACCCGATCCTTGGATGAATGGGTTATCTGCCTCGGAGATGTCTCGCATAGCTCTGCGAGATCCACAAGGGTGGGGAAGCCCAGATACTGCAGTCTTCGTCTGCTTAGGGCCTCCTCATCCCTACAGCTTCTACAGAAGTCATTATGGTGCACCGACAGCCTGGACGCATGTGTTCCAAGTAGCCAGTGACCAGTAAGAGCCCTAACGGCAAGGGCGCAGCTTTCCCTGCTTAATGACAATAGCTCCTTTGAGCGTTTCACTGAACGCCGTGGCCAGATCATTATAGTGTGGCGGCAGGTGATAAGGTTTTCCCATTTCCTGTCCGCGAGGAGGTGGAAGTACTCCGTACAGAGTAGTCTGCGAGTGGCCAAGGGCATGTCAACTAACTCCCTCTCCGGCTGAAGAGGTTGTACCCTGCCGGGCCAGCTCATCGGCAGCGCAGTTGCCCTCGATGTCCCTATGTCCTGGGACCCAGATGAGGTGGAGGTCGTACTGCTCCGCCATCTCGTGAAGAGATCTGCGGCAGTCGTTGATGGTCTTCGAGTTGGAAGAAATAGATTCGAGTGACTTCAGGGCGGCCTGACTGTCAGAGAAAATGCATAGGGGAGCTCTTCCCCTTGTTGGGGGATGCTGATCAAGGGCTACTTTAATGGCGTAAACTTCCGCCTGAAAGACGCTGCAGTGGTCGGGTAGCCTAAACGAGACGTTTAATCCCAGGTGTTCAGAGAATATACCTCCTCCCACCCGGCCGTCCAGTTTTGAGCCATCCGTGTAGATGTGAAGGGACCCTAGGGGTCCAGGGGGTCCTAGGTTCCATTCCGTTCTGTCGGGGATGTAAACCTGGAAGGGTGTGATGGGGTGTTCAGTGGGGACACAGTAGTCGGTGTTTCCCTCAATAAGGTGTGGAGCAGAGCCGAGGTTCGTGTGTCCGAAACTCAATCTTCTCCACAGACCCGCGCCCTTCAGCCTTAATGCCGAGAGTGACGCGGTCATCTCTCCCATTAGGTCAATTGGGAGGATGTCCAGGAGAACGTCCAAGGCGTCTCCCGGAGTTGTGCGCAGGCTGCCTGTCATACAGATCTCAGCCATGCGTTGGATTTTTCTTCACTTGCCCAGGCAGGTAGACCGCTTTATAGCTGGCCACCAGATTGCCACTCCGTAGAGGAGTATCGGGCGAATGATAGCCGTGTACAGCCAACGGACTATTTCTGGGGTCATTCCCCATTTTAGCCCGATACACTTGCGGCAGGTGTAGAGCGCGATTGTGGCCTTTTTGGCCCTCTCGTCCGTGTTGAGACCCCAGTCTAGTTTCCTGTCCAGGATTAGACCTAGATATTTGGCCTGGTTTTTAAGGGGTAGAGGTATCCCACAAAGCTTAGGGGGTATCACTTTGGGATCTTGTATTTCCTAGTAAAGAGGACCAGTTCGGTCTTTGCTGGGTTTACTCCCAGTCCGCACCTGTCAGTCCAATCCGCCAGGAACCGAAGACTGTCGCTCATCCTGTCACAGAGGGTTTGCGGGAATTTTCCCGTAAATACCAAGGCGACATCATCCGCGTAGGCCACAACACGACAGCCGCCCCCTTCTATGCCCTGGAGCAGTTCGTTGAACGCCACATTCCATAGGAGAGGGGAGAGGACTCCGCCCTGAGGTGTGCCTCTGTTGACTTGTCTGGAGATGGTTGACCCCCCCAGTGTTGCCTCCACCGTTCTGCTGCGCAAGATCCGAGTGTTGATCAATCCCCAGCTTAGTCAGTGCCGTCGTAATTGAGTCTGGGAGAATGTTGTTAAATGCGCCCTCTATATCCAGGAAGGCGACGAGTGTGAACTCCTTTTCGTGGAGCGATTTTTCTATGATAGTTGTAAGCGGATAGAGTGCTGTCTCTGTCCACCTGCCCCTTCTATACGCGTGTTGAGATCCTGATAAGGATGATTGGGGAATATTAGTCCTAAGATGCAGACTGATGAGTCTCTCCAGCGTCTTGAGTAGAAACGAGGCCTGTAATCGGCCTGTAATCCTTAGGCGTGCTATGCGATGGCTTGCCTGCCTTGGGGATGAAAACCACTTTTGAGCGGAGCCATCCGTTCGGAATGACCCCTGTATCGAGGATGATCTAGAAGATCAATCGAAGCCAGGGAGTGGATAGCTCGGCTGCGTAGCTGAGCTGTGCAGGTATGATGCCGTCCACTCCAAGGGATTTATATGGGCTGAAGTTGTTAATTGCCCATTTAATGTTCCTATCAGTAAGGAGGTATGCCATTTCGGACGGACCCCGCCGTGTCGGGGGGTTAGGTGGGCTGCTCTGGAAAGAGCTAGCGGGGAAGTGGGCATCCAGGAGAACCCCGAGGGATTCCTCACTGGATGTCGTCCAGCTTTTGTCAGGACACTTGACGATGCCCGGGTTGGAGGGCGTCGACGAGAGGACCTTCCTCAGCCTAGATGCCTCAGAGTAGTCCTGGATTCCTGAGCAAAAGTCGGACCAGGCCCTTCTTTTGGCCTTTCCTAATTCCCTGTTGTACAGGGACAAGTTCGATTTATAGAGACACCAAGATGCGTCCGTGTTGGCGCTCTTGGCTGTATTGAAGGACTGCCTCGTGGTCTTCTTGAGGCAGCCTAATTCCTTACACCACCATGGTGGCTTCTTCCCAGTCTTCCCCCCATTCTTGCTACGGGGGCAGGACCTATCTAGAGCCGTGCTACAAGCATCGGTGAAAGTTTCAACGAGACGCTCCAGCCCCTCTGGACAGAAATCCGAGAGGGTTGGGGCTGGAGGGGGCTTAAGGATCTTACTCAGCTGGGATCTGTATTTCCCCCAGTCAGTCCTCCGGGGGTTCCGGAAAATGACTAGGTTGAACCTATCGAAACCTAGCGTGAATTGGATATATCTATGGTCAGAGAATGAGTGCTTCTCCAGCACTCTCCACGACTTAAGGGAGTCATGCAGGGATTCAGAGAGAAGGGTGATATCAAGTACCTCCCTTCGGTTTTTGATAATAAAGGTGGGTTCGTTTCCCGAATTACCCACCAGTAGGTTAGATGAGAGGATAAAATCAAAAAGAGACTTACCCTTATCGTTGGTGTCAGTGCTGCCCCACTGATGGCGATGGGCATTTGCGTCGCACCCGATGATGAAGTTCAGGCCCAGCCTTTTGCTGTCCTAGGTGACTTGCCTCAGTGTTGGGGGGATGGGGTCCTGGTCGTGCCCCAGGTATGCGGAGCATATCCGGAGGGATCCATTTGGTCCCTCTAGACATGCTGTTAGTATATCTTCATTGCTGAAATTGGGAAGCAAAAAAAGAGTTAAGTCTTTCTTTGCGAGTATGCTTTGTTTGTTTGTATTATTAGTGTTCATATTTGGTCACACGAGTATGCTGGGTAGGGGATAATAAAAAATCTAAGAGTTACTCACCTCTGTCGTTGGCGTCTGCACCCACGATCACTTGCTGGTCGTTCGGGCTGGCTTCCACCATGCTCCTGAGTTCCTCCGGTGGGGCCGTTCTGTCGTGTGCCATGTAGCAGGAAGCTTCCATAAGGCGCTTCTTCTCGCTCTCCAGCATCACAACAGTTAGGTCATCCGTGCTGTAATGAGACATAAGGTTAGCATGCAGACCCTTCCGTACAAGTACGGCGGTTCTATTTCTGCTTACCGATGGTGTGTAGAACAAGTTGTAGTTAGAGGACTTTAGTCCGGCGACGGCATTGCCCGAGGCAATCCATGGCTCCTGGACCAAAGCTATGTCGGCGGCCCCTTGCTCCACGGCGATGAGGAGTTCCGCCGACGCGATCTTACTCTTATGAAGATTGAGCTGCAGCACCCTGAGTGGCATGGGTACTGGGCTCATCTCCATTCGACGGGTTGACTGTTAACGTCAGGTCACCGTCCTCCGCGTCCTCCGCGTCAAGCGACAGTCCCTGGGCGGCGTCCACGATGGTTTCCAGACCTAAGTCCTTCTCCACCTCGCCTGCCTTCAGGGTGTGAGCATCCTTATCCCCGGGATGACGTTTTTTGAGGCGCAGGTACACGCTCCCCATGCCCCACGCCATCTTCCCGTATCTCGGATAAAGGATGTCCTCCGCCTCTTTGTTTATCTAGAGGACTGCACTATGGCCCCCCTCCTTGGGTAATGGGGTTGCAAGGTGCAGAACCTTTCAGTCCGCGGTTGGGATGTCCGGATTCTGTCGCTGCAGCAGCTTCAGCACCCGGTCCCCTTGGATTGCGATGGGGAAAAGAACCTTCGCCTTAGGAATGGACGGGATTAGCTCCCTGTCCACCACCTCCAGCTGGGCCCCCTCCCACAACGCCTCCAGTTGGCAGACCGTTTGCGTCAGCCACTTCCTCGTCGGGTCATTCATACACTTCAGGATTTTGACCCCGTTCAGCCACCCGGCACCATCAAATGTGGACATGGGGGCCTCGGGATCTTCCTCCATCTGTGCAAACAATGACTCAACGAGTCACGTATGCACCAACTTCTACCGCGGCTTGGTTATCTTGACGGCTTCATCGCTTTTGTCAATGAGTGCCACGATCAAGTGTCGTTTGGTCACCTCACTGACTTTTGGCTTCGTCCTTATCTCAGGCTTCATCGCTTTCTGGGGGGGAGCGCCTGGCGAATCCGCCCGTTGAGACCATATTCGGGAGGTTGGCGAAATGCAGCCTGCCCTCTGCGACCGTTTGCTCGGCCCAGGTAAGCTTTGCCTTCTCCTGTGGGGATAGGGCGGCTTTTTTTTGGAGCCGGCTCAGGATGCGAAGGGCGGCTTTGTATTGCGCCTTAGCCATCATCCCCTCGCTTGAACGCTTCGGCCCGTCCCTGCGCGGGGAGCTGGTACCTGGTTTCGGCGAGCGGAAGAGGCTTTCCTCCTCTTCTTTAGAGAGCTGCACGCTCTCCAGGTCCGAGTCTGTGTCGACTATGGCACCTGAGCGGCAAAGCTTCCCTTGCAACGTTATGACAGTAGCATTACAACCGACATGACCTGCTCCCGTCAAATCAGAGGTGTGACCGCTGGCGACACGCAGAGGGGATTGCTCCCCCCCGTGCCCGCCGGTGGTAGCAGTCACGCCTTCCACCGACGTTTGGGCTGATATCCCAGCCCGAGTTGTGTCCTTTGTTGTGTCCATTACTCAGAGTACACTGGTTGATTTTCCGGGGAACCACCCACTTGTGTTTTATGACTAACCGCCAGGCTGCGTTTTATGCCTAACCGCCAGGCACCTCCACCCGTGGGAAAATGATTCATTTCCTCAGGCTTTTCCAGCGGAAGGAATTGAACCGTTGCCTTAGCTAGACACTGTATTACCGCGGACGGAGCAAGCAGCAGTGCATTACCCGTTGTCCGGGATAATACAGTGGCCATTGCCCAGCCGGCGCCCTCTTGGAGGGTTCAGATGGAAGATTTTCGCCAGCCTTCTACATAAGTAGAAAGCAATACTTGCCTTCCACACTCTTTCTGTAAATTTGTTCTTGCAAGAGACCTTCCGGTCTAGCATCACCCCGAGATACTGAGCCTGCTCTGATAGTTTTAGCTCTATGCCATCTAGCATGGGCATATTGTATGCTGGTATCTTAGTCCTTTTGGTGAAGAGCATAAGTTCTGTTTTATTTGGGTTGATATCCAATCCACAGATCATACATTAAAGCGACCCAGCGCGTCTGTCATTATCTCACAAATACCGTCAGGGTAGGACCCAGATACTAGCAGCACCACGTCGTCTGCCTAATACTGCTTTGAAGCCGCCCATATTGAGCTCCTCCAATGTGCCATTTATATTTATAAGCCAAAGTAGAGGCGATAGGACGCCGCCCTGCTGGGTGCCTCTCTTCACTGTACGTGTGAGGTGAGTGCTATTCAGTTCGGCTGTGTTTATCCTACTCGTTAGGATAACTCCGATCCATTCTCTGATGCCTCTCTCAATGCCCATAGAGGTGAGGGAGCTCAAGATGAAATCACGTTATTCACGTTATTGAACGTACCTTCAATATCTAGGAAGGCGGCTATCGTGGATTGTATGTATTTTAGTATCTTCTCGACGTGACCTATAACTTCGTGTAGTGCTGTTTCTGCCGACCGACCTTTTCGGTACGCGTGCTGCGCGTTCGATAGGTGGTCTCTCAGTTTTTTCTCGGATATGAACATTGTTGGACGTTGATGCACTACGATCAGTTCATTCAAGTAGCCCATCTGACACCAAGCACGTGCCTGTTCGTTAGCAGGCGCGACAAATGAAAGTATAGAAAAGGAATACGAGGAAGAGACTACTGGCGTGCTGCCAGACTGTTTGCCTGCATGCGTACTAAGTGGGTTGGTATTAAGGTTTTTAGTTGGGGAAGGTTATCTACGTTTGATGTTATCATGTACAAATCGTTATAATTTGCACATAAGACTCTAAAGGGTTCATGCAATTCAAAAGACGTTCTACAGTGGCGCAAAACTAAAGGAATATAGGATCTAGTATTTCTACTCGGTACGTGAAAGTTAAGCTGACCCAGCAAGTCAGCACTTTCCACGTCACCGTGGATAAGGTTAAAAATGAACGTAATGCCCAGCATGGTTCTACGGTTAGCTAAAGAAGGTAAGTTAATTAGCAGAAGTCTACTAGAGTACGATGGTAACCTCTGGTTTGGATCCCAGTTCAAACCGCGTAAGGCGAAAAGCAAAAAGTTCTTCTGAACTGACTCAATGCGTTTACTGTGATCCCCATACTGAGGGCTCCATACGCTAGGATGAACAAACGAAGTATATAAGGATTTTGTAACCCCTATTTTGACCCCTATCATTGAATTCTTTCGACCACCGTTTAATGAAACCAAGCACACCTCTGGCTTTATTCACCATGCACGAAATATGGTCGATAAAGTCAAGTTTAGGGTCCAGTCGGACACCCAAATCATCGACTATATTAATTCTTTCCAAAGAGCAGCAGTAGCAGTGCAGCCAGAAGTAACTCTGAGAACATTAGATAAAGAATTTTTAAAGAGGACCTTTTGCGCTCTGCCATTCAGATAACTTGAGATCCAACTAAGAAGATCAACCGGAAATCCCATTAGATCGAGTTTCCAAACAAGAAGAGAATGGTTGACAGAATCAAATGCTTAACTGAAAGCAGTATGGATTACGTCTGGCTGAAAGCCCTTATGGAAGCCCTTAACTAAGAAGGAAGTGAACTCAGAAAGATTGGTTGTCGTTGATTTACGATTTAAAAATCCATGCTGACATGGAGAAATAATTGATCTACACAGGTGCTGCAAATGTGGAGTAATGATTTTCTCGAAAAGTTTCGGAATGGCCGACAACTTAGAGATTCCTCTATAGTTGCTGGCATTCGATTTGCTACCTTTTTTGTGGAAAGGAATAACAAATGATTCCTTCCAAATAAGGGGAAAGTGGGCGGTTTTTAGGGACAAGGTAAACCATTTTAGAAGGGGATGGCACAGGGCGTCGGCACAATACCTAAGCACACAGCCAGGTATACCGTCGGGACCTGGCGAATAAATGGGCTTAACGCGATGAAGATCTGAAAGAATAGTGATTTCGTCTAAAGTAGGACTGAAAATAAAGTTCGATTTGGGCATGATGTAGGAATAAGTCTGATTACAGTCAGTGGAAGTGGTTTGAAAAAACTGCGCAAACAGATCGGCAATAGCCCGATCGTTTTTTACGGTTGTATTTTCAAACGAAAGCGAGGAAGGATGCGTAATTGGCTTACGTTTAGTGTTAACAAAATTATAAAACTGTTTTGGGTCCTGAGAGATCTGGACCCTACAACGAGTCAAATAATTCTTGTAACACTGAGCGTTCAACACGGTAAATCTTGACCGAGCAGATAAATAAAGGGAAAGGGCAGAGTTAGAACCGGTATATTTATATTTAGTATACAGCCTAGATTTTTTGTTTTTAAAATGACTCAACTCTTTAGTAAACCAAGGAGGCTTATTCGATGTTGATGGATAGTATAACGGAACACATTCAGTAAAAAAGGAATTTATGGCACTGTAAAAAATATCCACGGCTACTGACATGTCAGTGCACATGTATAAATCGGACCAATTAAAATCTGATATAAAGTTATTCAGCCGTTCGAAGTCCGTTTTGCGAAAACAAAGGACTTTCTGGACAGTCAGATATGTTCTGTAAGTCAGTCCCAATGTCGAGAGTCACGTCGAAAGTAGGATGATAGGGATCTTCGAGAAACGTCAACGGCGCCACCCTGGCTAAACTGACTCTTGCCGGGTCTGAGACAAAACAGAGATCAAGCAAGCCCTCTAGGGAATTTCGTACATGGTTGACTTGAGACAGCGAAATGTCGAGCAAGCCAGCAATTAAATCATGCTGTGTGGAAGTGAAAGTACATTAGAGGAAGTATTTGAGGACCAAATGGCCCCTGGGATATTGAAATCACCAAGAACTAATAAATGATCCTTATTCGAAAGTCGGTTGAAAACCGTTTGGATAGCGGAGAGATGGTTCCAATAAATAGGACAATAGCTCGGACAAAGGAGGAATGTATGAACAGGTAATGAAAATAGAGCTACCATTGATGGTTAGCTTCACACAGAGGAATTCAACATCGAACTCCTCGAAAGTTATTAATTCCGACGCGAGAGTGGAGTCAACCGCTATGAGGACACCACCCCCACGTCTGATAGGCCGTTCCAGCCGATATATTGTGAACACTGCTGGGAAAACTTCGGAGCTCAGAATCTCCGGTTTTAAACAGGTTTCTGTGAACACAATAACCTGGGATGCAAACGAGAGACTATCAGAATACAATTTGGGAAGCTTACTACGTAGGCCTCTTGCATTCTGACAGGAGATAGAGAGGGAGTTAATTAGTTTTTTGAAGCGGATATCGTAGAGGCCGCAGTGGTCTGGTCGGGCCTGGGAGGACTTATTCCTACGGGCCGCCTTTTCTTTTTCTTTGCTTCAAACTCTTTGACGACAACATATTCTGGCCAGAATTTGGTAGAACATATAGTGTCAAAAAGTTCGTTTGGAACATTTATTTTGAAAGATGAAATGTCCCTGGCATAGGAGAATTTGAATTTTTCCACCTTAATTTTTATTTGATCGGCTCTTGTTTTGCCTTGGATAAAGGCGATGACATCTTCCGATGTCTGACCAGGGGAGAGCCGAAAAACAAATATGTGTTTCGTAGGTGGAATTACTACAAGGGCTTTCGGCGCTGCAGACTGATTGTCTGCATTGCCGATATCGGCCGGTAGTCCGGGCCTGATACCGTGAGCAGGTAAATTAACGGGGCTTTGAGGGGTTAATATTTGAGACACCCCAGGGGACAAAACGGAAATCATCGGGGGAACGGTCACTCCCGCAACACATTCGGATGCCGAATCTTTTTTGCCACTCGATCTCAGAACTCTTTGACTTAATTCTGAGGTCGAGGGCTGTGTTGAGAGAGGCTGCTGTTGGGAGTCCGCCGCTGGTTTTTAGGATCCGCCTATATGCTGCAGACCAGTTGCGGTTTTTTTGCGCCTAGGAGACTCATTCAATAGCTTAAGACTATTAAGTTGAGTGTCCAGCGCCAAGAACATATATCATGAGTTTTACGAAAACTCGATTATATGTCTTTAAAACCGCCCTTGGACTGCCGCATAAAAGACATCATTTCTTTTTCAACCTCGCGACAGGCCTCGCAGCAGTAACGCAGACCGATGTTTCTTCTTACATCGTCCACCGTTCGAGCAACAACACCAATGCACTTGGCATGCACAATGTTGTCGCACAGCCAGCACTGTAAGATCGTTTGCAGTAATTGCCTTTTTACAGGACTTAGCGAAACAGACAATTGCGGACATTATAGGGACTTACCACTGTACCTTTACGTAGGAAGAGATAAGAGTGCAGCTGCACCGTGAGAGCGGGAGGACGAGAGAGCGGGTAAACGGGTGAGCGTGGGAGCGGGCTTAACGTTTAGCTGTCGCGACGGCGCAAACTAAACTGAGAAGGCACAAAGAGGAATGCAAAAAATGCAAAGCAAACACCGGCAGCACAACTAAATTGTGAAAATAATAACAATTAAATACACAAAACAGAATAGCTGCATGCACACGAAGTGAGCGGGAACTTTATTTATCACAAAGTAGAAGATTTAAATAAAACCTTGGTTGTTTTAATGCAAAAATTAACACAAAACGAGAGCGCAAGAAAAAAAAAAACAAGTCCGTTCACTTGGAAGAGAGAAACGAATAACATCTAGTAATATTTCCAAGGTCTTCAGGACTAAGGAGGTTAGGCTGATCGGCCTATAGTCCTTCACTAGAATGTGAATCCTTTTGCCTGGCTTCGGTATAAATATGACTTTGGCTTCCCTCTACCGGAGCGGAATCTCCCTTAGTCTTATACAAGCCTTGTATATTTCTTTAAGCCATCTACAAAGGCTTCCTTTGGCAGTTTGTAGCATTGCCGGTATTATGCCATCCGGGCCCGGGCTTTTGTATTTATGGAAAGACTAAATTGCCCAATGGATTCGCTCCGTGGTGATAATATCTTTCGTTTATGTGTCTGTCTGTGCTTTCCTCGGGTGTCGAGATCTCTCGTAGATTCCCCAGGAAGTGAGTGACGACTAGTAGCTCTAGTGACTCCTCTATTACACAGGCCGACAAAATTTTGACTCAGAAGCCAGTATATACTTTTCCGAAAGTTTTCGGTGCGCTGACTCTGATTGACTCTGGTTTCCGAGATATCCTAACCTAAAAGTGCAAAAACAGCGATTTTTGCCTATATTTGAGGTTATGTAGCATCGAATTTGTTCTTTTACTGAAAATACTAAAGAAACCATCTCAAAGTATAACCCTTGCCCTTTCAAATGCTGTTGACTTTGATTAAATATCTTTTTTTTCTCTGAGATATCGTACTTTGAAATTTTCATGTTAATGAATTTACCTAAAAAAATTCGGATTCAGCGCACCGAAAACCTTCGGAAAAGTATATACTGGTTTCTGGGTCAGAGGGTCAAGCTGATTTTGTCGGCCTGTGTTATCATCTGTTGACTAGAGTAGGGCTTGTGTGCCACTTGGCAAGGATTTTTCTTAATCTTGCCGTATCTTTCGTGATTTCTGTTGATTCGCAGTATGTCTTCCAAGATTGACTCTTGGCTTCGTGTACTGCTTTTTTGTACGCTTTCTATACTTCCTTGTATGATTCCCATTCCTTGGTGCCATAACTTGTGTTGAAGGATTTACGCGCTCTCCTTTTGGGATCGCCAAGTTCTTTGGTCGAATCTATCTTCTTTTAGATATGGTGTGCTAAGATTGGAACAATGAAAAGTGCTATAGTAGTTCTTAATTAATATGCATGTTCTCGACCTACCCATAGTAGTGTGTATCCTGGGATTCTAAGACCAGTGACTTGCTCGTCCCTGGTCCAAGGCTACTGAAAAGGATCGTGAGATTTGCTGAAGCATGGGAGCTGCGCTTTAGATTAATCTGCACGAGTTTTGACATCAGCGTTAGTTGGGATTGTATCGGGGGACCTGTCTTCGATGACCATATCAGTTTGCCTCTTCGGTAACCAGATGCGGGTTCTGGGTCTCCTCCAATGTGTCGCTAAACTTAGCTACATACTTCACCAGGAAGGTCTTGTAAAACCCATCATCGCACCTGATGACCCGGTGCCCCCACGTCTAAGAAGTCGAAGGAGGGGAAGGGGCCGGTCGGCACGGCAACCGACCTGTCGGTTACCATGTCGGCCAACTTGGATTTGATCACCTCCCGTCGTCGTGGAGTTCGTCCACCAGAGCCATAGCCAGACAGTCTCTGGCCACCTCACTAAATTTTATCGCCTTGTTGATGAAGGTTGTCGCCCTTAGTTTGCCCTGTGGGTCCTTCGCCCTTTTAGGTGCGCTCTCGCTTCTTACGAGCTATTACGTTTTGCCTGAGAGGGCTGGAGCGCCGCCGGGTTTGCCTTCCCATATGCCTCGTATTCAGCGATCTCCGCAAGGAATTGGGCCTTATTATCAGCATCTCGGGGGTCTATTTTGCAATCAGCCTCATACTTGGCAATTTTGCCCAAGATGATGCGGGCTCTATTGACCCTCGCTCTTCGTTACTAGTGTGTAAGCTGTACTATTGGTTTATCTCCAGTGGCCAGTGGCCCGTGATGGCTGCCGTTACCCGTCTGATGTATGTTTTACTCTTGGAGATCAGCTCTGCAGTCCGTCTCCTATTGTATTCAGGCCAGCTCAGATTCGATCTCCTGTGTTCCGCCTTCATCGACCATTCTTTGCTGGCTAGTACTTTGAAGTGGTTGTGAATTTCGGCCTGAACCGTGTTCAGAGATACTTGAATATCTGTTGTTAATGCGATTTCTTCTGACCCTTTTCTGGCCAGTTCGTCCGCTTTTTCGTTGCCGGGGATGCCATTGTGCCCGGGTACCCAGGCTATCTGCACCCTGTTGTGTTCCGGGAGTCTGTTTAGTGTCTCCTTACATTTGGCGACTAGAGTAGATGAAGTCCTTGCTGTTGCTAGAGATTTGATGGCCGCTTGGCTATCTATATCCTTACCTTGGTATTCTGGAGGTCTTGGCCCAATGAAAGTTCAGCTGCTTTCAAAATCCCAAGGACCTCCGCCTGGAACACTGTTGCTGACCCTGGGAGATGGAAGGACTCTTTTATCCCCCAGGTTTCTGCAAAGATTTCGGCCCCTACCCCGCCGCTCATCTTTGAGCCATCGGTGTAGAGTAATACCTCATCTGGCACGGTTACACTCCCTCTTCTCCACTCTTCTCTTGTTGGGTATTCAGTAGAACCGCATCTCGGTTGTCATGTAGTCGGTATTTACTGTTGGCCGATCGTTTATTTCGTTCAGGATCTTACAGTGCCCGGTGTGGTAGTTCTTCCAGCTCTGGTTTGCCTACAGTCGTACCGTGCTTTGGGCTGCTGTGTTCCTTATGAAATGTTCTATCGGTAGTATGGTTAGAATGACATTCAGCGCTGCTGCGGGGCACGATATAAGTGCTCCCGTTGCACCTGCTCATGCCGATCTCTGTATCCTAGTAAGTTTCTTCGTATCCAGTATCACTCCCAGATACTTGGCTTGTTGTGACAGCTCTAGCTCTATACCGTCTATCTTCGGTTTACTGAATCTGGGGATCTTTGTTCTCTTTGTAAAGAGCATAAGTTCCGTTTTGCTTGGGTTTATGCCCAACCCACAGGCTTTTGCCCATTGGTTGAGTTTCAGCGCCCTTGTCATTAGTTATGACGTCTGGGAATGGTCCTGAAGCGAGTAGAACTACGTCGACTGTGTATGCTACCACTTTAACTCCTTCGCTATTGAGTTCTCTCAATATGTCGTCCACGTTAATCAGCCACAGCAGTGGAGACAGAACTCCTCCCTGAGGTGAGCCCCACTTCACGTATCTCGTGTGATGAGTGCCACTCAGTTCGGCTGTTATCCTTCTGCTCGTTAGCATTGCGCCGATCCATTTTCTGATGCCTGCTTCAACTCCAGTCCTGTTGAGGGAGCTCAGGATGAAATCTGCGTTTACGTTATTGAAGGCGCCTTCTATGTCTATGCATGCTGTGCTTCGGAAAGGTTTTTCTCAGTTCTCTCTCTGATATGGATATCTAGTATCCGTTCCATTGTTTTCATGAGGAATGAGGTCAGGCTGATCGGCCTGTAATCCTTGGCTTGGATGTGTCCTCTTCTTCCTGGTTTTGGTATAAAGACTACTCTTGCTTCCTTCCACGAAAGTGGTATGTGTGCTGTTTTAATGCATGCTTGGAAGATTGCTTGCAGCCATCTCCCTGTGCGTGATTTTGTTGCCTGCAGCATTGCTGCATTATGATTCCGTCCAGTCCCGGACTTTTGTACTTGTCGAAAGAGTCTACCGCCCATTAGATTCTTTCCATGGTGACGATGTCTTCGACTCTTAGCTGTTGTTCCGCCGATTGGCTTTCCACTGTACTCGTTTCTTCTTTCTGGTAACCTGAGAAGTGTAAGTACAGCAGGATCTCCAGTGTCTCTTCTGCTGACGTACTTCCTGTACCGTAAGGCTTGTTTATAAGAGTGGGGCTTGAATGCCCCTTGGCTAGTATTTTGCTCAACCTAGCCGTGTCTTTGATTCCTTCTAGCGATTCGCAATACCTGCTCCAGGAGTCTTTCTTGGCTGCGTATATCGTTTTCTTGTATTCTTTTTGTATTTCCTTATACGGCTGCCAGTTTTTGGTGCCGTAACTTGTACCACCATTGCGGGTATGTCTTCTTAGAGTACGTTAGTCTGCGCGACTCTTCGTATGCGTCGTTGAGAATAAGTCCTCGACTTCCTTGTCTATTCTTTCGGGGGTGAATCGGACCTTGATCCTCCTGTTTTTTATCTTTGACTGTACAATCTTTTCATATTTGTTCCAGTCTATGTTACGGGGGTTGCGCTTTGGTGCCGTCTCTCTAGTCGGCATCGAGATCTCAAAGAATATATATCTATGGTATGAAAAAGAGTTATTTGTTGAAACCCTCCACTTTCCTACCTTATAGTTACTATACTCCATTTGGAGGGTTATGTCTAGGACTTCTTCCCCATAGTGTGTGCCTGGCGTTGGCATCGCACCCGAGGATGAGCGTCGTTTTGGTCTCCTCGGCCCATTGCATCACCTTGATGAACGCTTCAGGTGGTGCTAGCTCGTCATGGGCCATGTATCCGGAGGCTATGAGTAAGGCTGTCCCGTCCGCTGCTTCAAGCCTGGCCACTACTAGGTCTGAGTTGCTAAGATTGGGATGTAGAAGAGCGTTAAGGTTGTTTTTAATGATTATACCCGCCCTCGGCCTACCTGTCGAGTTTGAGTATAATGTTGTGTATCCTTTAATGGCCATGCCAGAGATTTGTCCGTCCCTGGTCCATGGCTCTTGTAGTAAGCCGATGTCGATGTCCTCCTCTCGGAGGAGGACTGCCAGATTCGCTGAAGCGTGCGAGCTACGCTTTAGGTTGATCTGCACGACTGTCGGCTTCGCCCCACAGCAAGGCTAGTTCCGACCCAGGGTTGCCCGGCCTGGGAAGGCTCCGTTCGAACACAGTTGGATTAACCCCACAGCTGCGAACCAAAAGTCAGAGGGCACTGGTCGCGTTACACGCCTGACTTGAGGTGAGGCCGTTTAAAGACTTGCCCAGGTCTCGGTAGGGAAGTGGAGTCATAGGAATGGTGGATACAGGATTAACGGGAGACTGCCGCTCATATTAGCCGTACCATAGTACGTTTCTAGGAGGTACCAAGCGGAGGACTCTCTCCGAGGAGAGTGTGGTCTCTATCAAATTGATGGTGCACTTACTGGCATCTCGAATCCAACACCCGTCTCTACTGCTCTTCTTCTTGGCAAGAGGCTTAGTCGAGATTGGCGGATAGTGTAACTCATTCTTGCCGGATCAGAGACAAAAGAATAATGAAGAAAGCGCTCTATGTAGTTTTGTACTTAAGACAGCGAAATATCGAACAAGTCAACAATAAAATCATGTTGTGTTGTAGTAAAAAAATTTATTTGTGGAATTATTTGTGGTTGGTATGTTATCACTAAAGCCTACTAAATTATGTCTATCCGATAGTCGATTAGAAACCATCTGGATAGCGGAAAGATGGTTTCAATAAATAGAAATATACGAAAAGGGAGGAATTTATGAAAATATAATAAAGAATTCAGCTACCATTGACTGCTAGCTTCCCACAAAGCAATTCAACATCGTTGCACTCCTCGAAAGTTAGTAGATCGTATGAGAGGCTAGGCACATTCAGGAATCTTGTTAAATACTTGATCTCAGCACTCTTGGATCCATTTCTGAGGTCGATGACTGTGCAGAGGGCTGATGTTCAGTTTTTGGAATCCGTCTAATACTAGTTGCGTTTTTCTTTACCCAGGAGTCTCATTTAATAGCTTAAGCCTCACAGCAGTAATGCAAACCGATGTTTGTTCTTACATCGTCCGAGCTACAACGCTAATGCACTTGGCATGCACAATGTTGTCGCCCAGCCAACAGCCGAGCGCAAGATCATTAGCGACATTCGCCTTATTACAGGTTTTAACGACGCAGACATTTTCAGACATTATATGGACTTCCACTGAAACCTTTACGTAATGAGAGATAAGATAAAAAGTGCAGCTGCTCAGAGCGATCCAGAGAGCGACTGAGCGTGGAAGTAAGCTTAACGCTTAACTGTCGCGACGGTACAAGCAACAGCTACACGGAGAAGGCACAAAAAGGGAAGAAAAAAATATGCAAAAACAATCACTGACAGCAAAACTAAAATGCCAAAATAATGAAAAATAAATGCAATAAATCAGCTTCATGATCGAGAACTTTATTAAACGCGAATAAGAAGATTTAAAAATTAAAACTATTATTAGTTGAAATAGTTTTAAAAAAATGAGCGTGAAATGTATAATTATTTAAAATATTTCAGTATATTCACATATCGAATGCACACAATACTCAGTGTTATGCATAATTAACACAAATTTAATAATGCACTAATTCACTACGTGAACCTAATACTTTCTTCGTACCTCGGCGACTCTTTGTCGTCGCTTACTTATATATACTTATATACAAGACGGCCGCTGCCAACGTTTTCAAGCAGCGCAGCCGCGAGCTACTAGCATGTAAGCTTTACAGTATGTAAACCAAAATCATTAATAAAAGAGAACTAGACAAGAGTTCAAGAAAACTTAAACCTTTATCGAAATGTATGGAAGGGATTAATGGATTATCTAGACACTATATATATGTATGGCGAAAGTAGGATCTTTCATGGCGACCGTGCCCCTGCAATCTTCGGATTCAGTGACATAGGCCGCAGCCAACGATGTAGAATGCAGAAAACACACAGTTGAAAATGATTAGGTGAAAAAAAAACCTTAAAAACAGAAGAAATAAATATAGCTGTGAACCAATCAACGTAAAACATAAAGTTGAAAATGATTATATGAAAAAAATAAACACAACAGACTCTACAAGAATATTAAAACAAAATTTGAACATAAATGATGACGGAAAACGCTTATCAAAGGAAAGGTTTATCTGAGACACAGCCAGATGGCTTTTTTAGTATTTTCAGTAAAGGAAAAAACTCGATGCTATATAACCTCAAAAATAGGCAAAAAACGCTGTTTTTGCACTGAGGATATCTCAGAAACCAGAGCCAATTCGGAAATTTCGAGCACGGATTCGGATTCAGCGCCCCGACAACCTTCGGAAGAAAAATATACTGGTTTCTGGGTCAAAATTTTGTCGGCCTGTGTAATTTAATCAATTTGTAATAAAATGCCGCGAAAAAATTTGTTATCCAACGAGGAAAAGGGACGAATAAAAGGCTACAACGATGTTGGCTTTAATGTAAGCGAAATATCTTGGAAAATTGGTCAAACACGTTGTGTTAGCAAGTTTTTTGGAAAATCCGTATGACATCCTTATCTCTTCCAAGAAAACGGACGGGTTTTTTTTCTTGCGCTCTCGTTCTGTGTTAATTTTTGCATTAAAACAACCGGGGTTTTATTTAAATCTTCTATTTTGTGATAAATAATTTTCCCGCTCACATTGTGTGCATGCAGCTATTCTGTTTTATGAATTTAATTGTAATTATTTTCACAATTTAGTTGTGCTGCCGGTGTTTGCATTTTTTTGCATTCCTTTTTGTGCTTTCTCAGTTTAGTTTGCGCCGTCGCGACAGCTAAACGTTAAGCTCGCTCCCACGCTCACCCGCTTACCCGCGCTCTCGGTGCAGCTGCACTTTTCTTATCACTTCCTGCGTAAAGGTACAGTGGTAAGTCCCTATAATGTCCGCTATTGTCTGCTTAGCTAAAACCGGAAAAAAGGCTATTACTGCAAATGATCTTACAGTCGGCTGCTAGCTGGTGGACAACATTGTGCATGCCGAGTCCATTGGTGTTGTTGCTCGGACGGTGGACGATGTAAGAAGAAACATCGGTCTGTGTTACTGCTGCGAGGCCAGTCGCGATGTTAAAAGAGAGATAATGTCTTTTATGCGGCAATCCAAGGCGGTTTTAAATAAATATTATTGAGTTTTCGTAAAAGTCAGGATAAGTTCTTGGCGCTGGATACTCAATTTAATAGCCTTTTGCTATGATTGTCGTCGGGGCCGGCAAGCTGGTGCTCCAAGAATCCCACAGGGGTGAAATAAAACGATGGGTAGATGGAGCGTTGAAAAGGCGACTTGTCGCTTTGGGTTTATTCTTTGGATTGAAACGTACATTTGAAAATGGCGGCTTCGTACCCCATTCCGCCAACAGTGATGTTCTGCTGGCGGGATAGCTATCTCCTTTGTTCAGCATAAACATTGATTGCTTGTTGTTCAAGGCCTTGTATTCGGCGGGAAATTCATTCCTTTGAGTGAGCACGATTAATCGCTCTTGCACATCGGACAATTCCGC
This sequence comes from Drosophila aff. chauvacae BK-2020, assembly GCA_018903765.1. NCBI lineage: Eukaryota > Metazoa > Arthropoda > Insecta > Diptera > Drosophilidae > Drosophila > Drosophila aff. chauvacae BK-2020. The sequence goes on along the minus strand of JAEIGO010000863.1, from coordinate 396,364 downwards.
CGCAGTGAGTTCTGCCGATGAGGCTACTCTCTTCTCTCGGCAACCTTTCACAAAACAAAATACATACGCAAGAACCCGCGGAGCTCTGTCAAAGGCTGAGAAACGCTCTAGGATCTCGACGGAGACCGTGTGACACTGTGACCGTGTGACATTTGATGGGGCGTTGCTCACGCTCAGTATCCGAATGGACCCCTGAATCGCTCGGCCACTGCTCCTGTTTGAGGTGCAACCAAGCTGGCCCATGCCACCACGTCCTCAAGCTCTTGGGGTGAGACGCCCCGGCTTGCCAGATCAGCTGGATTGTCTTCGGATCGTACATGTCCCCATCTGCTTCCGTTGGTGGACTGTTCGATTTCTGCGACCCTATTGGCCACGAATGTCGTTCAGGAGCATGCTGGCTTACTTAGCCAAGCAAGAACAATTGTAGAGTCCGTACAGTAAAAGATCTCATAAACATGAAGAGGCATTTCGGAAATTACTGATGCTGCTAGTTCAGTAAGCAGCACTGCTCCTCACAATTCTAAGCGTGGTATGGAGATGAATCTGACGGGGGTTTTGGATGTAAGTAAATGGGTATAACAGCCTTCCGTCGTAGCTTGCCAACGGATCCAAAGAGTTTTCGCCGTCTTCAAGCTCAAGGAAGTCTGCACTCACCAAGTGCTCCTTTGGAATCGCTTGTAGGAGTTTCCTTTCATTTAAGGTCCACTTTCATAATGGAAAACCAGCACTCTCCAGAGCCAGCCGAAGCTCCTCGATGGCTAAAACTGCCGACTGCTTAGTGTGAGTGCCGGCGAGCCGGCGATGTCACTTGCCAAAGGATATTGGCCACGGATATCCTGAGCCAACTGTTGTAGTACGCGGATGACTAGGAAAGGCGTACAGTTTACGCCGAAGGTGACCGTATTCATAGTCGCAGAGCTCTCCGCCCTTATTGCGGAAGGGGATTCTCTGAAAGCACGTATTAAATACATAGATATATAAATAATAATAAATTATAAATTATAAGAAATTAAAATTGTTAGACTAAGAATATTTTATGCACCAAATTTGTCTGTAATTTTTTGTAACTAGCGCTCTAATTTATAAGTTCTAAACTTGTAGCGTTGGGAAGTCCAATAAATCAATAAATCAAATAACGTATGCTCCGAATTTACCAGAATTTGCCTGTATATCTTTGTGATGTCAGCATTGAAAACATACTAGAAGAACCGCCATTTTAGAATCTGGATATTCAGGTCGGACTGCAGTACCGGCCCCGCATGAAGGATATCATTGACGCTATTTCCGTTTGATGAGGGATTGGAAGCATTGAACACAACGCGAACCTTCGTTGTGGTGCTGTCTGGCTTGAAGACAGCGTGATGGGGCAAATAAAAATTGCTGGAGTCGTTCGGAGAGACTTTGTGCATATGGCCTAAATCTAGATACTCTTGAATGACTGAGTCGTACTGCTTTTTTGATGGAACGTCTTTACTCAGTCGAATCTCATTTCTGAGTAACTGAGCCAATGCGATTGACCTGGAGTATCCCAGATTGATATTGTTCGGCTCGTTAAAGAGCAACGAAACCACATACCTCCCCTCCTCGTTCCTTTTGGTGGATCGGAACAAAACAATCACTGACAGCAAAACTAAAATGCCAAAATAATGAAAAATAAATGCAATAAATCAGCTTCATGAACGAGAACTTTATTAAACGCGAATAAGAAGATTTAAAAATTAAAACTATTATTAGTTGAAATAGTTTTAAAAAATGAGCGTGAAATGTATAATTATTTAAAATATTTCAGTATATTCACATATCGAATGCACACAATACTCAGTGTTATGCATAATTAACACAAATTTAATAATGCACTAATTCACTACGTGAACCTAATACTTTCTTCGTACCTCGGCGACTCTTTGTCGTCGCTTACTTATATATACTTATATACAAGACGGCCGCTGCCAACGTTTTCAAGCAGCGCAGCCGCGAGCTACTAGCATGTAAGCTTTACAGTATGTAAACCAAAATCATTAATAAAAGAGAACTAGACAAGAGTTCAAGAAAACTTAAACCTTTATCGAAATGTATGGAAGGGATTAATGGATTATCTAGACACTATATATATGTATGGCGAAAGTAGGATCTTTCATGGCGACCGTGCCCCTGCAATCTTCGGATTCAGTGACATAGGCCGCAGCCAACGATGTAGAATGCAGAAAACACACAGTTGAAAATGATTATGTGAAAAAAAACCTTAAAAACAGAAGAAATAAATATAGCTGTGAACCAATCAACGTAAAACATATAGTTGAAAATGATTATATGAAAAAAATAAACACAACAGACTCTACAAGAATATTAAAACAAAATTTGAACATAAATGATGACGGAAAACGCTTATCAAAGGAAAGGTTTATCTGAGACACAGCCAGATGGCTTTTTTAGTATTTTCAGTAAAGGAAAAAACTCGATGCTATATAACCTCAAAAATAGGCAAAAAACGCTGTTTTTGCACTGAGGATATCTCAGAAACCAGAGCCAATTCGGAAATTTCGAGCACGGATTCGGATTCAGCGCCCCGACAACCTTCGGAAGAAAAATATACTGGTTTCTGGGTCAAAATTTTGTCGGCCTGTGTAATTTAATCAATTTGTAATAAAATGCCGCGAAAAAATTTGTTATCCAACGAGGAAAAGGGACGAATAAAAGGCTACAACGATGTTGGCTTTAATGTAAGCGAAATATCTTGGAAAATTGGTCAAACACGTTGTGTTAGCAAGTTTATCTCTTATCTCTTATCTCTTCCAAGAAAACGGACGGGTTTTTTTTCTTGCGCTCTCGTTCTGTGTTAATTTTTGCATTAAAACAACCGGGGTTTTATTTAAATCTTCTATTTTGTGATAAATAATTTTCCCGCTCACATTGTGTGCATGCAGCTATTCTGTTTTATGAATTTAATTGTAATTATTTTCACAATTTAGTTGTGCTGCCGGTGTTTGCATTTTTTTGCATTCCTTTTTGTGCTTTCTCAGTTTAGTTTGCGCCGTCGCGACAGCTAAACGTTAAGCTCGCTCCCACGCTCACCCGCTTACCCGCGCTCTCGGTGCAGCTGCACTTTTCTTATCTCTTCCTACGTAAAGGTACAGTGGTAAGTCCCTATAATGTCCGCTATTGTCTGCTTAGCTAAAACCTGTAAAAAGGCTATTACTGCAAATGATCTTACAGTCGGCTGCTGGCTGGTGGACAACATTGTGCATGCCGAGTCCATTGGTGTTGTTGCTCGGACGGTGGACGATGTAAGAAGAAACATCGGTCTGTGTTACTGCTGCGAGGCCAGTCGCGATGTTAAAAGAGAGATAATGTCTTTTATGCGGCAATCCAAGGCGGTTTTAAATAAATATTATTGAGTTTTCGTAAAAGTCAGGATAAGTTCTTGGCGCTGGATACTCAATTTAATAGCCTTTTGCTATGATTGTCGTCGGGGCCGGCAAGCTGGTGCTCCAAGAATCCCACAGGGGTGAAATAAAACGATGGGTAGATGGAGCGTTGAAAAGGCGACTTTATTCTTTATTATTCTTTGGATTGAAACGTACATTTGAAAATGGCGGCTTCGTACCCCATTCCGCCAACAGTGATGTTCTGCTGGCGGGATAGCTATCTCCTTTGTTCAGCATAAACATTGATTGCTTGTTGTTCAAGGCCTTGTATTCGGCGGGAAATTCATTCCTTTGAGTGAGCACGATTAATCGCTCTTGCACATCGGACAATTCCGCCGCAGTGAGTTCTGCCGATGAGGCTACTCTCTTCTCTCGGCAACCTTTCACAAAACAAAATACATACGCAAGAACCCGCGGAGCTCTGTCAAAGGCTGAGAAACGCTCTAGGATCTCGACGGAGACCGTGTGACACTGTGACCGTGTGACATTTGATGGGGCGTTGCTCACGCTCAGTATCCGAATGGACCCCTGAATCGCTCGGCCACTGCTCCTGTTTGAGGTGCAACCAAGCTGGCCCATGCCACCACGTCCTCAAGCTCTTGGGGTGAGACGCCCCGGCTTGCCAGATCAGCTGGATTGTCTTCGGATCGTACATGTCCCCATCTGCTTCCGTTGGTGGACTGTTCGATTTCTGCGACCCTATTGGCCACGAATGTCGTTCAGGAGCATGCTGGCTTACTTAGCCAAGCAAGAACAATTGTAGAGTCCGTACAGTAAAAGATCTCATAAACATGAGGAGGCATTTCGGAAATTACTGATGCTGCTAGCTCAGTAAGCAGCACTGCTCCACACAATTCTAAGCGTGGTATGGAGATGAATCTGACGGGGGTTTTGGATGTAAGTAAATGGGTATAACAGCCTTCCGTCGTAGCTTGCCAACGGATCCAAAGAGTTTTCGCCGTCTTCAAGCTCCAGGAAGTCTGCACTCACCAAGTGCTCCTTTGGAATCGCTTGTAGGAGTTTCCTTTCATTTAAGGTCCACTTTCGTAATGGAAAACCAGCACTCTCCAGAGCCAGCCGAAGCTCCTCGATGGCTAAAACTGCCGACTGCTTAGTGTGAGTGCCGGCGAGCCGGCGATGTCACTTGCCAAAGGATATTGGCCACGGATATCCTGAGCCAACTGTTGTAGTACGCGGATGACTAGGAAAGGCGTACAGTTTACGCCGAAGGTGACCGTATTCATAGTCGCAGAGCTCTCCGCCCTTATTGCGGAAGGGGATTCTCTGAAAGCACGTATTAAATACATAGATATATAAATAATAATAAATTATAAATTATAAGAAATTAAAATTGTTAGACTAAGAATATTTTATGCACCAAATTTGTCTGTAATTTTTTGTAACTAGCGCTCTAATTTATAAGTTCTAAACTTGTAGCGTTGGGAAGTCCAATAAATCAATAAATCAAATAACGTATGCTCCGAATTTACCAGAATTTGCCTGTATATCTTTGTGATGTCAGCATTGAAAACATACTAGAAGAACCGCCATTTTAGAATCTGGATATTCAGGTCGGACTGCAGTACCGGCCCCGCATGAAGGATATCATTGACGCTATTTCCGTTTGATGAGGGATTGGAAGCATTGAACACAACGCGAACCTTCGTTGTGGTGCTGTCTGGCTTGAAGACAGCGTGATGGGGCAAATAAAAATTGCTGGAGTCGTTCGGAGAGACTTTGTGCATATAGCCTAAATCTAGATACTCTTGAATGACTGAGTCGTACTGCTTTTTTGATGGAACATCTTTACTCAGTCGAATCTCATTTCTGAGTAACTGAGCCAATGCGATTGACCTGGAGTATCCCAGATTGATATTGTTCGGCTCGTTAAAGAGCAACGAAACCACATACCTCCCCTCCTCGTTCCTTTTGGTGGATCGGACAAAGTTTTCCTCGCAAACCGAGGTGGATTCCCATACCAGCTTCACTGGAACATCCTCCACCTACCAAAATTTGGTGAGAATGTTGTCTAGTCTGGACTCGGTGACAGCTAGTGGATATAAAAATGAACATATTCTGCTTGTAGAATTCTTTGCGATTGGACTTCAAAGAATCTTACCGAATATGGTCTCTTGGACCAGAAGCGTGCCCCAAATATTGGAATGGGAGCCGCTGAGAATGATCGATGGTAGGATATCGGCAACAATAAGAACGTCGAACTGCGAACTCCTGTAGACATTCGGATCCGCTAGTTTCAAAGGCGGCAGATGCTTCAGAGGTTTTTCTGGTAAAGTAAAGGAGGTGAGATTCTCGGCCAGTTGTGTTAGTACGTATGCAGAAGTTTTAATTAGGATGTGGGGCTTGACGGGAGAACCTTGTGACTCGCAGACGCGCACATATATAATATAATATATTAGGTATAAATAAGTAATAGGAACGATCAAAGGCGCAAGAATGGAATTTGATTTGAATTAAATGCGCGCGCGCGCCAACGATCGTGCACGACGGGTCACACTGGCCGCGATAGATCGGGCACACTAATACGGCCAAATGCGGGTGGAGATGCGGGCACACTAGCCCCGCCGAACCACTATATAAACCGCACCCCAGCACTACGGAGCTCATTCAGTTTCGGCCGGCGATCGGCAAAGGTTCACCTAACCAGGACCAGCGGAAAGGCCTAGCAGCCAAGGATCAGCAGTAAGGAGTGCAGCAGAGCCATAGGAGACGGGTAAACGGCGTGGTAACTAACTAATCACAGTAGCCTTTGCGTATTACGTCTCGTATTTAGTAGACCAGAACGGCCTCTAAACTCTTCTCGTATTTAGTAGACCAGACCGGCCTCTAAACTCTTCTCATATATTGTAGACCTGACCGGCCTCTAAAACTCTTCTTATATATAGTAGACCAGACCGGCCTCTAAACCCTTCTCACCAATTAGTAGACCAGACCGGCCTCTAAACTCTTCTCACTAATTAGTAGACCTGACCGGCCTCTAAACTCTTCTCATCAATTAGTAGACCTGACCGGCCTCTAAGCCCTTCTCATATATAGTAGACCAAACCGGCCTCTAAACTCTTCTCACTAATTAGTAGACCAGACCGGCCTCTAAACTCAATTCTTCTCATATTTAGTAGACCAGAACGGCCTCTAAACACTCTTCCCAGTTCTTAGGACCTCAGAACGAGCCGATGGAAGGGTCGCATTCGTCACTAGATCACGACGTTACCCGGCGACGAGAAATGAAACTATCAGTAATTTGTACCTATTAAGTCAATAAACAGAAAGATAATTTGTACCGAATTAGCTAGCGTTCTACTCTGGGACCGGGTCGGAATCTTTTCCAGCAACCACACCTGAACCAAATATAAATTCCTGAGACGAATCCTGGCCATCCCTGAGCCACCCGAGCAATGACAGATCGTCACAACCTATGTTGAGTTGACAGCGCTTACGGGGCTGATCCGCAACAGTCAGGTTGACCCCTGAAACTTGAGCTTATACAGATTTATAAGGCAACTTAATCAAGTTGAACAACCGTTCTGATATAAAGGTTGCCCAAATGGCAAATCTCCAATAAAGCTGTACTCAGGGGGACCCCTTGAGTGTTTACAGCCAGGAACGTTTGCACATTCGGTTGACTCGTTGATTGAGTGGACTGTATATTTTGCTGGTGGTCAAATGTGGATAAGTGGGGCTGGTGGTCAGGATTGACCGCGGACTGGACTGCTGGAGTGTTTTTTCGGTGCAGGAGAGTGTTGTGGCGTCCTCTGCAAGTATGGCAATTATGCGTGCTGGTGCAATCCCTAAGAAGATACGTCCTGGCGAAACAGTTTAAACACAACTTCTGCTGTTTTATATATTTCTCCCGATCTCCGACTGGAATGCGTAAGAATAACGGACACTATCGGATAGGATGGTTCTCTTGAGAACAAAGTTTACAGGATTGTGGATTTACTGTAACTCTATTCTCAAAGGTTTGGATTGTCCGCGAGCTATTGTCAGTCCGCAGTGCTCTGAATTGAGCGCTCACGTTTGGCTTAAACTCTTCAATCGCCTCGAGCGTTCGATGACGATCTGATAACAAGGTCTTGAATTCAGTCCAGAATGGAATATCTGTCTTACTGATGAGGGACTGTTCCAATAGAGACAGCGTTAGCTTTGGCAACTTGGAGGAGCACAAAAAAAATAGCAGGCAATCCCAGTTAGTGCTATAGATTTTTGCTATTTTCAAAGCCGTTAAACAACCTTGGACCGTGCTCTCTAACTGTTTCAAGGATTTGCCGCATTCAAGGGGGAGGTAAATTAAACAAAATCTTCAGCTGACTGTTGACCAGGAGCCTCTTATTTTCGAGCCGATTCTGCAAGTTTCTCCACGCTGATTCAAACCCATCATTAGTTAGGGGTGATAAGGCAACAATGGATTTTGCCTAACCGCTAGTTTTCGCATTGGGATGGAACAATTTCTCAACTTCTGACAGCCGAGGGTTGTTTATGTAAATGGCTGAGAAAGGGTCCCGAAAAGTGGGCCAGTGAACATAGTCCCCACTGAAAATGTTGCACTCGACTGGGGGTAAGCGACACCCCCCCTGAGGAGGCGCCGGAATGGAAGCCTGAGCGGACTGTTGAGAGCGTGAACCTTCAATGATCTCGTTGAGACTCGCTGCGCACCGCTCGTAAAGGGTATAACAATAGTCATACTTGGACTGCATGATTGTTATTGTATCTGTGCCTTTCAGTCCGGACAGAACTTCGGGGCACGTCTCGTATTCCTTCTCCACTTTGTCCCTAAGGGCTCTGATCTGCTCGAGAAAAGAAATCTGGGGACGCTAGATTCAGCGCAAACTGAAATAAATTGACGGGAAAGTGTTATCGATTTAGATAAAATATCCGGGGTCGCTGCGCAAACTAAAATGGCTTATCGGGAAAACATGTGTTATCGATTTAGATTTATAGAAATAAAATAGGGGGGCTGGGTTACGCGTGACAAAGTGATAATCGTAACAATTATGTAAGGCTGACGACAGAGTCGAAATTTTTGATAAAAATACGAGTTTTTCGGAAAAATTATCATTTTATCAGGCTCATATTTTGCAAACCGTTTGACAATAGGTCAAAAAATATGACACGTTAGCATCGACTAATGGTCACAAAGAAATAAATTAATAAACCCTGAAGTCAATGTCCGATTACTCAGGGACTTGTCCCACTGTCCTGCTTAAGATCCCGTGCACAAATTTATAATCGATGCCTAGGTCAATATATTTTGTTTTTGTACCAACTGGTGAGTGCTGAGCAAAAGCTTTCAGCTAGCATAATTTTTTTTCTGTTGCCTTGCATTTACATTTGCTTGCGACTCTCGCAGCTGCTGGTCGCAGACCCATACCTTTAGTACTTAATTTTTAATTTATCATATTTCTATTTCGACTCTTGATTCAATGGTTTTTGTTAGGATTAATTTATTTATTTAATTTATTTAAATGTATTTTCGTTCCATGCCTATTAGCTTTATGAACATTTTTGTAGATTTGTAATATATTTTTATAATGTTTTATTTTGATTCTTTTATTTGCCTCAACTAGGTTGACTCCCCTGTAGGGACTAGTAAAAGCAAAGGGGCCATTCAAATTAATATAAATGTAGGTTCTGAAGGGAGAAATGTAGGTGTAGGAAGGGAGGGCTTTGACTCCTCATATCACCAGAGGATCGCTAAGAAATTCGGGGTACTCATTCTATCCGTCTGTTTATGTGTAGTGAGGGTTTACCTTCACCCCCAAGTACTTGTCGCAGCACGCAACTCGATTTCCTTAGAATGGCAGAAGGCCAGATGCAGGAGGGCAAGACCACCACCCCATTAGCCGACGAGCCGCAGCCGGATATTTCCGCGTGCGCCCCCCTCGCATCTTACAACACCTAGGCCGATCGCTGTAATTCGTTACAGTTATGATTAATATCATTCTTAATAATCACACATGTTAATGTGAGGAACATTTTAGGTGGCTGTTGTTTGTTATTGGATAGTGTTGTTTAAATTAATTGGGCAATACTTGTATATCGCATATACACAAATATGTACATATATTATTGCGCTAGTTGATAGTGTGCAATCGCAGCGATATGTGCATATGTGTACGTACATACATATATGGTGGGGATTTTGGCACCGTACTTATCTCGGCGTACTGACTGGCGTATTAAAATAAACGAACAAAAGTGTAAACACATAACGTTTACCCTTAACAGACAAACTAGCCCTCCGCTCTGTATGAATAGCACGCAGATCCCCCAAGTTAATGAAGTAACATATCTCGGCATCCACCTCGACAGATGTCTAACATGGCGTAGACATATCGAATGCAAGAAACTGCACCTAAAACTGAAAGCCAGCAGCCTCCACTGGATTATTAACTCACGATCGCCCCTGTGTCTGGACTACAAGGTCCTGCTCTACAACTCCACTCTTAAGCCAATCTGGACGTATGGCTCCCAGCTGTGGGGGAACCCGAGCAGAACTAACATAGACATCATACAGCGCGCCCAATCAAAGATCCTTCGAACTATCACTGGGGCACCATGGTATATTCGTAACCAAAACATCCACAAGGACCTCGGCATTCTCGCAGTAAAAGAAGAAATAGACAGGCAAAAAGCGTCCTACAATGAAAAACTCTCTGTCCACCCAAATCCTCTAGCAAGGGTCTTGACTCGGGTCTCCAGCCGAACCCGCCTGCAACGTACAGACCTTCCAACCCAGCCATAACTTGTCAGGGCCACTGTCTCAGTCTTCATGACTCCTAGTTAGGTTATAGTATAAGATTTGATACACTTATTGTTAGTCTCATAAATGAGAAGATTCAATAAATAAAAGCAAAGCATAAAAAAAAAAAAAAAAAAAAAAAAACTTATCTCGGCAAAGCGCTGGAAAGTCCGGCTCGAAGGACCAGTGGTGTAACCCCTTAAGTCAAAGAGTTCTGAGATCGAGTGGTAAAAAAGATTCGGTATCCGAATGTGTTGCGGGAGTGACCGACCCCCGGTGATTTCCGTTTTGTCCCCTGGGGGTCTCAAATATTGACCCCTCAAAGCCCCGTTAATTTACCTCCTCAGGGTATCAGGCCCGGACTACCGGCCTATATTGGCTATGCCTTACTAATAATACCACCTACGATGCAGATATTTGTTTCGCGGCTCTCCTCTGCTTAGACATCGGAAGATGTTATTACTGAAAAAAAAAGTAGAGGTGGAACTTTATTTTCAGTCCTATTTTAGACGAAAGCTCTATTCCTTCAGATTTTCACAACGTTAAGACCGTTTATTCGCCAGGTCCGGACGGTATACCTGACTCTGTGCTCAGGTATTGTGCCGACGCCCTGTGTCATTTTTTATTTTATTTATTATTTTTTCTTTTTCGCGCGAGTCCCACGCCCACCTCCCGCCCAACCGACCGAGGGGCGCAGCTGAGTGACGTACGGTACGATTGCGTTCTAGATAGCCGCGTGAGAAGGAAAATATAGGAATATAGGATATATATAGGTTCATGTAACAATACGGGCTAATTTTACTAGCAATACAGTTTTAAGGCGAGGGAGGCTCTCAGGTCCCTCTATAAAGTTAAAAAGTCGGTTGTAATCGGCACATAAGACCCTAAAAGGTTCATGTACCTCAAACTCCCTCCAACAGTGATTTATTGCTAAGGGGATAAAGGTTCTAGATGTTAGTCGAGGAACATGAAAGTTAAGCTGTCCTAGCAGGTAGGGGCTCTCTACGTCACCGTGAATTAGCTTGTGTAGAAAGACGACACCAAGCATAGTTCGGCATCCCAGGGTAAGCCACGTAGGGCGAAAAGCAGACAATTTTTTTGAACAGATTCAATGCGGGTAATAGGAATTCCGAATTGAGGACTCCAAACGCAAGAACCATATTCCAAAATAGGACGAACTAATGAAGTGAAAAGAGTCTTAGTTACGTAAGGGAAATCGAATTCTTTCGACCACCTTTTAATAAATCCAAGCATGCCTTTCGCCTTGTTAACCATGCAAGAAATATGTTCTGAAAACGAAAGCTTAGGATCAAGACGGACACCTAGATCGTCAACAAGAGTTATTCTTTCCAATGCACATTCATAAAGCGTATATGTTACATATTGGGGAGTGACAAGTGAAAATGTCATCAGTTTGCATTTTGAGCTGCTGAGATTTAGTAAGTTTACACTACACCATGCCTGGAAGTCAAGATCGGATTGTAAGTCTGACTGGCATGAGCTGTCCTTATACTGCGTCGTCTGCGTACATAAGTACCCTAGAGTTGGATAGCACTAGAGGAAGGTCATTGATGAATAAGGTAAGCAGCTGGCCAAGACGGCTGCCTTGTGGGACGCCAGAAGTGATATTGAGGGAGTTGGAAAGAGAATTCTTGAACAGAACCTTTTGAGTCCGGTGACTCAAATAACTTTGAAGGCAATTAAGGAGATCGGTAGGAAATCCTATTAAATCGTGCTTCCTTATAAGAAGAAAATGATTAACCAAGTCAAAGGCTTTACTAAAGTCCGTATAAATCACATCGGTTTGAGATTTACGTTGGAAGCCCCTAATCACAAATGAGGTAAGTTCTAAAAGATTTGTATTGGTCGATCTTCGTCTCATAAATCCATGCTGACATGGAGAAATTACGGATCTGCACAAGTGCTGCAGGTGAGGAGTAATTATATTTTCAAAGAGTTTTGGAATTGCCGACAACTTAGAGATTCCTCTGTAGTTACCAGCATCCGACTTGCTACCTTTTTTATGGAGAGGAATAATAAAGGATTCCTTCCAAATAAGGGGAAATTCTGATGTTTGCAAAGATATGGTAAATAGTTTGAGAAGGGGGTTACACAGAGCCTCGGCGCAATACCTAAGAACACAGCCCGGTATTCCATCGGGACCCGGTGCATAAACTGGCTTTACACGTTAAAGATCCAGCCGAAGAGAGCTTTCGTCTAAGATAGGACTGAAAACTAGGTTCGACTTGGGCATAGGGAAAGAATACGTCTGGTTTATCTGGTTTGAGGAAGAATAAGTGGTTTTAAAAAACTCAGCAAAGAAATCGGCGATTGCCTGATCCGATTTTGCTGAAGAATTTTTAAATGAAAGCGAGGAAGGGTATAGGTTTGGTTTACGCTTGGTGTTAACAAAATTATAAAACTGTCTCGGGTCCTGTGTGAACTGAACCCTACAACGATTTAAATAATTTTTATAAGACCGAGTGTTAAGCACGGTAAATTTCGACCGAGCACTGAGATAGATAGAAAGGACAGTTTTAGAACGAGTAAGTTTATATTTATTATAAAGCCTAGACTTTCCATTTTTTAGACGTGTCAGCTCCTTATTAAACCAAGGTGGTTTACTAGAGACAGATGCATAGGTTAACGGAGCACAGGATAAAAAAAACGAGTTCATGGCACTGTAAAAAATGTCCACGGCGGCTGCCATGTCAGTACACATGTACAGATTTGACCAATCAAATTCAGATATAAGATTATTTAGCGCATGAAGATTAGCTTTACGAAAACAGCGAACATTATTGGCTAAACAATCACATTCATTCTTTACAACCGTCCCCGTATCGATAGTCACTTCGAAAGTTGGATGGTAAGGATCTTCAGGTAGCGTCAATGGAGGAACTCTAACTAAGTCAACACCTAGAGGATCAGAGACAGAACAAAGATCCAATAAGCGGTATAAGGAATTTAGGACATGGTTAACTTGAGACAAGGATATGTCAAGCAAGCCATCAATGAGGTCATGCTGTGCCATAGTCTGAAGGACATTTGACACACCATCAGATGACCAACGAGCTCCAGGTATATTGAAGTCCCCTAGGGCTACGAGTTGGTCTCGATCTGAAAGCCTGTTGGAAATGGCCTGAATTGCCGCAAGGTGTTTCCAATAAATGGGCTCCTCAGCTGATGGTGGAACGTAGGAGCAAGTTATGTAAATAAAACTACCTGGAAATGAAAGTTTAACACAAATAAATTCGATATCGGTGATATCGTCAAGGGCAGCAAGTTCTGAGATGAGGGAGGAGTCAACGGCAATTAAAACTCCACCTCCACGTTGGACTAGTCGGTCAACCCTGTTAGTTGTATACTTACCCGGGAAAACCTCAGAACTAAGGATATCTGGCTTTAACCAGGTCTCGGTAAATACAATTACCTGGGATGCGAAGGAAAAACTGTCAGAATACAATTTCGAGAGCTTGCTGCGTAAGCCTCTAGTATTCTGATAGGAAACTTGGAAGGAAGTGGTTAGTTTTTTGGGACTGAAGGTGTTGAGGTGGTCTTAGCGGTGGTCCTTGCGGTTTTTGGCGGTATAGGGAGGCGTACTCCCACTGGCCGCTTTTTCTTTGTTTTAGCCTCGAATTCTTTAACTACAAGGGCCAGAAGTCACCAGTGCAAATTGTGTCAAAGATATTCGGATAGACGCTAATCTTGCAAGAACATCTTCCGATGCGAGGTCAGGGGCAAGCCGCGAAACAAAAATTGTTTTCGACGGTGGAACAGCTGTAAGGGTCTTTGGTAACCCTAAGTTACCGACAGCCGGTAGTCCGGATGTTTTTTCGCCCTGGGCAGTCTGCGGAGTCCGAGTTTGGTACACCGCAGCGGACACAACGGAAATTACTGGCGGACCTGTTGCCATTTCCACCCCTGTACATTCGGTTACCGAATCTAATACCGCTCCCGATCTCAAGACCATTGGGCTTGGTATCGGGGTCGGTGGCTGTGCCGAAGGGGTGATCCCGATGGTAGGTTGCTGGGATTCGCACAGTTGCTGACGACCAAACACCAACGGAACTTAAGCGGGGAGAAGAGGGATAGGCACAAAAGAGAATGCAGAAAACCGTCTAAGCACAAAAACTAAAAGTTTAATTAAATACGAATTAAACACGAAAAAAGCTCATGCACACGCGGTAGCAAACGGCTGAAGTTAGGTGAGAAGTTTTGTGATGATTTTAATAAAACCCCGGTGGTTTAAAAAGCAAAACAACACAATATTCGGAGCGCAAAACAAAAACACGACCGTTCACTATGAAGAGAATATACGAGAAGAGAATACCCTTCTGAAATTGTTTACCTTGTCCTTAGAAACCTCCCACTTTCTCCTTATTTGGAAGTAATCATTTGTTATCCCTCTCCCCCAAAAAGGTAGCAAATCGGATGCCAGCAACAATAAAGGAATTTCTAAGTTGTCGGACATTCCAAAATCATTACTCCTCATTTGCAGCCTGTGCAGATTAATTATTTCTCCATGTCAGAATGGAGCGAAGATCAACGACAACCAATCTTTTAGAGTTCATTTCCTTCTTAATTAAGGGCTTTTATAGGGGCTTTGAGACAGACGTAATCTATACTGATTTCTGTAAAGCATTTGACTCTGTTAACCATTCTGTTCTTGTTCGAAAACTCGATCTAATGGGATTTCCGGTTGATCTTCTTAGTTGGATCTCAAGTTATCGGAATAGCAGAACGCAAAAGGGCCTCTTTTAAAATGTTGTTTACATTATTTATCAACGACCTGCCCAAAGTTCTGACTAACTCCAGAGTACTTATATACGCGGACGACGACAAACTTTGCGTGGAATATAAGGACGCTTCCTGCCAGTCGGATTTACAAACAGATCTTAATAATTTTCAAACATGATGCCGCATAAACTTGTTAAACCTAAACGGCTCTAAATGCAAGGTAATGATATTCTCTCGTGGCGTTCCCAAGCTCACTCGTGCACGCTAAACTGCAGCTCTTTGGAAATAAATACAATAGTCAATGTTTT
Source organism: Drosophila aff. chauvacae BK-2020 (assembly GCA_018903765.1). NCBI lineage: Eukaryota > Metazoa > Arthropoda > Insecta > Diptera > Drosophilidae > Drosophila > Drosophila aff. chauvacae BK-2020. Next base: position 381,134 of record JAEIGO010000863.1, on the reverse strand, counting down.
GGGTGTCCGACTGGATCCTAAACTTGACTTTATCGATTATATTTCGTGCATGGTGAATAAAGCCAGAGGTGTGCTTGGTTTAATTGGTCGAAAAAATTCAAAGGCCCCTATGTTACAAAATCCGTATATATTTCTTTAGTTCGTCCTATCTTAGAATATGGATCTTGCGTCTGGAGCCCTCAGTATGGAGTTGACAGTAAACGCATTGAGTTAGTTCAGAATAACTTTTTACTTTTCGCTTTACGCGGTTTGAACTGGGATCTAAACCAGAGGTTAGCCTCGTACTCTAATAGACTCCTCCTAAATAACTTACCTTCTTTAGCTAACCGTAGAACCATGCTTGGCATTACCTTCATTTTTAACCTTATCCACGGAGACGTGGAAAGGGCTGACTTTTTGGGTCAGCTTATTTTTCACGTAATGAGTAGAAATACTAGAAATACTAGAAAGACTGTAGTGTCTTCACACGCCAGGTTTTATTATCAATGTGAGTGTGTGTGTTTTAGTTCCAACTTGAACAAATATATGAACTAATTCATCTTAAGAACTTGATTACGATTCCATAGGGTATTCTTACAATTACTATCGATATTACTATACGATCGATACTCATCACGCCTCTTCTAAAGGTTGTCTGTTACAATACAAAAGTTTCTTATATTTATAGAATTGTATTAACATCGTATTTTTTATAAAATTTCAAATATATTCATTTACATGATGCAATTCATTTGCTTGATTCCATTAATCTTATTCATTTTGATCAAGTGACTTTTAGAAACATAATAAAAGTGAAAATTATTATTTTTTTGTTTTTACTACTCTACCATCTTGACGTGGTCTTAAAGTGATGCGACCAGGTTGTCGATGTGATACCATCTCTCCATCACCAAGTTCAGAATCCTGATCAGTGGTGTCAACTGTGGTGTCAACTGTGTTGTCCACTCTTGATTTCATTTGGTTACAATGTCTTTTTATTTCTTTAGAATTGTGATTTTGAATGCAAATATAACTTCTTGGACCAAGTTGTTTTTTTACTATTGCTTCAGACCTTTTGGGTTTGTTTGGATCTCTATAGTCACGTATAAGTACGTGTTGATCCTTATGAAAAGTTATTTTTCTGTTACCCTTGTAATTTTCAATATTTTTCTCCTGACTCTTGAATATATTATCTCGATGTGATGGTGGTTTTAAAAGACTTAGTCTTGATTTTAGTAATCTACCAAGGACAAGTTTAGATGGACTTTCGCCTGTTGTGCAATGTTTGGAGTTTCTATAGTCAAACAAAAATTGTTTTAAAATTGTGTTGAAATCTGTTTTTGGATTTTCGCTTATTGATGCTAACAAGGATTTCTTTAGCGTTTTAACAAAATTGCTTGTGCATTGGACGCGGGATGACCCGGTGCTGTTAGAATATGTTTACAACCATTATTTAGCATAAAGTCTTTGAATTCTGTGGGAGTGAATTGTCTTCCATTGTCACTGACTACTGTGTCAACTAAACCATACCTCCATAACAAGTTTCTGATCATTTCAATTATGGTTGATGATTTTATTTATTTTGTTTTAAAAACTTCAACCCATTTGGTATATGAATCAATCACAACTAATAATTAGTAATTTTTTACAGGGCCTGCATATTCTATATGTATCCTACTCCAAGGAGATTGTGCTGGCTGTCATGGTATTAAAGTGCATTTCTCTGGGTTTGCGCCCTTTTCTTGACAATGTATGCAACCCTTTAACATGTTTTCAATTTCAAAATCTATTCTAGGCCACCATATATGTATAAGACCTTGCTATAACGATGCCTAGGTGCGATCGATGAAGTTCGTTTAGAACTGATTTTCGAAGTTTAGTAGGAACTACTGTTCTATGCCCCCATAGAATGCAATCGCTTTCAACGGATAATTCAATATCTTTGGCTTTGAATGGTTCATACACATTGCCTTTTAAATCATTAAGTTTGCCTTCTTTGATCGATTGCATAATCTTAGACAGGAAGAGATCACGTCTAGTTTCCTTGGAAATCTCTTTGAAAGTCAAATATAGATAATTATTTTCTTCTATATAATTTATAAAACTTGCCTCTATAGAATTTTGTTCTGTTTCAAACTGTGGTATTCTGGACAATTCGTCTGCCTCGTTTAATTTGCCCTTAACATGTTCGATAACATAATTAAATACAGATAGGATAAACGCCCATCTTTGGACTCTGGCTGAGGCCATCGAAGGTAGTCCTTTATTCTCGCCAAACAAAACTTTTAGCGGTTTGTGATCCGTTTTCAGTATACATTTTTGCCCTAGTAAGTATTGCTTTAACTTTGTCACGTTGAATAAAATTGCTTACGCTTCTTTTTCCAAAGTGCTATAGTTCTTTTCAGACTCTGACAGAGCGCGTGATACAAATGCAATGGGTCTGATACTGCTATTTGGAAATCTGTGCGATAGTATACCTGCAACAGCTCCATAGCTTGCATCTGTAGAAAGACTAATTGGTAAAGAACTATCATAGTGTACCAAAACTTGGTCGGACGTGATATCTCTTTTTACTATTTCAAAAGCATTTTGACAATCTTTATTCCATGAGAATATTACATTTTTCTTGAACAAAGAATACAATGTATCTATTTTTTTGGAAATGTTCTCAATAAATTTTGAGTAGTGATTAGCCATTCCTATGAAAGCTCTCACTTGAGTGACATTAGAAGGAACAGGACAATTTATTACATTTTGTACCTGCCTTCATTTTTGTGTAAGCCGTCTCTACTAATGGTAAAACCTAAATACAATACTGTATCTTGTAAAAAACTTGCATTTGTTTGCATTTAATTTGAGACCTACAGATTGTAACTTATTAAGTACAATTCTGCGTGTTTTTAAATGTTCACTATGGCTTGTTCCAGATACAGTGATGTCGTCTTGGTAGACAATAACATTTGGAATGCCGCTTAAAATTGATTCCATTATCTTTTGAAATATGGACGCTGCTGGCTTAAAGCCGAATGATAACCTTTTTCATCCTTAAAGTACCTATGTAAGTACTCCAGGTACATATGTATGTCTTGAGATTTTTCATCTAACATCAACTGATTATAAGTTTTGGAAAGATCCAATTTATTGAAAATTATACCTCCACTTAAAGCTGCAAATACTTCATCTCTGCGTGGTAGTGGGTATGTGTAATCAACTAACCATTTATTAACCGTTACCTTGTAGTCTGCACAAATACGCAAATTTCCATCCGATTTTAAGATAGGAACTAGTGGTGTACCCCAATCCGAATGATCCACAGGCTTCAAAACACCTTTGCGAATGAGACATCTAAGTTCATCCTCTACTTTAGATTTCCATGCTAGCGGAATAGGACGTGGCTTGAAAAATATAGGCTTGGCCTCATCATCAAAGGGTAGTCAGATCACCAACACATTAGATTTGACATAGGAAAACCAACTGGGATCACTTCTGTTTTGAACTTGAGCAATCCAGAGACTGCTTGACCCGTCCGATAACATCCATAGACGAGTTAGAGCGTGAAGCTACTGTACTTCATACAAACATTGAATCAGCATATCACGCTAGCTGCGACCAAAAGGTACGCAAGACCGGAAGGGCTGTTCCCTGGTGGAACAAAAGCCTTGACGATCTCAAAAAGGCTGCGCGTAGGCTCTTCAATAAGGCAAGGAGTGGGAGGGCCTCATGGGACTCCTACACATCTGCTTTAACGCTCTACAACAAAGAGCTGAGAAGATCAATACGGGCTACTTGGCGCCAACACTGCGGGCAGATCTCATCTCTCCCGGAACCTGTTAGGCTGCAAAAAGCCCTCTCCAAAGACCACTCAAACGGCATATGCACGCTGAAAAAGCCGGATGGAACATACACAAACAACCCAAAGGAGACGAGCAGCCTACTCCTGGCTACTCACTTTCCTGGGTGCGTGGCTGTGGAGCAACCCATCTCAGAGAGTGAGGCACCAACCTACCTCCCAGGGACTGGAGTGTGCCCACACCTGCGCGTGACTATGGCGGCAGACTCCAATGGGGCTGAGAGAGGGGAACCCCCCGCTCAGAACGTATTTGAAACATGCCCCATAAACTGTTTCATCAAAATAGCGTACAATGGGCTTTACAAAGTTTCAGCCCATACAAATCACCTGGACCAGATGGAATCTATCCATGCCTGCTGCAGCGGGGACTGCACCTAATTGCACTCCCCCTGGTCCATCTATTTCGAGCTAGTCTCCTGCTTGGACACATACCAAGCAATTGGGCTAAAGTAAAAGTCGTGTTCATTCCAAAGGCAGGGAAGAAAGATTCCCAATTGCCTAAATCATATAGACCGATTAGCCTTAGCTCCTTCTTCCTTAAAACGATGGAGAAGATAATTGACCAGCATATAAGGGAGGTGAATCTCAAGGAACTACCGCTAAACAAATACCAATACGCGTATCAAGCTGGTAAGTCAACTGAGACCGCCATACACTGCCTTACAACAATCATTGAAAAGGCCATTGGCGCTCAACAGATAGCACTAGGTGCCTTCTTAGACATCTCAGGAGCTTTCGACAACACGTCATATGAGGCTATACGTGTCTACACCTATCACTAGGTGGATTCTGGAAATGCTTAAATCCAGAATTATAACTGTAGACCTTGGAGGAACTATGACCTCAATCACAGCTACAAGGGGGTGCCCTCAAGGGGGAGTACTCTCTCCTCTCCTGTGGACTCTGGTCATCGACGAGCTACTATATGAGCTCAACAACTTAGGGTTTCCCACCCAAGGCTACGTTGATGATCTAGTCATCTATACAGTGGGCTGGCATGAGCAAACCATTTCGGACCGCATGCAGCAAGCTCTTGATATAGCAAACAGATGGTGTCAGGACAAAGGACTGTCCATAAACCCATCAAAACCAGTTTTAGTCCCATTTACTAGGAAAAGGTCTCTCCCCTTAAAAAGACCATCCCTAAATGGGTCCATTATCGACTTTTCGGTTGAGGCCAACTACCTAGGAGTCACACTTGACTCCAAACTCAACTGGAATGCACACCTAGAAAAGACTATAAACAAAGCCACTCGAGCACACTTTGCTTCCAACAGGCTTTACGGTAGAACATGGGGCCTAAGTCCCAAAATGATCTACTGGTCTTTTAACACTGTGGTAAAACCGATCTTAACCTATGCATCTCTTGCTTGGTGGACGAAATCTACCCAGAGGACAGCTGCGACTGCACTTACCAACTTACAACGACTGGGGTGCATAGGTATCACTGGAGCCATCCGGACATGCCCCACTGCAGCACTAGGAGTCATAACTGGCATACCCCCTTTACCAATTACATTGAAAAAGGAGGCCTGCCTGGGGGCACTTCGCCTTCAAAACATTACCAATATAAAAAGCGGTGATCTTACCGGGCATCTTAGGGTCCTTGAACCCCTAATAAATGAGCCCATTCTGCGCGTAACTGACGAGCAGAAACCAAAACTCGTTTTCCACAGAAACTTCTCACTAGGAATGAATGGAAAAAAAAATCAATACCTCTGCCCAGTGGATCACAAACGTGGTACACTGACGGGTCGAAACTGGAAAACGGTGACACCGGGGCTGGCATTTTCGGACCAAGGTTCAACAAATCCATAGCCATGGGAAAGTCTCCAACCATTTTCCAAGCAGAGATACACGCCATAGAAATCTGTCCTCGTGAATGCCTTCGCAGGAAAATGCAAGGCGCACGGATTTACATCTTCTCTGACAGTCAGGCAGCGCTCATAGCGCTGAGTTCCTTTACGATCTCATCCGGACTTGTAGAGAACTGCTTCCAGCAGCTGAACGCCCTCCAAAAACACCCTAACGGTAGGCTGGGTGCCAGGGCATGAAGGCCATATAGGAAACGAGGTGGCCGACTCCCTAGCTAAACGCGGGGCGATGACACCTTTTATCGGCCCTGAGCCGTTCTGTGGACTATCGAAAGGACACAATAGAGAACTGCTCAGGAAATGGGAGGAAACGGAGATAAATCGTCACTGGACCGACAGTGCAGGGCTGAGACAAGCCAAAAAATTTCTCGTCCCCCAGATGACGCGATCAAAACGCATCATCAACCTACCAAAGAGCGAAATTCGCACTCTAACAGGCTACCTAACAGGTCACTGCAACCTTAGGTATCACCGTAAGAAATTAAAACTTTCAGAAAAAGACACCTGCAGATTCTGCGAGATGAAGCAAGAAACAGCAGAACATATTCTATGTGCGTGCCCCTCGCTAATCAGACGTCGACTTCAACATCTAGGAGGTGAACTTATTCCCCCCTACAGGATTTGGGAACAAATAGACCCTAAAAAGTGATCTCTTTTATTAAAAGCCTAGGTATAGGGCCTCTACCCTAATCCTACAGGCCGGCACAAAAGATCTAACATCTGGTCGCAGTCCAACAAGGCCCTTGTAATAATAATAATAATAATCATCATCAATGGGTAAGGAGACTTCTCCTAATTTATAAGTGCCAAGTTCATTATCATCGTTCTACTCCCGCATAGAGCGGACGTGGTCTCGCGCGAGCTCCGGGAAATCAATTTAAAATAGTGGATGAAATAGTGAAAAGTTAAAGAATATTATACTGGAGCAGTCCAAACAGTGCAAAAAGACGCTAACAATTAAAAAAACAAAGAAAAATATAATCATACTAGTGTTATGATTAATACAAGTGCTTATTTAATTTAAACAAATAAGTGCCACGCATAATAAGCTCGAAAAAATGAGCAGCGATCAAAAGAATGAGCGTAGAAGCTCAGTCACCCCAAGAAATGCTTGCTACTCTTATTTCTCAACTCGCGTTATAGATCAAAATCAGAAGTCGACAAAGAGCAACTCGACTCTACTGACCGTCGACAGCAAGAGAGCCAGCTCTTGCTCACCCTCTCTGCTCACCCCAACTCCCGCATCATGGAGTTACCAATGCCAAACCCCACCACCGCCGGCTTCGCTGAATGAAGCTCCAACAACAAGCAGTGTAACAATTTCTGCAGTCGCAGCAAAATCACCACCAATAATTAAACCAGCTGCCAATATTGCGAGTTCGGTCCCAACGGCTGCACAACAAAATAAAATGGTAACAAAAACAGTTAGCTTCGATAAGCAACAAGCGGTCCCGGCTATACAGACCGGTATGGACCGCTACATCCAGATTAAGCGCAAGCTTAGTCCACTCAACACGGTTGGTAATAAACCAAAGATTAACCGAACCAACAAAAGCACCGACCAAACGAGGAGCTCCAATGAAAACCGTTTCTCCATCTTAGCAGAGGCGGACAACAAGCAACCAGAGTTGGGGCAGGAGACCCAAAGGAAACCTAAGCCCCCACCTATTTACATAAGGGAAAAAAGTTCAAGCGCCCTGGTCAACAAAATTGTTGCGCTGGTCGGGGACGAGAATTTCCATGTTGTTCCGCTTATTAAAGGGAACATACACGAAACAAAGGTTCAAACGAAGTCCGAAGAACACTTCCGAGCTGTGTCTAAGTACCTGGAAGACACGAAAAAGAACTTTTACACCTATCAACTAAAAAGCAGCAAGGGACTGCAAGTTGTGCTAAAAGGTATAGAACCTGACGTCACCCCCTCTGAAATTCAAGAAGCCCTTAGGGCCAGGGGCTTCTGTGCCAAAAACGTTAGCAATATTGTTAACAGAAACAAAAAACCGTAACCACTTTTCAAGGTCGAGCTCGAACCAGATAGCAAAGCCTTAAAGAAAAACGAAGTGCACCCGATCTACAAGCTGCAGCTCTTACTGCATCGAAGAATCACCGTGGAAGAACCCCACAAACGCAACGGCCCTGTTCAATGCACAAACTGCCAAGAGTATGGACACACCAAGACATACTGCACACTTCGGACGGTCTGCGTAGTCTGCGGAGACTTCCACAACTCCGTAAACTGCCCCGCAAACAAAGAAGACCCTCAAATGAAAAAATGTGGCAACTGTGGAGGAAACCATACGGCAAACTACAGAGGCTGTGCGGTCTACAAGGAGCTGAAGAGTCGCATGCGGCGAGCGACAGCTACGCACCAACAACATACGCAAAATGTGTATTACAACTCAAAAAGTACGCCAGACGTATTTTTCGCCAAGGCAGCCAGATCATCATTTGGGCAGCTAAATACAACCAAGGGAATCTCCTACGCCGAAGCACTAAGAACAGGCATGGAAAATCCTCCCCAGCCTCACTCAGAAAATGCTCAGCAGTTTCCAGGGCAGCCGCAAAGCAAATTGGAATCTATGATGTTCACCATGCAACAAAGTATGATGGAACTTATGTCATTCATGAAAACAACCATGCAAACCCTTGTTCAGAACCAGAACATGGTAATTCAGTTGCTTGTAGCACAACAGTCCAAATAATAAATGACTAACCCACGTATATCCATGTGGAATGCCAACGGCATTTCATGGCATAAACTTGAAATAACTCAATTCCTAAACGTAAATCACATCGACGCCATGCTGCTGTTCGAAACGCACCTCACAGATATAACTTCCATATAAGAGGTTATACCTTTTACCGCACAGATCATCCGGATGGCAAGGCCCACGGCGGAACGGGCATCTTAATCAGAGAACGCATCAAACACCACTTTCATCAAAGGTTTGCAACAAATTACCTGCAAGCCACGTCCATAAAAGTGCACTCAGGAAACGGCAACCTTAGCATTGCCGCTGTCTACTGCCCACCTCGATTTAATATCTCTGAAGGTCAATTTAAGGACTTCTACAACACTCTGGGGGATCGCTTCATAGCCGCAGGAGACTACAACGCCAAACACACGCACTGGGGATCACGCCTCGTGACTCCCAAGGGAAGGCAACTGTATAATGCACTTATAAAGGTGAGCAATAAACTGGACTACGTTTCTCCTGGTAGCCCCACATATTGGCCTGCAGACCCAAAAAAGATCCCAGATCTAATTGATTTCGCGGTGACAAAAAACTTCCCACGCAATCTAATAAGCGCTATAGCACTATCGGATCTCTCATCTGACCACTCGCCTTTGTTGATAAGCCTTCTTCAAATCCCAGAAATTGCGGACCAGCCCTACAGGCTGACGTCGCACAACACTAACTGGATGAAATACAGAAAGTATGTGAGTTCCCACATTGAGCTAACTCCCCAACTAAATATCGCAGCGGACATCGACTGCTCCACCTCAGCCCTGGAAGAGGTACTCGTCTCAGCAGAAAGGATCTCAACCCCTATACGGAAAGATGGGGAATTTAAGAAGTTCAAAACCAACCGGCAAATCGAACAGCTGGTTCAGGGAAAGAGGCGTCTGCGACGAGCGTGGCAAACCAGCAGATCGCCATGCTCAAAACAACGTCTTACTGAAGCCACCCGCAATCTAAACCGGGCCCTGAAGCAAGAAGCTGAAAATGAACAAGTTAAATATATTGGAAAACTCTCGCCAACTAGTACAAAGCATCCCTTGTGGAGGGCTCACCCAAATCTAAGCTCTCCAATTCAAACCGTCACCCCCATAACGAATTCTTCAGGGCGCTGGGCCCGCAGCGACAAAGATAGAGCCGAATCATTTGATTTACATCTCAGAGGCGTCTTCCAGCCGAAACCCGCATCTAATGATTATGTTCCTCCGCAAATCCATCTCGAAACTGAATCCACGGCCAACTACATTTCAGCCGAACGAGATCACAAAAGTCATCAGGGAGCTAAAACCAAAAAAGGCTCCAGGCGGTGACCTAATAACTACAAAAATGATAATGGAACTTCCGTACTGCGCTATTGAGGTCATCTGTAAACTCTTCAATGGAATCATAAGTCTCGGCTACTATCCACGGAAATGGAAAAAATCAATTATTATAATGATACCGAAGCCCGGAAAAGATCACACAATTCCGTCATCTTACAGACCAATAAGTTTATTATCATGCCTGTCCAAATAATTCGAAAAATGCCTCCTAACGCGCATAATACCATATATGGGAGCCCACAACATTAACCCAGCCCATCAATTTGGCTTCAGAGAAAAACACGGAGCTATAGAGCAAGTAAACAGAATAACATCAGAAATTCGCACAGCCTTCGAACATAGGGAATATTGCAGCGCGATATTCCTCGACGTATCTCAAGCATTCGACCGCGTCTGGCTCAAAGGTCTCATGCATAAAATTAAAACACACTTGCCCGGGTACACTCATAAACTCCTTGAATCCTACTTCTACAATAGAGCCTTCGCAGTAAGATATAACACAACAATTTCCGACAGCTACACTATCGAAGCTGGGGTCCTTTACACAGCAGATATTCCCACGAGTGACCGACTAACAACATCCACCTTCGCCGACGACACTGCGATCCTTAGCCGCTCCAGATGCCCAGTCAGTGCAACAACCCAACTCGCCAACCACCTCGTGGTAGTCGAGAAGTGGCTATCTGACTGGCGTATTAAAATAAAGGAACAAAAGTGTAAACATATAACGTTTACCCTTAACAGACAAACTTGCCCTCCGCTCTGTATGAATAGCACGCAGATCCCCCAAGTTAATGAAGTAACGTATCTCGGCATCCACCTCGACAGACGTCTAACATGGCGTAGACATATCGAGTGCAAGAAACTTCACATAAAACTGAAAGCTAGCAGCCTCCACTGGATTATAAACGACCGATCGCCATTCTATCTGGACTACAAGGTGCTGCTCTACAACTCCACTCTTAAGCCAATCTGGACGTATGGCTCCCGGCTTTGGGGGAACGCGAGCAGAACAAACATAGACATCATACAGCGAGCCCAATCAAATATCCTGCGAACTATCACTGGGGCACCATGGTATATTCGTAACCAAAACATCCACAGGGACCTCGGCATTCTCGCAGTAAAAGATGAAATAGACAAGCAAAAAGCGTCCTACAATGAAAAACTCTCTGTCCACTCAAATCCTCTAGCAAGGGTCTTGACTCGGGTCTTCAGCCGAACCCGCCTGCAACGTACAGATCTTCCAACCCAGCCATAACTTGTCAGGGCCACTGTCTCAGTCTACATGACTCCTAGTTAGGTTATAGTATAAGATTTGATACACTTATTGTTAGTCTCGTAAATGAGAAGATTCAATAAATAAACACAAAGCATAAAAAAAAAAAAAAATTGCATCATTGAAAACTTCTCTAAAATCACATTTTAGCTTATCAACCAATTGCTTCGCAGAATGAATACTATTCACTTTCTTTAAATCGAATTTAAATTTTCTAAAGAAATTCCTACCCAAAGTGGTCTTTTATCTTCTTTAGTGACTGTAACTTTTATCACCTTTTTGGTCTGATTATAAGTTATATGTGCATCAAACTCACCCAAAATATCAATTTCATTGCCAGTGTAGCTAAGAAACATATTTCTACTCGGCTTTATTTGCGCAAATTGTTGCTTTGTTAGAAAATTCTGAGGCATCAAGGTGCAAGGAGAATCAGTATCACATACAACATCCATAGTCGTGCCATCGATATTTACAGACAATATGTAGGGTTTTGTGTCATCATTTATATAAACAGATTTATCAAAATTATCATTAGTAAATCTATCATTGGAATTGTGAACTAAATTTATATTTTCAGTGTTGATACGACAAATACTAGCTATGTGTCCGATCTTCCCGCACTTGTGGCATCTGCTATCTTTGTAACGGCATACTGCTGAGCTGTGATTTCGCCATCCACAATGCGAACATGCGGCCCTCTCATTTTTGTTCTTGTTGTAATTACTGCCGTTCGAATTTCCATAGTTGTTGTTGTTGTTGTTCATCTTCTTGAATGTAGAGCTTCTATTGAAGTTGTCTCTGCCTTGACCGTAGACTGCATTTGATGAGCTTTTTCGGAAGTTCCCTTTTTTCCGTTGTTTGTTGACTGCATTGACATTGGAGTTCTCTTCTGTTCTCGCATTTAACTTTGTCTCCATGATTATGGCCTTACGTAACGCCACATCTAAGGTTATGGACTCATCCTCTTCACATAGACGATGAAAAATTTTGTCTGGGAGTTCCACGACAAAACGATCCAAAGCAAAAGCATTCAGCATAGCCCCGAATTTGCAGGTTATGGCTAACTCTTTGACCCTAGCGAACCATTGTGAAGCATTTTCAGACGCGGATCTGGTTGCGGAATGGAATTTTCTTCTTTCATGAAACATAATTGTTGGTGGAGTGTAGTGACTCTTAAGCATCGCGCACAAATTTTTATATGTTTTTGAGATAGGTGTGCTGGGGCTGCACAAGCTGTGTAGCAAACGATACGGATCCGAACCAATTGATTTAAGAAGCACTGCTTTTTTAGCATTGTCGTCTGTGTAATTCATCTCCGAAAAATGAATTTCTAGTTTTTCTTTATACATGCACCATGATTCCCTTAGGTGTGAAAATTCTGGCAAAGCGGTGGTTTGTAACAATGTTGTTGTCGCCGCTGCCATAGCTGATGCTTCTGATCCCGTTGCCATATTGCGAGATTGTATTTACAACTCTGCTTTTATAAATTGTATTTACAATTGTTTTCTCATATATATGAGTAATCTTTTGACGTTTTTAACCTCGTCGCCAGTTGTAGTGTCTTCACACGCCAGGTTTTATTATCAAAGTGAGTGTGTGTGTTTTAGTTCCAACTTGATCTAATATATGAACTAATTCATCTTAAGAACTTGATTACAATTCCATAGGGTATTCTTACAATTACTATCGATATTACTATACGATCAATACTCATCACTATATTCCCTTAGTTTTGCGCCACTGTAGAACGTCTTTTGAATTGCATGAACCCTTTAGAGTCTTATGTGCAAATTATAACGATTTGTACATGATAACATCAAACGTATAAATCTCTCCCAAATTAAAAACTTTAATACTTCTAAAGTCCAATCTAAAGAAGATAACTTCATTCGAAGCCAAATTTCTTAGACGCATTTCTGGAGCAGAATGGTATATCCGCAACACCGACATTCAGCGTGATCTCCATGTCCCATTGATTGGTGACATTATTAACGAATTCGCAAGGAGACATCGTTTTAGACTCCGATTCCACCCCAATCCGCTAGGGCTGCAGCTTCTACGAGGACCAGACGCAGGCTCAAGAAGGTCACCCTAGGTCAACTGCCGAGCCGTAAAATCCTTTAAACCTAATCATCTTGCTTTTCCCAATCGAAATAGCTAAATTCGGGCAGCTGTTTGCTCCACTTTAAATTGATTGTAAAGAACCACTATATACAAATTGTTTTTGATAATAATAGATAAATAAACCTATTACAAAAAAAAAAAAAAAAATTTAGTACGCACGCAGGCAAACAATCTGGCAGCACGCCAGTAGTCACTTCCTCGTATTCCTTTTCTATATTTTCATTTGTCGCGCCTACTAACAACTAACATGAACAGGCACGTGCTTGGTGTCAGATGGGCCACTTGACTGACTTCACCATTAGCCCAGCAAACAAAACTTGAAATGTTGTCAATGTATAATACCATCGGTGTATCAGCCGTCCTCTTATTAAAATATAATATTTTAGTGAATCCTCGAGATATTGCACGTGTTCGGGAAAATTTGTTGTTTAAACATTTGCATGAAATTCTTTATTTTTGTTACAAAACCAGGGAGGCTTATGAGAAACGTCAGGAGAGGGAAGCGATGAAACAAACATGTCAAAACCAAAGTATAGTATGCCATAGAAGCGCTCAACCATGTGTAAGGGATCGGCAGAGAGCCAAGACATGTCCAATTAACTGAAGTTAAATAGGAGTTCATCTCAGTGAAATTAGTTTTGCGGAAGAAGCGAAAAGTGGCTGCCTCAGCTACAGGACAGGGTAGTAATGGAGTCGAAGCTTTTAAAATTATCTCCAATGTGCGATGATAAGCGTCTTCACGGCTGTAGAGAGGGTCAATTCTAGATATGCATGTGCTGGAGCAGTAGTTCAAGTTTATCATTGTTAAATATAAGTTACATATTAGAAATAATCAAATTATATATGAATTAAAATGTAAACAGAAATATGTAAACAAACATGTAAACAGCGTATCAGGTCAATCGAAAACCACTCGGCTATGCGCCAGCTTGTTGGCACTTTCCCCCTTCGTATCGTTGTACATTTCAGCTAATGCTCGAAGCGCCCGCACAATGAAACTTGGAAACCGAGCCTCTCGTCTTCTTCTTCGTTTCGCAGTGGAAATTCATTCCAGTGAAAAAACGAACAAAAATAGTGAATTTTTCGTCGTCTCGGCACTTATTCTTGAATTGGAGAAATGGATTGGACAATGAAGGAAAGTTCTTGGAAATTATGCCTAATAATCAGGTATTTAGTGCCAAAAATTAACGACTGTGGAACCGCTGTGAGGGTCTTTGGTATCGCTGTGTTACCAACAATCGGTAGTCCGGATCTTATTTCGTCCTGGGCAGTCACAGTTTAGGACACCGCAGCGGACACAACGGAAATCACTGGCGGACCAGTTGCCATTTCCACCCCTGTTACAAAATTTGAAAAAGTAAATGAACTTGACCTAGTAGAGATAGATTTAAAAATTTTTGAAATAAGTATTTTTCCTGGATAATATCGGTCAATTCAGCGACAAACAAAGTGAAAGATTTCACCAAGAAATATAAAAAATTGAAAAAATATTTTCAGGAAAGATCCAAGTTAGGATGATAGCTAATTACTGCTGGTCACTTATGCGTGAAATTCATCTTATAAACGCAAAAGATCCAGCAAACATTTTTAGTTTATATATTTTTCGAACAAATACTTATTTCAAAATTTTTACTGATATACGAATTTTTACTGTCTTTTTACTTTAGGTGCAAATTTTGAATATAAGAAATTAAAAAAGTGAGAAAGAAAAAGTTTACAGAACTATTGTATTAATAAAAATATATTCCTGAATGTCAATTTTTTGTTTAAACTCTGAATTACCCTTTCATTGTCCTCATTCGTTCCCTTTACACATTGTTACTCTAGAGCGCTCTGAATTATACTTTCTGCTGGAGGAGGAAAAATCGTCATAACTTCATTCATTAACGTTATTATTATTTTTTTATTCGTAATTGACTATGCAACAACAATAGGTGTGCATCATTGAGAAATATTGGTGATTTGTTTAAAAAAAATGGCGTCAAAGTCTAACAATAAGGTATTTTTTTCCTGTAAGCTACTCCACAAAGCTATAAAAAAACGCCAGTAGTTTTTCAAATTGGTCAAAAACGTTTCGAGCGGGAATTTTTCAAATGCCGAAAAACGGTGTTTGGACAATAAATAAAGATTTTGAGGGTGTTAGAAAAATTTCAAACATGGTTTTGTGTTATATTCGACCAGATAAACAATCTCTACTAGGTCACTTCAAAAGTTCAGAATCAACGAATCCGCTTATGACTGCAACCAGCAACCGTGTGGTGCACAGGATGTTGTTGCGACGCTGAATCGTCTAAAGGCCTGTGGAAGGCTAAAGAGCGCGTGGAGCGGCGGATGTACATTGTGAAGAGGCAGCTGTGCGGCAAGAAGACGGCTTTAAATGCCGTGAGCGGGGCGCGTCACTGGGCGTTGAGACATCGAAGCTGTGCGGAACGTAGCGTAAGGAAACGTTGATCTTCCCGGATGGATTCCGTGCAGACTAGGATATGGTAGGACTAAGTACCTTTGGTACGTCTGATTTTACCAGAGATTTGGTGCGTGCGAATGTTGACATCGGATCTGAACTGAATGAAGAAAATATATATAGAAGCGTATAGTGGAGCTGATTGCATATTTTGCATCGGTCACCACCCCGGCATGTTCCCTCGGAATGCTCGTCGGCCAAACAGTTGGAACAATAGCGGTTAAGTATAACAGCGCGGAGCCTCTTCTTAGCACTAATTTCCCCGACCTCTAGGCCTGACGTCGTCGATGGCCTCCAGAGTTCGATGGCGCTCTGTCAGAAATGCGTCTAAATCATTCCAGGTTGGACTTTCGGACTCATTGTGTATGGATTGCTCCCACAAGGAAAGTGTGATTTTGGGAAGCTTTGAGGAAACCATATACACCAGAAGACAATCCCAAGCCTCTACTTGAACAGAGGACATCTGTAAGGCTGTCAGACAGCTTTGAACGATGCCTTGCAGCTCTCTTAAAGCGACTCCGGACTCTTGGGGAACAGCCTGAAGGTTGAATAAAATCTTCAGTTGGCTATTAACTAACAAGCGTTTGTTCTCGAAGCGCTCCGTAAGGAATCGCCACACGGAAGTAAACCCTTCATTCGTCAAAGGTGCCTTTAAAATAATTGCGTGCTCACCGCCACTCGTCTTTGAAAGAAGGTGGAACACCCTTTCCACTGGCGTAATTCTCGAATTGATAATGTAAATCGCCGTAAAAAGTGGGCCACCGAAGATAATCGCCTGTGAAGACCTCGGTGTCCACTGGTGGCAAACGACAGACTGTAGCAGTGGGCGGTTGGATGTGTGCGGAAGTCTGACTTGCAGGAGAGGCGCTCCTCTCGTAACTCTTCTTTACCTTTTCCCACAGGGCGCGGATCTGGTCCCGACGGACTTTGCACATGGAAGGGGAAAGATTTGCCCCTTCTGAGGTGCCCGGAGTGGGAAAATTGGCCTCAAATTGGCTCACCCGTTCCGTTGTGGCGATGAATTTCCTCAAGGCAATATCGATGGCAGCTTGATCCATTTTCACAGGCAAATGATTGAGTTGAGTATTTAGGACAGCGATCACGGAATTTTCACGTCTTAATCAATTGATCAAAATTTTGTGGAAAGTTGTGGGCTTGAAGGGGATTCAAATAGAAATTTGATATCTCGAGGAATTTGAGAAGCCGATTGGTTGGCCGCAGGAGAGGAAATATTCGGAAAGAAATTGGTTCGAGTTGTGGGGTCGGAAACAATTTAAACTTTTGCCACTGCACACTGGTTGGGCTTGTATGGAGTAGCGGACCAAAATACTTCTAGTGGTAATAGCGTTTTTAAATTGATACTGTAAGTTCTTTAAAAATTAAGAATTGGTAAAATGTAAAAAATAGGTGTGGTCGATAATATTTACGCCCACAGGAAGGCAACAACCAAAATATACATCTAAAAGCATGCTACAATTATTTTACTTGAAACATTATGATTATCAGGGGTGCCACAGAAACCACTTACGCTGCAAAAACCCTGAAAAATGATTCCTCGGTGCCACAGCACTTCCACTCAAATATTTTTGACGTCAATTTCGATGCCTACACATCAATAGATTCGAAATTTTGAAGTCGGGTTTAGTAGAGCTGTCTAGCTAGTTTTATTTATTTTCGCGCCAAACTTTATAAACTTTTTTTTAAAATAAAAGTAAAAAAAACTAAATTAATTAACAAAATAGATTAAATCACATTATTTAAAGAATAAAATAACCCAAAACCTACCATTTTACAGTCATTTCAAAAAAATGTTTGTTAAAACACATGGGTGATTTCATCATGGCAACCCTGCCAGCCATTTCGAATGGTTTGTGAAAAAACTAAAAACACAAAACTTATTCGATATTGTATGGCACCGAGAAATTGGTTTAGCGGAAATGCCTTTTTGGGGAAATCAAAACCACAGTGTTTTCCATGGCACCCCTGTATATTTATTATTATTATTATCACGGCACTATGGTTCAGACTACCACTTTTGTTGGCCAAAATTAATAACTCCGTTAATATTAAAGGTATCAACTTGAACTTTACCAATCGTATTTTTGTAATTATAGGATGATACTGAATAAAAATTATCCGGATCAGAAAACTATATCCTATAGCTTTAATTGGAACGACTGAATAAACTTTGAGATAAATTCACAAAACTTCGGTTACTTGAAGATTATGTCATTTTAACTCAACTTTCATCGAAATCGGATGAAGAATTATATAGTTTTCATAAGAAGAATCGGAAAATAGTGTTATTTTGCCTTTAATTGTACAAAAAATGGATTATAAAATCTCTACACAGTTCTAAATTTTATTTTGAGATTCTATCTTACCCAAATGACTATATTTAATTAATTTTATTTGATATTTATCAGTTAGCATGAGTATATAGACATTATTAAAGCTTTTCAGTAGGTATTTTCATACAAAATGTGGTGATTCTTTAATTCAAATATTGCGAAATGTGCTCAAATGTGGCATTGCTCACTATATGCAATCAAACAAGAATTAATTGCTCTACAACACACAATAGGTATCAAGGTGGGACTAGGTGGGACTCACTACTTATACCTTTTTAAAAATTGCATTTAAAAAAAAAATTTTTTTTTACGACTCACTTTAAAATCAAAATACAAAGACATCACAAGGAGTACGGACATTTCACAACACAAAACACAGAGTACAAATCCCTCTGATTGGAACTCATTGCAAATTTTGACCAGTTCTTTTGTATTTATTGCGATTTTTTAATTTTAGAATTGTGATCATTTCCGAATATTTTCTCTCTCCGATTGCTCGAGTAGAAACATCTGACTTTAAAAGCTTCTAGAGCGAGTGTGGCGCCACCTATGAAGATTTTGAGTATGGTACGTTTATGGTCACTCTATTCTTTATCGATTGCGGCCAAAATCACATTATTTGGTTAACCTTTAAAAAATGGGTTGTGACGATCTGTCATTGCTCGGGTGGCTCAGGGATGGCCAGGATTCGTCTCAGGAATTTATATTTGGTTCAGGTGTGGTTGCTGAAAGAGATTCCGACCCGGTCCCAGAGTAGAACGCTAGCTAATTCGGTACAAATTATCTTTCTGTTTATTGACTTAATAGTTTCATTTCTCGTCGCCGGGTAACGTCGTGCTCTAGTGACGAATGCGACCCTTCCATCGGCTCGTTCTGAGGTCTGGAGAACTTTGAAGAGTGTTTAGAGGCCGGTCTGGTCTACTAATTAGTGAGAATGGTTTAGAGGCCGTTCTGGTCTACCATATATCGAGAAGAGTTTAGAGGCCGTTCTGGTCTACTATGTATCGAGAAGAGGTTAGAGGCCGTTCTGGTCTGCTATATATCGAGAAGGGTTTAGAGGCCGTTCTGGTCTACTATATATCGAGAAGAGTTTAGAGGCCGTTCTGGTCTACTATATATCGAGAAGAGTTTAGAGGCCGTTCTGGTCTACTATATATCGAGAAGAGTTTAGAGGCCGTTCTGGTCTACTATATATCGAGAAGAGTTTAGAGGCCGTTCTGGTCTACTATATATCGAGAAGAGTTTAGAGGCCGTTCTGGTCTACTATATATCGAGAAGAGTTTAGAGGCCGTTCTGGTCTACTATATATCGAGAAGAGTTTAGAGGCCGTTCTGGTCTACTATGTATCGAGAAGAGTTTAGAGGCCGTTCTGGTCTACTATGTATCGAGAAGAGTTTAGAGGCCGGTCTGGTCTACTAATTAATGAGAAGAGTTTAGAGGCCGATCTGGTCTACTAAATACGAGACGTAATACGCAAAGGCTACTGTGATTATTTAGTTACCACGCCGTTTACCCGTCTCCTGTGGTTCTGCTGCACTCCTTACCGCTGATCCTTGGCTGCTAGTCCTTTCCGCTGGTCCCGGTTAGGTGGACCTTCGACGATCGCCGGCCGAAACTGAATGAGCTCCGTAGTGCTGGGGTGCGCTTTATATAGCGGTTCGGCGGGGCTAGTGTGCCCGCATCGCCGCCCGCATTTGGACGTATTAGTGTGCCCGATCTATCGCGGCCCGTGTGACCCGTCGTGCACGATCGTTATCGCGCGCGCGCATTTATCTCAAAATCAAATTCCATCCTGGTGTCTTCGATCTTTCCTATTACTTATTTATACCTAGCCTATTATATATATATATGTGCGCGTTTGCGCGTCACAGGGTTTTGGCCAACAAAACTGGTCGTCTGAACTATAGTGCAGGGTGCCACAGAAACCACTTCCGCTGCAAAAACCCTGAAAAATGATTTCTCCGTGCCACAGCACTTGCACTCAAATATTTTTCGGGTATTTGAAAACACACAACTTGACGTCAATTTCGATGCCTACCACATCAATAGATTCGAAATTTTGAAGTCGGGTTTAGTAGATCTGTCTAGCTAGTTTTATTTATTTTCGCGCCAACATTTTAAACTTTTTTTAAATAAAAGTAAAAAAAAAACTAAATTAATTAACAAAATAGGTAATATAACATTTTTTAAAGAATACAATAACGCAAAAACCTACCATTTTACAGTCATTTCAAAAAAATGTTTGCTAAAACACATGCGTGATTTCATCATGGCAACCCTGCCAGCCATTTCGAATGGTTTGTGAAAAAACTAAAAACAGAAAACTTATTCGATGTTGTATGGCACCGAGAAATTGGTTTAGCGGAAATGCCTTTTTGGGGAAATCAAAACCACAGTGTTTTGCATGGCACCCCTGCATATGTATAAATGATTTAATTTAAAAATAAAAAACACAGCAAAACAAAATCAGGGGTGCCATAGAAAACACTGTGGTTTTGATTTCCCCAAAAAGGCATTTCCGCTAAACCAATTTCTCGGTGCCATACAACATCGAATAAGTTTTGTGTTTTTAGTTTTTTCACAAACCATTCGAAATGGCTGGCAGGGTGCCATGATGAAATCACCCATGTGTTTTAACAAACATTTTTTTGAAATGACTGTAAAATGGTAGGTTTTGAGTTTTTTTATTCTTTAAATAATGTGATTTAACTTATTTTGTTAATTAATTTAGTTTTTTTTCACTTTTATTTAAACAAAAAGTTTAAAATGTTGGCGCGAAAATAAATAAAACTAGCTAGACAGCTCTACTAAACCCGACTTCAAAATTTCGAATCTATTGATGTGGTAGGCATCGAAATTGACGTCAAGTTGTGTGTTTTCAAAGACCCGAAAAATATTTGAGTGGAAGTGCTCTGGCACCGAGGAATCATTTTTCAGGGTTTTTGCAGCGGAAGTGGTTTCTGTGGCACCCCTGAATAATTCAGAATTAAAGCGTTAAAAATATAAGAATTGTGGCTAACAATATACCTAGTAAAGTTTTAGTGCTTCAACAGCGTGTTCCTGTAATTTAATCATTTTCTAACAAATCACAGGTCGACGATAATAATTTCGATTTGTCATTCTTTTTTTTATTTTTCTTCTGTTATGTAGGGGTCTGATCTCAAAAGAAGTATTTTAATTAAATCAGTGTTCGTGAATATGCGAGACATCTTTCGGGTATGCTGCAGTCGGTTTTTATACCCTGTAGCGTAGGTACAAAGGTATATTAATTTTGTGCAAATGTATGTAACAGGCAGAAGGAAGCATTTCCGACCCCATAAAGTATATATATTCTTGATCAACATCAACAGCCAAGTCGATATAGCCATGTCTGTCTGTCCGTCTGTGTGAACGCCTAGATCTCAGCAACTATAAGAGCTAGAGCCACCAAATTCGGTATGTAGGTCGGAATGTTTTGCACGCAGATCAAGTTTGTTTCAGATTTTTAAATTTCCCTCCCACTCCCCCGCAAATCAATAAAAACGTTTTGCAGCCACAAATATAACCATAGATTTTTCCTTTTTTCATAGGCATATGTAGAACATGTATCAACACCGAAAATCTGGTAAAGATCGGGGGAAAAACACAAAAGTTATATACTTATCAGTGTGATACTATGTATTTGCCATCTAGCAACAGGAGCATATCAAAAAACAACAACAAAACTGATGAGCGCAAGAAACTAACTCCCGTGCGCAAAAAAGAGAGTGGGGTTATCTCTTTCTCTGTCTTGCACACGCAAGTGCATGAGATGGTGGTGGTTTTGCAAAGAGAGAGTTTGTTTACATTTCTCTAATAGGCAAAAGTCGCGATCAGCTGACTTTTGTTTATCGTTGTCAAAGACATGACAAAGGAGAAGCGTAAAAAGGATGAGAGCAACCAAATGGCTAGAAAGGTACAGAGAGTGGGTCTCTATGTTTATTTAAATTTTTAAATGAAACGCTTTATTTATGTATTTAATATACTATGTACCATAGATAGAAATGTAGGCATGTATGTATTATAATGCATTGGCCTCCACGCGGTGTTCCCTGGTTACCGATTTTATTTATAATCGGGAGCTTATTCGAGCGGCGATATATTTTGGTACAGGGTATATAACAGTCGTTCACGAACGACTGTAGCTTTCTTACTTGTTTTTAATTTCCTTGTTGTTTGACTCTGCTTTCTCTGAGAGCTCCCCAATCGACACCAACGCGTGCTCTATCACCTTCGGTCCATGAATTAAAATTTTATGAAGTCTAACTGGGAGGTACTACCATGGATATATCTTGATTAATCGTTCTGCAGTATCAAATGCATAGGCTTCAAATTTTTTAACATCTATGGTGTAGCCTGATGCTAAGGCTTGCAATATAGTTGCGCAGCGGATTATTACATTGTCATCAACGCCTGTAATTTCGGATGCCAAGCTTGGATTAGAGAAAAAAGTTCTGGCTGTGTTTTCACTGCAGCAGCACAAACATAAAGGAATAGTAGTCGATAGCGTCATAAATCTGATATTGGAAAAAAGTAAGATAACTTTTCTTTATTCATGACAATACACACAACGGCAACTTACGGCAGCAAAACTCAACGATTTTATTATCTTAAAACAATAAAGAAAACTCTGATTATACTCACATTGCACTATGGTCCAGAATTCGATTTTTTTGGCATAAACTCTAACAATTAAGCTACAGACTTGAAACTTTGTACATTTTGTTGTTATATTATAACAAGTTTATAAAAACAATTTGGGGTCAATGTGACCACGCCCCCTTAAAGGTAAAGGGGTCATTAATTTAAATGTCACATAAATGTATTACCAATAGAAAAAATATTAAAAAAAAAAATTAATAAAGTAAATACCTTAAACTTTCAAAATCATTTTAAATCTTAGAATTTGAACAATTATAGCCCGAGCTTGGCTGCTTTGAAGTTGGGAATTGTCTCTTGTCGAATGCCAAAAGCACAAGCTTGCAACTTTAGTTCTATTTTTAGAAAGCACCGTTAGCTTTGCAGAAAAAAACGGTTTGATCTTGATTTTTTCCATCAATTTAGAGATGGCTTGGCTACTTTACGAGCAATTTGATTTGCCTTCTTGGAGTTGGTTAAAATCGCGCAGTCAAATTATCGGAAACAGCGCAAAAAATAATAAACCAGAAAAACAGAGCGACTGCTACTGCGGGCGGATGATGCCTTATGCCGATTGGAAAGCAGAATTGGGACCCAGGATGTAGACAGGAAAGTCCGAGATCTCGGTGTCGTCGAAAACAAATAAATATAAATGTATAAATGTACTAGGCGCCGACCGCTTTGCTTCGGGACACTTTCTCCGCTCGCTCAAATTTATTTTATCGGACGACGATATCATACAGCTGTCATAGGAATACGTATATCAATTCATTTATTTTGAAAGCTTTGTTGCTAGCAACATTTAGTTGTTGCGCAACATTTTTCACTGTCAACATGCTGTGAGGAGTACCTCACCACATATGTAAATAATGTATATATATATTTAGTTAAGTTAGCAATAAGTTAGTATTAAGAGACATAAGAAGACCCACGAAGGGCACCTGTATATAGCTAGGAGATAGGGCAAACCCAACACCCGCGAGCAACATCGACATAGCCAGCCGAGCATCACTGGCACTAACCCGCCACATCATCATCACTGGCGTCGGCCAGCAGCATCGCGAGCAACACGAGCCCGCAACATTGCGAGCAACACACGCCCGCAACATCGCGAGCAGCACATGCCAGCAACATCGCGAGCAACACCAACCCGCGACATCGCGAGCAACTCCAGCCCGAAACATCGGGAGCAACACACGCCCGCAACATCAGCCAACAACATCGGCCAGCAAGCTAAACACAAGCAACACCGCGAGCACCAGCATCACCGACTCTCAGAGAGAGAGCCCGCTACATTGCCGAAGAGCCCACCACCACACAGAAAGGGGACAAGAGAAACGGCAACCCGAAAGCTCAAGAGAGCCACCGATCGGGAAGCGCGCATGCTAGAGCAGGACGAAGTGAAGTGCGACGCGGCAGAGACCAAAGCTTCTGCGCAGAACATCGGCAGCTGAAGGGCCCGTGCAACGCCGCCGCCGCCGATCGCTCTCTTCTCTCGGCGAACTTCAAGGCGAACAGACGTGCGACGATATAACCCGCAGGAACACGTGGTGGAAAGGTACCGACGGCGTTTTAAATCTGAGGCCACATGGACATGGAGTCCAGCGCTCAGGTTTAAGGAGGGTGAGCCGGCCAAGCGGCCTCCCGCAGCATGGGAGCCGGTGGTGTGGACACGAGGTAGGGAAACAGATAGGGAAAACTAGACGGACAAAATAAACTTAATAATAAAACCCGACGGCATTTAGTGTTTATCCTGGGCAGCTCCTCCTCCTCCTTTTCTTCCCCAAACTCCCCTCTGGGCGGACTTGGGCTCGGCACCATGGTAAACAGGGCCGGGTACCTGGCCACGCCTCCGAGGGCCCCGATGCGGTTCCCGGCATCGGCCGGCCGCTCGGGCCGCCCATCCCGCCACGGCGACCCCGTCACCTGGCCGACGTGGACGGGATTGTCTGTCCCCAAGAAAACCTGGATCTTGGATCCACACGTAGCCCTATACAGGCCGCCCCTTTTCCCCAAATTATCCTCCTGAAATAAACCTGCGCTCTCACCAGCGCATCCCCGTTTCCCCTGCCTGTCTCAATATATAATTAATGGGAGGACTCCTGAGCCGCTGAGGATATCCCAGCCTTAGAACGGATCGCTTCCTCACAATGTTTCGCTCAACATTTATATTATCTAAGAAAACGCGAAAGCAAAAAGAACCGCAATCCTTAAATATATCAAATTTTAAATACTTGCTGCAAGGGTATTTAAACTTTGGTTTGCCGAAGTTAGCTTCCTTTCTTGTTTTCATTGACAAATTTAGGAAAAAAAACCATAAAAATCCACTCGTGCTTCAATTCATTTTTTCATTTACATAAGTATGTTCTGTCACAATAAATTTTTCTTCGCTAAATTAGACATTTCATAGTTTTTTTTTTCATGCAAAGCGCTAAAAATTGT
Organism: Drosophila aff. chauvacae BK-2020; assembly: GCA_018903765.1. Lineage (NCBI taxonomy): Eukaryota > Metazoa > Arthropoda > Insecta > Diptera > Drosophilidae > Drosophila > Drosophila aff. chauvacae BK-2020. The sequence continues at coordinate 356,055 of JAEIGO010000863.1, read as the reverse complement.
GATTTTGGAACATCGTTGTAGGGGGTGGTCTAGGGGGGTCTAGGAGGAGGTCTAGGGGGTATGCCACTAGCATGAGTGGATCGGCCATCGAAAATTAGTGGGGGTCGGTCATACATTTGGACTCGATTGGGGCTCTGTAAATGGGTCAAAACGGAATTTCCCTACGGATCAAAAAAGATTTTTCTTCGCATCAAAAAGGGGAACATCAGAATTCATTTTAGAGGTATGGTTCTTTGGGCAAAGTTGCCTATTTTGATCCCCAGAACACGAATTTCCTTGACGCATATGCGATTTTTTTGCCTCTATACAAATCGACCCGCCCTAATGTATATATGTATATAGGAGGACTCATTTTCTAATAGGCTCTGTCCCGGCAAATTCGGACTTGGAATTGAGAGAGGAGTCTGACAGCAGTATTAGCGAAATGCAAATTAAAACTACTGCAAACCGGCAGTTACATAGAAACGGGAGGAAAACTTCTACTTATCTCTAAGCGGCGGCACCACCAGATCTGCTGGTGAAAAAAGGAATCCAGGACGATAACCTTATCCGGCTCGAAGGACCATGTTTATGTAAGGGGATGGCGAGGATCCTCCGCTAAAGGTGTCCAGAAAAATAATTTTAATTAAATCAGTGTTCGTGAATATGCGAGACATCTTTCGGGTATGCTGCAGTCGGTTTTTATACCCTGTAGCGTAGGTACAAAGGTATATTAATTTTGTGCAAATGTATGTAACAGGCAGATGGAAGCATTTCCGACCCCATAAAGTATATTTATTCTTGATCAGCATCAACAGCCAAGTCGATATAGCAATGTCTGTCTGTCCGTCTGTATGAACGCCTAGATCTCAGCAACTATAAGAGCTAGAGCAACCAAATTCGGTATGTAGGTCGGAATGTTTTGCACGCAGATCAAGTTTGTTTCAGATTTAAAAATTTCCCTCCCACTCCCCCGAAAATCAATAAAAACGTTTTGCAGCCACAAATATAACCATAGATTTTTCCTTTTTTCATAGGCATATGTAGAACTTGTATCAACACCGAAAATCTGGTAAAGATCGGGGGAAAAACACAAAAGTTATATACTTATCAGTGTGATACTATGTATTTGCCATCTAGCAACAGGAGCATATCAAAAAACAACAACAAAACTGATGAGCGCAAGAAACTAACTCCCGTGCGCAAAAAGAGAGTGGGGTTATCTCTTTCTCTGTCTTGCACACGCAAGTGCATGAGATGGTGGTGGTTTTGCAAAGAGAGAGTTTGTTTACATTTCTCTAATAGGCAAAAGTCGCGATCAGCTGACTTTTGTTTATCGTTGTCAAAGACATGACAAAGGAGAAGCGTAAAAAGGATGAGAGCAACCAAATGGCTAGAAAGGTACAGAGAGTGGGTCTCTATGTTTATTTAAATTTTTAAATGAAACGCTTTATTTATGTATTTAATATACTATGTACCATAGATAGAAATGTAGGCATGTATGTATTATAATGCATTGGCCTCCACGCGGTGTTCCCTGGTTACCGATTTTATTTATAATCGGGAGCTTATTCGAGCGGCGATATATTTTGGTACAGGGTATATAACAGTCGTTCACGAACGACTGTAGCTTTCTTACTTGTTTTTAATTTCCTTGTTGTTTGACTCTGCTTTCTCTGAGAGCTCCCCAATCGACACCAACGCGTGCTCTATCACCTTCGGTCCATGAATTAAAATTTTATGAAGTCTAACTGGGAGGTACTACCATGGATATATCTTGATTAATCGTTCTGCAGTATCAAATGCATAGGCTTCAAATTTTTTAACATCTATGGTGTAGCCTGATGCTAAGGCTTGCAATATAGTTGCGCAGCGGATTATTACATTGTCATCAACGCCTGTAATTTCGGATGCCAAGCTTGGATTAGAGAAAAAAAGTTCTGGCTGTGTTTTCACTGCAGCAGCACAAACATAAAGGAATAGTAGTCGATAGCGTCATAAATCTGATATTGGAAAAAAGTAAGATAACTTTTCTTTATTCATGACAATACACACAACGGCAACTTACGGCAGCAAAACTCAACGATTTTATTATCTTAAAACAATAAAGAAAACTCTGATTATACTCACATTGCACTATGGTCCAGAATTCGATTTTTTTGGCATAAACTCTAACAATTAAGCTACAGACTTGAAACTTTGTACATTTTGTTGTTATATTATAACAAGTTTATAAAAACAATTTGGGGTCAATGTGACCACGCCCCCTTAAAGGTAAAGGGGTCATTAATTTAAATGTCACATAAATGTATTACCAATAGAAAAAATATTAAAAAAAAATTAATAAAGTAAATACCTTAAACTTTCAAAATCATTTTAAATCTTAGAATTTGAACAATTATAGCCCGAGCTTGGCTGCTTTGAAGTTGGGAATTGTCTCTTGTCGAATGCCAAAAGCACAAGCTTGCAACTTTAGTTCTATTTTTAGAAAGCACCGTTAGCTTTGCAGAAAAAAACGGTTTGATCTTGATTTTTTCCATCAATTTAGAGATGGCTTGGCTACTTTACGAGCAATTTGATTTGCCTTCTTGGAGTTGGTTAAAATCGCGCAGTCAAATTATCGGAAACAGCGCAAAAAATAATAAACCAGAAAAACAGAGCGACTGCTACTGCGGGCGGATGATGCCTTATGCCGATTGGAAAGCAGAATTGGGACCCAGGATGTAGACAGGAAAGTCCGAGATCTCGGTGTCGTCGAAAACAAATAAATATAAATGTATAAATGTACTAGGCGCCGACCGCTTTGCTTCGGGACACTTTCTCCGCTCGCTCAAATTTATTTTATCGGACGACGATATCATATAGCTGTCATAGGAATACGTATATCAATTCATTTATTTTGAAAGCTTTGTTGCTAGCAACATTTAGTTGTTGCGCAACATTTTTCACTGTCAACATGCTGTGAGGAGTACCTCACCACATATGTAAATAATGTATATATATATTTAGTTAAGTTAGCAATAAGTTAGTATTAAGAGACATAAGAAGACCCACGAAGGGCACCTGTATATAGCTAGGAGATAGGGCAAACCCAACACCCGCGAGCAACATCGACATAGCCAGCCGAGCATCACTGGCACTAACCCGCCACATCATCATCACTGGCGTCGGCCAGCAGCATCGCGAGCAACACGAGCCCGCAACATTGCGAGCAACACACGCCCGCAACATCGCGAGCAGCACATGCCAGCAACATCGCGAGCAACACCAACCCGCGACATCGCGAGCAACTCCAGCCCGAAACATCGGGAGCAACACACGCCCGCAACATCAGCCAACAACATCGGCCAGCAAGCTAAACGCAAGCAACACCGCGAGCACCAGCATCACCGACTCTCAGAGAGAGAGAGCCCGCTACATTGCCGAAGAGCCCACCACCACACAGAAAGGGGACAAGAGAAACGGCAACCCGAAAGCTCAAGAGAGCCACCGATCGGGAAGCGCGCATGCTAGAGCAGGACGAAGTGAACATGCGACGCGGCAGAGACCAAAGCTTCTGCGCAGAACATCGGCAGCGGAAGGGCCCGTGCAACGCCGCCGCCGCCGATCGCTCTCTTCTCTCGGCGAACTTCAAGGCGAACAGACGTGCGACGATATAACCCGCAGGAACACGTGGTGGAAAGGTACCGACGGCGTTTTAAATCTGAGGCCACATGGACATGGAGTCCAGCGCTCAGGTTTAAGGAGGGTGAGCCGGCCAAGCGGCCTCCCGCAGCATGGGAGCCGGTGGTGTGGACACGAGGTAGGGAAACAGATAGGGAAAACTAGACGGACAAAATAAACTTAATAATAAAACCCGACGGCATTTAGTGTTTATCCTGGGCAGCTCCTCCTCCTCCTTTTCTTCCCCAAACTCCCCTCTGGGCGGACTTGGGCTCGGCACCATGGTAAACAGGGCCGGGTACCTGGCCACGCCTCCGAGGGCCCCGATGCGGTTCCCGGCATCGGCCGGCCGCTCGGGCCGCCCATCCCGCCACGGCGACCCCGTCACCTGGCCGACGTGGACGGGATTGTCTGTCCCCAAGAAAACCTGGATCTTGGATCCACACGTAGCCCTATACAGGCCGCCCCTTTTCCCCAAATTATCCTCCTGAAATAAACCTGCGCTCTCACCAGCGCATCCCCGTTTCCCCTGCCTGTCTCAATATATAATTAATGGGAGGACTCCTGAGCCGCTGAGGATATCCCAGCCTTAGAACGGATCGCTTCCTCACAATGTTTCGCTCAACATTTATATTATCTAAGAAAACGCGAAAGCAAAAAGAACCGCAATCCTTAAATATATCAAATTTTAAATACTTGCTGCAAGGGTATTTAAACTTTGGTTTGCCGAAGTTAGCTTCCTTTCTTGTTTTCATTGACAAATTTAGGAAAAAAAACCATAAAAATCCACTCGTGCTTCAATTCATTTTTTCATTTACATAAGTATGTTCTGTCACAATAAATTTTTCTTCGCTAAATTAGACATTTCATAGTTTTTTTTTTCATGCAAAGCGCTAAAAATTGTGATTTTGGAACATCGTTGTAGGGGGTGGTCTAGGGGGGGTCTAGGAGGAGGTCTAGGGGGTATGCCACTAGCATGAGTGGATCGGCCATCGAAAATTAGTGGGGGTCGGTCATACATTTGGACTCGATTGGGGCTCTGTAAATGGGTCAAAACGGAATTTCCCTACGGATCAAAAAAGATTTTTCTTCGCATCAAAAAGGGGAACATCAGAATTCATTTTAGAGGTATGGTTCTTTGGGCAAAGTTGCCTATTTTGATCCCCAGAACACGAATTTCCTTGACGCATATGCGATTTTTTTGCCTCTATACAAATCGACCCGCCCTAATGTATATATGTATATAGGAGGACTCATTTTCTAATAGGCTCTGTCCCGGCAAATTCGGACTTGGAATTGAGAGAGGAGTCTGACAGCAGTATTAGCGAAATGCAAATTAAAACTACTGCAAACCGGCAGTTACATAGAAACGGGAGGAAAACTTCTACTTATCTCTAAGCGGCGGCACCACCAGATCTGCTGGTGAAAAAAGGAATCCAGGACGATAACCTTATCCGGCTCGAAGGACCATGTTTATGTAAGGGGATGGCGAGGATCCTCCGCTAAAGGTGTCCAGAAAAATAATTTATATATATCCCACAAAGAAGAAGGCAGTGAAAAATGTTCAAGGGTCGGCATCCACTGGCATGGAGCAGCCATAGTGTTTTATTGATTTGGTGACTAAACTAGATTATCCTAATGGCCGCGCTCCCGACCGATAAGCTAAGCTTACCAGTGCAAGAGCGGGATAACAGAAAAGTGGCGCGACCGACGATCGGGAACACGGGTGCGTGCGATCGGTAATACCGAAGAGCGGAGAGCGGGCGAGCATTGGCATTGACTGACTATGCGCGGAGGTCCGACAGACTGGAGCGCAAGAGCGGCCGGGCTTTCGGAAGCCCGGTGGGCTGAGGGAATAAACAAAGGCCTCCTAACCTGAACAGACACAGTTGCTGCTGACCAGCAACAGGTTTTTTGCGCTTTAGCGACTCGTTTAATATCTTCGGACTATTAAACTGAGTGTCCAGCGCGATGAACAGATCATTCACTTTGCTAAAATTGACCATAAATCCATTTCTGGTCTGGCGCATAAAGGATTTCATTTACTTCTTAACCTCTCGACAGGACTGGCAACAATAGTGTAATCCCATTTTACTGGAAATTACCGCGATACTGCCTGACAGTTCGACATACTTAGCATGTTCAACCGTATGGCAAAGCCAGCAATAGATGCTTAATTGGTCTGCCAAAACAATTTTTTTGACAGTTTTTAATTGCACAGACAAAGTTAAAAGACATTTCGACAAACCTTTAGCCATTGTGCGGCTTTTTCGGCTTTGGTTTTAACCATTAACGGTACATACACATACAAAGCACATATTGTGTGCATTTCTGTGGTTCTTTTATGCACATTTAACCCTTATATAACCCAATAAAATTTCTAAATTTGAATTTGTATTTGGAAATCATCAACGTACGTATGAAAACTGCTTATGAGGAAAAAACTATTTCGTGCGATAGTTTTCAACTGGAATACCGAATGCAACTTCTCGAAACATATTGCGAGAAATTTATGATGAGTTAATGATTTACGAGCGTTTTTTGAGGATATGTGCATAATCACAAAAGCTTTATATCGGTCCGCAATGAGAGGAGTCGAACCTTAGAGACTTAGTCACGGGGATAATAGTAATTTTCGTCATTTGTCATATTTACCAGAAATGAATCTGCCAAAAATGTAGTGGAAAACATTCCGATTTTAAAAAATGTATACATAAGTCTTTTTGAGAGCTTAGTGCATAACGACCCATTTCTAACAAACATTAACAAATTTAACAGATGATGCATTACGAAGGCTTTTCATATTTCGGATTTGAATTATGAACGTGTACGATAATAAATGCTTGATTCTTTTTGACACAATTTCTCAATTAGGTGGTCACCTTCAAGTATCAAAACCCTCCGCATCAGGCATGAGTTCTCTCATGGAGGAAATATCGGCCCTTTATGAATCATTACACTCATTGGGTAGTGAAAAGGACACAAATAACGAAATTTTTATTCACATTGCAATGTCCAAGGTAGATTACACTACAAAATCCCGATTTGAGGAACAGCTAGATTATAATACGCTACCGACACGGTCTGATTGTGCGATTCAGTTGAATCGTAGATACTAACATAAGGCTGCTGAAGAGTCAACCAAAAGTAAACGAAAACCTATCAAAGGTTCCCATAAGGGATATTCCAAATTCTCCTCCTCATGCACACAAACAGACCGCAGACCGGAATCAAAATATCGATATTGCTCAGCCACAAATCACTGCTTAGGCACTTGTCAACCTTTCATGGCTTTATCGGTGATTTAATTCGATTTTACCAAACACAATCGGTTGTGCATAAATTGTTTAAATCCGGGTACATTGCCCAATTGAAAATTGGGCAGATCCTCATTTTCACAAGTGGACTTACTGATTGGCGCAGAAATTTTTTTCGAACTTCTGATCGTAGGCCAAATAAAACTGGGTTCTGAATATCCTTCAATACAGAAAACTTTTTTAGGATGGATTGTTTCAGGAATGTACACTCACGCGCATCGAATAACGCTCAGGTATGCAGCGTCACTGGTAACCAAAATATAAGTTCTCTCGACTCTCTGGTGGAACGTATTTGGGAATTGGAACACGTCCCGGAGAGATCGAAGGCTGTTTATACAGCTGAACAAATTGGTTGCGAGCAGAACTATGAGCAATCCGTACACAGGCTTTCGTCTGGTCGTATTGAGGTGAAGTTGCCATTTAAGACAGATCCAAGTGTTCTAGGCTTATCCTCCAAAACGACAAAGCGCAGATTTCTTATTTCACTTTTATATTCCACATCAATGTGTCCTATAACTATTCAGAGGGATCTTTACGCTATTCTGGGAAGATTTTGATTGCACAAATATGCCTTGACGGCTGATTAACATTGCAAATAAAGAGAGTGATTTTCAACTGATCGTTTGGAGGGAAAAATCGACGCAAGCTCTCCAAACCTATCGCCTCAACACTGTCACTTATGGGACAGCATCTGCTCCGTTTTTGGCCATCCGCTACCTCATTGAGCTATCAAAAATTCACGCTGAGTAACATCCTGTTGCACCAGAGGTGATTTGAAGCGACTTATATGTCGACGATATTCTTACAGGAGCGAACAGTATGGAAAAGTTGGAGGTAATTCGCAGAGAAATGACGAAGGTTTTGGAGTAATGGGGGTTTCATCTAGCGAAATGGACAGCAAATCACTCAAGTTTGATGACCAATCAGAGATCAGGAATATCTCCTATATTTAACTATTCTGAGTCCGTTAAAACGCTTGGGATGAGATGGAACCCTCAGAATGATGCGTTTCAATTTATCTTGGAGGATTCGTTTCAGTCCTTACCACGAACTGAACGCAACATTTTGCCGTTCGTTTATTTGACCCTTTGGGATTGTCGTCACGCGTCACATGGAGTTACTTTAAACGGCTACCCCACGCATTGGATCCCGAAAGAAAGGGCAGACTAATCCGTGGTAGTAGAACACGTTTTATTCTGAAAGAATTCAATGTCTCACAATTGTAACTAACTTAACTATTAGCTCACCGCAGTGTGTCCTCCAACTCTTTGCACGACAATGAAAAGCTACATTTTCCTGGCAAGTTACAATGGCGAAAACAATGTGCCCAGACACATTTGGGCTTACAAAACCTTTCATATTCGGACTAGTTCCAAAAGACTAGTTCTCCTCAAAAATACTAACTAACCTATCGATGTTCGATCCGCGACATCCCCGACCCCGTTAAGAACCCCTTCACTCAAATCCAAAACAGCAAGTTTAGAGACGGGCCGCATCATGGTCCTAGATAGGCCGTTGTCGTTCACGCGCACCTTAGCGCGTCTGACGACTCCATCAGCTCCGCTGTAGATCTCCATGATGCCCTTGCACCACTCTCGTCGGGCCCAGGCAGGATCGCAGACGAAGACCATATCACCCTGGTGGATGGGTTCCGTTCGTCGGCACCACTTCTGGAGGCGCACAAGCGTAGGCAGGTACTCCATGACCCACCTCCTCCAGAAACGGTCTCGTAGCAGACGAGCAATCCTCCACTGCTTCCTATCCGTATCCGTATCTGGCAGATTGGTTACTCCCTTAAGTAGATCATTATGCAGGAATCCGTCGACCGGTCATGCGCCAGCTCCAGATGAATCGCCCTTGTCGTCGAGCACGTGAACAAGGCAACCCAATGCTTCTCCTTGTGACGGGACACAGTCACCAACAGCGTTTCAAAGTAGTCCAATCCGGTATATTTGAATGGCCATCCACCCGCATCCAGTCTGTCTTCCGGATGGGGTCCCATTATCGGCGGCATCGGCCGCGCTCACTGCAACTTGCACTCGTTGCACGATGAGATGACTCTCCGCATCACACGCCTCATCTTCGTGACCCAGAATTTTGTCCGGATCTCTGCAATCGTAGCATCCACGTTTTGATGCTTCATCCTGGCGTGGAAGTGTCGCACAATCAGCTCTGTCAGACTGTGCCTGTGTAACAGTATTACGGGCCTCCTCGCACTGTACGGGATGCACAGTGCGGCATCAATTCTGCCGTTAGCTCGCAGAATCCCGTCCTCGTCTAGGTAGTGCACCAACCCTCGAATGAGCTAGCGACGTCTGTTCCAGCTTTCGCCGACCTCATCTCGTCGGGGAACGACTTCAATTGTGCCTGTCTGACCAACAGGTTCTCCGCGGTCTTACACTCTGCTACAGTAAGGCCGGATTCCTCGAGCTCGCTTCTTTGTTTGCGGCACCAGCGCGCAAACCGTAGGACCCAGGCTGTGGTCCGAACCAGGCGACTGAAGCTCGAGAATCTCTGAAACGGAACTACAAAATCGTTTGCCACAACTAACGCAAACTCATTGGGCAATTCTTCTTCATCAGGGGCATCTGGAACACGCTCAGTTCCTTTCTCAGGCCCCGGCCAGTTGACTGCTGGCTGCCTCAAAAATGCAGGTCCTCTTAGCCACCTTGATTCCTGGCTAAGGTCGACTCCTCTCTGCGAACGCGTCGCATCATCCGCCGCATTGTAGCCTGTAGGCACCCATCTCCATTGGGAAACCTTCAACGACTCCAGAAACTCCGCCACTCGGTTGCCAACAAACTGCTTATACCGGCAGTGGGTACTGCCGATCCATCTCAGCACCGTCTTAGAGTCTATCTATAACACGAGGTCCGAGATGACCACACTGTGCTACTCCTTGACAGTGTTCATCAGCCTGGTTCAAAGAACTGGTGCCTGCAGCTCCAGCCGTGGGATCGTCATCGTTCTCATCTGGGCACACTTTGTCTTCGCACACACAAAGCTCACCAGCACGTCGTCGTCCTCATATGTGACCCTCCAATAGGCCACCGCCGCAAATGCTGCCTGACTAGCATCCACGAAGACGTGCAACTCTATGGCCCGGACCGCTCCACGCCCAAAATAATGGCGAGGACATCGGAACTGTCCCACGGCGTCCATCTCTTTGCGAAAAGTCGCAAAAAGTTCGTCTTGGATCTTCTGCCTCCAAATCTCTCGCACAGGAATCCCAGGGGATCAAACGTCGACATCACCAGGTTCAAATATTCCCTCTTCGTAGGGACTCGATCTCCACTCAGGACGATGCTTGGCACTCGATGATACTCCACGTTGAAGCTGAAGTCATCCGTTGCTACTTGCCAACGCATTCCGAGGATCTTTTGCTCAGCCTCACCCCATCCGACGCTCTTGACTCGACCAGGTCCTAAAGCCCTCTCCACGGTGGGTGAGCTGAATGAAAACTGGCATAGCTCAAATCCAGCATCCGCATGTATCTTCTTCACTCGGGTCGATACTCTGATAGCCTCGCTCTCTGTAGCGAAACTGTTCACATAGTCATCGACATAATGGTAGTCGGTAATGGCCTTAACTGCTCTCGGATCCGAATCCCGAAACTTCAGGGCATTCATAGTCTTCACGTAATGCGCAGCGCTCGGCGAGCATGCTGCTCCCAGCGTCATTACGTTCATCTCATAGACATCCGGATCTCTCTCGTCGTCGCCATCTTTCCAGAGGAATCGTTGGGAACATCTATCCTCGGGTCGGATCAGCACTTGGTGGAACATCTCATTGATGTCACCGCAGACTACGACTGCTCCCTCTCTGAAATGAAAGAGCACAGCTGGCAAAGGCTTATAGTGCTGAGGCCCTTTGTCCAGCTCCGAATTTAGCGAAGTTCCTGCAACTTTGGCTGCAGCATCAAGCCCTTTCCGGGCTTGTTCAAGATTTAGACACCAAAATGTGTTAAATACCATTGCCGGTCGCTCCTTACCGCGACCTCATCCAGCTGCAGCCTCCTCGCGTATCCTTTTGACACGTAATCCTTTATAATCAGATCATATTCCTGCGCCAACGGCTTGTTGCGCTTCATCTTCTTTCGACGTTGACCAGCCTCTTGTACGCCATCTCATAACTCTATGGCAGCACAACGTGGTCATCCTTCCAGAGTAATTCCGTCTGGTAGCGACGCCACACTCTCACCGTAGTGGCTTCGAGTATTTCTTTGGGCCCGAACATCGTCGCTGGCTGCGACCGGTGGCGCGGGCTTCACTCCAAAGTTCTCCATGTCGAAGTAGTCCTCCACCATCTTTTCCATCGCGTCATCCACAAGTAGGCAGGACCTCGGTTACGGCGAAGTCGATTGCCCACTTACAGGCCCAAACACAACCCAGCCCAGCTCGGTTGCGCCCGCATACGGTCCCTCTCTAGCGAACCGCCTCATCCTAAGTGGCAATCCCAGATGTGCGTCATCCAGGCCGATGAGAAGCTTTATTTTGCGCGCCCGCTTAACGCAGAGCTCCTCTCTCCAGGCTGTTGCTGGGAACGGCTGGCTGCTGGTTCCTCTCCTGGTCCCTGTGACCATCTTGCAACGAAGGCATCCTGGCCGAGCTGCGTCTGGAAACTGCTGACTGCTGGTTGCCTACTTGGCGTCTGAAGCCACCTCGCTGCAGCGGCCTTCGCTGCTCATCCGCACCATGTAGCAGACGGTGATGCACCGTCCGGCATCCATTAACCTGGCACTCACCTTGCGTATAGCAGGATCTAGCCATGTGCCCGCTTCGTAGGCAATTGAAGCAGAGCCGATGCCTCTTCACATTGCTCCACCTTTCCAGTAGCAAAGCTCCAATAAACTCTCTGCAATTCGTAATTCCATGTTGTCCTCCACAGATGGGACAACCTCCATGCCGATCCTCCTGTTGATCGCATTCATCATGGTCAACTCTCGCATACAGAACTCGACGCCTCGGCTCCTTTCCCTCGACGTCCAAAATCGTGCACACCACGTTTGCGTACTCCTGTAGCCACGCGCTGAACTGGACCACAGTGGGAAAGGGCGCAATCGTTGCAGCATGCCTGGTCCAGTTTACTCGCTTGCTCGTCGGAAGCTTGACCACAAGCTCCTCCTTGAGGGTTGGTTTCCCCAGGTGCTGCTCCGCCTTCGCTGACTGCAAGAAGGCCGCGAGGTTGCTCACTCGGGTCGCGAAGGGAATGATCTTCGCCAAATTGTGCTCCGAAATCGGCTGCACCTCTCGCACGTTGTTGAGCTGGCTGCGTATAAGTTCATCCGGTCGGCCGAACCTAAAGCGCAGCTGCTCCATCACGGCGCTGACATTCCCCGGATGAATTAATAGCGCCTTCACTGCCTCGTGCGCTTCATCCTTCAGCGCCTTCAACAATCTCTGGTTGTTCTCCAGATCCGTGCAGTTGTACGCTCGGGTCGTCTCCACGAACGCACAGCTGAAGATCGGCCACTCCTCGGGCTGTCCTCCAAATACAGGCAAGTCCGGAAGCTTCCGTGGCCCATATTCTCCCTGGAGTCCATTCGGCGTCATCGCAGCTTAGGATCCGACAAGTGTCGATGCTGTTGCCACATTGTGGGCGCTCACACCCGGTAGCACGAGTCCATGCGCTGGCTGCGCAGTGCATGTTGCACGCAGTGACTCCACAAAATAGTTGCTAGTCGTTAGCAATGGCGGTGCACTCCAAGATGGCGGCAGCGTGCAGGCCGCACCGCTCGCACCGTCACCGTTATAGGGCACCGACCCAACCCCGTTATGTAAGGCCTCTCCGTTTGATGTTGGTAATGGCGGGCAACTCCTAGATGGCGGCCGCCCCGACGCCCCACTATTGGCGCCAACTGCGCTTGGGCCAACTGTGATTGGTGCGCAATTGGCGGTGCTCACAATTTGCAGGGGTCTAACCTGCTCCAGCTCCTTCTCTAACGCTATGATCCTCTCCATGAGATCCAACGTGAGGGGCTGGTTCATCTCCGGCCTGAACTCGCAGCTGTGACAGCAGTACTTCTAGGTTGGGAAGCTACTGTAGTCACCGTAGTGGCCGGGCAAGGAATGGATGCCGCTGTGATGTTCACTCGCGTCCGAGTTCCTGCTCCACTACTGGCTGGCTGCTGATCCGCTCTCATTGTTATAGGGGTGGCTTCCCCTCCGTTCAGCCGGGCACTCTTCCTGGGGGAATGCTGCATCTTCCCCAGCTCCAATATGGCGGAGCCTCTACGCGCTTCAAAATGGCGTCTTTGACGAATCGTGGCCGCTGGCTGCGGCCGTGGATGCTTGGCGCTCCTTGCGCCTTCTGACCGCTGGCTTCGGTCTCCGCAAAGGACGCTCCTTGCGTCTCCTCGTCGCTGGCTGCTACCCGTTCGTCCCGGCGTTTGACGCTAGCTGTAAAACGTGTGGTCATAAGCAATAGTTTTTCCGGGACAACTGTCCCATTCAAATTGTCTTTATTAATTGATTCATCAAAAGTTCTTTTTAATATATTACAGCTAAGGGTCGCGCAACTGCGCTGCCAGGGAGCCCGGCAGCGAGCCCGGCAGCGGAGCGGCTGTCTTATGTATATTCCTATGTACTCGGTTGCTGAGGGCAGCGACCAAGCGGGAGAGTCATATGCGCACATTCGGTTATACGTTATTATGCTGACACTGCACTTGATCGGTCAAACACTTTATGTGTGCGATCACATTACGTCCTACTTATGCTTGGACTTTTGTTATGAAATGACTAAGACGAAGAGTCATAGTCCGTACAGTGTGTACTCGATATGTACATATACCACATCTCCCTCCTTTTGAAAAATAACGTAATATATGAAGTTATTTCCTAAATATTTTAAAATTCTTTTAATTATTATATATATATATATATATTTTTTTTTTTTTTTAAATAGTATAGCGAAATTTCAAATGAATTAAATGTTTTATAATGAATTATATATATAAAAAATACATGTACCACTTCAACCTCCGAAGAGATAAGTCGTGCCACTATAGTTTAAAGCCTCGCTTCGCGCAAGCCCAAAACTCTTATCAGCAAAATTTTGCACAAACAAATATCAACCACAAAGGAAAACAAAAAAACACAACAACAAAAACACCAAGACCTATAACTCGGGCTAAAGCCCTTAACTAACAATCATGACAGACCCACCAGACATTCATAAATTCACCTCAAAATCATACCAATCCCAATTAGGCAACCCAAAATTTATTGTTATTAAAAGGAAAGATAACAACTCGTTCGAAAGAATATCACCATTCATCATCAAAAAATCTGTGGACTTTGCCTGTGGAGGAGAAGTTGAGGGATGCAAACGAACAAGAGACGGCAGCCTATTAATAATAAAAAAAAAACGAACTACAAGCCAGAAAACTCCTTAAACTAACAACAATCGCAGATGTGGAAGTAACAGCAACTGAACTGAAGGGAGTTATTTATTGCAACGACCTTAGATATATCGACGAAGACACAATTCTACAAGAGTTAAAACCACAAAAAGTAACTGAAGTAAAAAAATAATGAAACGACAAAACCCCAACTCTATCTCTGATAGCAACAACACCACCTTAATTGAAACTGGCCTGATCATTATAACATTTGAATCACACAAACTCCCTGAAATATTACGAATCGGCTACGAAACAGTCAGAGTACGAGACTATATTCCACTTCCACTTCGATGCAAAAAATGCCTTCGCTTTGGCCACCCAGCACCAATATGCAAAAGCCCAGAAACCTGCACCAATTGCTCAGAAACTAAACACACAAACGACGGAGAAACATGCACAAACGAAAAAAACTGCTTAAACTGCAGAAACAACCCAGAAATCAATCAACATCACAGCCCACTTGACCGCAAATGCCCCACTTTTATAAAAAACCAGGAATTAACAGCTCAACGTATTTATTTTGAATGACACGGCTTCAAATTGCGAGACTCCTATGCCAAAACACTCACAAACGGCACAACACAGATGAAAACAAACACTCAAGCACCTAATATCGACGCAAATACACACACAACCCAATCGCAAAATCAAAATTCGTACATTACACCCACATCAACAGCACATACCACTTCATCGAAGACAACAACAACTGGACCAGCCAAAACAACTCCACTATCAAACCAACCGCTTCAACACCATCATTATCACTGCTACGACAAACCAGAAGACATGGATACTGACCACCCCACTGACCACCCCACATCAACGCCATACTCATCACAACTCACAGAGGACCTAAAAATAAAAATTTTTTCAAAAGATAAGTCTAATAACCTATCTACTAACCTCAAACCATTCAAAATAAAGGCCAAAGCTCTAAACAAAAAGAAACACACTAACACTAGCGATAGCGAATCCATATAGAACCTTAAGCCCTACGCAGAACTTAAACTAAACCGCCAACACCACCCTTAAACTAAGTTATAAGCTTTTACTTCCCCCCAAATGTCTCTTACTGTAATCCAATGGAACTTAAAAGGATATGTAAACAACTACAGCCAACTCCTTATTCTCATTAAGAAATACTCCCCACACATAATTTCCCTCCAAGAAACCCACATACAATACATTAATATCATTCCAACTCCAATAAACTATAAGCTATTAACTAATATAGCCACCAATAGATTTGGGGGCGTAGCACTACTAGTTCATAAATCAATCCAATACACTATCCTCAATATCACTAGCGATCTAGAAGCAATAGCCATAAACATACAATCTAAAATAAAATTAAACATATTTTCCACATACATCTCTCCAACCAAAAACATTTCTGACCAGACACTCCAAAACACATTTAAAATTCAGCAAACACCCTCTCTAATTACGGGAGACTTCAATGGATGGCACCCGTCTTGGGGCTCCCCAACAACAAATACACGAGGGAAAACAACTCAAAGATTCATCGACAATACTCACCTTATTCTATTAAACGACAAATCTCCCACACACTTTTCAACACACAATACTTACTCACATATCGACCTCACACTCTGCTCTCCAATCCTAGCCCCTCACGCAAATTGGAAAATACTAAACGATCTTCATGGCAGCGACCATTTTCCTATCATCACGACCCTATTCCCAACGACTAATACACAAAAATGCAACAGACCCTTTTTTAAACTGAAAGAAGCCAACTGGGACCAGTACAGCGCACATACACAACAAACAAACGAGAAATACCCTACCTCCCAAAACGTAAACAAAGAAGCCGCCCAAATCAATAGAATTTTTTTTTTTATAGCGCAAACCTCTCAATCCCACAAACCTCACCAAACACACATCCATACAGGGTTCCATGGTGGAACAAGCACCTCGACCAACTACGAAAGCAAAAACAACTTGCTTGGACAAAATTAAACCGTACGATAACCCTAGAAAACATTATTGACTATAGACGCAAAAACGCAAAATTTAGGTACGAATTAAAAAAAAGAAAAAAAGAAGCTTCCAGTTCTTTCACCTCAACCATCCAACCCACTACCACCTCATCCAAAATATGGACCAATATAAGACGTTTCTGCGGACTTAACCCAATAAAACAAATTCATGCAATATCCAGCCCTGGCGAAAATCCTCCATCTGAACCCTCCAAGAGGGCGCCGGCTGGGCAATGGGCACTGTATTATCCCGGAGGGTTAATGCACTGCTGCTTGCTCCGTCCGCGGTAATACAGTGTCTAGCTAAGGCAACGGTTCAATTCCTTCTGCTGGAAAAGCCGGAGGAAATGAATCATTTGCCATGGTGGAGGTGCCTGGCGGTTAGGCATAAAACGCAGCCCGGCGGTTAGGCATAAAACGCAAGTGGGTGGTTGCCCGGAAAACTAACCAGTTTACTCTGTAATGGACGAACAAAACGTTTCAACCCGGGCTGAGATATCAGCCCAAACGTCGGTGGAAGAAGTGACTGCTACCACCGGCGGGCACGGAGGGGAGCAATCCTCTCTGCGTGTCGCCAGCGGTCACACCTCTAGCATGACGGGAGTAGGTCGTGCCAGTTGTACTGCTACAGCCAAGAAACAAACGCAGAGCAAACTATGCCGCTCAGGTGCCGCCGTCGATACAGACACGGGCTTGTAGAGCGCGCTGCTCACACTGGAGGAGGAGGAGATCCTACTCCGCTCGCCAGAACCAGGTACCAGCTCCCCGCGCAGGGACGGGCCGAAACGGTCTAGCGAGAGGAGGAAGGCGAAGGCGCAGTATAAGGCTGCCATCGGAATTGGAAGCCGGCTTCGGGCCAAAGCTGACCTCTCCCAAGAGGAGAAGGCAAAGCTAGCCTGGGCCGAGCAGAAGATTGAAGAGGGCAGGTTATACTACGCCAAAATCCCCCACATGTCCTCTACGGGCGGATTCGCCAACAAAGTGGAGGAGATGCTTGCCAGCAAAAGGCAACGCTCTGCCGAGAGCGCCACTAAGGACGCTCCGGCGAGCAAGCGGCAACGCGGGCCCAAGCAGGTAGGCCCTCCACCTAAGGCGAAGAAGCCTCAGAGGGCACAGAGAGTCAGTGAGGTGACCAAACGACATCTGATCGTGGCACTCATCGACCGAAACGATGAAAATGGAAAGATGTCCGAAGAACGGTGGAAGACGGTGCACACGAGGCTCGTCGAAGCGCTGTTTGCACGGATGGAGGATGACTCCCTTGGTCCCATGCCCACTTTCGATGGTGTAGGGTGGCTGAATGGGGTCAAAATCCTGAAGTGCATGGACGACCCGACTCGGAAGTGGCTGACGCAAACGGTTAGCCAGATGGAGGCGTTGTGGGAGGGGGCCCAACTGGAGGTGGTGGACAGGGAGCTAATCCCATCCATACCGAAGGCGAAGGTACTCTTCCCCATCGTCATCCAAGGTGACCGGGCGCTGAAGCTGCTACAGCGCCAAAACCCCGATATTCCCACCGCAGACTGGAAGGTGCTGCACATTGCGACCCCGACACCCAAAGAGGGGGGCCAGTGCGCAGTCCTTCAGATCAACAAAGCGGCGGAGGACATCCTGTACCCCAGATACGGGAAGATGGCGTGGGGCATGGGTAGCGTTTACCTGCGCCTCAAAAAGCGCCACCCGGGGGACAAGGATGCACACACCCTGCAGGCAGGCGAGGTGGAAAAGGACCTTGGTCTGGACTCCATCGTCGACGCCGCCCAGGAAATGACGCTCGACGTCTCAGATGAGGAGGAGGAGGACGGTGACCTGACAGTCATAGTCAACCCGTCCCGAGCTGACCTAGGTACCCATGACACTAAGGGTACTGCAGCTCAACCTCCATAAAAGCAAAATCGGGTCGGCGGAACTCCTGATTGCCATGGAGCAAGGGTCCGTCGACATCGCTTTGGTCCAGGAGCCGTGGGTTGCCTCGGGCAATTTCATTGCCGGACTGAAGTCCTCAGCACACCATGTGTTCTACGCACCAACGGTAAGCAGGAACAGAACCGCCGTACTCGTACGGAAGGGTCTCCATGCTAACCTTATGTCTCGTTACAGCACGGATGACCTGACTGTGGTGATGCTTGAAAGCAAGAAGAAGCGCCTCCTGGCAGCTTCCTGCTACATGGCCCACGATAGATCAGCCCCACCCGAGGAACTCAGGAGCCTGGTGGAAGCCAGCCCGAATGACCAGCAACTGCTCGTGGGTGCGGACGCCAACGCACATCACTGCGTGTGGGGAAGCCCCGACATAAACGACAGAGGTGAGTCACTCCTAGACTTTTTACTATCCACTAACATATGTATAGCGAACGTGGGGGAGGAGCATACCTTCGTAGGTCCCACCTCCTCGAACGTGCTAGACTTAACACTCACAAAGGGACAATGTACAATGGTATCAGAATGGAGAGTCCTCGAGAGACCATCCTTCTCAGATCATAAGTACATACAATTCCAATACGATTTCGACCATTCTCCCAAACCAACCGTCTTTAGGAACCCCCGGAACACCAACTGGGGAAAGTTTAGGAAGACAATCTCAACACGACTCGCGACTGGCCCGGGCCTAGTAAAATCCGCTGAAGACATAGAAAAGTCCCTAGAGACCCTCTCCAGGGACTTACTAGATGCGCAACGCGCAGCAAGCCCAATTTCTAGAGCTAGAAAGAGGACCAAGCCACCCGGGTGGAACAGTAATCTTTCGCTCCTACGCAAAAACCTCAGAGAATTCTTCAAAATCGCCAAAGAGGCGAAAGAGGATTTGATAGATGAGGAATACAAATTCCTACTTAGGGATTACAAGAAGGAAATACGCAGGGCACAAAGAAGCTCGTGGAGAAACTTCTGCTCCAACATCGAGACGGCCCCAGAAACGGCTAGACTCCGGAAGTTGCTATCGAAGCAAATCACCATACAGAGTCAGCTCAAACGCGACGACGGACAGTGGACTGAGGGCAGCGAGGAGGCCCTAACAGCACTAATGCATGCTCACTTCCCAGGATGCACTGAGATATCCGATGCCAATAAGCACCAGGATCTCGCACTGGGGGAAGAGAGTCTCCCAACAGATCTAATATCCTCTAGAAGAATCCAATGGGCTATAGATTCCTTCGCGGGAATAAAAGCACCAGGACTAGATGGAATATTCCCAGCCATGTTACAGGTGACCAAAGAAGTGATCACCCCATGGCTACACGCTATATTCACAGCTTGCCTAAGCACGGGCTATATCCCTATCCAATGGAGGACCTCCAGGATTGTCTTCCTGCCAAAAGCAGGCAAGTGCAGCCATGTGAGCCCCAAGGATTACAGGCCGATTAGCCTCACATCATTCCTACTTAAGACGCTAGAAAAGCTTTTGGACATATACATACATCAGAAACGATGTGGGACGACTGCTGTCATCCAACCAGCACGCTTACACGAAAGGGAAATTAGTGGAGACGGCACTACACTCGTTAGTAGCCACCATTGAGAGAGCCCTGCATAACAGTGAATTTGCTCTAGGAGTGTTTGTGGATATATCCGGAGCATTTAACAACGTGACCACAGACGCTATAATGGACCGCCTAGAAGCGGCCAACACGCCCCCCGCCATCAGCGTGTGGATAAGAAATCTACTAAGCTGCAGGCGGGTACAATCCGATTGGGGCACCGCCTCCACGGTGAAAGGAGCACACAGGGGCACGCCGCAAGGCGGGGTCCTGTCGCCTCTCCTGTGGAATCTGGTGGTAGACGACCTGATCAAGAGATTCGAGAGGAAGGCCCCAAAGATAACAGCCTATGCGGACGACATAAGCATAATTATCACGGGAGTCTGCCCATCGACCCTCAGCTCGATTATGGAATCAACACTCAGGGAGATATGTGAGTGGGCGAAGAAGGTAGGACTCAGTATCAACGCGGACAAGACGGACCTCATTCTCTTCACCAAGAGATACAAGGTTCCGCTATGGGTCCCCCCGAAAATTAACTCAGCCAGGTTAACCCCGAAAACACAAGTCAAGTATCTAGGAATTGTATCAGACAGCAAGCTGGCATGGAAGTCCAATGTATTAGAGAGGGTAAAAAAGGCCACCATAGCGCTATATGCATCCAAGAAGATGCTTAGCAGCACATGGGGCCTCTCACCCGCTCTAATGCACTGGATTTACATCTTGGTGGTGCGTCCAACTCTGATGTATGGAGTCTTAGTGTGGTGGCAGGCCATGGAAAAGAAGACCTATAACAAGCTTATGGAGAGAACTCAGCGGCAGGCACTGCTCTGCATAACAGGGGCGCTGAGGTCAACCCCCACAAAAGCGCTCGAAACTATAATAGGAGTTCATCCCCTAGACATCCACGCGCAACTGATTGCAGGAAAGGCGGCACAACGCCTAGTTGCATCAGGGAATATGTCCCTACAGGGATACGGGCATAGTTCAATTGGTCGAAACATGAGCAGTATATCTGACTTCATGGTTACCAGAACGTGCCCGGATGTAAAAACAACTACATTCATGGGACAAGATGACTGGAAAACAGGTCATACAGACCATGCTCAACACCTCAATATATACACCGACGGCTCCAAAATGGAAGGGGGAGTTGGAGCGGGCATATACTGCACAGACCCTGAAATGAGGCTGTCGTATAAGCTACCAAGCCAATGCAGCATATTCCAGGCGGAAGTATTCGCCATAGGGAAAGCGGCAGAGCTTGCGCAGAGCACAGATCGCCCATACGAAGCGGTCAACTTGTTCGTAGACAGTCAAGCGGCGATAAGATCCATGCAATCGTCAGCGTTCAGTTTCAAAAATGTACTGGCAAGCAGGGAGGCACTAGATATGCTCAGCACGACTACGTCAGTGCGGATCTACTGGGTTCCCAGCCACCAGGGCATCGATGGTAACGAGACGGCCGACGAACTTGCAAAGGAAGGCGTAGGACTGCCGAATGAAAGAATAGAAAACGTTCCGGTCTCCCTAAGGACGCTCCAAAGCGAGCTAGAGAGACGGGCCGACATACGAGCCAACAGCAGGTGGAGGAGTAATTCCACAACCTGCAAAATATCAAAAATCATGTGCAAAGAGCGCAACGCAGAACTTAGTCACTACGTGCTGCATCTTCCTAGGAAAGATTGCAGACTGCTAGTGGGAATTCTCACAGGTCACTGCGGCACATGCAGTCAAGCTGGGCATCACCGAAAACGCCAAATGCCGGAAATGTGATGAATCCGAGGCAACTGAAACCTTGGAGCATCTCATTTGCAAATGTCCGGCCCTAGCAAGGGCAAGAATAAAATACCTAGGCGCTCCGGTTCTGGCATCGCTAGAAGATGCCTCCAGGAAGAAGCCAGGCGAATTACTTGCCTTCGCGAAAAACACCTCGATCCTTAATGATTTCGAAATTCGCGTAAACACACTCTAGGTCCATTCAGAACAATCTTTCGGACAGCTAAGGGCCATATTGGCCTATGCGTGGCCCTGTGAGGGCCTTCCGACCTAACCTAACCTAATATCCAGCCCAGAAAACAGCAAAACGACACTAGCTAGCAACGAAATTGCTAACATATTCGCACAACACTTTTCTGAACTCTCCGGCGACTGGAACTTTTCAGAGGAGTTCCGAAATAATAAATACAGAAACAACCTACAAAACTATACCCCCTCTCCAATAGCCCAAACCATTGAAAAAAACATAACATATATCGAACTCATCTCAGCGCTACAAACATTACAAGGATCTGCTCCAGGACTTAATAGAATTTCATATCAAATGATAAAAAATAGCTCCCCCACAACAAAACACAGAATAACAAAACTATTAAATGAAATATTTAATAGCCACATACCACAAGCCTACAAAACAAGCCTAATCATCCCAATCCTCAAGCCTAACACCGAAAAAACTAAAACTACGTCTTACCGACCCATTTCTCTCAACTGTTGTATAGCAAAAACACTAAATAAAATTATAGCTAAAAGACTCTGGTGGTTGGTGACACATAGCAACCTACTTAACGAAAACCAATTTGGATTTAAAAAAGGCAAATCGACTTCGGACTGTCTACTCTATGTAGACTATCTCATAACGAAGTCAAAAATGCACACCTCCTTCGTCACTCTTGACTTTTCAAGAGCCTTCGATCGAGTAGGTGTGCACTCCATAATCCACCAGCTGCAGGAATGGAAAACAGGCCCAAAAATTATAAACTACATAAAAAACTTTATGATTAACAGGAAAATAATTGTCCGTGTCGGTCCGCATACATCAAGCCCACTACCCCTATCCAATGGAATCCCTCAAGGTTCACCCATATCCGTAATACTCTTCCTCATAGCTTTTAATAAATTATCTAATATCATATCCCTATACAAAGAAATAAAATTTAACGCATACGCCGACGATTTCTTCCTTATAATAAATTTCAATAAAAACACAAATACAAACATCAGCTTAGACAACCTATTAAATGATATAGGGAATTGGGGCTCCTACTCAGGAGCATCGCTATCCCTATCCAAATGCCAACACCTCCGCATATGTAAAAAACATTACTGTACCTGCAAGATAAGCTGCAACAACATCCAAATTCCTACCGTTACTTCCCTAAAAATTCTAGGTATAACCATAAACAACAAATATAAATGGAACACACACATAAACTCACTCTTACCCAAACTCTACAATAAGCTAAATATAATAAAATGTCTATCCAGTCTCAAATTTAATTTCAACACGTACACACTACTTAATGTAGCAAAGGCAACGGTCATCGCCAAATTAGAATATGGCCTGTTTCTATACGGCTACGCTCCCAAAAGCATTCTAAACAAAATAAAAACACCATTTAACTCCGCAATCCGCCTAGCCCTCGGAGCCTATCGCTCTACCCCAATAAATAATTTACTCCACGAATCAAATATTCCCTCTTTAGAAATGAAACGAGACCTTCAGATTGCCAAGCTATCCCAAAACCTAATCTTTTAAGCACAAAAAATTTAAAAAGAAAACACCACCAATAATAGACCAAACAATTAAACTCAGCCTAGAACTTAACCTACCCTACAAACCAATAAAACTCTATAAATACAAGCCATCATGGGTCCTCCCCAACCTAATAGACACATCACTGAGAGGCCACAAGAAACAAGAAACACCCCCAGAATCATACAGAAAATTATTCGAACACACAAAAAATAAGCTAAAGCCACATAGTTTCATATTCACTGACGGTTCAAAAATTAACTGCATTATAACATTCGCCATAACAACTGACACAAACATCTTGAAACAGGGCATACTGCCTCCATACTCATCCGTCCTCACCTCCGAAACAATCGCCATACTAGAAGCAATAGATCTAATTAAAACCCGAAGAGGTAAATTTATTATCTGTTCCGACTCCCTATCAGCAATAGACGCAATCAAAAACCCGAATAACAACAGCTTTTACCCAAACCGAATCAGATCCCTATTAACACAACATGCCCCTAAAATTAAAATAATGTGGATTCCAGGCCATTCAGGAATAAAAGGAAATGCACTGGCCGATCAAGCTGCAAAATCAGCTAGCAATATGCCACTAATTGTCACCCCAAACATAAACAACACAGATATAAAAAGACATCTTAAAGCTGAACTTGCGACAAAACAAAAGGAAAACATTATAAACTGCAATCAATGGTACCAATCACTTAACATGAATAACACACACACCTGCGATTACCTTAAACAATCTCAACAAAATTGGACCAGACTAGACCAAATAAAAATAATACGACTTCGACTAGGACACACAAACATAACCCACCAACACTACCTAAATCCAAATCCAATAATAGTTTGCCTTTTTTGCCAAGGAGATCTTTCAATAAGCCACATACTGAACTCATGTCCATCCCTTACACAAACCAAGCAAGCCATATTTAACAACGCTAAACCCCTAGACCTTCTTAGCAAGCCCAACCCAGAAAACATACAAAAAATCATACGTTTCCTAAAAAAAACAGATTTATAAAAATTATTATATAAAAAAAAAAAAAAAAATTTACAACAACAAACACAGTAATCATTTAACCAATTAGCCATTAATTAGATTTAAAACAAAAATAAACAAATAAAACTTGTAAACCAACATAGCCATAGGCCCTGCAGCCAGTGCTATATTACTTAAGTTAGTTTAGTTTTGTAAACTGCTCTATCTATTATAATAAATAAATAAATAAATAAATACATGTATTAAATTTGTATTTAAAATGTAAAATGTAAAATGAATTTTTTTTTTTTTTTGTGTGTTATGTATTTATAAACTTTTTTTTTTTTTAAAACGTTTGTTTTTTGTTTTTCTTCTAGTTGGTTGTTATACAATACATAAAATCAATTACATCGTTTAAAATTTAAAACAATCTAAATTAATTTGTTTTTATTTTTTTTTTTATTATTATTTTTTTTAATGTTGTTATTTGTTTGTCTGGTTGGCTAACCCTACAAAATATATTAGTATTTCAACATTTTTAACCTATCTTTATGGACTATCTGTTTCTTATTTTTATTTCCTACAATTGTAATATTATCATTATCTCCTATATCTGAAACTAAATATAGTCCTAAATAATTATTGTCAAGTTTATGACCTGTTTCGTTCCTAAGTAATACCTTATCTCCTATTTTTAACTCAAAATTACTAACATTTCTATCATATTTTATTTTTCTATCGGCTTTTGCCTTTCCTAACATATTTCTAGCTCTTATATAAGCTGTTTCTAATCTTAGCTTAACTTCTTTAGAATAGTCATTCATGTTGTAAATGGGGTCTATTCTGTCTATCTTGCCAAAGTCTGTGAACTGTCTTGGTAATCTTCCAAATACTAGTTCATATGGACAATATTCGTGAACTACTGATGGTGTTGTGTTGAAACAATAAGCAAAATATTGTATCCATACATCCCAATCAGTTTTGTCAACAGATATATACGAGCGAACATATTCGTTGAATGTTCTGGGACTTCGTTCTATTGTTCCTAGTGTCTGATGATGGTATGCGGGTGAAGTAATGTTTTTTATCTTCATATACATATTTGCACAAGTCGTCTATAATTTGGTTTTTGTATTCCGTTCCCATGTCCGTTATGATTTTTTTCATTGGACCGTACTTGAGAATAAACTTTTCGAATATAGCTTTAACAACTGACCTTGCGCTTTTATTTGGTATGGGTACCGTTACCAAATATTTTGTTAAATCGCAAATGATAGTGACAGCATACTCATTTCCATCTTCTGATCTTGGAAGTGGACCAATGGTATCTATCAAAACTATATCAAATGCTGTTGCTGGCGTTTCAGTTATTGTCATGGGCGTTTTTGTATGTTTCAGCGTTTTTGCTTGCTGACATTTCAAACATGTCTTTACATATTTACTTATTGCCCTCGTCATTTGTGGCCAGTAATAAAAGTTTTTTATTTTCCTCAGGGTTCTAGAAATTCCTGAGTGGCCTCCCTCTGACAGATCGTCATGGTATTTAGACAGTATTGCTTCTATTTGAACCTTATCATTTTTATCTATCTTAGTCACCTTGTTCAATAGCGCTATTGTTAAATTTTTTAATATCGTATTGCCCTTTAAGGGTGGTAAGGGTGCATCAGACCAAGGCAAGATCAGCAGAGTTTTTGCTGATGTATATTCCTTGGCTTCCTGGTGCATCCAGTCGACTCGTAGGTGAATATCAATTTGATAGACACCACCCTCTCCTCGGAGAGGGTCCTCCGCGTGGTACCTCCTGGAAACGTACCAAGGTACGGCTAATACGAGCGGCAGTATCCCGTGAATCCTCTATCCACATTCCTATCCACATTCCACTTCCCTACCGAGACCTGGGCAAGTCTTTAAACGGCCTCCCCTCAAGTCAGGCGTGTAACGCGACCCGTGCTCTCTGACTTTCGGTTCGCAGCTGAGGGGTCAATCCAGCTGTGTTCGAACGGAGCCTTCCCAGGGCCGGGCAACCCTGGGTCGGAACTAGCCTTGCCGTGGCTTAGGGGCGAAGCCACGGTGGACCACCTTCAAAGACCCAAACCCCTCGGGCCCGCCGCGCTCGCCTCGTCGAGCAACGCGGGCGTTTATGAACATGGCTACAACAAAACAATCCGCTTCGGACCTCGTGGGGGAGGTAAAACCCCAAAATATTGACAACATCGACGAAGATGAGTTGTTGCGCTCGGATGATGAGACGCTGACTCCGTCGAGTTCGGTGGGGAATGCTAAGTCGAGCACTCCCCAAACGCAACAACAACAGAAAACGACAATCACCGAGGCGAGCCACGCCAAGGTGAAGGGTAACGACCAGCCAAAGTCGTTTTCCCATCAACAAAAGAAAGCGCAGGCCAGCAAGGCCCGCTTCATTCTGGCAAAGATAGCCAAGAACGAGGCAGAGGGCAAAGCGGACCAGCGCGATTTAAAAGACAAAGCCCGATTCCAGGCCGTGGTCGCGGACTTCGAGGCATACGAGAAGGAGCACCCGGAAGCGTTCCAACAGCCCCAATCGAAGCGCAACCGCTCACACGAAGTGAGTGAGAGCGCTCCGAAAAGGGCAAAGGACGCCAAAGGGGTTGCCAGAGCTACATCCTTCGTCAAGCCGGCGAAGAAATTCAGCGAGGTGGCTAGAGACAGCCTAGCCATGGCACTGGTGGACGAGCTCAATGACGATGGGCGCCTGCTGTCGGAGAAGTGGGATGAGGTCGAGACCAGATTGTCTGAGATGGTATCAGACAAGATACTAGCTGAGCCAGCTGGTCCGACACCATCCTTCGACTCCTCAGACATGGTTCGAGGGCACCGGGTGATCAGGTGCGACGATGAGTCCTCGAAGGACTTCCTGGCGGAGTGCGTCGCTAAGATTAGCGGCGCCTGGAAGGGGCTTAGCCTAAAGCTCGTCCCCGCCACGGATATCCCGAGAAGGCCCAGAGCTCGCATTTGGTTGCCTAAGGGACTCTCGAGCCATGACAGGGTGCTCAAGACTCTGAGAGCCCTAAATCAGGATGTCGACATGGCAGACTGGGCCATCTTGAAGGTGGAGCGAGAGATGAGGACAAGTCAGCCGTACTTGTTCCTCATCAACAAGCAATGCCTTCCACAGCTGGAGAAGACCGACTACAAAGTACGGTACGGGGTCAGGAAGGCAAAGATAAAGGTCTTCCTAACCGAGCCGGACGACAACGTCGAGGACGAAGTCGACGATACCAAGCAGCTGATGGACGACTTGGTCATCGACGACGACACCCCCAATACCACGCCGCAATAAATGCCGAAAGTCGTACAGGTCAACCTGAAGCGCAGCTCGCACGCTTCAGCAAATCTGGCAGTCCTCCTCCGAGAAGAGGACATCGACATCGGCTTACTACAAGAGCCATGGACCAGGGACGGGCAAATCTCTGGCATGGCCATTAAAGGATACACGACATTATACACAAACTCGACAGGTAGGCCGAGGACGGGTATAATCATTAAAAACAACCTTAACGCTCTTTTACATCCCAATCTTAGCAACTCAGACCTAGCAGTGGCCAGGCTGGTAGCAGCGGATGGGACAGCCTTACTAATAGCCTCCGGGTACATGGCCCACGACGAACCTGCACCACCTGAAGCGTTCATCAGGGCGATGCAATTCGCCGAGGAGACTAAGACGACGCTTATCCTCGGGTGCGACGCCAACGCCAGGCACACACTGTGGGGAAGCAAGGAAACAAACGAGAGGGGTGAGTCTCTTTTCGAACATATTATTTGCCGTGACGTCACTATATGTAACAGAGGGGAAACGCCCACCTTCATTTTTCCGAGTACGGAGGAATTCCAAGGTTGGGAAGAGGTCCTAGACATAACGCTCCAAATGGAGTATAGCAACCACAAGGTAGGAAAATGGAGGGTTTCGCCACTAAACTGTTTTTCAGACCATAGGTACATACTTTTTGAGATTTCGATGCCGACAAGCGAGACAGCACCGAAGCGCAATCCCCGTAACACAGACTGGAACAAATACGAAAAGGTTGTACAGTCAAAGGTAATGAACAGGAGGGTCAAGGTACGATCCACCCCAGAAGGAATAGACAAAGAAGTTGAGGACTTCACAAATATTCTGAACAACGCGTACGAAGAGTCATGCAGACTAACGTACTCTAAGAAGACATACCCACAATGGTGGAACAAGGAGCTAAGCGAGCTAAGAAAAAAGGCTAGGAAGGCCTTCAATACAAGTTACGGAACCAAGAACTGGCAGCCGTATAAGGAAATACACAAGGAATACAAAAAAGCGATATACGCAGCCAAGAAAGACTCCTGGAGCAGGTACTGCGAATCGCTAGAAGGAATCAAGGACACGGCTAGGTTGGGTAAAATACTAGCCAAGGGGCACACTAGCCCCACCCTTATAAACAGGCCTGACGGTACAGGAAGTACGTCAGCAGAAGAGACACTGGAGATCCTGCTGGACACACATTTCCCAGGTAGCCAGATAGAAGAAACAAGAACAGTGGAAAGCCAGATGGTGGAACACCAGCTAAAAGTCGACGAGATCGTCACCATGGAAAGAATCCAATGGGCGATAGACTCTTTCGACAAGTACAAAAGTCCGGAACCGGACGGAATCATACCAGCAATGCTGCAGACAACAAAAGCATGAACTGGCAAATGGCTACAAGCAATTTTCCAAGCATGCATTAAAACAGCACACATACCACTTCCATGGAAGGAAGCAAGAGTAGTCTTCATACCAAAACCAGGAAGAAGAGGACACATCCAAGCCAAGGATTACAGGCCGATTAGCCTGACCTCATTCCTCATGAAAACACTGGAACGGATACTAGATATCCACATCAGAGAAAGAACGGAGAAAAACCTTTCCGAAGCACAGCATGCATACAGGAAAGGCAAGTCCACTGAAACAGCACTACACGAAGTAGTGGGATACATAGAAAAGGCACTGGTCTACAAAAACTACACATTGGCCACCTTCTTAGACATAGAAGGCGCCTTCAATAACGTAAACGCAGATTCCATCCACGCAGAAGGATAACAGCCGAACTGAGTGGCACTCATCACACGAGATACGTGAAGAGGGGCACACCTCAGGGAGGAGTTCTGTCTCCACTGCTGTGGCTGATTAACATGGACGACATATTGAGAGAACTCAATAGCGAAGGAGTAAAAGTGGTAGCATACGCAGACGACGTAGTTCTACTAGCTTCAGGACCATTCCCAGACGTCATCAGCGAACTAATGACAAGGGCGCTGAAAAAACTCAACCAATGGGCAAAAGCCTGTGGGTTGGGCATAAACCCAAGCAAAACGGAACTTATGCTCTTTACGAAGAGAACAAAGATTCCCAGATTCAGTAAGCCGAAGATAGACGGTACAGAGCTAGAGCTGTCACAACAAGCCAAGTATCTAGGAGTGATACTGGATACAAAGCTATCATGGAAACAAAACATCAACGAAAGAGTAAAGAAAGCGAGCATAGCATTCTACTCCTGCAGGAAGATGTTCGGGAAAAATTGGGGCATCAACCCCAAGACAATAATATGGCTCTACACAGCGGTTGTAAGACCCATACTCACATACGGAGCACTAGTATGGTGGCCAGCACTAACTAGGGCATACAACATCCAGAAACTTACAAGGATACAAAGGTCGGCATGCGCAGGTGCAACGGGAGCACTTAGATCGTGCCCCGCAGCAGCGCTGAATGCCATTCTAAACATATTACCGATAGAACATTTCATAAGGAACACAGCAGCCCAAAGCGCGGTACGACTGAAGGCAAGCCAGAGCTGGAAGAACTACCACACCGGGCACTGTAAGATCCTGAACGAAATAAACGATCGGTTAACAGTAAATACCGACTACATGACAACCGAAATGCGGTTCGGAAATGCATATACTACGAAATACCCAACAAGAGACGAGTGGAGAAGAGGGAGTGTAACCGAGCCAGATGAGGTATCACTCTACACCGATGGCTCAAAAATGAGCGGCGGGGTAGGGGCCGGAATCTTTGCTGAAACCTGGGGGATAGAAGAGTCCTTCCATCTCCCAGGGTCAGCAACAGTGTTCCAGGCGGAGGTCCTTGGGATTTTGAAAGCAGCTGAACTTTCATTGGGCCGAGACCTCCAGAATACCAAGGTAAGGATATACTCAGATAGCCAAGCGGCCATCAAATCTCTCGCAACAGCAAGGACTTCATCCACACTAGTCGCCAAATGTAAGGAGGCACTAAACAGACTCGCGGAACACAACAGGGTGCAGATAGCCTGGGTACCCGGGCACGATGACATCCCCGGCAACGAAAAAGCTGACGAACTGGCCAGAAAAGGGTCAGTAGAAATTGCAGTAACAACAGATATTCGAGTATCTCTGAACACTGTTCAGGCCGAGATCCACGAACACTTCAAAGCACTAGCCAGCAAAGAATGGTCGATGAAGGCAGAACACAGGAGATCGAAACTGTGCTGGCCTGAATACAATAGGAGACGGACTGCAGAGCTGATCTCCAAGAGTAAAACGGACATCAGAAGGGTAACGGCAGCCATCACGGGCCACTGGCCAATAGGCACGCATGCCAGTAAAATGGGCCTACCCTATAACCCACACTGCAGAAGTTGCAAGGAACCAAACGAGCAGGAGACACCGGAGCATCTACTGTGTCACTGCCCGGCTTTCAACCAGCTTAGAGCGCGTCACTTCGGAGCCCACCAACTCGGGTCACTAGGGGAAGTGGGGAGGCAGCCAGTGAGTGCCATCCTAGCTTACCTGAATGACACGGGCTGGTACTGATGGGAGGCGCAGACTACAACCAACACGAGGGTGTGGATCAAAACGGAGCATAGCTCTAATTGGAGGTTACAAGCAGTAACCTCACCACTGACACCTACCTACCTACCATTGCCCTTTAAAATTTTTTATAGTGACAAACTCGAAGATTTGTTCACTTGGTGACAATTGCGTTTGTATGATTTTATTTATTCTTGCTTCTGCATTAAGCCTTTGAAAAAACTGATCTAAATCGATTTTTTCATTAGAATAAAAATGAGTAATATCGAAACGTGCTATGATATTCTTGCCTCTTTTTAACAAACACTTATGTTTGTCTATTTTGAGAACAACATATTTTTTGGCATCAATGTTATTGATTACCTGATAGATATTGGGCCTTTCTAAAATGTATTCGTTCGTTTGTGGTTCATGCAATTTTTCACCTGCGCAGGTATTTTTCTGTCATGACGAAGATCTTGTTGTGACCTTTAAGATTTGTCTATTCATTGCTTTAAGTTCTCCGATCGTTATCCAGGACAAAGCATCTGCAACATGATTATCCTTCCCCTTAAAGTATTCTACAGTGAATTCAAACTCCTCCAAGTCTAGTCTCATTCTAGTAAATTTCGAGCTCGGGTTTCTCATTGAGAAAAGGTATGATAGTGACCATAGGCCAGTTCACTTTGTACTAAAAAATGCCTACCATATATGTATAGTCTGAAGTGATTTATTGCCCAATAAATAGCTGCTAGTTCTTGTTCTGGCGTGGACTTATTACTTTCGCCTTTTGTAAAGCTTTTTGAAGCGTATGCCACTGGTAGCTGTTGACCGTTGTGGTTTTGAGATAGTACCGCTCCACATGCCTGTTTACTGGCATCTGTGGTTATGCAAAATTGTTTGCTGAAATCTTGGTACTGAAGAAGTGTTGGTTTCATTAATTCCCTTTTAAGGTATTCGAATGCTTCATTGCATTCGCTTGTCCATTCAAATGGTACGCTCTTTTTACAAAGCCTCGTTAAGTGGCGTGAATTCTCTGAGAAATTTTTAATAAATCTTCTGTAATAATTGCAAAATGCGACGAATCGTCTTGCTTCGTGTGCATTTACTGGTTGGGGGTAATTTTTAATTACCTCATATTTAGAATCATCTGGTGTTTATGTAGGGGGGTGGCGAGGATCCTCCGCTAAAGGATTCCAGAAAATATAATGCGTATATATCCCGCGAAGAGGAAGATGTAGAAAATATTCGGAGGTCGAGAGTCGACAATGGAATGGAGCGCCCGTAGTGTTTTATTGAACATGCATTTGGTTACTAATCTAAGCTTAAACATAGAGCCCCCCCGTGGGGGGCGAGAGCGGATGCGCTTGGCCAGGGAGCGGCGGAAGAGTGCAGTGGCCGAAGATGTGGAGGAGAGCATCGAGGGCGATCGCTGCCAAGACAGGTGCCGGGGAGCGGCGGAATAGTGTCGCGAAACGGCCGGAGATTGCAGCGAAGCGGAGAGCGGGCGAGCGTCGGCACTGCGCGGAAGCCCGAAAGACGGGAGCGCAAGAGCGGCCGAGCTTTTGGAAGCTCGGTGGCCAGAGAGGGGTACAATGGGCCCCTCACGTAAACATTCCGGCCCCCCTTGCAATCACTCGGATTGCAACATTGCAGGATCCGGAACGGCTTCAGATGCCGTGATCGGTGCGCATCTTAGGGCGTTGAGACGGCGAAGCTGATCGGCACGGAGCGTATGCGTTGATCTCTCTGTAGCGGATGGATTCCGTGCAGACTCGGCTTCGGTAGGACTAAGTACCTCGAGAACGTCTGCTTTTCGGCGAAATGTTGATGACGAATACCTCGGGTACGTCTGCTTGTAGAAGAAAGTGCGCTGCGTGAACGTGATGACGTTGGATCTGGGCTGGGTGAAGAGTAATGCGTGAGAGATGGTTCGTAATTTGCAGGCTAGAAGTAGGAGGTGCTCGCTGCTGCGAGTGGGGCGCGAGCTCTGGATGCAGGAGCGTATGATGGTGCTGATTGCACGTCTTGCATCGGTCCCCCCTGATGCAGGTTCCCTCGGAATGTTCGTGGGCCAAATAGTTAGAACAGTAGCGGTGGACAATAACCGCGCGGAGCTTCTTTTCAGCACTCAGCTTGAGGAACTGTTGGCATTTTCGAAGGGGGTGGATACCGTTGCAGACTCGACAACGGTAGGAGTGAGTGCTTTTGTCACACCTGCCTCTTAAGGCGGCCGCACTGTGAGTGGCAAGGAGTTGGTCCAACGGACCTTTGGATGCACAGGAAACTCGCGTGGAAAATACTCGGACATTTGAGTGGTCGTTGGAAACTGCAGCGCTTTGCGCAAGGGGCGCGGGTCGTGGACTAGACGGAGCAGAGGGTCTTAGATCGGTCGCAACCGGACTGTCGCGGTGTAGAAGAGTGTGATGCCGGACGTGGCACGAAATGCAGTTTTGGGCACTGGTACAGTACCGGTATTGGTGGCCTCGATCCAAACAATTTAAGCAGAGTTGCTTTCTTCGGACGAAATTTGAGCGATCATCAACACTCATCGTTAGGAAACGGGGACATGTACGCAGGGGGTGAGTTCCAAACCAGAGGTTACCCTCGTACTCTAATAGACTTCTCCTAATTAACTTACCTCCTTTAGCTAACCGTAGAACCATGCTTGGCATTACGTTCATTTTTAACCTTATCCACGGTGACGTGGAAAGTGCTGACTTGCTGGGTCAGCTTAACTTTCACGTACCGAGTAGAAATACTAGATCCTATATCCCTTTAGTTTTGAGCCAATGTATAACATCTTTTGAATTGCATGAACCCTTTAGAGTCTTATGTGCAAATTATAACGATTTGTACATGATAACATCAAACGTAGGTAGCCTTCCCCAACTAAAAACCTTAATATTAATCCACTTAGTACGCATGCAGGCAAACAGTCTGGCAGCACGCCAGTAGTCACTTCCTCGTATTCCTTTTCTATACTTTCATTTGTCGCGCCTACTAACACCTAACACGAACAGGCACGTGCTTGGTGTCAGATGGGCCACTTGAATGTACTGATCGTAGTGCATCAACGTCCGAATCTTCAGCTGACTGTTTACTAAAATTCGCCTATTTTCGAAGCGGTCCGTAAGGCTTTGCCACGCGGAAATAAACCCTTCATTAGTTAGCGGTGCCTTGGAAACAATGGCGTGCGCATCGCCGCTCGTTTTCGAAAGAAGGTGGAACAACCTTTCCACTGGCGTAAGTCTCGAATTGTTGATGTAGACTGCCGTGAAAAGATCCCTAAACGTGGGCCACCGAAGGTAATCTCCTGTGAAGATCTCTGTG
This sequence comes from Drosophila aff. chauvacae BK-2020, assembly GCA_018903765.1. NCBI lineage: Eukaryota > Metazoa > Arthropoda > Insecta > Diptera > Drosophilidae > Drosophila > Drosophila aff. chauvacae BK-2020. Next base: position 321,534 of record JAEIGO010000863.1, on the reverse strand, counting down.
TCCACAGGTGGCAAGTGACATCCAGTATATGTGGACGGTTGGAGAGTTGCGGAAACCTTAGCGGACTGGATGGCGGCTTTTTCTATGACTTCCTGAAGATGGGCAACACACCTCGAAAAGACGGAGTAACAGTAACTGTATTTGGATGACAGCACTGTTGAGGTGGCTGGATCCTCGGCGGACACGGAAAGAAGGTCCAAACAGCTCTCATAGCCCTTCTTCACAAGGCCCGGATTTCGTCCAGATGGACTCGGCACATGTAAGGGGAAAATTCATTAGTATCAGGGGCGCCCGGAGTACGGATGTCAGCTTCGAAGTGGCTAACTCGGTCCGTTGTGGCAATGAATTTCCTCACAGCAATATCGATGGCGGATGGAGCCATTTTTGTGGTAGACCGAGTAAGTTTGGACGATGGACCTGGGCTAATATTCCCTGAATTGTCGCTCTTGGCCTTAGGAATGGCTGGAGCGAGCTTTGGCTTGAGATGAGACGGGCACGGAGATGCGCTTTGGGACCTGTCTAGGCGGATTGATGGGATCGTACGTGGATCGGGCTGATCAACTGATCTGAATTATTCACCGACTTGGAGGGCGCTCAAATAGAAATTTAAGAACTGAACAGATTTGAGAAGAACGCAGGTTGGCCGAAGAAGAGTACAATAAATCCAGAAATAAATTGATTCGAATTGTGGCGTTGGAAACTATTTAAATAATGGCACGTAAAATGAAAAATGGCCAGAAAAGGAATACGTTGAGTTGCCCTGTATACTTTACTTAGAGTAATTGGTTAAAAATCGATCAGTCAAAAATATAGAAAACTGCGAAAAAAATACCCAAAAAGATACTGCGGGCGGATGATGCCTTATGCGGATTGAAAAGCAGAATTGGGAACAAGACTGTAGACAGGAAAGTCTGAGATCTTGATGTTTTAGGAACCCAATATGTAAATATAAATGGATATATATATTTGGTATATATATATTGCGTGGCTTGGACGTGGAGTTTGTCGTAAAAAGTTTGACTAAGAAAATTAATACTTCAGAAAATTATTGGCCGTAAATAATTAATTATTTTCAATCGTATTATTACAAAGCCGAAAAGGTGGAATAGAACCCTTAGCTTTGGTTCGGCTGAAAGCTCACTGCTATGGCATCGACAAGCAGTGCATGCGCAAGGGACGCAAGAGGGGGGAAAAAAAACAGCAACAACAATAACACGGCCGCTGCAGCGATTAAGTCTTTAATTTGGCAAAACAGTCGCGGTCCCGCCCGTGTGTATCAGTAATGTGTTTCGTTTTTTAATATTTGTTGTATTGTTTCGGCTTTAATTTGAATTTTGTATGTATAGGTATTAGTTTCGTTGCAGATGTAATTTCTGGGATCGGAGGCAGAAAATATATGTACAAAATATGCATGGGCATGCAAGCGAATATGTAGATATGTGGGTATGTGTAGGGCACAGGTTGGCAAAGTGGAGCGTCGAGAAGTGGACTGTATATTTAAAATGAAAGGATAGAAAAATTATGTGGTGAAAATTGGCACGCACATGAATAAGGAACCAAATATTGCGACAACGGCGGACTGTTCGGCGAACAGGGAGACTCCCGAAATAGTGCACACCGGTTGGCCAATATTTATTATGCCTTTCTCACCACACAATTTATCTTTTCACTTGTTAATTTGCGCGGAGTTGCGCCGAAATATGAAAATGTGTCGCTTGTGATGCTGAGAATGCATACACATATATGTATGTACATATGCCTCGACCGTTGGCAAGTTGTTGTACAACGAGAACGAAAAGAAAAACGGCGAGGAATACGGCGACACACAAAGCGGAGACGAATCGAAAATTACGGCGGACTAGGAGCACTATTAATTTATGCGAACTAGGAGCACTAATTATTTATGCGGACTAGGAGCACTATTTATTTTCTCACTGCCGAAAACTCTCGAATGTGGAGTTAAAACAGAAAAATTAAACGATCTTGCAGCAGTGTGAACTAAATTTTAGAGTTCGGACCACTGCTGAAGATCGGCAGCGGAGAGGAGACGAAAAGACCTTGTACTTATCTTTAGCGGCGGCACCACCAGAGCTGCTGGTGAAAAAAGGAATCCAGGACGATATCCTTATCCGGCTCGAAGGACCATGTTTATGTAGAGGGGTGGCGAGGATCCTCCGCTAAAGGATTCCAGAAAATATAATGAGTATATATCCCGCGAAGAGGAAGATGTAGAAAATATTCGGAGGTCGAGAGTCGACAATGGAATGGAGCGCCCGTAGTGTTTTATTGAACATGCATTTGGTTACTAATCTAAGCTTAAACATAGAGTCGTGCTCCCGCCCGCTTTACTCCGCTAAAGCGAGAGCGGGAGATCGGCGGCGGCCGACTGCTGGATCGGATTTATCCCGAGCTCGGAGAGCGGGAGCGTCAGGGGGGCAAGAGTGCAGTGGCCGAAGATGTGGAGGAGAGCATCGAGGGCGATCGCTGCCAAGACAGGTGCCGGGGAGCGGCGGAATAGTGTCGCGAAACGGCCGGAGATTGCAGCGAAGCGGAGAGCGGGCGAGCGTCGGCACTGCGCGGAAGCCCGAAAGACGGGAGCGCAAGAGCGGCCGAGCTTTCGGAAGCTCGGTGGCCAGAGAGGGGTACAATGGGCCCCTCACGTAAACATCTGGTAATATACCTTTATCAGTACATTTGTGACCTAAATAAGTAACCTCTTTCATAAAGAAAGTGAATTTTTCTGGATGTAGCTTTAAATTATGTTGTCTACATAATTTGAAAACGTCAGTTAAATTCTTAAGCATATGCTTTTCAGAACAACCTATAACTACTAAATCATCCATATACATAAAAGCTTGCGAAGGCTTTAAATCTGAAAAAGCAACAGTCATCATTCTTTGGAAAGAATTAGGGGCTATTTTTAACCCAAATGGTAATCGCGTGTAGCGATACGCTCCTGTTGAAGTAGAGAATGATGTCATATTTCGTGACTTTTCATCTAGTTCGATTTGATGAAACCCTGACATCAGATCTAGGCACGAGAAATATTTTGCTCGTCCTAATTGATAAAGAATATCTTCTATTCTTGGAAGTGGGAATTTCTCTGCTAACAGTTTCTTGTTGATTTGACGATAGTCAACTACTAATCGCCATCTCTTTTCCGCCGAATTAGGCAGTGATTTCTTGGGTACCAAGAGAAGTGGGCTATTAAATTCTGAGATAGACGGCTCGACAATGCCGTCTCTTATTAATTTGTCAACTTGCCTTTAAATTTTTGCCTTTTGACTTTCTGGCATTCTATAGTTTTTAATGTTTTTGCGTATAAAAGTTATTAGCTGATATGGTTTCTGTTTCGAGACCAAAAATATCGCTATATTCGGTGCATAGTTTTGTTAAAGCGTTTTTAAATAACGATGGAAATTTAAGAAGTTTTAATACTTCTGAAGTTCTTTGTGCACTGTGTTCTGTATTTGCATTGTAAACATCATAATCATCTAATGTTTCGCTTTTTATTTTTGCGCTGTTAACAATAGCGTCTTTATCGGTCGTATTTATAATGCGAATCAACACGCTCTGGGTGTTTACAAGTGCACTTGCTATTATAATGCCAGGTTGCAATTCCTGGTTGGGGATGAGAGCATATGTGTCAGTAGACATTAGTTGAATCTTTCGAATAACTTCTGATCTAGCTGGCAAAACTATTTCTTTCTATTTCGTCTATGTAGGCTGCCTCAAGCGACCTACGAAGGTTTTCTATTTCGGCTGTTGTAGATTTTGACTCGACCCCGGGTTTCATCCATGATCTGATGTGTTTCAAGCATTTTATTTCTGTTTGTAAATGTGTTCCGGATTTGTTTCTAGGGTGTCGATTTTGTTGTTTTGTTTTGTTTTTTGTTTTTGTTGTATAGAAAAAGACTGTTGTTGTGTTGTGTGTGATATTACTTTTTACGTTTGTCTGCCGGCTTCAGGATCTGGAACGAACACATCAAAGTGTCGTCCACGGACATCATGGCGCCGGCGTTGTCAAACTCGCCGCAATAGTTGGGCGCCGATAAAAGCGCAACCAGTTGGCGCTTCGCGAAAAACTCGTAACCGTCCTCGACCACCTGGTGAGCGCGACAGATGAGATCAAACTCGTGCTTCTGCAAGAACTTGGCCACCACCTCGGCGCCGAAGGTGAAGCTGACGCCGCGATCGTTCTCGCCCCAGCCCATAGTGCCCTTGTCCGGATCGGACCAGAGTAAATCTCACAGCAGGCCCTGATCGGGAACATCGGTGGGCCGCATGATTCGACATGACAAAGGGATATTGTTATAAGAGACAAAAGAAAAAATAAAAAAAAAATTCCGAAACAATTACATGTAAATTAAAATTGTTGTTGTTAATTATTTTTTAAAAATAATTTTTTAATTTTATATTTTTTAATATTTCTTTATTGGTGTAAAACTTTTCACTTAATACTTAGTTACAAGACACTACTTCGAACTCGTCCCGAATCAGACTCTTATCGGACTCAAACTCAAACTCGAACTCATCTTAGAATTATTAATCCTAATCCAAGCAACCTCGGCCAGAAGCTTTCTTAGGAAACTTCTTGAACTTTCAATTATGTTTAGAATAAAAGCTTTATGCTGAAATTATTCCACTTATGTGAAGCGCAATACGTTGACCATGGTTTGGTCTCTAAGCGGATGCTGTGTTTATTTTACGATTGGGTTGTTTACTTTAGCGGGTAGCTAGGCGTTGGCAAAGGCAATGACAAAAACAAAGACAAAGGAATTGTCGCCGAGATTAGAATGTGAAATTTGTTTATAAATTGGGGTGGAAGTCTGTGTTTACGGGTTGGATAACTCTCCCCCTTCTAAAATGACGCGTCCCGCTTCATTATGAATTTCGTTTAAACGATCTCTTAATTCTGTTAAAAATTCATCTTCTTTAATTTGATTTTCTAGTTCTGGCCGTTTTTGTTTGGTTACAAATATAAAATGTCTAAATATTTTTATTAATGTAATAATCAAATACAAAATGATTAAAATTAATAATATAAATGAAATTGATATTTTCCAATTGAAAATTTCAATGAATGGGTTTAAAATATTAATATTGTCAAGAGTAAGTTCTGAATTGTTGGATATTAAATATTCCGATATTTCCAGGTTCTTAAAGTGCTTATAACCACCAAGCACCAAGTATTCAAGAATTTTGTTATCTAAATTGGTATACGAAATATTATTTATTATTTATGAGCCATATAAATGAGAATTGTTTATAATATTATTCCCGTTTATTAGAATGACACCTTCTTGAATGATATCTATTTTCTTATTTTTTTCATGAATTTTAGTGCAAATTGATTTTTCTCCATTTAATAAGCGGGTGAAACAAGTTTCATCTTGACTTATAATACAATAGTTATTAAAAAGTTCGTTCTTAAAATTTGATATTTCGTAAAAGGTATTTTCGCATTTAGCGACCTGATTACTGATAAGTAGTTTTCCATCATTCTGTGAAATGGATCTGGCATAGTAGATTTCGCATCTATTTGTTATTACCGGGTATTTTATATAAATAATAAGGAGTTCTTTATGTAGTACAATTTTGAGAATGGAAATATCCATTAAATCTGCAATAATTACGGGCTTTTGTTCGTGATTTAATATTTCCTTAATATCTTCATTATTTAAAATTTTGGTGTTAAATACATCAATTTTTGCCAGTGTAACAGGGTCAATTATGTTTTGCAAGTCGAATGTTATTAGTCGTAAACGGTGTTTTCGTAACGGCAATTCTTGATCAATAAAAATGTTTTTAAAATGATCGTAAAGTGATTTTATTTCGTTAAACAATTTGGAATTGATAATAAATTGTTGGTTATTATTTTCAATTAAGTCATTTATTTTATTCTGTATTTTAATGAAATCATCATGATCCTGAGTTCTAGGTAACCATTTCCAAATAGTGCCTAACTCATTTATTCCCCATTTTTATCTAGTTGATATCAGCTGTGACAAAATTAATTCGATTATTTGTAATTCATATGTAATTTCCCATAGTGCCCTTTGATTTGTATCCTTTTTTATATAACCTGATTCTAAATTTATTATTTCCTTGTAATAACTTAAATTAGTTACGTGGAATAAGTCGGCATATGATTCATAAGTAAGGACATCCTTTTTGTCCTTGAACAGGAAAAATTCGTGATTGGTGTAATCAATTATTCAAGAAGTGGTTATCATTACGAATGGTATTAGAAGTAACAAGAAATGCATTTTCTGTAATTAAAAAAATATATAATAGTTGTTAAAACTTTATATTGTCTTTGTGAATAGTTCTGTTTCTATTATTGATTATTATTTTGTTAGGTACGTTTTCTTTAACAACTTGTTTTTTATATCTTGTTTTTAGTTTATTTCTTTCTCCGTGTTTCTTTTCATAAACAACTTGCCCTACATGATATTCTTTTTCTTTACGATCTTCATTATGTGTTTCTAACATTTTGTCTTGAGTGTTCTTCAGAATTTTGGAAATGTTTTTGCGTGGTCAATTTTATTATAGAGAATATCAAAAGGTTTTTGGTTTGTTGTAGAATGAATGCTCTGATTGAAATCTTTTGCGGCTCTAATAATTATTTCAGAATAGTCAGTGAGATTAAATTCCTCCTTTATGTTAAGTTTGAATGTGCCCTTTCGACTTGTCCGTTTGAGGTACTGTGTCTGGGGTCAGCGAAATGTAGAGTAAAACCGCATCTTTGTGCAAAGGATTTAAATTGAGCGGAAGTAAAGCTCGGTTCATTGTCAGTCATAATTACTTTGGCGTGAGGAAAATGCTGAAGTAATTCCATTACTTTATTCTCGATATTTAGTTTATTTTGACACAACAAACGTTAAGAAAATAAGACTGCGCATAGTAAATATCGATGTGTAAGTTTTCTCCTTCTTTAGTTGGAATAGGAGCTTCCCCAAAAGGAAATTTCTTTTGGATGCCTGTTATATTTATTTTCGTTGCAAATTGTACAATTTTTAATGTATTCTTTTAATTTGATAAATAAATTTGGCCAATAATATAATTTTCGTCTAGTCCTCTGTGAGCTCTACTATCTGTTTCTTCTATAATAATCGCTTTATCTTCATTGTTTTCTACGTCTTGTAGAAATGTTCTAGTAAAAAAGTATTTATTACTGAAATTACTTTTTAAGGGTAATTGAATATGATAAAGATCTTCTAAAGTGCAGTGAATTCCTACCGTTATGTTTGGTGGTAGATACTCCCTTAATATTGTTATTAAGTTTTCTGGCGTATCATATTCGATTATACATATGTCGTGTTTTGTCAAAAACTTGAATGACTCATGTATTGTATACCTCCCCGTTGTTAAAAGCAGTTGTTGTTGAAACTGATTTAACGGTTTATGGGTCTCTTGTACATATTACATTTTCAAAACTACTTTCAGCAGAATGCTGTGTATTTTGATCTGAGCTTGATTGTGTTAAGTCGCTGTTTGTAATATTATTTATTTGTATTCGAGATAGTGCGTCGGCTACGACATTTGTAGTTCCGGGTTTATATATTATTTTTGAGTAAAACTTTCTATGAAAGAATACCATCTTTTCATTTCTACGTTCGGGTTTTAATCCGAGATTGTAAAAGATAATGATTTATGGTCTGTTTGTATTTCTATACCAATAACTCCATACAAATAATTTCTGAGATTTTTAAGAGCCCAAACTACGGCTAACAATTCCTTTTTATTTGTGGCATAAAGTTGTTCGGTTTTATTTAGAGTTTTTGATATGAAAGTAATTGGTTTATTATCCTGTGATAAAACCGCTCCGATAGCTACATCTGATGCGTCTGTTGTCAAAGTGAATTTTTTATTATAATCAGGTTGAACTAATTCCACCTGTGCTATTAAATTATCTTTAAGTTCGTTAAAAGCTTTTACTACTGGCTCATCTAACTGTATTGTGATTTTAGTAGACATTCATCTGGAAATTTTACCATTATCTCCTCCTAAGTATTTAGTTAAAGGTTTGGCAATTTTTGCATAATTTCGGACGAATTTACGGTAATAGCCGGTAAGGTAGAAAACTTCGAAGCTCTCTAATGTTTTTAGGAATCGGATACTTGATAATTGTGGAGATTTTTTCTGGATCTGTTTTGATTACATTATGAGAAACAATATAACCAAGAAATGCTGTTTCTAATTTAAAGAATTTAGATTTTTCAAGAGAAATTTTCATATTGCCTGTTGTAAAATATTAATTATTTGAATTAGATCAGTATAATGTTGTTCAATTGTATTCGAAAAGATTATTATATCATCCATATAAACGTGACAAGTTTTTCCGACTTTCCATTGCTCTTTGAAATAATCTAGGGGCGTTTGTTAACCCAAATGGCATAAGTAAAAATTCAAATTTCCCATTATTAATTGAAATTAATTGTCTGATTCATTAGAATTTGGTGGAATCCTGATTCCAAATCAATTGTTGAGAAATATTTTGACTTTCCCAAGATAGATAATATTACAGACGAGTCTTGCATAGGGTATCTGTCCGGTATTGTGTTTTCGTTTAATTTTGTATAGTCAATTACTAGTCGATGTTTTGGACTTCCATCTTCGTTTTGACCTATTTTGGGAACTACCAAGACTGGTGAATTATAAGGGCTTCTACTCGGCCTTATTATTTGTTCTTTTAGCATTCTGTCGATTTCACTGTTAACGAAATCTTTGACTGACATAGCATAAGGATATTGTTTGCTATAAATTGGTCTGTCATTATCCGTATTTATTTCTCCTCGAATGTCGGTTCCAAAAGGAATTTGCATATTTATTTTGGAATGCTCCTTTTCAATTTTATTCATAATTTTATTTTCGAAATCTTTTATTTGATTTGAAATTGTAGTTAAATTATGAATTTTATCTTTGTCGAAAAATTCAACGACGGCGTGTTCAGGATTTGTATATCCTAAACGATTATATTTGTCGGATAATTCAACGACGGCGTGTTTAGGATTTGTATATCCCAAACGATTATATGTGTCGGATAATTCAACGACGGCGGGTTTAGGATTTGTGTATCCCAAACGATTATATTTGTCGGATAATTCAACGACGGCGGATTTATGATTCCCAAACTATTAGTTTTTTTATTGACGGATATAATGTATTCTTTTAGTGGAAGAGTATTTTCTTCCCCCATTAGACACAAATCGTTACTTTCGTCATCGTCATAATATTCCACTTTTTCTATTTTCCCATGATATTCCAGAATACCTTTTTCAACATCTATTCTGGCTCCAATTTTCCTTAATAGATTGTACCCAATTAATAGGTCAGATTCTAAACTCTTTATTTCGTAAAATAGATGTTTTGTTTCAAATATGGTTAATATGTGGTAATATTTTATAATAGACTGTAGATACTCTCTTGTAAATTGGTAATTCTTTTTTATTTTCATAAATTCCATTTTTGATAAAGCAAGATGTGGCTCCTGTGTCAATTAATATTTTAAATTGTTTTTTTGTATGTCTGTCTGTTCTTGTTATATGAGGCATTCCCCTGTAGGGCTCTGCTCTAAAAAATGATCCTCATCAATGTTATTAATTCTCATACCTTTCTGGGCTGGTTGACTTACTGTTCCAGTAGCTTCCCTTTTTAATGGGACTTGTGGTTCAGTTTTTTGTTCTTGGTTTTGATTATAATTATTTCTTTGCGAAAAATTATTATAATTCTGTCAGTTATTATTATAGCCCCTGTTATAATTATTATTTGGATGGTAGTAATTATTATTCAGACGATTTTGGAACTTTAAGGAACTATCTACCTCCATTGGTACCGGTGAGGGTTGTACCTTAGAATTGTTATTTGAATTCCAATTATTATTTTGTCCAAAGTTACCGTTTTGCGGTCAATTATTATTCTGAATATTATTTTGATTTTTATCCCAATTATTTGAGGTATTATTATTCTGTCTAGAATTTACCGGATTAAACTAAGGTTGTTTCCCTGATTTTTGTTTTCATTCCTAAATCCGTAATACCTATTTGCAAACTGGGCTCGAAAATTGTTTGACTCTAATTCCTGACACTTTGCCAAAGCATTTGGCAGGTCTGGTGGGTTGAGAGAAAAGAGAGTTTCTGAGATTGAACCGTTCAATCCAGAAATAAAAATTCTAAGAGCGTTGCTCCGAATTGTTTTATTTGTTTCTTTGGTTATTTCGCTGTCTTTTCCATAGGTCATTAAAGTTTTATTTATGAGTAATGTAATTTTCTTGTTTACTTCATTATAGAATTCTGTAATGGTCATTCGACCCTGTCTTAAGATGCTCAATTCTGATTCAAGAATATGGATTGTTCTTTTATCGTTATAAATAAAATCCAATCTAGAAAGTATTGCTTGAAAATTTAAAACGGTACCATGGTTAGTTAGAGCATGATGTGCTGCTCCCATGATTTTATTACGAAGAATTGTTAAAGCGATAATATACTGTTCGCTTTGAATTTTATACAAGCTCATGGCAGTTTCTGCCGCTTCTCTCCAGCCTACATATTGGGTAATTTCACCTGTGAACTTTGGTAAAGATTTAACTACTTCTCAGGTAGTTTCGCATTTTATATTTGGGTCAATTGTTTGGATTTTATAATCCTCCACTTCGTTTTTGTTAGCAGTTAATTGCCCTTCTATCCCTTCAATTTTTCTAGTCACTTCACCCAATTGTACATTAATTAATCGGTTAATTAATTCCATCGTCAGATTGCTGGCGCTGGTTATCCCGCCAGCAGAAAAAGTTGAAGCTGAACCTCCGGTTGCCATTGTAAAATTAAAATCTTCAAAACTATTTATTAAATTTTCCAGATTGTTGTTTTTTAATTATTTGTTAAAATTGATTTTTTTAATTTTGATTTAAAAAATGTATAGTAGCCCTGTATCTTGATCTTGTTTATTATTTGACTTTAAATAATATCGTAATATTATTTTATCTGCTCACGATACTTTCTGTTGGCTTCTTCCTTCAGTGTAAGTTGTCCTGAGTTGGGGTCTTCCATCAGTTTAGTTCTCCTGATTTGGGGTCTTCCTTCAGTTTAGTTCTTCTGTTTTTATTATGTTGGGGTCTTCCTTCAATTTTTGTATTTAGCTGTGGCGGGGGTTTTGCTGTCAGCTCTTCCTTCCTTCTTGGTGTTGATTTGTTTAATTTGTTTGAATATTTTCGTTGTATTTTGTGTTTGTAATTGAGTTCTGATTCGTATTTTTATTAATTGTGTTCTTGTAATTTGTATTAAGATTTTAGTCCACCTTTTTAAATATTAAATTCTTAATCGGATTATTCCATTAATTAATTTCCAATTAAGTTTTTCCACGATCACTGTCACATTCGTTAGGTGTCGTCGGTTTAGTGTGGGTGTTTTAATTTTCCCACTAAAAATTTGAGTTGTTGGCGGCGCGAGTTCCGTTTTATATTTAACTTGTTATTGTTAATATTTTATTTAGAACTTTTAAGTACACCGCCCCACGTTGGGCGCCAATTAAAATTGTTGTTGTTAATTATTTTTTAAAAATAATTTTTTAATGTTATATTTTTTAATATTTCTATATTGGTGCAAAACTTTTCACTTAATACTTAGTTACAAGACACTACTTCGAACTCGTCCCGAATCAGACTCTTATCGGACTCAAACTCAAACTCGAACTCATCTTAGAATTATTAATCCTAATCCAAGAAACCTCGGCCAGAAGCTTTCTTAGGAAACTTCTTGAACTTTCAATTATGTTTAGAATAAAAGCTTTATGCTGAAATTATTCCACTTATGTGAAGCGCAATACGTTGACCATGGTTTGGTCTCTAAGCGGATGCTGTGTTTATTTTACGATTGGGTTGTTTACTTTAGCGGGTAGCTAGGCGTTGGCAAAGGCAATGACAAAAACAAAGACAAAGGAATTGTCGCCGAGATTAGAATGTGAAATTTGTTTATAAATTGGGGTGGAAGTCTGTGTTTACGGGTTGGATAACTTGTATGCTATTAAATCATCATTATTATTATTATTATTGTGTGAGGAAGCGATCTATTCTAAGGCTGGGATATCCTCAGCGGCTCAGAGTTCCCCCATTATTTATAGTGAGACAGGCAGGGGAAACGGGGATGGCGCTGGTGAAAGCGCGTATTTGTTTTAGGAGGATAATTTGTGAAAGGCGGTCCGTGTAGGACTGCGTTGTATTTGGGACAGACGGATGAGCGGCCCGAGCGGCCGGCCGGAGCCGGGAACCGTGTCGGAGCCATTGGAGGTGTGGCCCTATTTACAATGGTGCCGGGCCGCTGGCCGCGCCGGGGAAGATGCCCAGGTCAGGATGGTCTAGCGCGTAACCGTCGTCCCGGCCTCCTGATCCCGGAGCGGAGCCTCGGAACTGGGAATCGGCCCCGTTTACCGTGGTACCGACGCCCAATCCGGAGCAGAGCCGCGAACCCGGAACCGGCCCTGTTCACCATGGTGCCGATGCCGTGTTCCGAATCCGAAGATGGAGAAGGATCTCCATATCTAGGAATCGGCCCCGTTTACCGTGGTACCGACGCCCCAATCCGGAAAAGAGCCACGAACCCGGAACCGGCCCTGTTTACCATGGTGCCGATGCCGTGGTCCGGAGCCGAGGCTGGGAAGGAATCCCGGGATCTTAGTGCCGACCCTGTTTACCATGGTGCCGGCGCTTCGACCCCGAGCGAAGCCGCGGAACCGGGAAATCGGCCCCGTTTACCGTGGTACCGATTGCCCTGATCCGGAGCCAAAGGTGGAGGGTGATCTCGGGATCTGAGAGCCGGCCCTGTTTACCATGGTGCCGACCCTCCGATCCGCGAGGCTCTCCGAAACCTGAGAGCCGGCCCTGTTAACCATGGTGCCGGCTTCCAAGTCTCGGCCTCCGCCGCTACGGGAAAGGTTGCGGAACTTGAGATCCGGCCCTGTTTACCATGGTGCCGGGTCCAAGTCCGCCCAGGAGTGGGTTCTTGGGAAGAAGAGGAGGAGGGGGAGCTGTAAGGAGGAATGCCAAAATGCCGTCGGGATTTTATGATTTGCTTTTTATTGTCAGTCTGGCTTCCCTATGCTCGGCTCCCATGCCGCGGGAGGCCGCTTGGCCGGCTCACCCTCCTTAGCCCTGGGCGCTGGACTCCATGTCCATGTGGCCCAGAGTTGAAATGCCGTCGGTACTTTTCCTCCACGTGTTTTTCCTGCGGGAATAGCGTCGCACGTCTGTACTGCTTGAGGGCCGCCGAAGTAAGAGAGCGATCGTTGGTGGCGACGCTGCTCGGGCCCTTCCTCTGCCAACGTTCTGGCGCAGAAGCTTCGGCCTCTGCCGCGGCGTATGTTCTTGCGGTCTCTCTTCGGCATGCGTGCTTCCCAACTGCGGCTCTCTCTCTTGAGCTATCGGGTTGCTCGTTCTCTGTCATCTGTCTGTGTGGTGGTGGGCTCTTCGGCCATGTTGCGGTCGGGCTCTCTCTCTCTGAGAGGCGATGTTGCTGGTGTATGCTTGCGATGTCTCGGGTCGATGTTGCGGGCGTGTGTGCTCGCAATGTTGCTGGCCGTTGCTTGCGATGTTGCGGGCGTGTGCTCGCGATGTTGCGGGCCGTTGCTAGCGTGTGTTGCGGGCGTGTGTTGCGGGCGTGTGTGGCCAGTGATGAGGCGTCGTCGTGTTGGTGCCAGTGATGCCCGACTGGCTGTCGATGTTGTTGGCGGGTGTTTGGTTTTCCCTAACTCCTAACTAGATATATATATACAGGTGGCCTTCGTGGGTCTTCTTATGACGCTTAAAACTAACTTATGGCTTACTTAACTATATATACAAAATATTTACACCGTAGGGGCGAGGCACTCCTCACAATTGAAACGACCCTCTCTTGGGATGCGCGGCTTAGCTCGCCGAGGTCGGGGTTCGCACAAATTTATAAAGTTCCGGCCCCTTGAGTCCCCAAATATACCCAGTAAGAACGCGAGTGGTTGAATTGAATTCTGGTTTATTTAGAGAATAATTTCCTGAAAAGAGAACGGGCGGCTCCGCGGGAATTGCGTTGAGTCGGCTTGCTGGTGCCCTGTGTAGGAGGTCTGCGGGAATGAATCCGCGGCTTGGCTCGAGTGAGTTGACTCCGTGCTACTCCGCGTAGATCTGGGCTCTGTCGGGTCGCCCTTGGGAACTCTCTCCGTGTCTCTCTGTATACTCCAGTGTTCCTTGACGTGCCTCTGTGTTTCCCTGTGTGTCTCTGTGTGACTCTGTGTCTCTCTGGGTGACTCTGTGTCTCTCTGTGGATCTGTGTGTGTCTCTGTATGACTCTGTGTCTCTCTCTGTGACTCTGTGTATCTCTGCGTGACTCTGTGTCTCTCTGTGTGACTCTGTGTATCTCTGTATGACTCTCTCTGTGTGACTCTGTGTCTTTCTGAGTTACCCGGGGTACCCGGGGTAACTCCGTGTGAGTACGTGTCATGTTAGTCGACGGGGACATCCGCGGATGAAGCGCGCTTCTGGAGCGGTGTAGTCGCCCTGTCGGTACCCTGTACTGGGTTTCTCTCCGGGGTATGGGCTTCGTGGTAAACGGTCGCGGATGAGGTTATGGTGGCGAGTCCGAAAGACGTTGAGTCGCGGCGGCGATCGTCGTGACCTAAGCTCGCACCGTCAATCCTACCTTCTAATACCCTCGATTCCTTCCCTCCGCAAGATCTTGCTATCAAGAGCTAGACCTTGACCCCGTCCTGCTCTATCGCATGAGTTCGGTTACAGGAACCTTGCTCCGCTACCCTGTTCTCATCAAGACCTCGCTATCAAGAGCAAGACCTTGGCTCCTCGGCTATGCTACTGTACTTGAGCTCGGTTTCAAGAACCTCGCCCCGCTACCCTGTTCTCATCAAGACCTCGCTATCAAGAGCAAGACCTTGGCCCCTTCCTACTCTATCGCATGAGTTCGGTTACAGGAGCCTTGCTCCGCTACCCTGGTCCACCTCAAGATCTGCTGGCAAGAGCTGACCTTGGCCCCACGGCTATGCTACTGTGCTGGGGCTCGGTTTCAAGAACCTAGCCCCGCTACCCTGTTCTCATCAAGACCTCGCTATCAAGAGCAAGACCTTGGCCCGGTTCTAGTACTACTGATTAGTTATTAATTACTGTTCAAAGACTCACCCAGATGTTGTTCGCTCGGCTGCTCGCCAAAAGAGTACTTGCCCTCCACTGTGCGTCGCCTTATATAGGCCGCGATCACCTGTGCCCCCCGATCCGATATACGATTATTCTCGATAGGCGCCGGGGTTGCCATATTGATGGTTTGGCCGATAGCAGTCAGCTGTTCAGGGCTAGTGCCCTTCTTGTTGGGGCGTTGCCAGATGGCGCCCCTTTACTAACTAATAATCTTCAGTAAATAACTTATATACATATAATAAGTATGTAAATAATTAATGCTAAATGGAATAAATACGATATAAAAATATAATAGTTGTAGGAATTGCGACGCGGGGCGTCGCATTATTATAATTATTATTTTTTTGTTCATTTTTTTTTATTTTATGTATATGTATCACTTAAGGGTGCGAAAAATATGTAGATGTACTGTATATGTATGTACTGAATATGCATATAAAATTTCATGAGCATCGGTCGAGTCGTTTCGTAGGAGTATGTCTAACACGACGACATAGAATTTTATATTTTTAGAGATTATTCTTGTGTGTTATACAAATTTTACAAATATTATGACCTGCCTATTGAAAAAAATTCTAAACCCGCAGCTAAAAACTGCTTGGTCGTACAAAATACATTTCATTTAAATCGAATATGCAACGTAGTGCATAAAGGGTTGAATGCCACGCAGGGCACAACAAAAATATTATATTTAGTTGGGCGCTCTTTGAAGCGCTGCCGGTCCTATTTGTCTTGGCCCGACTTGGCGCGTCGGGCGGTTCCGGTGCTGGCTGCACAGACTGTCCTTCTTAGTGAATTTTCCCACGTAGGCGCATGGGGCGGTCTGCCTCCCACACTGGTCTTCTTCTTCTTCTGTTGTCCTGGCCTATGGGCTCAGGCGGCGCCGGTGCTGGTCCTCGCACAGACAATTTCTGCTACACATACGGATGTTCTCGGCTAGTGACGCCGGGATGAGGATGTCCTGAGTGGGCTTCAGTTGGATGGTCTTGGTGGAGCATGCAATCTTCGGATCCGAAGTCCGATGGTCAAACGGCGATTTTCTCCACAACGGGGGTCTCGTTCTTTTGCTCAGCCACATCAGTCGTTTTGATTTACTGTTGGTTTTACTTCCGAAAAATGAAGCGCGAAGACACTTTAAATTATGTGGTCTGGCGTTTGCAAATCACGATTCGCAGTAGAACAACTCGTAGTTATAAACGAATTGTAAGATTTTATAAATTTGTGCTGAATGCCGCCTTTTCTTTAGTAGCTTTGCTAGGCAAGTCGCTGATTGCTGGATTTTTGGATCGTCCGTCTACACAGTCAGAAGAACGCCAAATTTTTTCACATCATCCTTTTCACATATTTACAAACTTTGTGTTAGCGGATCCTTGGTCACGGTCACCATAAAACGTGTGGTCATAAGCAATATTTTTTCCGGGACGACTGTCCCATTCAAATTGTCTTTATTAATTGATTCCGGCAGCGGAGCGGCTGTCTTATGTATATTCCTATGTACTTGGTTGCTGAGGGCAGCGACCAAGCGGGACAGTCATATGCGCACATTCGGTTATACGTTATTATGCTGACACTGCACTTGATCGGTCAAACACTTTATGTGTACGAACACATTACGTCCTACTTATGCTTGGACTTTTGTTATGAAATGACTAAGACGAAGAGTCATAGTCCGTACAGTGTGTACTCGATATCTGCATATACCACAGCTGCGTCCCGAAAGAAAGGGAAGACTAATCCGTGGTAGGAGAACACGTTTTATTCTGAAAGAATTCAATGGCTCACAATTGTAACTAACTTAACTATTAGCTCACCGCAGTGTGTCCTCCAACTCTTTGCACGACAATGAAAAGCTACATTTTCCCGGCAATTTACAATGGCGAAAACAGTGTGACCAGACACATATGGGCTTACAAATCCTTTCATATTCGGACTAATTCTAAAAGACTAGTTCTCCTCAAAAATACTAACTAACCTATCGATTACAATGTTCAATCCGCGACAGTGATTGTTGTGTCCGTTGATCACACAAGCAAAAATCTTGCTTCAGGAGCTTTGGTGACAAAAATAAGATTGGGACGAATCGGTTCCAATGTATTTACATACAAGTTGAAACGAATTTAAGCAGAATTTATTAGCAAGATATCCATTCCTCGATATATCTGTCTGTCTGCCTTTGACACTGTTCAAATCCACGGATTTGCTGATGCATCGAGCCATGCCTACGGCTGTTTCATTTATATTCGTACCGTGGCTGGGACAATAATTTATCAAGACTCACAAGTGACATTTTACTGGTTAAAGAGGGATCCGTCCACTTTAGAAAATTTTGTCGCAAATAAAGTTTGTGAAATCCAAGAACTCACAAAGAATGTAGTTTATCGTCATGTGCCCACGGTAGAGGTTCGGGCTGATTTAGTATCACGTGGACCAGACATGGATGGTTCTAGGTGTACTCTATGGGATTTCTTACTCCGAAATCCAGCGAGTGGCCTCGATCACATCAGATTGAAGTTTCAACGGAGTTACAGTTGACCGAAAACAAGAAAAGCGGGGCAGTATGTTCCGTCACAACAAATCCACCGAATGTCTTCATTGAGCTTGTTGAAAGATGCTCATCATTTAATAAACTTTTACGGATCACGGCCTACGTAAATCGATTTATTCAAGGGAAGAAGAATCAACGCGAGATCGTTATTTCGGCTAACGATCGGAGTTCGGTTCAGAATACATCAAGTTGGAGAAGTCTGAAAATTTAAGCCCATATATACAACGTTTAAATCCTTTCATACACACAACAGAGCTAGCAGGGGTGACTTTCAAGTTGATCCGAGTTGGGGGGAGATTACTAAATGAGCCAATTCCGTATGAAGCCAAATTGCCCTATTACTGTCCTGAAGGTCAGAATCTGTCTCGCTAATTCTTCGCAATCTGCATCGGACTCATTACCATGCCGGTGTCAAGGTGATGGTATCACTGTTGAGATAACAGATATGGCTGATCAATGCGCGAGAAGCATGCACGAAAATTGTCCGTAGCTGCCTTCACTGTTTCCGATATAAGCCAGTGCTAATGAACCAGATAATGGGCCTAGCAGATAGGGTCAGAATGGCGCGCCCCTTTGTAGTTTGCAGAGTAGATTTTTGTAGTCCATTTTATGTGTCATGTATATCATCAACTCCCGCATAGAGCGGACGTGGTCTCTCGCGAGCTCCGGGAAAACAATTTAAAATAGTGGATGAAATAGTGAAAACTTAAAGAATATTATACTGGAGCAGTCCAAACAGTGCGAAAAGACGCCAACAATTAAAAAAACAAAGAAAAATATAATCATTATTCGGACGTTGATGCACTACGATCAGTACATTCAAGTGGCCCATCTGACACCAAGCACGTGCCTGTTTGTGTTAGGTGTTAGTAGGCGCGACAAATGAAAGTATAGAAAAGGAATACAAGGAAGTTACTACTGGCGTGCTGCCAGACTGTTTGCCTGCATGCGTACTAAGTGGGTTAATATTAAGGTTTTTAGTTGGGGAAGGCTATCTACGTTTGATGTTATCATGTACAAATCGTTATAATTTGCACATAAGACTCTAAAGGGTTCATGCAATTCAAAAGACGTTCTACATTGGCTCAAAACTAAAGGAATATAGGATCTAGTATTTCTACTCGGTACGTGAAAGTTAAGCTGACCCAGCAAGTCAGCACTTTCCACGTTACCGTGGATAAGGTTAAAAATGAACGTAATGCCAAGCATGGTTCTACGGTTAGCTAAAGAAGGTAAGTTAATTAGGAGAAGTCTACTAGAGTAAGAGGGTAACCTCTGGTTTGGATCCCAGTTCAAACCGCGTAAAGCGAAAAGCAGAAAGTTCTTCTGAACTGACTCAATGCGTGTACTGTGAACCCCATACTGAGGGCTCCAGACGCAAGATCCATATTCTAGGATAGGACGAACTAACGAAATATATAAGGATTTTGTAACATAGGGGTCATTGAATTCTTTCGACCACCGTTTAATGAAACCAAGCACACCTCTGGCTTTATTCACCATGCACGAAATATGATCGATAAAGTCAAGTTTAGGGTCCAGTCGGACACCCAAATCATCGACTATATTAATTCTTTCCAAAGAGCAGCAGTTAAGCGTGTAAGTCGCGAGCTTGGGAGCGACACGTGAGAAAATCATTAGCTTGCATTTAGAGCCGTTTAGGTTCAATAAGTTTATACGGCACCATGTTTGGAAGTTATTGAGATCTGTTTGTAAATCAGACTGGCAGGAAGCGTCCTTATATTGCACACAAAGTTTGACGTCGTCCGCGTACATAAGTACTTTGGAGTTAGTCAGAACTTTCGGCAGGTCGTTGATAAATAATGTAAACAACAGGGGACCCAAATGGCTCCCTTGCGGGACGCCAGAAGTAACCCTGAGAACATTAGATAAAGAATTTTTAAAGAGGACCTTTTGCGTTCTGCCATTCAGATAACTTGAGATCCAACTAAGAAGATCAACCGGAAATCCCATTAGATCGAGTTTCCGAACAAGAAGAGAATGGTTGACAGAATCAAATGCTTTACTGAAATCAGTATAGATTACGTCTGTCTGAAGGCCCTTATGGAAGCCCCTAACTAAGAAGGAAGTGAACTCTAAAAGATTGGTTGTCGTTGATCTACGCTTTAAAAATCCATGCTGACATGGAGAAATAATTGATCTACACAGGTGCTGCAAATGTGGAGTAATGATTTTCTCGAAAAGTTTCGGAATGGCCGACAACTTAGAGATTCCTCTATAGTTGCTGGCAACCGATTTGCTACCTTTTTTGTGGAGAGGAATAATAAATGATTCCTTCCAAATAAGGGGAAAGTGGGAGGTTTCTAGGGACAAGGTAAACAATTTTAGAAGGGGATTGCACAGGGCGTCGGCACAATACCTGAGCACACAGCCAGGTATACCGTCGGGACCTGGCGAATAAATGGGCTTAACGCGATGAAGATCTGAAAGAATAGTGCTTTCGTCTAAAATAGGACTGAAAATAAAGCTCGATTTGGGCATGATGTAGGAATAAGTCTGATTACAGTCAGTTGAAGTTGAGTAAGTGGTTTGAAAAAACTGCGCAAACAGATCGGCAATAGCCCGATCATTTTTTACGGTAGTATTTTCAAACGAAAGCGAGGAAGGATGCGTAATTGGCTTACGTTTAGTGTTAACAAAATTATAAAACTGTTTTGGGTCCTGAGAGATCTGGACCCTACAACGAGTCAAATAATTTTTGTAACACTGCGCGTTCAACACGGTAAATCTTGACCGAGCAGATAAATAAAGGGATAGGGCAGAGTTAGAACCGGTACGTTTATATTTAGTATACAGCCTAGATTTTTTGTTTTTAATATGACTCAACTCTTTAGTAAACCAAGGAGGCTTATTCGATGTTGCTGGATAGTATAACGGAACACATTCAGTAAAAAAGGAATTTATGGCACTGTAAAAAATATCCACGGCTTCTGACATGTCAGTGCACATGTATAAATCGGACCAATTAAAATCTAAAATAAAGTTATTCAGCCGTTCGAAGTCCGTTTTGCGAAAACAAAGGACTTTCTTGGCTGGACAGTCAGATATGTTATATATGATATAACTAGTGTTATGATTAATACAAGTGCTTATTTAATTTAAACAAATAAGTGCCACGCATAACAAGCTCGAAAAATAAGCAGCGATCAAAAGAATTAGCGTAGAAGCTCCGTAAACCCAAGAAACGCCTGTTACTCATATTTCTCAACTCGCGATATCGATGAAAATAAGAATTCGACAAAGAGCAACTCGGCTCTACTGATCGTCGACAGCAAAAGAGCCAGCTCTTGCTCACCCTCTCTGCTCACCCCAACTCCTGCATCATGGAGTTACCAATGTCAAACCCCACCACCGCCGGCTTCGATGGAAGAAGCTCCAACAACAAGCCGTGCAACAATTTCTGCAGTCGCAGCAAAAGTACTACCAATAATTAAATAAATAAACCAACTACCAATATTGCGAATTCGGAGCCAACGGCTGCACAGCAAAACACAATGACATCAAAAACCGTAAGCTTCGATAAGCAACAAGCGGTCCCAGCTATACAGACCGGTATGGATCGCTACATCCAGATTAAGCGCAAGCTTAGTCCACTCAACACGGTTGGTAATAAACCAAAGATCAACCGAACCAACAAAAGCACCGACCAAACGAGGAGCTCCAATGAAAACCGTTTCTCCATCTTAGCAGAGGCGGACAACAAGCAACCAGAGTTGGGGCAGGAGACCCAAAGGAAACCTAAGCCCCCACCTATTTACATAAGGGAAAAAAGTTCCAGCGCCCTGGTCAACAAAATTGTTGCGCTGGTCGGGGACGATAATTTCCATGTTGTGCCGCTTATTAAAGGAAACATCCACGAAACAAAAGTTCAAACGAAGTCCGAAGAACTCTTCAAAGCTGTGTCTAAGTACCTGAAGGACACAAAAAAGAACTTCTACACCTACCACCTAAAAAGTAGCAAGGGACTGCAAGTTGTGTTAACGGGAATAGAACCTGACGTCGCCCCTTCTGAAATTCAAGAAGCCCTTAAGGCCAAGGGCTTCTGTGCCAAAAATGTTAGCATCATTGTTAACAGAAACAAAAAGCTGCATCCACTTTTCAAGGTCGAGCTCGAACCAGATAGCAAAGCCTTAAAGAAACCTAAGTGCACCCGATCTACAAGCTGCAGCTCTTACTGCATCGAAGGATCACCGTGGAAGAACCACACAAACTCAACGGCCCCGTACAATGCACAAACTGCCAAGAGTATGGACACACCAAGACATACTGGACACTTCGGACGGTCTGCGTAGTCTGCGGAGACTTCCATAACTCCGTAAACTGCCCCGCAAACAAAGAAGACCCTCAAATGAAAAAATGTGGCAACTGTGGAGGAAACCATACGGCAAACTACAAAGGCTGCTCGGTCTACAAGGAGCTGAAGAGTCGCATGCGGCGAGCGACAGCTACGCACCAACAACATACGCAAAATGTGTATTACAACTCAAAAAGTACGCCAGACGTATTTTTCGCCAAGGCAGCCAGATCATCATTCGGGCAGCTAAATACAACCAAGGGAATCTCTTACGCCGAAGCACTAAGAACAGGCATGGAAAATCAGCCTCCCCAGCCTCACTCAGAAAATGTTCAGCAGGTTCCAGGGCAGCCGCAAAGCAAATTGGAATTTATGATGTTCACCATGCAACAAATTATGATGGAACTTATGTCATTCATGAAAACAACCATGCAAACCCTTGTTCAGAACCAGAACATGGTAATTCAGTTGCTTTTAACACAACAGTCGAAATAATAAATGACTAACCTACGTATATCCATGTGGAATGCCAACGGCATTTCATGGCATAAACTTGAAATAACTCAATTCCTAAACGTAAATCACATCGACGGCATGCTGCTGGTTCAAACTCACCTCACTGGGAGATATAACTTCCATATAAGTTATACCTTTTACCGCACAGATCATCCGGATGGCAAGGCCCACGGCGGAACGGGCATCTTAATCAGAGAACGCATCAAACACCACTTTCATCAAAGGTTTGCAACAAATTACCTGCAAGCCACGTCCATGAAAGTGCACTCAGGAAACGGCAACCTTAGCATTGCCGCTGTCTACTGCCCACCTCGATTTAATATCTCTGAAGGTCAATTCATGGACTTCTACAACACTCTGGGGGATCGCTTCATAGCTGCAGGAGACTACTACGCCAAACACACGCACTGGGGATCACGCCTCGTGACTCCCAAGGGTAGGCAACAGTATAATGCACTTATAAAAGTGAGCAATAAACTGGACTACGTTTCTCCTGGCAGCCCCACATATTGGCCTGCAGACCCCTGAAAGATCCCAGATCTAATTGATTTCGCGGTGACAAAAAACATCTCACGCAATCTAATAAGCGCCATAGCTCTACCGGATCTCTCTTCTGACCACTCGCCTTTGTTGATAAGCCTTCTTCAAAGCCCAGAAATTACGGACCACCCCTACAGGCTGACGTCGCACAACACTAACTGGATGAAATGCAGAAAGTATGTGAGTTCCAACATTGAGCTAACTCCTCAACTAAATATCGAAGGGGACATCGACTGCTCCACCGCCGCCCTGGAAGAGGTACTCGTCACAGCAGCCAGGATCTCAACCCCTAAATGGAAGGATGGGGAATTTAAGAAGTTCAAAACCAACCGGCAAATTGAACAGCTGGTTCTGAAAAAGAGGCGTCTCCGACGAGCGTGGCAAACCAGCAGATCGCAATGCTCAAAGCAACGTCTTACTGAAGCCACCAGCAATCTAAACCAGGCTCTGAAGCAAGAAAATGAACAACTTAAATATATTGAAAAACTCTCGACAACTAGTACAACCTTGTGGAGGGCTCACCCAAATCTAAGGTCTCCAATTGAAACCGTCACCCCTGTAAGGAATTCTTCAGGGTGCTGGATCTGCAGTGACAAAGATAGAGCCGAATCATTTGCCTTACATTTCAGAGGCGTCTTCCAGCCGAACCCCGCAGCAAATAATGTTCTTCCGCAAATCCACATCGAAACTGAATCCACGCCAACTACATTTCGGCCGAATGAGACCAAAAAAGACAAAGGAGGTGACATAATACTTCAAAAATAATAATGGAACTTCCGTACTGTGCTATTGAGGTCATCTGTAAACTCTTCAATGGAATCATAAGTCTCGGCTACTATCCAAGGAAATGGAAAAAATCAATTATTATAATGATACCGAAGCCCGGAACAGATCACACGATTCCGTCATCTTACAGACCAATTAGTTTATTATCATGCCTGTCCAAATTATTCGAAAAATGCCTTCTAACGCGCATAATACCATATATGGGAGCCCACAATATTATCCCAGCCCATCAATTTGGCTTCAGAGAAAAACACGGAACTATCGAGCAAGTAAACAGAATAACATCAGAAATTCGCACAGCCTTCGAACATAGGGAATATTGCAGCGCGATGTATCTCAAGCATTCGACCGCGTCTGGCTCAAAGGTCTCATGCATAAAATTAAAACACACTTGCTTGGGTATACTCATATACTACATGAATCCTACCTCCACAAGAGAGCCTTCGCAGTGAGGTGTAACACAACAATTTCCGACAGCTACACTATCAAAGCTGGAGTCCCACAAAGCAGCGCACTTGGGTCAACTCTATTCGGATATCCCCACGAGCGACCGACTAACAACATCCACCTTCGCCGACGACACTGCGATCCTTAGCCGCTCCAGATGCCCAGTCCGTGCAACAACCCAACTCGCCAACCACCTCGCGTAATCGAGAAGTGTCTATCTGACTGGCTTATTAAAATAAATGAACAAAAGTGTAAATACATGTAAGATGAGATATACTCAGCTTAGTTTTATTTATTATATTAGAATATGTTTATTATAGTTAACGATGATTTTACAAGCTTAATTTGATAGTTTTAAGCTTTTCTTAACACGGCTTTAATTTTCCTTCACTCTGTCGACTCTCTCTGCTGACTTCAACCCTCCGAATGCCCTTCTCTCGCTTCTCCTGCTGCTATCTTCTGTCCCTCTGCTGTTTCTCTCTCTCTCTCTGCTGTTTCTGCTTTAATTCGCTCTCTCTGCTGTTCTGCTGGTACACTTTCTTACATACATAACGTTTACTCTTAACAGACAAACTTACCCTCCACTCTGCCTGAATAGCACGCAGATCCCCCAAGCCAATGAAGTAACGTATCTCGGCATCCACCTCGACAGACGTCTAACATGGCGTAGACATATCGAGTGCAAGAAACTTCACATAAAACTGAAAGCTAGCAGCCTCCACTGGATTATAAACGACCGATCGCCATTCTATCTGGACTACAAGGTGCTGCCCTACAACTCCACTCTTAAGCCAATCTGGACGTATGGCTCCCGGCTTTGGGGGAACGCGAGCAGAACAAACATAGACATCATACAGCGCGCCTAATCAAAGATCCTGCGAACTATCACTGGGGCACCATGGTATATTCGTATCCAAAACATCCACAGGGACCTAGGCATTCTCGCAGTAAAAGATGAAATAGACAAGCAAAAAGCGTCCTACAATGAAAAACTCTCTGTCCACTCAAATCCTCTAGCAA
Organism: Drosophila aff. chauvacae BK-2020; assembly: GCA_018903765.1. Taxonomy (NCBI): domain Eukaryota; kingdom Metazoa; phylum Arthropoda; class Insecta; order Diptera; family Drosophilidae; genus Drosophila; species Drosophila aff. chauvacae BK-2020. The sequence continues at coordinate 296,196 of JAEIGO010000863.1, read as the reverse complement.
GGGTCTTGACTCGGGTCTCCAGCCGAACCCGCCTGCAACGTACAGACCTTCCAACCCAGCCATAATTTGTCAGGGGCACTGTTCCAGTCTACATGACTCCTGATTCGATTATAGTATAAGATTTGATACACTTATTGTTAGTCTCAAAAATGAGAAGATTCAATAAATAAAAGCAAAGTATAATAAAAAAAAATTTAATATGTCGTTAAAGATACGCGGTAGACCGCCGATCAAAACCGATGTGTCCGTTTTCGAGTGCTTTTCCTCAAAGGCTCTTCACCTTGAACTTGTTGCCGATCTACCTACTGACAGCTTCTTATCCGTCTTTAAAAGGTTCGTCGGGGGAGAGGGCTGCCGTAGAAAGTGTACAGCGACAACGCCACGAACTTCGTAGGAGCCTGCAACGTACTGAAGGACCTGAGCGAAGCGTTTCACCACAGTCGGGACGAGCTGAGAGGATACGCGGCTCAGAGAGGCGTCGAGTGGTTTTTCATACCGCCGAGGTCACCACACTTCGGAGGACTTTGGGAGGCAGCCGTCAAGTCCGCCAAACACCGGTTGCTGCGAGGAGTCGGCAATGCCAAGCTCACAGCGGACGAGTTGAGCACCCACCTGGTGGAGGTAGAGGCGTTGCTCAATTAGCGTCCAATCGCGTCGCCGGGCAACGATCCCAACGATGGAGAGGCCCTAACACCAGGACACCTGCTAATAGGGCAGCCTCTGATCACGCTGCCGCAAGAATCCGTCATAGGAGAAGTCTGCAGCAAGGCCAGTTGCGCGTATTTGAAGCGGTGACGAATGCTGTCCGCTCTCAAGCAGCAGTTTTGGGACGGCTGGTCCAAGGACTACATCGCCAGCCTGCAGCAGCGCAACAAATGGAGCGTCGGATGCCGCGATCTGGAGGTCGGTTGCCTAGTAGTCGTCCACGAGGACAACGTACCCCCGCAGCGTTGGCTAACAGGCCGCGTGGTGGCAACAACAGCAGGCGAGGACGGTAGAGTGCGTGTGGCCGAAGTACGGACGTCAGGAGGCGTCATCAAGCGCGCCATCCACAAGTTGGCATTGCTGCCAGTGCACACTGCTCCTGTCGAGGAGATCAAAGTGCCGGAGGCCTTTAACGGGGCCGGAATGTTGGAGCAGTAGTTTAAGTTTTCATTGTTAAATAAGTTAAATATAAGCCTAGTATTGTTAAATATGAATTCGGTATGAAATGTAAACAAGCAAATGTAAACAATGAAATGTTAAAGCTTATCAGTGCGCTCAAGCAGATTTGAGTGGTTGAGATCAAGCTGATAAGCTTTCGCCCGTCGCAGCATCACAATGTTCGGATGCTGCTCGTAAAAAGAGTCGACAAACTGAGATCGAAGCTGCTGGCTGCGCCCGCGCATTAAATAATTTGGAAACGATTTCGAGCTCGTCTTCTTCTTCGCCTGCCCAGTGGAAATTCCCCAGCTAGGCTGATAGCCGCAAGTCTCAATTGTAACATATTTTCTTCGGGAAAACTCTCCCGATTTTCCATTGCGCCCGAGCAGGGACTACGGCTATAATTTTGATAATTTTCGCGAGTGAAAACACGAACAAAATAGTGAATTTTTCGTCGTCTCGGCACTTGTTCTGTTTTTCTTGTTGTTGGCGAAAAACCTAGCTGGTGGAATTTGGCGAATTATTGTGGATGCGGCGAGCGTACATTAGGAAATTATTGGAAATTATGCCAAATAACCAGGTATTCAGTGCCAAAAATTAAAAATAATAAGCACTCCACTTTATGTGTGTATTGTGTGCGTTAATAATTCTTGGCATATGTGGTAAATTGGAAAACCAATTTAAATCCCAAATAAACCACCACCCCAAATAAATATAAATAAAAAGTGAACTGCCTTTGACAAAACTTATGGTGTTAATTTCTGTGAAATTTTTGGGAAATTTATGTGCGTGACATACATACGGTCAAACTGCAAAATTACAGTAAACCTACATACATACATATACATAACGCCAGTTTGCCGCCAACGTCGGTTCCCTTTTGTGCAGTTGCAGAGCAGTTATTTGTCTGCTATATACACGGTGTCAGAGGCCAACCATATATACCTCGCACATTGGTTATTTCAGCAGTACATACTGTGGCAGTGGCTCTCAAACCGTACATAGTGGAAAGTTCCTGCAAAACTCGGCAGTGAATTTAAGCCCTGCTCACATTTGCATGTACATTTATGCATTTGCGTGGACATTAACGCGATTTATATGGAGATATTCGTACTTAGAAAATTGTATTACATTTTTTGAATTCTTCGGCGGTGTTTGTGGGCATCTTTAACCCGTATGGGATCCACTTAAATATTTCGGACAGTTTATGTGTCAAAATAAAATTCAAACTTTGTGCATTTTTTGGCTTGGTTTTACCCATCAACGGAACATACACATACAAACCACATATTTTGTGAATTTCGGTGGTTCTTGTGCACCTTTAACCCTTGTATAACCCAATAAAATTGATTGTTTAAATTTAAATTTGGAAATCATCAAATTTATTATATTTGGTCATCGATTAAAAATTGGCTAAGTGCCCATATAATTACGCGCCCTTGTTTCGGAAATTTACTAGTATTTGGATTATTCTAATTTAGTCAAATTAATTTCAAAGTGGAAAAAGAAAAGGAAGTATCGGCAAAGCTTAATTCTAAATTAATAGTGGCTATGCAAAAACACGATAGGGTTATGAGCGATATTGGACGTATGAAAACTGCATTTGAGGAAAAAACTATTTCTTTCGATAATTTTCAACTGGAATACCGAATGCAGCTTCTCGAAACATATTGTGAAAAATTAATGGATATTCAGTCAGACATCGATGTGCTAAACCCAGGAAATGATTTAAGAGCATTTGTCGAGGATATGTGTATAATCACAAAAGCTTTATATCGGTCCGCAATTAGTCGAGTCGAGGCTCCGAGACATAGTCAAGGGGATAACACTGGTTTTCGTCATTCGTCCTATTTACCAAAAATGAATTTGCCCAAATTCAGTGAAAAGCATTCCGACTTTAAAAATTTTATAAGTCTTTTCGAGAGTTTAGTGCATAACGACCCGTCTCTAACAAATATCGAAAAATTCAACCATTTGCTAACATGCTTAACCGACGATGCATTAGGAACTGTCAAGGCGTTTCAAATTTCGGATTTAAATTATGAGAAGGCATTGGCTAGTCTAAAAAATGTTTACGACAATAAATGCTTGATTTTTTTCGACACAATTTCTCAATTGTTTGACCTTCCTCAAGTATCGAAACCATCTGCATCAGGCTTGATGAAATATGGGCTCTGTATGCGTCGTTACAGTCATTGGGTAGTGAAAAGGACATAAATAACGCAATTTTTATTCACATTGCAATGTCCAAGGTAGATCACACTACAAAATCCAGATTTGAGGAACAGTTGGATTACAATACGCTACCGACATGGTCCGATTGTGCGATTCAGTTGAATCGAAGATACCAGCATTTAGCTGCTGAGGAGTCAACCAAAAGTAAAGGGAAGCCTAGCCAAGCTTCCAATAAGGGATATTCCAAATCCTCCTTCTCTTGCACACAGACAGACCGCAAACCGGAATCAAAGTGTCGATATTGCTCTGCCACAAATCACAGTTTAGGCAGTTGTCAACCTTTCATGGCTTTATCGGTGATTTAGCGGTTCGATTTTACCAAACACAATCGGTTGTGCATAAACTGTTTAAGTCCAGGTCATCCAGTGAAGAAGTGCAAAGCAACAAAGTGTCGTGTTTGCGCTAAACCTCATAACACACTTCTTCACAGATACGGGGTAGAGCAGCAACCATTTTCGTCTGGATCAGTTCCTCAAGCGCATGTTCAGGCACCTTCAGTAGCAGTTGATCATAATAATCAAGCCCATTCTTGTCATGTTGCTAGTACTGACCAAGTTATTCTTGCTACTGCTGTCGTTAAAGTGCGGGATAGATTTGGACAGTTTCAATTAGCACGAGCGCTGTTAGATTCAGGATCTCAAATCAATTTTATGGCAGAGGACTTAGCACAGCGTTTGCAGTTACACAGGCAAGAATCATATCTGAATATCACTACTGTAGGGAAGAACGACTCGGTTGTACGGCACAAAGTCCACACGTCAGTCCATTCTTGCGTCAATGCTCATAGTTTCGTTACCGATTTTTGGGTGTTAAGATCAATTTCATCGTACCAACCCGATCACGAAGTCAATTGTGCCCAATGGAAAATTCCGGCTAACATCGAACTGGCAGACCCTAGTTTTCACAAGCCCGCAAAAATGGATTTACTGATTGGCGCAGAATCCTTTTTCGATCTTTTGAGCGTAGGCCAAATAAAATTGGTTTCTGAACATCCTTCACTTCAGAAAACTTTACTAGGATGGATTGTTTCGGGAAAGTTCACTCAACGCGCATCGAAGAACGCTCAGGTATGCAGCGTCTTTGGCAATGAAAATGTAAGTTCTCTCGACTCTTTGGTGGAACGATTTTGGGAGTTAGAACACGTTCCTGAGAGATCGAAGGCTGTTTATACAGCTGAACAAATTGGTTGCGAACAGCACTTTGAGCAAACCGTACACAGGCTTTCGTCTGGTCGTTTTGAGGTGAAGTTGCCATTTAAAAAAGATCCAAGTGTCTTAGGCTTCTCCTTCGAAACGACAAAGCGCAGATTTCTTGCATTGGAACGCAAGCTTGCAAATAATCGCGAGTTAAATGACATGTATCAGGAGTTCATGAGAGAGTATCTTAACCTTGGGCACATGTCACTGCTTCCAACACCTCCTCCAGAGAAACACTATTACATTCCACATCAATGTGTCCTCAGACCTGAGAGTAGCACCACAAAGTTGCGAGTTGTTTTTGACGCTTCAAGTAAAACGTCAACCTCGATCTCATTAAATGAGACTTTAATGGTGGGTGCAACTATTCAGAGGGAGCTTTACGCTATTCTGGCAAGATTTCGTTTGCACAAATATGCCTAGACGGCGGATATCTCAAAGATGTATAGGCAAGTTAACATTGCAAATGAAGATAGAGATTTCCAACTTATCGTTTGGAGGGAAAATTCGACGCAAGTTCTCCAAACCTATCGCCTCAACACTGTCACTTATGGGACAGCCTCTGCTCCGTTTCTGGCCATCCGCTGCCTCTTTGAGCTATCAAAAATCTACCATGAGTCACATCCTGTTGCATCAGAGGTGATTTCAAGCGACTTCTATGTCGACGATATGCTCACAGGAGCGAACAGCCACAAAGAGTTGGAGTTAATTCGCAAAGAAGTGACGAAGGTTTTGGAGTTAGGGGGTTTTCATCTAGCCAAATGGGCAACAAATCACCCAAGTTTGATGAGCAACCAGGGATCAGAAAAATCGCTTATATTTAACACTTCTGAGTCCGTTAAAACGCTTGGGATGAGATGGAATCCTCAGAATGATGTGTTTCATTATAGCTTGGAGGATTCGTTTCAGTCCTTACCACCAACTAAACGCAACATTTTGTCCGTCACAGCTCGTTTGTTTGACCCTTTGGGATTATTATGTCCATTGATTACACGAGCAAAAATCTTGCTTCAGGAACTGTGGCGACAGAAATTAGATTGGGACGAATCGGTTCCCATGAACTTGCACACCAGTTGGAACGAATTTAAGCAGAATTTACTATCAATTGACAAGATCTCCATTCCTCGATATATCTGTCTGTCTGGCTATGACACTGTTCAAATCCACGGATTTGCTGATGCATCGAGCCACGCCTACGGCTGTTGCATTTATATTCGTACCGTGGCTGGGACAAATAGTTTATCAAGACTGCTAACTGCAAAGTCTAGAGTGTCCCCACTTAAGGGGGGTTTCTACCTTGTGTGGTCGAAAAAATGTGCTTTTTAAAAAATTTTTTTCGTGGAATGTATTGAAGATAAACACTTCTAATTTTTTTCAGGTGTATCTACAAGTTTATTGTTTAAGTAAAAAAAGTTTCAAATGGAAATATGCACAGGGGGGGGCATTGAGCAATGGAACGCCATTTTTCGCTTACGGAAGTCCTGCTGCTGCCCCAAAGGATCTGAAACACAAAAATTAAATATATTCTTACTTTGTATACTTTTGCGCATGGCTGGTACCAGAATTACGAAAAAAGAATGAAAATTGAAAAACTTTTAAATGAAAAACTCGATTTTTACGCACTTTTTTCGACATTAATTGTTATATAAAATGAAAAATATTCAATATTTTTTAAAGATTTTGGTACCAGCCATGGAGAAGCCTCTAATACACGATACTTTAAAATTTCGGGGCGATTGCTCAACTCGTCTGGCTTGAATCACTTCCGCAAGGTCAAAAAATGTCGTTTCGAGTAAAACGCGTTTGAAGTTTTGCTTCAGTACCTGTTTTAAGGTGTAGGTGCTCCCTGTTTTAAGGTGTAGGTTCCGTAATTCTTAAGATAACCAATTGAAATTTTGGAAGCGGACTCTAGAAACATATATCAATCCAAAAATGCAAAAAAAAAAAATTCGATTTTTTCGACCACACAAGGTAGAAACCCCCCTTAAAACAAAGTCCATTCCAAGGCTCGAACTCTGTGCAGCGCATCTGCTGGCCAAACTTTGGTCTCAAGTATCTCCTTTGCTTAACAAATTGGAGTTTGAAAGCATTAACTTCTGGTCGGACTCACAAGTCACTTTATACTGGTTAAAGAGGGATCCATCCACTCTAGCAACATTTGTCGCAAATAGAGTTTCTGAAATCCAAGAACTCACCGAGAATGTAGTTTGGCGTCATGTGCCCACGGAAGAGAATCCGGCTGATTTAGTCTCACGTGGAACAGACATAGAGGGTTTGATGTGTACTCTATGGGAAAATGGACCGGATTTCTTACTCCGAAGTCCAAGCGAGTGGCCTCGATCCCATCAGATTGAAGTTTCAACGGAGTTGCAGTTGTCTGAGAACAAAAAAAGCGTGGCAGTATGTTCCGTCACAACAAACACACCGAATGTCTTTATTGAGCTTGTTGGAAGATGTTCATCATTTAGTAAGCTCCTACGGGTCATGGCCTACGTAAATAGATTTATTCAAGGGAAGAAGCGTCAACGCGAGGTCGTCATTTCGGCTAACGAACTGAAGTTGTCGTTTCTTAGGATGGTCCAAATAGTTCAAAAGGCGGAGTTCAGTTCAGAATACGTCAAGTTGGAAAAGTCTGAAATTTTAAGCCCACATGTACAACGTTTAAATCCTTTTATACACACCAGCGATTTAGAAGGTGTGAAGTTCAACTTAATCAGAGTTGGGGGAGATTGCTAAATGCACCAATTCCATATGATGCCAAACTTCCTCTATTACTATCCTCAAAGTCAGAATTTGCTTCGCTATTTCTTCGCAACCTGCATCGGACTCATTACCATGCCGGTGTCAAGGTGATGGTTTCACTTTTAAGGCAGCAGATATGGCTGATCAATGCGCGAGATGCATGTACGAAAATTGTCCGTAGCTGCGTTCACTGTTTTCGGTATAAACCAGTGCTGATGAGCCAGATAATGGGCAATTTGCCAGCCGATAGGGTCCGAATGGAGCGCCCTTTTCTAGTTTGCGGAGTAGATTTTTGTGGTCCATTTTATGTGTCCTAAAAGATTCGCGGTAGACCTCCAATCAAAACTTATGTGGCTGTTTTTGTGTGCTTTTCGTCAAAGGCTCTTCACCTTGAACTTGTTGCCGATCTACCTACTGACAGCTTCTTATCCGTCTTTAAAAGGTTCGTCGGGGGAGAGGGCTGCCGTAGAAAGTGTACAGCGACAACGCCACGAACTTCGTAGGAGCCTGCAACGTACTGAAGGAGCTGAGCGAAGCATTTCACAGCAGACAGGACGAGCTGAGAGGATATGCGGCTCAGAAAGGCGTCGAGTGGTGTTTCATACAGCCGGGGTCACCACACTTCGGAGGACTGTGGGAGGCAGCCGTCAAGTCCGCCAAACACCGGTTGCTGCGAGGATTCGGCAACGCCAAGCTAACAGCAGACGAGTTGAGCTGCCGCAAGAATCCGACACAGGAGGAGTCTTCAACAAGGCTAGTTGCGGATATTTTGAGAAGGTGGCGAATGCTGTCCGCTCTCAGGCAGCAGTTCTGGGCCAGCTGGTCCAAACATGCAACAAGTGGAGCGTGGAAGGCCTCGATCTGGAAGTCGGTTGCCGGCGAGGGCGATAGAGTGCGTGTTGCGGATGTACGGAGGTGCAATTGTAGTTACCTAGCAGACGTTTACTCTGCCTTGACCCTTTCGACGACCGCCAGAAGTCATCGCAGGCAGTCATGAGATCCACACGACTGCTCTGGCTGATGACTCCTGGCCCTAGTCCACAGAAGAGCTCCGGACCATAGAAGGTCCATTAGCCATTATGTCGGCCACTTCACTGCCGGGTATCCCCGCATGCCCTGGTACCCAGTATACTTACTGTTACTTTATTGTTCACACCCAACTCATTGAGTATACATTGCCGTACCAGTCTGGAAACAATCTTATGGGCAATGAGTGTTCAGATTGCTGCCTAACTATGGCTAATGGCTATGTCTCTCCGATAGTAGCCCCGCTCAATATTGAACGAGGCACATCTCTCTATCACGTGTACTTCCGCTTGAAAGATACTGGCGAATTTACTTAGAGGTTGAACATCCCTAATAAAAGGTCAGTTGCAGTCGCAGCCGAGTCAGCTGATCTTACCCTTGTTATCCTCGTAGTAGACCTGCTGCGCACTGTGATTGATATACAAGTGCAGTGGTGGAAGCGCGAGCAGCACATCCAGAGCAGTGGATGGGTAAGTGCGCTTAGCGCTCGAGATGCACATGCAGGCAAGTCTCTGGAGTTTGCCTAGTTGCCTTCTAGTGACATCAATGTCAGCGCGATTCGCCCAAACCGCCGCCCCGTAGCTGACTATGAGCCTCACCGTAGCTTTGTACATCCACAGTAGGATCTTTGGAGATACTGCCCAATTTTTCCCAGCAAGAGACCTTCATTAGGGCCAAAGTGGCCTTGCGAACACCATGTTCCACATGTTGTCTCCACAGTAATCGTTTATCCAGGATGACTCCCAGATATTTGACTTCTGTGGAGATCGGTATTTCTGCGCCCCCAATGGCTATAGGCCGAATGGATTTCAGCTTGTAGCGATTGGTGAAGGAGGCAACTGTGGTTTTCGCTGGATTGATATTCAGCCCCACGTCTCTGCACCAGTCTTAGCTTAGTCTTGGGCCCAGTGTGATCCTGTCGTATAATGTGCTCTCAAAATTAACTTTACAGATTAGAGTGATGTCATCGGCATACCCTTGATATTCAAACCCATTTGCTGTAAGTTTAACTACCAGCTCATCCACACTGTTGACATGTCCTTCTGCTATTCTGCTATCAAGGGGTTTGCCCAGCCAGGTCGTGAGACCCGTATTAACTCCCTTTCTACAGAGTGCTCTTACCACAACATCATGAGCTGTATTATCAAAAGCACCCTCTTTGGCCTTTACAGAGCGCTGGAGACTGTCAACTAGGCTCAAGAGATCCGATTGAGTAGACTTACCTTCACTATAGGCTTGCTGTTGCGCATGCAGAGGACTTCGCACCAGGTGCGAGTTTCTAATATGATTTTTTACAATCTCTTCAATGGTTTTCAGCTGGAAGAAGGTTAGGCTGATCGGCCTAAAGGATTTCGGATGAAATGGGACTTTCTTCCCTACCTTCGGGATAAAGATCACCCCAGCCGTTCTCCATGCCCTAGGATTGTAACCCATTGCTAGGCTCCCCCGGGAAATAATTATGAGGAACAGCATTAGTTGTTCGACACGCTTTTGAAGATGGATGGGTATGATTCCATCCACCCCCGGTGCCTTGTAGGGGCTGAGTGTACTCAACGCCCACCTAATCCTTTGTTCAGTTACGATCGCTGCAGCCAGGCTTCAGTTGAGTCTCCCGTTCGAGATCCTTTCGTAACTGTTGTCTACATTGGAGATGGTTCTGCACAGAGGGAAGTGAGTTTGCAGGAGAAGTTCCGCTTTCTCCTCCTCATTCTCAGTGAAAGACCCATCTGCCCTCTTCAAACAAAGTTCAGAAATTACTTTACTTTTGCTATTGTTGTCTGTGCTTCTCCATGCAACACTTTGCGCATTGGCATCACACCCTAGCAGTAGGGGTAGCCTTTTGCTGCTGCAATGTTGCACCAGATCTTGAACCTCTGGTGGGGGGGCATCCGTCACATCTCCTGGAAAGTATGCTGACGCCACCACAATACACCCGTGCTCGTTAGTGATCATCACCGCTACTAGATCTCTGTTGAGAAATTTAGAGAGAAAAAAAAAGGTCCTTTCGCAACAAGATTCAAGCTCTCGGTAATGCCTCCCTTACGTCTGCAATAGTTTGCATACCCCCTTTACTTAGGCCGCAAATCCTGCCTCTGACGACCAAAGGCTCCTGGATGAGCACCAGCCCCAGGTCAGACCTGGAGACCAACCTGCCGATGACAGCCGAGGCTGCCCTGGAGTGATGCAGGTTGATCTGTGCCACGCTGGTGAGCACCATCCTTAGAGCTCTTCTTCACCCTCCAAAAGCGTCAGATAAGCCACTGACTGCATTTCGGTGGGTGTCTGCTCATCATCGGATGGCTCCTCGTTGCTGGTTTGCTCCTCCTCGCCGCCCATGTGCAGGCGCGACAGGTCCAGCCCCTGTAGCGAAACCGAGTCCAACTCGGCCTCCACTGCTGCTAAGTCCATGGCCTCAGCTGCTTCGCCCAAGGGGCAGGAGGATGCCTCCGTGGCTGCAGCCGTTGACGTGCCAGGCACATCGTCGGCGTTCGCCTCCGTGGGCACCTCCGCCTCCACAGGTTCCTGCTTCTTGTGCAGGCGCCATTTAAGCTGGCCGAACCTGCACCAGCATTTCATGCTTCATGAAGAGTTTAAGCGCCTCCTCATCCAGGCCGAGCATCAGCACCTTGCCGCACTTGGACTCGGTGACAAATCTGCTCATTGAGCAGCCCAAGGGACTTCTCCATCGTCTCACCAGCCGTACGGGGCAGGTAGACTGTGACGATGTTCGTCACCGGCAAGTCATCCTGCAGGCAGGTGCGGAGCTGCACACCCACCTTGGTGCTGATGCTGGGAACTGTCAGCTCCAACCACTTCTTGGCAGTTAAGTTCTTCTTGAAGTTAAGAGCTGCGGTCCAGTTCTTCCTCATCTCCTCAACAAGGGCCTGCTCCACCGCCTACAGCTCATCCTTCGTCAGGAGCCTCCTCGGGTAGTCCCCCGTCAGTATTGCAAGGTTCGTGCCTTTGACTCCACTGGCGTACGAGGCCGCCTTCGGACGCTTCGCGACTTGCGAGGTTCTCGAGCCCTCCAGCGCTGCGGTGTACTTAGTTTTTGTCTTCTTGGACACAGTCTTGTGGAGTTCGGGCGGCGAAGTATGATGTAGCTGCCTCTTCCTCCCCGCAACGGCCTGGCCGCCAGCTCTCTCTATCGGCGACACGCTCGTCCCCGCAGCTCCCTCCGCTAGAGCCATGTTTGGCGCACGGTGCTCCAGCGCTCTCTCCGGCCTCGCTCGAGGTACCGGAGGTAAAACTTACGGCCGGCTCCGCAAAGGCCTTGCCTCAGAGGATCTCCGGCTCCCCGGGCTGACCTGCCGTTGGGACAGGCTGCTTTCAGGGTTGCTGCCTCGACCTTGCGGAAGAGGGTGTTGCGGCGTCGTTCCCGCTGTCAGTTTGTTTGGTGGCCTCACTGCCGGCCACTTGAGACGTGAAAGTCTCTGGACCTTTCGAGGCGCTCTTAGTCGGGGTCCAGTCCTTCAGCTTCGCGGCGCACTTCGGGTTAGGGGCCATGCCCCTGCGCGGCGATAGCTTGCCACCATCGTCCAGAGCCTCCTCCTCCATTCGTTTAAATTTGTAAATTGCTTGTTGTCCATAAATTGGTCCGACAAGTGTAGGGAAAGGTAGTACCAGCGTGTCACAGCCCCCTTAAATGCTGGGGCCTTGTGTGTTCACCCGAAGAGTTCAGCGAAGCTGAAGGGCTCGACCGAATACAGTCGGTTACCCCTGACTGCAAACCAGCAAATGGGCACAGATCGCATGACATCCTGGCTTAGGGCAGTGAGGTGGCACCCTTGCCTCAGGATGTCACCACTGCCCTTGTGAGATGTTGAGAATAGGATGTGTGTAGGAACACGTGTAGGAAGTCTGGAGTGTGTAAGACTATGTGTTAAAGACGGTCAGACAAGCGCCTTGTCGGCACTACAACGGTGTGGTACCCGTTGTTGTCCGGGACTGCTTATTCACGACAAGTCGCTATTCGCAGCTTACCTCCACAGGAGGCCTTGCGCTATCCGCAACCTGCGACCCGTCCGGTGGCTTCAGCTAGCCCTCCTCCTCGCAATTATTGCATTGGGAAATATAAAAAAAATAATAAATTATTAATTAATTGATTTTAAATTCCGCTACAATATCTACATTTTCTGGGCTACATTTATTCTGGATTTAACTAAAATTTAAACAAGCTCCACGTCCGAGCCACGCAATCTATATACAGAGGTTATATTAATATTTTTTTTCATATTCCTTCCGACGACATCAAGATTTTGGATTTTCCTGCCTACATTCTGGTTACCAACTCCGCTGTCCACTCCGCATAAGGCAACATCCGCCTTTAGTAAAAGTTTTCCTATCGAATTTCTGCTGCCTAGTAACTTCATTGGGTCGAGAATTCGATTCGGAGAATGCCCACGGGAGACGAAAAGAAGACGCGTCCGATCCCATCAATCCATTTGGACAGGTCCCAATCCGCTTCTCCGCGCCCCTTTCATCCGAAATCAAAGTCTCCCGTTATCAATCCACGGCTAGTAGCGACATTTCTTCAAATATCAGCCCAGGTCTATCGACAAATCACACTCGGTCGACCACAAAAATGGCTCAAGCCGCTATCGATATCGCCGTGAGGAAATTCACTGCCACAACGGACCGTGTTAGCCAATTTGAGGCCAATATCCACACTCCGGGCACCCCAGAAACGACAAGTGGGGGGGGGCCCACATGCGTCAAGTGCGTTGCGATCAGATCCGGGCACTGTGGGAAAAAGTACAGAGAGATTACGACAGCTATTCTGAGCTTATTGCGGCATCCGCTGAAAGTTCAACGGTAGGGCTAACACTCCAGTCCAAATGCGAATATTGCTTTTCGGTCTACGAAAGGTGTGTAGCCAATCTCCAAGAGCTCATAGAGAAGGCCGCCTCTCAGTCCGCTCAGGCTTCCGCACCCAGCCAACTGCCCACTTCTACTGGCTGCCGTTTACCGCCCGTGGACACCGAAGTTTTCGCTGGTGATTATCTTCGGTGGCCCACCTTCAGAGACTTGTTCACCGCCATATATATCCACAACTGGCACACATCGGTGGAAAAGTTTAAACCAGCAGCATGGCGTCGATGTGTTTTAAAATTAAGAATTTCGTTATTTATTGTCTATGCAGTGAAATGAAATTGACATTCCACATGGGTATACGTAGGTTAGACATTTATCATTTGGACTTTTGTGTTACAAGCAACTGAATCACAATATACTGGTTCTGAACAAGGGTTTGCATAGTCGTTTTCATGTATGACATAAGTTCCATCATACTTTGTTGCATTGTAAACGTCATAGTTTCCAAATTGCTTTGTGGCTGCTCTAGAATCCCTTGAGCGTTTTCTGAGTATGGCTGGAGTGGATTTTCTATGCCTGCTCGTAAAGCTTCGGCGTGTTAGATGCCCTTAGTGGTATTTAACGGACCGAATGATGACCTTGCTGCCTTGGCGAAAAATACTCTGGCGTACTTCTTGAGTTATAATAAGCATTTTGCGTTTTTCGTTGACACGTAGATTTTGAACTCCTTCTGGTTTGCCGAATAGTTGCCACAACATTTTCCACAATTTTTTTTTTTTTTTGCAATAAGAACTGCAGCTTGTAGATCGGGTGGACTGCGTTTTTCTTTAACGCTTTACCATCTAGTCCGAGCTCGACCTTGAAGAGTGGTTGAGGCTTTTTGTTTCTGTTTAATATGTTGCTGACATTTTGGGCACAACAGCCCTTCCTTGAAGGGCTTCTTAAGAGGAGGCGACGTTACTTTTGGGTCAACTGCAAGCTCTGCATGGTTGTTCTCCGCCTCTACTAAGATGGAAAATCGGTTATCATTGGAACTCTTAGTTTGTTCGTTGCTTTTGATGCTACGGTTGATATTTGGTTTATTACTAACCGAGTTCAGTGGACTAAGCTTACGCTTAATCTTGATGTAGCGATGCATACAGGTCTGTATGGCCGGGACTGCTTGTTGCTTATCGAAGCTTACGGTTTTGTTGCCATTGTATTTTGCACTGCAGCCGTTGGTACCGAATTCGAAATCTGTAAGTTGATTTAGTTGTTGGTGGCGATTTTACAGAGACTGCAGAAATTTTAGCAGTTCTAGCCGTATAGCGTCTTCCATCGGAGACGGCGGTGTTGGGGTTCAGCATTGGTATCTCAAAGATGTTGGATATGAAGTGAGCTCAGTGGGTGAGCAAGAGTTTGCTCTCTTTCTGTCAGCGGTCAGTAGAGCCGGGTTGCTCTTTGTTGACTTGTTTTCTTCGTTGATATCGCGTGTTGCGTATCAAGAGTAACAGGCTTTTTTTTTATTTACGGAGCTTCTACGCTCATTCTTTGATTCGTTGCTAATTTTTTCGAGTTTATTACGCATGGCACTTAATAATTTAAATTAAATTTGCACTTATCTGAATCATAACACTTGTTATGAATACATTTTTCTTTTGTTTAGGTTAATTAGCGTCTATTCGCACTATTTGAACTATTTCAGTATAATATACATTGTGTTTTCTCTAATATTATAATATTATCTTCTTTAATATTATTCCCGGAGCTCAGGCGAAAGCACGTCCATTCGCTGCGGAAGTTAAACGATTGATGATGACGCTTCTTCTAGAATTATTCTTGCTTATGATTGGGAGTCGGCCTAGAATCTAATATTCATTTTATCGATAATATTGCGGGAAAGCTAAATAAAGCCAAGGGCTTGCTTGGATTTATGAAACGGTGGCCAAAGGAATTTATTGAGCCCTGAGTTTCGACTATACATATTTTGTTAGCTCTTACTAACTTAGATTAAGGATCCTGCATTTTGAATCCCTAGTGTGATGTCTATAGTAAAGGCACTTAGTCCGTTTTAAATCGCCTTTTCTTTTTGCTCTAGCCGGTCTAAACTGGGATTAACTAAGGTTACACTCATCTTCTAGCAGACCTTACCTTACTTATATTATCAAACTTTAAAAAAAAAGATGGTGTGAATTGGATTCCTTAACTTAAATCGTTAGTCACTTAGTACGCAACAAGCAAACAAACTGGCAGATCGCTAGTGTCAAAATCGCGTCTATTTACACATAATCCCCAAGACCGTGCTTGAGTGTATTAATAATAATGTGCAATCCCATTACATTTGTACTTACAATACGCTGGTCGCTTATGTGTTTAAGTTGACGATAAAGAGTCACCGTTTGGAGGAATGCTTATGCAACAAAATTTTACTTCATAAGTATTCATACAGTACTTTTTGCACAGTGTAACTCGATATATGTATTTACTTCTCTTGATATTTTAAATTTCGCATGTTATTTTTCCAGGAGATAAGCTATGACTCCCCCCGAGGTGGAGTTTCTGTTATCACAGAAAAGGGAGACATAACAACATCATACCTTTTAATTCAACGTGCTCGAATTTCTGATTCAGGGAAATATTCTTGCTTACCATCAAACGCAAACCCTAAGTCGGTAAATGTCCACATTTTAAAAGGTAAACCTACATAAATTTTTGGATATTTCTATAAATAATAGTTTCTTTATTATCTAGGAGACCATCCAGCAGCTGTTCAAAAAGGCAATTTATTACTGGCGGATACTTATTATTTACTTTTTTTTACAATTTTGTGTGCATTCACCTAAGTAATTAATAACTTAATTATTTGATTAAATAGGTAATATTTTTTTTACAAGATAATAAATTAAATAAATATATAAATATACTAAAATTACAATAAATAGATTTGTAAGCTAAGTTTGGCTGGTATCAATATTGAAGTTGACGCAGACAGAAGAAGAAGACAGAAACACGACGCAGATAAACAGAGTTGTAGTTTCGGTGGCTCTCTCTCCAAAGCCAATCGGTATTATGAGGATGAGGCGAAAGGTCGTTTTGATTGGCTAATTCTCAAAAATATGTTTATCCTCGCTAAGGCCCGGAGTGGGGCTCCCACGATCTCGTAGTTCGCATATGCAGATACAGTTCCGCAGCTTCCTCTGTGTTCGGAGGGGGGTGGCTTTAATCTGGAATGCACTCGATACATAACTATAACAAGAAGTCTTAAAGCTAGCTTGGGGGAGAGCGGATTAGGAGCTCTATGCACGAAAGTCCAGTGAAACAGGGAGAGAAAGAGCGAGTCTACAGGATCACACAGTCTCCTGGAGGAAGCGTGGAAACATACATATCATCTTTTGGATATCGGAACGATCCTCGTACTCGTCGTAGGGTGTCGGTTCGGACGGATGGAGGCGCCACGTAATAGGATGGATACAATCTATTGCCTCTAGAGTTCTATGGCGCTCAGCAAGGAAGGAATCAAGTTCCTGCCAAGTAGGAATTTCGGTTTTGTTTGTTATTTATCATCATTATCATACTAGAAAATTTCCGCATCGCACAGAGGAAGCTGACAGCCAGAGGAAAAGGAATTTTGGGGCGGCACGGGTTGGATTTGAGCTGTTTTAGAAGCGATCGTCTCGATCTGTTCCATGAGCTGGTCAGCACACCTTTCGTAAATTAAATATGAATGTAAGGCATTATAGCCTGTTTATTATTATAATTAGGTTGGATAACACAAGAATCGCGGTTTGACAATAAATGGACTGGCGACTTCTCGATTCCGCTGGCGATGGCTGCAACTTGACGACTCGACGACTTGACGACTTGACGACTTGACCGACGATTTGACCCTCCGACACACCAACTCTATGCTCGGACTTGATCCCTCGACGACTACTTGACAACTTGACAACTGGATTTTTTTCTCGATCTCGACTTGCTACTTCTTTTACGCTTTCGACTCGCTGGATTTCTTCGACGCTAGTGACTCTCCTTTATTTGTTATGGTGATGACACTTCCTTAAGATATCGTATACCTATCGCTTAGCAGGCACGCTGACAACTATCGATATGCCCAACTCTACTTTACATTCGGCCATCCTGATATTCTGACCCAGACGACGCAGCATCTTCGTTTTCTACCACATATTTCCAAAGCTTCATGTTATCAACGCTGGTCGAAGTAAGAGCTGGTCCTTCCTTACATCGTAACGCCCATTTTGTTTCACCTTGGTTACTGTTGTAAGGAAGCGTCTCTGGCCGGAGTAATCCTCAGGGGCTCCAGAGGTCCCCACAGAATTTATTTATTTCCGCGGCAGCCAGGACATAACGGCGGCCGAAGTTTAGCTATATATTTTAAAAAAAGGGGGTCGAACTAAGCGGGAAAACGAGAGGGAGAAAACGAGAGGGAAAGCCTCGAAACCGCCTGGAAGGCTTTCCGATCGGCGGTCCTGCGAACCCGGAGGGTTTTCCGGTCGGTCCGCCTATGCTCCTGCGCCACGCCTGGAAGACTTTCCGAGCGGCGTGCGCCCCTAGACCCGGAGGGTTTTCCGGACGGTCCACCTATGCCCCGGACCCGGAAGATTTTCCGGACAGTCCACCTATGCG
Source organism: Drosophila aff. chauvacae BK-2020 (assembly GCA_018903765.1). Classification (NCBI taxonomy): domain Eukaryota; kingdom Metazoa; phylum Arthropoda; class Insecta; order Diptera; family Drosophilidae; genus Drosophila; species Drosophila aff. chauvacae BK-2020. The sequence continues at coordinate 278,416 of JAEIGO010000863.1, read as the reverse complement.
CCACGCCTGGAAGAATTTCCGAACGGCGTGGTCCCCAGCGACACGAGGAATGGGCACAGAACCCCGGAGCGGAATACGGGACAAATGAGAGGCGAGGGTTTCCACGATATAGGTTTATTTTAATATATAGCGGCGGTAAGACTGCGGGATTTAATGTCATATTTATATATATATATATGGCCGGCGGCCCGAAGAAGCGGCGCGGGAAAAGGGCCCTAATTCGGCGGGCGCCCTTGCCCGGCGGCGCCGAGATTATGTTATTTAATGTAATATATGTATAAATGGCCTGCGGCCCAAAGAAAACAGCGCGGAAAGGGGGAGAGAAGGGCCTTAATAGGGCTGGCACCTTCCCCCGGCCCCTGACAAAGTTTGGCCTGCGGCCATGTCTCACCCGCACACACACCTCCTTGTCCTTAGGCGGTCGTGTCCTGCGACGATCCTGTCACAGATCCTGGGCGTGCTGAAGGCGTGGTACTCGCGGCGGCGACTCTTCGTTGTGGGGTTTTCAACCGCGTGGTGCGGGATCGCGGACTTGTTCGGGTTTTTGGCACTTTAGAGTTTTGCTGCTGCTCACTTTCCTGGTCAGGAACTAACTGCCAAGCTCTGTTCAGTACGGCTTGGCCCTGACCTAGTTTTGTCGCTCAGCGCAGGCGGCGTCTCTTCTCTTCCCGCTTGGCAGCCGGCAGCACTATTCTGCCGCTCTCTCGGTGCTTCAGCGCATGTGCCGTCGCTCTGGCTTCGGTCTTGCGCTCATGGCGTGATCCGATCCGGCCGAGCCGCCCTCCCCGGCTTAGCACGCGCCCTTTTTCCCACGCCTGCGCTTTGGTGATAGCGGCGACGCCGCTGCTCCCTCTCAGGGCTTGAGTGGGTTCTCGTGTATGAGTGCACTTTTGAGTGAGTGAGGGAGTGCGTTTGAGTGGGAACCGTGGATGAGTGGTTTGTGTGCGGGGTAGTGCTAGCGCTTTAGCTATGATTATATCTAACTTGTATTTAGCTTATACTTAAATATATGTACATATAAAATTGTGACTTGTGACTCCCCTCTTACTTTATGGGGGGGGGTGAAGTGTCGATCGTACGTCCTGAAGGTGAGGGTGCGTCGGGCCCGCGATGCAGGTCCTGGTGGCGACTTGAGCCGGTGCGCGGCTCCGGGCGGCTTGACGCCCCGGAGGCATGGGCGCTGGTCCAGGTGCGCTGATCCGGGCGGCTGGGCGCCCCGGATGCGATGGGCGCAAGACCTGGTGGAAGCGTCTGCGGCGGGTGCGCGGATCCGGGCGGCTTGGCGCCCCGGATGCGATGGGCTAGTCGGCGGCGACGGGTTGGGCGCAGGTGCGCAGCTCCGGGCGACTGGGCGCCTCGGAGGCGTGGCGCTAGTCGTCGGTGACTAGTGATGGCGCAGGTGCGCCGATCCGGGCGGCTGGGCGCCCCGGATGCGGTGGGCGCAAGTCCTGGTAGTGGCGTCTGCGGCCGGTGCGCGGATCCGGGCGGCTGGGCGCCCTGAATGCGATGGGCGCACGTCCTGGTGGCGGCGTCTGCGGCGGGTGCGTGGATCCGGGCTGCTTGGCGCCCCGGATGCGGTAGCGCTAGTCGGCGGTGACGGATTTGGCGCAGGTGTGCGCAGCTCCGAGCGGCTGGGCATCTCGGAAGCCTGGGTTTTTTTTTTTTTATTTCGTTTGTAGGTACATAGTAAAGGGGGGTAAGGGTGTGAGGGTGAAAAAATGACCATAACTGGGGCCAACGCTCGCGCGGTACGGCCGTGAAGCAATGCTTCGCGCGGGCAAAGGGCCCAACTAGGTCTCCTCCTGGTTTCTTCTCCGCTCCTCGGTCCTGAGCTTTGTCGTGATCGTTGCAGCGAATTGGACACAGACTGCCAGTTCTCGTCGCTTAATAGCATGGCAGGCACAAGATTATCCACCGAGATGGTACTCCCCAGGGCGGCTTCCAACGAGCGTCGTTCATTCACGAATCTTCCGCATGAGAACAGCACGTGCTCGGCGGTTTCGTCGTCTTCCAAATAGCACCAGGTACAGCTTTCTCTCGGTTCGTGGCCAAATTTGCATAGGTAGCTCCGAAAGCACCCGTGTCCGCTCAGGATCTGCGTCAGATAAAAGTTCACCTGCCCGTGTTTCCTCCTTATCCAGTCCGCCAGGTTCGGGATCAGATGGTGCGTCCAGCGACTCTTCGGCGATGCATCCCAGCGGGCTTGCCAGGCTGTTAACGTGGCACACTTTGCCAAGGAACGTGTCTCGTTCTTCTCTGCTGCAACAAATCCCTTTAGTGAGTTGCCATGAATATGTCCGCCTGCTCCTTCGCCAAGAGGTCGAGGGGAGAGGTACCGGCTAACACCAGAGCCGCCTGATCTGACACTGTCCTAAACGCACTGCAAAGCCAGGCGATGGGATGCGTTTAGTCCGCGGCTGTACGACGGCATCGACGTTGCATGACTCCAGACTGGGGCAGCATACAGCATTGTCGCCCTAGCTGCACTCGCCAGTAGCAGTTTGCTCACCTGCTTCGGTCCTCTGTGGTTGAGCATTATCCTCGTCAATGCCCGAACTGATTTTGCTGCTTTGGAGCTCGCGTACTCTAGGTGTTCTCTATAGGAGAGCCTAGTGTTGATCAAAACGCCTAGGTATTTGATGGCTCGAGCCGATCTAATTGTGGCGTCGCTCACTCGGACCTCTGCCACCTCAACTTTCTTCCTGCTGCTCACCAGGACGGCTTCGGTTTTCTGGGGGGCTAGCTGCAAGCCGACGCGCGACAGCCACGAGCTAATAACGCTGATGCTCTGGTTGCACAGCGCTTCTGCTCCGGAGATCTCCTTGTCCACTACCACCAACGCAATGTCATCTGCAAATCCCACTAGCTCCGTTCTACCGGGGAGAGGGAGCCTCAGAACGCCGTCATACATTGCGTTCCACAAAAGCGGCGCAAGAACCGACCCTTGGGGGACTCCGCACGACAACTCAACGGTGTGTGCCTCTCCGGCAGTGTCGTACTGGAGTACACGGTCCTCGAAATAGCTACGCATTAGCTTCAGCAAATAGAGAGGCACTCCGAAGCTGGTCAGGGCTTCCAGGATGCACCCCCATCTCGCAGTATTGAATGCGTTGCGGATATCTAGGGTGACCACCAGGCAATACTCCTTAGATCCACCTTTCCATCGCTGTCCCGCGATAGCCGTAGCGGCAATGTCGACCACCTTGTTGATGGCGTCGACTGTCGACTTCGCCTTTCTGAAGCCGTATTGTGCCTCGGAAAGACCGCCTACCGCCGTGATTGCTGTCTCTATCCGAGAGCTTATCAGGTACTCCAGCACCTTGCCAGCCCCGTCGATCAGACAGATTGGCCTATGTGATGATGGGTCTTCCAGTGGCTTGCCTGGCTTCGGCAGCAGAACCAGGCGCTGTATTTTCCACCTCTTGGGGAAAATCCCCTCGCTCATACACTTCTCGAGCAGCTCCGCGAAAATGTCTGGGCGTAAGGAGATGGCCAGCCTTAGGGCCCTATTCGGGATATTGTCCGGGCCCGGTGCCTTCGCAACCTTTATCCTTTTTGCCACTGCTAGCATCTCAGCTTCAGTAACAGGCTCCGTCTCGTGTGGCAGTTCGTTGATCGCTTGAAGGGAGAAGTCCGGATTCTCCATCCTGGGAAAAAGGTGCGCCACTATCCTCTCCAGGGAAACGGCATCTAGTGGAGCGCGATTTTTTGACTTATTGATCTTCTTTACGATAATCTTATAAGCATTTCCCCACGGGTCCCGATCGGCAGAGTCGCAGAGGTCGAGGAAGCATTTCCTCTTGCTGAGCTTGATTGCCTCTTTGAGAGCCCTACGGCACTGCTGGAACGTTGCACGCTTCTCCAGGTGTGTCCTCGAGCCATAAGACCGCTGGTATTGCCTTCTGGCTCTTACGCAGCTTTTCCTTAACTCGGATATTTCGCGGGTCCACCAAAAAACAGGGTCCCGGTGTCTGGAGTGTGCTATCCTGGAGGGTATGCATTACTCGCAGTATTCTAGTAGCTGGCCCATCACCAGATCACCTTCCGCGTTGCCCGACACTTCCATGCTCTCCATCCGCGCCGCGAATATCTGGGTGTCAAGCAGATCTGCCCTGAAGTTCTTCCTTTGCAGGGGAGGGGGATCTGTGCGTGGCGAGCCGTCGGCATCCATATTTGTGAAGATTGCCGCGTGATCGCTGGCTGTGTAGATCTCGCTCAGCATCCACGAACACTGTCCAACTCTAGAGGAGCTGACGAAGGTGAGGTCCACCACAGATCCAGCGCCCGCTCGGCTATAAGTGTGGTTTTGTCCATCATTAAGGAGGGCCACGTCCAGGGTCGAGAGCGAATCCAGGAGAGCTCTTCCACGGGCATTAGTGCTGACACTGCCCCAGTCGACCGCCCAGGCGTTAAAATCGCCCGCTATCAACACCGGGTACCGACCTCTCGCGTCCGCGGAGAGTCTGTCCAGGATTGTTACAAACTCATCCAGCGATAGGCTTGGGGCGAGGTAAACGCTATACACCCACCAGCCGCCTGCCTTGGCACGAACGAAGCCTTTGTCCGAGCGGACATCCGACAGGAGCGTAGGATTGCTACTGCATGTCCACAGTGCTGCCTTGCCGGAGCTATCCGTGGCCCAGTTTGGGTCTTGTCCTATCCTGTAAGGCTCGCTTAGAATTGCGATGTCAACTACGCTCTCTCGGACCGTCTGTGACAGCAGGTCTTGTGCTGCCACGCAGTGGTTCAGGTTGAGTTGAACCACTATCATCTGCGTTGGGATCCAGTACTAGACGCAGTTTCCAGGGGGCAGTATCGGCTCCCGGCCTGGTGGTTCGCATCCCTCCTCTTGGCGTCTACACACTTGAAGCAGCGCGGACGATTTTGGCATGACGCCGCTTTGTGCCCTTCCTGGCCGCATCTGAAGCATGATTTGCTTCTGTCATTGGCGCTATGACATTTGCTGGCTATGTGTCCTGCTTCCAAACATCTGAAGCACCTCAGACGAGGCTCGTTCTCTCTTATCCTGCACAGCGTCCATCCGACCTTCACCTTGCCGAGCTTGTTCAGCGCTGCTGCTGCGCCTGCCGGTACCGAAAAGGTTGCGACTTGACTGCCGCTAGGAAGGGCGCGAACTGACTTCACTGTCACAGAGTTCTGTTTAGTCAGAGCTTCCTCCAGCTCCTCTTTCGTGACAAGCTCATCAAGATCCCTTATGAAGAACGACGATTGCGGAGTCACCGCTCTGATCGATGCACCTTCGCCCAGTACGCAGCCGATTCTCTCGCTAATACCGTTAACTGGGACATGTGGGGAGCGCTTCAGCTCTAGCAAGAGTTCGCCTTTTGCCGTTTTCATCACCTTTGCGAGGCTGTCGCCGATTTCCGCAATTCTGGCGTCCTGTGCCCGCGTAACCAAGCTGAGCACCGCGCTATACGACAGCTCGGGAGGAGGGCTAATGATCAGCGCCTCATTCCTCGCTCTTTTACGCCTATCCCTCTTCCTCGTCTTGTGTAGGTCTCGACGAGACCTCTCCTGGAGGGTCTTGCGGCTGTCCCCATTGTTAGCGCCGGTAATGCTCCTTAAGGTACCCTTCTGGGGGCTGCCAGCAGTGCGGCGGTTTAGAGCGACTCCTGTGTTGGGTGCAGACGGCTGGACCTTGCCGCCCTGGGAGGTCTGGACCGCTTTGTTCACCCGAGCAGGGTTCCAGGCTTGTGTAGTCTGGCAGCCCTGGGACGATGTGGCGGCTACAATCCTGCCTGACCGTCTTTCTTCTGGTTCCCGCAGCAACTCCTCCTGGAGCTCCTTCAACCTAGAGAATGCATTCTTCATCCCCTGGTTGATACTGCGGACTTTCTGCTCGTTGACCTTGGTGAGCAGGTCGTCAAGGATGGCCCCCATCTCCACCAGCTGTGGCTGGGGGGCTTTGGCCCTCTTGGTAGGCTGAGCCTGTCCGGGTGGACTCGGTGAGTCCCTGGTGCGCTTAGCCACTGGGGTGGCTACAGCAGGGGCTTCTTCCAAGTTTGGGGGCTTTGATGCGCTTCCTTTTGGAAGGCTCTCAGCTCGTCTTCTACACTTGTAGCATTCAGGGAGACGTCGGCCAAGTGGGCCGCCGGAGTCGCCGAAGTGGGTGGAATGGTAGTTAGGGCCTCCAGAATCCTTGCCCTAGCCGCGGAACTTACCGCGGGTGGATTTCCACCTGAGTGGCTGCCACCTGGATGATGTTGATACCAGACATTCCTTTTACTCTTGCAGCTATTTACCCTGCTGCCGGGTTGCGTTTTATACCTTCCGCCAGGTTAAGTGAACTGCCGACCGATACGGTGCAGACGCAGACCAAACCGCCGGCCATTATGGCGCAGGCGCGGTGTGGATTTTTGGGAGTCATCGCTAACAAGATCTGCCGGCCACTGTGGCACAGACGCAGACCGCTCGGCCGCCCAATGACGCTTAGCGTAGCGATCGAGACTTGTGATGCACTGCGCGGGGCTTCCAACGGAGGCCGAGGGTTTCTTCCCGACTTGACCGATGGGGGTTATACCGCCCCGTCTCGGTCGCCAGAGCCCCGTTTCAAGGCGTGCCGCTTCGCGGAGGGGATGGCAGTTGGTCTGATCCATGACCTTTACCACCTCGAGTGCCGCCGGTGTGCTGGGAGGGTGTTTCGAGTCCGAAACCTGTCTCCTTGCCACAGGATCGGGGCAGCAGCCCAAAACAGTATGCTACTGAAATCGCAGCCTATCCACGCGTGCGTGTCGCAGCGAGTAGCTTTGGTCAGCCTACAATTACACGACAGCCAGCGCCCCCTGTCGGACAACGCCCACTGGAGCTTGCGGGTGGAAGCTTCAGGGTTACGGAGGATGTACTCTTACGAGATACCATCTTACCGAGCACTGGTCGAACAGCTGTCTTGAGGATCAGCTGGCGTGATATGCCACTTCATGCTGGTCGCCACCTTGGTAAGAGAATTTTACCAACGCGATAGAAGAGAAAGCGGGAAGAAAGTCCCCTTGAGAGAGATCCCCCCACTCACCCCTGTCGCTGCAGCGTGGCCATCGTCTGGAAACTCCAGAGGTCGGACCGCAGTCCGAGGCATCCGTCCCTCACTGGTATGTACAGCCTGGTGTTCCGTGTACCTTTCCGCACACTCACTAACCGATACCGACCTAGGTTTGGCAGTTTTTCCGCCTACCCGGAGGAGCACCCGGGAAACACGACCTCACCGTTCGACGCTGCGGCAGAACTCTCGGAGGCCTGGGTGCCGTTGCAGGTGCGCCGATCCGGGCGGCTGGGCGCCCCGGATGCGGTGGGCTCCAAACCTGGTAGTGGCGTCTGCGGCCGGTGCGCGGATCCGGGCGCCTTGGCGCCCCGGAAGAGATGGCGCTAGTCGGCGGCGACGGAGGCCTGGGTGCCGTCGCAGGTGCGCCGATCCGGGCGGCTGGGCGCCCCGGATGCGGTGGGCTCCAAACCTGGTAGTGGCGTCTGCGGCCGGTGCGCGGATCCGGGCGTCTTGGCGCCCCGGAAGAGATGGCGCTAGTCGGCGGCGACGGGTTGGGCGCAGGTGTGCGCAGCTCCGTGCGGCTGGGCGTCTCGGAGGCCTGGGTGCCGTTGCAGGTGCGCCGATCCGGGCGGCTGGGCGCCCCGGATGCGGTGTGCGCGAGTCCTGCTGGCGTAGGTGTGCTGATGCACAGTTCCGAGTGGCGCGGTGCCGCGGGTGTGTGGTGGCACGAGTCGACGACGTAGGTGCGGGTCCTGGCGGCGTTGGCGTTCTGGGCTGAGTCAAGCGGTGTGGCGGTGTTGCGTCCTGGCGTGTCGCTGGACGCCGAGATGCCCTGGCAGCGGCGGCTCAGGGTTTGGTTATGAAGGCGCGATGGCGCGGTGTCGCGTCCGGGCGGTGTGGGCGACGTGGTGGTGATAGCGAGGGTACGGCGGCAGGGACGGCGGTGGAGATGCGGCCTAGCGCTTGGTCCATGATGGCGTGCCAATTCGGCCGCTGTTGGTGGTCCAGGCGGTACTGTGCCTGATGTAGCTGGGACCGGATGTGGCCTAGGTGGTGTAGGAACGTGCCCACTTGTCGGCGCATCTCGTCCCGACACCTAGGGTTAGAGCCAGCTTCGGGCATTGCCTGGAGTACCCGGTCTATGTTGCGGCGTATCCGGAGCAGTGGGGGCATCAGTGGGAGCGTGATGCGCTCCACCTCGACCCCGAACTGGTCCTGTGCTTCCTGGTCCGCGGCGCGCTGCGCCGTGTTCGGCCTGATAGGTGCTGGCGGCCCTGTTGGTGGCGAGGCGGGACGGGGTCCCGGCGGTGGTGCCCGTTGGCGGCGACGTACTGCTGGTGGCGAGGAGGGGCGGGGTCCCGGCGGTGGTGCCTGTTGGCGGCGACGTGCTGCTGGTGGCGAGGCGGGACGCAGTCCCGGCGGTGGTGCCCGTTGGCGGCGACGTGCTGCTGGTGGCGAGGCGGGACGCAGTCCCGGCGGTGGTGCCTGTTGGCGGCGACGTGCTGCTGGTGGCGAGGCGGGACGCAGTCCCGGCGGTGGTGCCCGTTGGCGGCGACGGGGGGGTGGCGAGGGGGGACGGGGTCGGTGGTGCCGTTGGCGGCGATCTGGAGGCGGGACGGGGTCCCGGCGGTGGTGCTCGTTGGCGGTGGCGTGGCATGTTTTCTGTACGTGTGTTTGCGAAGTCCCGGTTTGGTTGTCGTTTGCGCGATCGATTGGCCTTGGCTATCGATAGTTGATCGCCGTAGGTTTTCGTCGGTCTGGCAACCTTGCGAAGGCCTGGCAACCTTGCACTATGGGGAAAATGACTACTTTATCTGGCATTTATTATTGTAAGTTAACCAAACGAGGTATTTCACTGCAGTTTTTTTATTATGTTGCTATAGACCATTAAAAGCTATTTTAGAAAAATGGGCGTGTCAAAGCCCCTTTCGACCAAAAAATCGAAAAAAAAAATTTTTTTCATAACATTTTTTGATATAAACTTTCAAAATTCAGTCACCTAAAAGTGTTTACGTTGCAAATAGGTATTTGGCCACGCCCCCTTCCGTCCCAAAATAATGAAAAACCAGTTTTTTAAATTACACATTCCACATTACAATTCCACATTTCTCTTACAAATGTTATCTCTGATAGCACAATACTGCTCCTTGGTCAATCCTTGATCCAAAATGAATGCCAATGCTTTATCTTTGGACGCACCTATAGGCTGATCAATGGGCTTTGTGAATCCTTCCCTGATCGCTGCATGAACAAGCAAGAAAACATCAATATTTCGGAGTTTGCATGTTCCGCTGCCTGCAGTCTTTGAGCCCTTTCACTTTTCGATTCAAATGGAAGAAGTGGCCGTTCAACTGGTCTATTACTTTTTGTTTAAAGGCAAAGTTGTAGTATCCAAATCCATTGTGAAGGTTTTCTTTCAAAGTATTTAAAAGTACTATTACATTTAAGCCAATTATACTGCAAATTGTTACAAAATTGGTGGTTTTTTACTTTTAAAATATTTTCATCCTCATTATTGCTCTTAAGCAGTTCAAAATATCATTGAATTGCCTTCTCTCGTTCGTGCCGGCCCCTCTCGCTGTTCCACACAGCAAACAAATTTAGTGAGGTTACCTAATAGAAATGCGAATTGCGGCAAAAGAGGGAAAAAGAGGACATTAACACAAATACCAGTTAACTCAGAATTGACAACGCTACAACAAACACTTGGACAAACACCTAAATAATGCTAAACTATTTAGATAATCCTTTCCAAAGTTGAAATTTGTTTATAAAAATCCAGTTTTTGAAGCGATTATAAAACGACAAAATATTAGTATACACACGCACTATTTAAACAATGTTTTATATTAAACACATAGTGAAAACCTGCGAGATTAGTGTTCATGACTTGATTTTCTTATAATCGTCTTGAAGTCGCCAAAATATTAAAACAAAACTCAGTAAAAAAATTTACAAAACATAGCCGAACCTGCTTTCGATTGCAACAGCCGACTTAGCAGCTGTTATTCTCACCTGGCGGTGTCAAATTTAACATTCTGAGTTTGGGCCATAACAGACTGATGTTTTCTTAATGCATTAACAGCAAATTTGTGTTAATTTAAAAACATTTAAAAAACATGCAAATGCCAGATAAAGTAGTAATTTTCCCCATAGTGCCTTGGCGTGGCGGTTTATCGATAGTTGATCGCCGTGGGTTTTTGTCGGTCTGGTCACCTTTGCCCTGGCGGTTTGGTTTGGTTTTGTAACGACACAGATACGGGGTGTCGTCCGGTGTCCGGGCGTCCTAGGGGCGATGGCGAGGGCAGACCCGAGTGGCTATGCGCCGGTGCCCAAACTTCGGCGGTGCGGTCGCAGGGACGTGAGTCGGGCCGGAGGTGGCGTGTCGGTGCTGCGGCGCGGGACGCTGCGGGTGATGCCCTGGCGGTGGTGTGGGCCAAGCGGCGTGGCGTTGACGCCGTGGGACCCTGGCGGCGGCGGCTCAGGGTCTGGGTTCTGCAGGCGCGATAGCGCGGGGAGGCGGAGACGAGTCTTGGCGGTGAGGTGACGCGGTGACGAGGCGAGGGTATGGCGGCAAGGACGGGGCGGAGATGCGGCGGCGGGGTCGGCGGCCTACCTCCGAGAGGGGAGCACATAAAGCGCTGGCCTTGCTCTTCCTCCCGGTACCGGAGGGCCCTTCGTCGGATCCCCGGGACACGTAGCTGGATCCTCCGGATGAGTCGGGCTGGAAGGGATCCGTTTGGAGTTCTCCACTCCTCCGGCGCCGGCACCCATGGCTGATGGCGAGGGCGGTGAGGCGGAGACCATGTCCCCTCCGAGTCCTCGCTCTCGGAATCTGCCCAGGGAACGGGGCATCGGGGCCTCCTGTTGTCGCGGGGAGGCGTTGGCTCCTGCCGAGGGGCCGGTCGGTCGTCCTCGAGCTCCGCGTGCAGTAGCTCTGCGCGGTGGCGGGCCGCGCCGGCTTCGTACTCCTGGATGGAGGGGAAGTGGGGCTGCGTCCGGATGGCCTGGCACCGTACCGCAGGGAGACGGATTCTGGGTCGGCGTTGTAGGGGCCCGTCCCGAAGAGGCTCTCATAGGATGGCGGTGGTCCTCGTGCTGCTCCACCTCCTACGTCCCGCGACGGTGTCCTCGGGTCCCGGATGGGTTGGGGCTTGTAGTCCTCGGCGAGGGGGTCGTAGATTTCGACTACATCGTCGTCTTCCTCAGGGAATCCAGGAGCGGGTGCGTCCTCTCCGTCGGATATTGGCTCGTAGGTGGCCCCGAGGGGCCCGGGTCTTGCCTCACGGGGCATCTCGCCGAATAGTTTCGTGGGCAAGTCTCCGAAGCATTTTCCCAACCCATTTCCTCCGGTTTAATGGCCGATCCTCGCGCGGGCGCAGCTCGTTGGAGCAAATCCGTGCGGAGGTGCCGGATGTATTCGCGTCGATCCTTGGCCTCGTGGCGCCTGGACGCGGATCCGTTGCCGTGGGAGACGCGGCTGGTCTCGGCGACGACGGTTGCGGGACGCGGATCCGGCTTTAGGGTGCCGGATGCGTAGCCGTCGGGCGACAGCGGCGAGGGCGAAGATCCTCGGCGTTGGTGGCGTGAATCCGGGCAGGAGCGCCGGATGTATTGACGTCGGGATCTGTGGAGGGAAAGAAAAGAGAAAGACCATGTTAGGGGGTTCGTTGTACTGGACCCTACCTAACAGAGTGGGACTCGATTGGTCTCGCTCATGTGGGGGTGCTGTCCAGGAGGACCAATGTTCCTCCCCTTTCGGGGTCGAGGCGTTGGACAGGCGCGCCTGTCAGCAAGTGGCCCCTGCGAAAACATGGTCTCCTTCCCCCTGGACGCGGCTTTGGGCCCTAGCGGGCGGCGGTGGCTCCCTCTGGCTTTCTTCTTCCTCGGGCGGTTCAGTGTCCTTGCTCGCTACGTTCGACGTGTTGTTGTCCTCCTCCCGTTGGTCGTTTTCCTCGTCGGTTTCCCCCTCGTGATAGGGCTTCAGTTGGCCCAGGCTGGCCGTCTTCCGCCGGAGGCTGCCGGGGATGATGAGCTGCACGATATTGGGCGACGGAAACTTTGCGACTCGGCCAGCTTGGCGGCGAATCACTCGGCTGCATTGGACAGAGAGTGGCGTTTTACGAGCACTAAAGATCCTACTGGTGGACGCCATGTCCTCCGGCGTAGGTTGTAGTGTCGCCCTTGGTCGGCTGCGGCGCGATCGGCGTTGTTCCTTGCGACGTCGAAGATGGTTCGGAGTTGCTCGCTCCGCTCGGTCGGGCCTACCTCCGTGGTGCCTCGGCCAGGAGTGACCTCTTCGTACAGGTTCCTTGGGAGCCGCGGTTCGCGTCCTTGCGTCAGGAACGCTGGGCTGAACCCCGTGGTGTCGGAAATACTGCTGTTGATGGCCAAAGATATTTCCGGCAGTAGCTGATCCCACTCGTTCTGCTGGCCTCCATCCAGATATTGGGCGATCATCGTCTTGATCGTCCGGTTGGCCCTCTCGGTTGGGTTTTGCCTCGGCGTGTACGGGGCCGTATGCTGCAGTTCCATGCCCAAAGATTTGCAGAAATTCCTGAACGAGCGACCCGTAAACTGGGTTCCATTGTCGCACACGAAGGTCCTGGGGACGCCAAATCTGCTCAAGATTCTTTCCCGAAAGGCACGCTTGAGGTGGGTTCCGGTTGCCTTCCTCAGTGGGACTAACTCCACCCACTTGCTGAAAGCGTCCAAGAACACCAATAGCATTGTGTTGCCTTGTTTGGAACGGGGAAGCGGGCCCACGAAGTCCGCACAGAGGACGTGGAACGGCTCCTCGACTACTCGTGTGAACATCTTGCCTGCGGGCTTCTCCTGGCTCACCTTGTACTTCTGGCAGCTCTGGCAGCGGCGGACGTAGCGGGCGACTTCGGGCCAGACCGGGCCAGTAATAGCGCTGGGCCACGCGGTTGCTGGTCTTCCGGATTCCCAAGTGTCCGGCGGTAGGGTGGTCGTGGCACTCCTCGAGGACTCGCTGCCGGTAGTCGCTTCCTACGCAGAGCTTCCATGGTGTGTACTCCTCCTCTTCTGGTCGTAACCCGATGCGGCGATACAAATGGCCATTCTCCTCTCTGAAGTCCGGGAAGTTAGCGGGTTCGGTCCGAACATTCCGGAGCATCCTCGCGAGCCACTTACAATTGGTCTCCTGTACTTGAGCTTGTAGCGCCGTGGGCAGCGGATGGCGAGAAAGGGCGTCAGCCACCATGTTTTGGGATCCTTTCCGGTAGTGGACATCATACTGGAATTGCTGCAGCTCAAGAGCCCAGCGCGCGATTCTGCCAGTCGGGTTGTCTATCGAGTTCAGCCACTTCAGGGACTGATGATCGGTGAGAACGTCGAATCGGTAGCCCTCGAGGTAGCAACGCATCTTTCTGATGGCCCACACGATGGCGAGGCACTCCTTTTCGGTCACCGAGTAGTTCCTCTCAGCTGTATTGAGTCGGCGGCTCGCGTATGCGACGACTCTTTCCTGTCCGTCGAGGTTCTGTGTGAGCACGGCTCCAATGCCGTACTCGCTGGCGTCCGTTTGGAGGACGAACTTCTGGCCGAAGTCCGGACACGCCAGGACTGGAGCCTCGGTTAACAAGATCTTCAGCTCTTGGAAGGCGAGATCCTGCCTCGGCGCCCACTCCCACTTTTGGCCCTTCTTCAGCAGCGATGTCATGGGCTCCACAACATCGGAGAAGTTGGGAACAAAGCGGCGATACCAGGATGCGACTCCCAGGCATCTCCGGAGTTCCCTTAGGCAGGTCGGGGGCTTCAGCTCGCGGATCGCGGCCACCTTTTCCGGATCCGTGTGGACGTGACCTAGGTATACGATACGGCGTTGGAAGAAGTGACACTTCCCTCGATTCAGCCGTAGGCTCGCGCGGCGCAGGCGCCGGAAGACTTCTTGGAGATTGTCGACATGCTCCTCCAGGGTGGCTCCGACGACGATGATGTCATCCAGATATGCGAACGCGTGCGGTTCCATATCCGGTCCGATGACCGTGTCCAAGGCGCGCTGAAAAGTGGCGGGGGCCGAATGGAGGCCAAACGGCATTACCCGCCAGTGGAAGAGGCCTCTGCCGGGGACGGTGAAGGCCGTGCACTCCCTACTCTCGGGGGCGACCGGGATTTGCCAATACCCGTTCTTGAGGTCCAGCGTCGATATGAACTTGGCATTCCGCAGGCGCTCCAAGATTTGGTGGATCCTCGGGAGAGCGTAGGCGTCCGGTACCGAGTTCTCGTTGAGCTGGCGATAATCCACGCACATGCGGACGTCGCTATTCTTCTTGGCTGCTATCACGATGGGTGGGCTCTCCGATGGCTCGATTCGCCCGTCACGGAGGAGTTCGTCGATCTGTTTGTCGATGACTGCCCTCATGGCCGGATTCCGGGGAAAATACCGCTGCTTTAGCGGCCGGTCGTTGCGCATGGTGATACGGTGTTCAGCTATGTGTGACACTCCCGAGAGAGTGTCGAACAGGGCCAGTTCCCGCTCCAGGAACTCCTCTACCCAGGGCTCTGGGTAGCTGTGGGTCAAGGGCTCCTCGGGCTCGGCTGAATCTCGATGCTCGGGGTCGTGGCTCACCGAACACACTGCTCCGCACAGGGGAGGACTCTGCTCCGGCGTTTCCTCGGCGCGGTCACGGAAGTGAACGCGTTTCTTGGAGGTACGGAAAGGGTTCCGTTGCGCGGCTGTGGCGTCTGCCACGGGCAGAATATGGCTCCAGCTGTGTGGTTGCTCTCCCGGCAGGGCCGGGTCGGAGGCGGGATTGCGTGGTTCCCGACCACGCGGGTGCTTGTCGCTTCCAGAGACTGTGTCCTCGCGGGTCCCGGGCATCGTGGCTCGAGGTAGGGCTCGTGGCGCCGGGCTTGGGCGGCCTCTGGGGGCCGGTTTCGGCGTGATTGCTCGGGGTTCGGGGCCGGGCTCTTCCCGATGAACTGCGGGTGACGGTTCTAAGTGGACAGAGGAGGGCTCCGTCGTTGCTTCGGGTGGCGTGTGGTCGTGCCGGTCCGGCGGTGGTCTGGTGGTCGTGTGGCCTTGGTCCTCTGTCCGGGATGGCGTGCTCCGTGCCCTGGCCCAGGGGGAATCCTGGTGATCGTCCGGTAGCAGGCTGAGGCTCTGTCCTCCGCATTGCAAGGTGGCTCCAATCCCGCCGAGAAAATCCATTCCCAGGAGTACGTCGTCGAGGGCGTCGGCCATTACCATGAGGATGGTAGGCGTACGTCGGTTCCCTAGGTGGATTATAAGAGGTTTTATAAGTCACCATATAATAAGTCATTTTTAGGTTTTGGGTTTTAAGATTTGATTTTTATTAATTGGAGCAGGCAAGGTCCCGCTCCAATGAAAGTAGCTTTGTTAATGTCTTAAATTTCTGGTACTGAAGAACTAGTGAGATGGTTCTGAGGTGGGCTAGCTGAAGCCACCGGACGGGTCGCAGGTTGCGGATAGCGCAAGGCCTCCTGTGGAGGTTAGCTGCGAATAGCGACTTGTCGTGAATAAGCAGTCCCGGACAACAGCGGGTACCACACCGTTGTAGTACCGACAAGGCGCTTGTCTGACCGTCTTTAACACATAGTCTTACATACTCCATACCTCCTACACGTTTTCCTACCCACATCCTATCCCCAACATCTCACAAGGGCAGTGGTGACGTCCTGAGGCAATGGTGCCACCTCACCCCCCTAAGCCAGGGTGTCATGCGTTTCCGTGCCCATTGGCTGGTTTGCAGTCAGGGGTAACCGACTGTATTCGGACGGAGCCTCACCGATACCTGGCCGCCTCGGTGAGTAGCCCTGGCCCCAGCGTGTTAATGGGGGCTATGACACGCTGGCACTACCTTCCCCTACACTCGTGGGACCAACGTATGGATTCTAAAAAGATAAAAAATTTTAACACGCGGGACTTAACCGCAACCCAGGTGGCAGAGCGGATAGAGGAGGCGGCTCTGGATGACGGTGGCAAGCTGTCGCCGCGCAGGGGCTTGGCCCCTCACCCGAAGAGTGCTGCAAAGCCGAAGGGCCTGACCCTGACGCAGAGCGCCTCGAAGAGTGACGCAAAGCCGAAGGGCTCGACCCCGACGCAGAGCGCCTCGAAGGGTGCAGAGACTTTCAAGTCTCGAGTGGCCGGCAGCGAGGCCACCAAACGGACGGACGGCAGGGGGAGGGTTGCAGTGCCCGGCACTGCCCCGGCGGCTGTTCTGCAGGCGGGCGACGCCAGCAGGAGGGACGCCGCAACACCCTCTTCCGCAAGGTCGAGGCTGCAACCCAGGAAGCAGACTGTCCCAGCGGCAGGCCAGCCTGGGGGAGCCGGAGATCCTCTGAGGCAAGGCCTCAGTGGAGCTGGCCGCAAATGGTACCTCCGGTACCTCGAACGGGGCTTCAAGCCGGAGGAGGCCCACAAAAGAGCGCTGGAGCACCGTGCGCCGAACGTGGCTCCAGCGAAGAGAGCTGCGGAGACGAGCGTGTCCCCGATTGAGAGAGCCGGCGGCCAGGCCGTTGCGGGGAGGAAGAGGCAGCTTCACCACACGTCGCCGCCCGAACTCCCCAAGAGCATGTCCAAGAAGACAAAAAGCACCGTAGCGCTGGAGGGCTCGAGGACCTCGCAAAGCGCTAAGCGTCCGAAGGCAGCCTCGTATGCCAGTGTCGCCAAGGGCACGAACTTGGCCATACTGGCGCGGGACTACCCGAAGAGGCTGTTGGCAAAGGAAGAGTTGTCAGCGGTGGAGCAGGCCCTCGTCGAAGAGATGAGGAAGGGCTGGACCGCAGCCCTCAACTTCAACGGCATCCAGTTCCGTGACGGTCTGCTATTAGTGGACTGCATGGACAGCGATGCCAAGAAGTGGTTGGAGCTGACGGTCCCCAGCATCAGCACCAAGGTGGGTGTGCAGCTCCGCACCTGCCTGCAAGAGGACCTACCGGTGACCAACGTAGTCACCTTATACCTGCCACGCACCGCAGGGGAGACGTTGGAGAGGTCTCTTGGACTGCTCAATGAGCAGAACAAGGGCCTGCTCACCGGGACCTGGCGTGTCATCCGGCACCTAGAGTCGAAGGGCGGCAAGGTGCTGATGCTCGGCCTGGATGAGGAGGCACTTACACTCCTCAAAAAGCGAGATATGCTGGTGAGCTACCGGTTCGGCCAGCTGAAATGCCGCCTGCATAAAAAGCAGGAGTCTGCGGCGGCGGAGGTGAGTACCGAGGCTAACGCCGACGTTGTGCCTGGCACTTCAACGGCTGCAGCCAAGGAGGCTCCCTCCGTCCCATCGGACGAGGCGGCTGAGGCCATGGAACTCGCTGCAGTGGAGGCCGAGTTGGACTCGGTCTCTCTAGAGGGGCTGGATCTGGCGCGTCTGCATATGTGCGGCGCAGAGGAGCCTACCAGCGATAAGGAGCCATCCGATGATGAGCGGACACCCGCCGAGATGCAATCAGAGGCCTATCTGACGCTCTCGGAGGGTGAAGAAGAGCTCTAAGGATGGGGGTCACCAGCGTGGCACAGATCAACCTGCATCACGCCAGGGCAGCCTCGGCTGTCATCGGCAGGTTGGTCTCCAGGTCTGACCTGGGGCTGGTGCTCGTCCAGGAGCCTTGGGTCGTCAGAGGCAGGATCTGCGGCCTAAGTAAAGTGAGTATGCAAACTATTGCAGACGGAAGGGAGGCATCACCGAGAGCTTGCATCTTGGTGCGAAAGGATATTAACTTTCTTTGTCTCTCTCAATTTCTCAACAGAGATCTAGTAGCGGTGATGATCACTAGCGAGCACGGGAGTATTGTGGTGGCGTCGGCATACTTCCCAGGAGACGTGACGGATGCCCCCCCACCAGAGGTTCAGGATCTGGTGCAGCATTGTAGCAGCAAAAGGCTACCCCTACTGCTAGGGTGTGATGCCAATGCGCACAATGTTGCATGGGGCAGCACGGACAACAACGGTAGAGGTGAGTGCTTACTAGATTATCTTTTATCTAGGGATCTTACTGTGTTCAATGTGGGGGCTGAACCCACTTTCATTACTAAAACCAGGGCTGAAGTACTGGATATCACTTTCGGGAATGAGGGGGCTCACGGTTGATTCGCAACTGGAAGGTCTCCTCAGAACCGTCAATGTCGGATCACAGGATCATCCTGTTCGACATTCATAGTAACCTTAGATTCAGTAGGGTTATCAGGAACCCACGACGGACTGACTGGCCAGCCTATCAGTCCTGTTTGGGATTAAATCTGAGCAGACTGAATCAAAGCAGGAGAGTATCGTCTCCAGAAGATCTTGAGCAACTCTCAAGAGAAGTAGGAGACACAATCTTGGATGCATATCATGCAAGCTGTCCCGAAAAATCCATAGAGTCCAGTAGGGACAATCCCTGGTGGAATAGGAAACTAGGACTGCTTCGTACAGAAGTCAGGAAGCTGTTCAACACAGCTAAAAAGAACAGCGCCACTTGGGAACTTTACACCAAAAAGCTGACAGAATATAACAAGGAAATCCGGTTTAGTAAGCGTGCTCCTTTTCGGAAATTCTGTTCTACCATAGAGCAAGCCGCACCTGCGGCTAGAGTGTTTAAGGCAATCTCAAAAGGCAAAGTACTTTCTGAACTTTGTCTGAAAAGAGCGGATGGGTCATTCACCGAGGACGAGGAGGAGAAAGCAGAACTTCTCCTGCAAACTCACTTCCCCATGTGCAGAACCATCTCCGATATAGACAACAGTTACGAAAGGGTCCCCAACGGGAGACCCAACTGGAGCCTGGCTGCAGCGATCGTAACTGAACAAAAGATTAGGTGGGCGTTGAGTACACTCAGCCCCTACAAGGCTCCGGGGGTGGATGGAATCATACCCATCCATCTTCAGAAGGGTGTCGAACAGCTAATGCTGTTCCTCATAAGTATTTTCCGGGGGAGCCTAGCAATGGGTTACATTCCTAGGGCATGGAGAATGGCTAGGGTGATCTTTATCCCGAAGGTTGGGAAGAAAGACCCCTTTCATCCCAAATCCTTCAGGCCGATCAGCCTAACCTCCTTCCTGCTGAAAACCCTTGAGAAGATTGTGGACAACCACATTAGAAACTCGCACTTGGTGCGAAGGCCTCTGCATGCGAATCAGCATGCCTATAGAGAAGGTAAGTCCACTGAATCGGCTCTCCTGAGCCTGGTGGACAGTATGCAGCGCTCTGTAAAAGCCAAAGGGGTAGCACTTTGTGCCTTTATGGACATAGAGGGTGCTTTTGATAACACAGCTCATGACGTTGTGGTAAGAGCACTCTGTAGAAGGGGAGTTGAAACGGGTCTCACGACCTGGCTGGGCAAACTCCTTGATAGCAGAATAGCAGAAGTCACTGTCAACAGTGTGACTGTTAGAGCTCAAACCACCAGAGGCTGTCCGCAGGGGGGTGTCCTATCACCACTACTCTGGAGCCTCGTGGTGGACGAGCTGCTAGTTAAACTTACAGCAAATGGGTTTGAATGTCAAGGCTATGCCGATGATATCACTCTAGTATGTAAAGGAAATTTTGAGAGCACATTGTGCGACAGGATCACACTGGGCCTTAGACTTAGCTTAGACTGGTGTAGAGACGTGGGGCTGAATATCAATCCAGCGAAAACCACAGTGGTCGCCTTCACCAATCGCTACAAGCTGAAATCCATTCGGCCCATAGCCATTGGGGGCGCAGAGATTCCGATCTCCACAGAAGTCAAATATCTGGGAGTCATCCTAGACAAGAGACTATTGTGGAGACAACATGTGGAACATGCCGTTCGCAAGGCCACTATGGCCTTAATGAGCTGTAGATCTCTTGCAGGGAAAAATTGGGGGGTATCTCCAAAGATCCTACTGTGGATGTATGTTGCTATGGTGAGGCCCATAGTCAGCTACGGGGCTGCGGTTTGGGCAAATCGCGCTGACCTTGATGTCACAAGAAGGCAACTGGGCAAACTCCAGAGACTTGCCTGCACGTGCATCTCGGGCGCTATGCGCACCTGCCCGTCCACTGCTCTGGACGTGCTGCTCGGGCTTCCACCACTGCACTTGCATATCAAGCACAGTGCGCGCAGATCTACCATGAGGATAACAGGGGCAGGACCAGCTGACTCGGCCGCGACTGCAACTGACCTGTTACTGGAATATCCGCAGGATGTTCAATTAGCGAAGTTTAGCTTTGATAAGCTCTTTAAAACAGAGCTTAGCAACAAGTCGGAGTGGACCAGCATGTCTACCACCTATGATGTGAAACCACATGCTATTAGGTGGTACACTGACGGCTCACTAACAGAGGATGGTGCGGGTGCGGGAGTCTGTGGACCCCGACTCAAATATCACGAACCTCTAGGGAAATTCGCCAGTATCTTTCAAGCGGAGGTGCACGCGATAGAGAGATGTGCCTCGTTCAATATTGAGCGGGGTTACAATCGGAGAGACATAGCCATTTTCTCAGATAGTCAGGCAGCGATCAGAGCACTCAGTGCCCATAAGATCGTTTCCAGACTAGTATGGCAATGTATAGAAACACTCAATGTACTGGGTGTGAACAATAAAGTAACCTTATACTGGGTACCAGGGCATGCGGGGATCCCCGGCAATGAAGTGGCCGACATAATGGCTAGAAAGGGGGCGAGTACGCCCTTCTACGGTCCGGAGCCCTTCTGTGGACTAGGGCCAGGAGTCATTAGCCAGAGCAGTCGTGTGGATCTCATGACTGCTTGCGATGACTTCTGGCAGTCGTTGAAAGGGGCAAGGCAGAGTAAACGTCTGCTAGGTAGTTACAACAGTAAGAGGACCAAGGACTGTTTGGAGTTGAGCAAAGGATCTCTCCGAATAGTCACGGGTTTCCTGACCGGGCACTGCAGACTGCGCAAGCATCTGCACAATCTCAAAATAGGGGAGGACAGCCTTTGCAGACTTTGTCTGGAAGGAGAAGAGACTCCGGAGCACCTACTTGAGGAGTGCCCGGCTATCAGTCGGTTGAGGTTGGCCCACTTTGGGGGCCTTACACTCACCACAAAGGAAATGAGGGCTCTTCGACCAGGCAACATCATCGCATTCTTGCGATCGATTGAACTGTTCGAGGAGCTATAGCTCATACACTAGGACGAGGGCACAATAGACCCTAGTGGTCGCAGTGCACTAACCTCTAGCATAATTATTATTATTATTATGTCTTAAATTATTCATACAAAAGGTTTCTTAGCCTAATTCAGGTAGCAGCGCTGCCGGCGTAGGCTGCAGCGCTGCGACGCTTATATGCATATACATATAAGTAAACGACGGCGAAGGGTCGCTGAGATAGGGGGAAGGTATTATGTTCACGTATGTCGCGCATGTATGAAATGCGGACTCAGCACTTGGATAGCCCATTGCAAGGGTCTTTGACTTATAAATTAAGTGCATTAATATATTTGTATTTATTGTATTTAATTATGCATAACACTGAGTACAGTATGCATTCGCTATGGGAACATACTACATCTCCCTCCTTTTGAAAAATAACGTAATCTAATGGAGTTATTTTCTAATTATTATATATTTTTTGTATTTATTTGTTATTATTTAATAGTATTTTAAGTTAAATTTTAGGTTCTAGAGTATATTTTTTTTTTTTTTTTTTCTTTTTTTTTTTGTATTTATATTATTATTATTATTTTTTATTTATTTATTATTTTTTTTTTTTGTTCTTATTTTTGTTTTTTTTTTCGAATGAAAATTAATTGATTTAGTAATAAAAATATACATATAATATGTTGATTAGGAAATACAAATTTTTAATCTATCTTTATGTACTTTTTGTTTCTTATTTTTAATATTTGAAATTATAATATTTTCGTTTTCCTCTATACTTTCTACCTTATATGGTCCAGTATATTTAAAATCTAACTTATGTCCGGTTTCGTTTTTTAACAAAACCTGGTCTCCTATTTTTAGTTGGATATCTTTAACTTTCCTATCATATAATTCCTTATTTTTAAGTTTGTTATCTTCTATCATTAATCTAGATCTTTTATAGGCTACTTCTAACCTATACTTAGATTCTTTAGCGTAATCATCCACATTGTATAGTTGTTCTATTCTATCTATGCTATTAAAATGTATCGGTAAGTTCGATGATTTACCGAATACTAGCTCATATGGACAATAGTCATGTGCCATTGAGGGCGTAGTGTTAAAACAATACAATTGTCCCAATCGGTTTTGTCTAGTGAGATATAGGACCGGATGAATTCATTTAGTGTTCTATGACTTCTTTCTACGGTTCCTAAAGTCTGATGATGGTGTGCAGTAGATGTTATGTTTTTTATATTCAAATTTTTACATAACTCTTCAATTATTGAATTTTTATATTCTGTTCCCATGTCCGTAATGAACGTCTTCATTGGACCGTACTTCAGAATAAAATCTTCAAATATAGCTTTTGATGCAGTTTTGGCACTTTTGTTTTGGATGGGTATTGTTACCAGGTATTTTGTTAAATCGCAGATTAATGTTACTGCGTATTCATTTCCTCTTTCAGATTTGGGTAGTGGACCGATCGTATCCACAATTACCCTGTCAAAAGCCATTTGTGGCGTCTCTGTTATTGTCAATGGGGTCTTTGTATGCCTTGTCGTTTTTGACTTTTGGCATTTAGGGCATTTTTTTACATAATTTGATATGTATCGGGTCATATTTTTCCAATAATAACTCCTTTTTATTTTAGCTAATGTTCTAGCTATGCCTGTATGACCTCCTTGTATCGGATCATCATGGAATGTAAACAGTATTGCTTCTTTCTCTTTTTCATTATTTGATAATAGGGTCACCGGCTTGAGTAGCGCTACTATTAGAGATTGTAATGTTTTATTGCCCATAATTTTAAAAGATTCTATTGAGATGGTGTCAAAGATCTTTTCGCTCGGTGCCACTTTGAGTTGGCGGATATTAAGTATACCGGCTTTCTTTTCAAGCCTTTGAAAGAACTGACCTAAGTCGAGAATTTCATTGGTGTACATATCGCTAACATCAATTCTTGCTATAACTTTTTTTCCACGTTTTAGTAAACATAGTGAATTCGTTATTCGCAAGGTCACTACTTTTCGTACCTCGTCATTTACTATGACTTCGTATACGTTGGGCTGAGAAGCTTTGTTTCGAGTTTGCCTGGGCAAATCTACTTGTTCTTTTCCTGCGCAGGAATTTTTCTGTTTACTTTGGTTTCTGGTAGTGACTTTCAGAATGGAATTTTTATTTTGCATTTCCTTCAAATCTGATATTGTTATTCTGGATAATGCATCGGCTACGTAATTGTCCTTGCCCTTCAGATATTCTACTGTAAAGTTATATTCCTCAAGTTCAAGCCTCATTCGCGTCAGCTTTGAGCTTGGATTTATCATGGAGAACAGGTATGTGAGTGGTCTGTGATCAGTTTTGGCAGTGAAATGTCTACCATAAACGTATGGTCTGAAGTAAGTTATTGCCCAATGAATTGCTGCCAATTCTTGTTCTGTGGTGCTTTTATTACTTTCGCCCTTAGTAAACGATCTTGATGCGTACGCAACTGGAAGCTGGAGTCCGTTTTTGATTTGAGTTAAAACTGCTCCACATGCTTGCTTACTAGCATCCGTTATTATGCAAAATTCTTTGCTAAAATCTGGGTATTGTAATAAATTTGGATTTATTAGTGCCGATTTAAGATGTTCGAAGGCATTCTGGCAATCAGTTGACCATTCGAATTTAACATCTTTCTTACATAATCTTGTTATGTGACGGGAATATTCGGCGAAATTTTTTGGATAAAACGTCTATAGTAATTACAAAAAGCTATGAATCTTCTAACGCTGTCCGCATCATGTGGGACTGGATAATTCTTGATGACGTCGTATTTTTTGTCGTCAGGCAAGATTCCTTTATCTGTGCATTTGTGTCAGAAAAATGTGACCTCGTGCATGAAAAATGAACATTTTTCAGGAAGTAATTTTAGATTGTATGTCCTACATTTCTCAAAAACATCAGTTAAGTTTTTAAGCATATGTTTTTCGGAACAACCTATGACTATTAGATCATCCATGTAAAGGAAAGCTTGAGAAGGTTCTAATCCGGAGAATGCTATAGTCATCATTCTCTGGAATGAATTTGGCGCTATTTTTAAACCGAATGGTAATCGCGTGAAACGATATGAACCATTGTTCGTCGAGAAAGATGTTACGTCCCTTGAATTTTCTTCGAGTTCGATTTGATGGAATCCAGACATTAAGTCTAGGCATGAGAAGTATTTCGCTCTTCCTAGTTGATCTAAAATATCATCAATTCTGGTTAGCGGAAATTTATCCGACTACAGTTTTTTATTAATTTGACGATAGTCGATTACTAGTCTCCATTTTTTCGTATCAGAACCGGGAAGGGATTTCTTTGAAACTGACAAAAGTGGGCTATTGTATGGTGATACAGATGGTTCGACTATTTTATTATCGATTAGCTTTTGTACCTGTACCTGTATTTCGTCTTTTTGACTATGAGGATTTCTGTAATTTTTTATGTATACCGGTTCGTCATCAGTCAATCTTAGTTTTTGTTTATAGAAATTATTTGTTGTTATTGATTCGGTTTCGAGTCCGAATATATCACTATATCTGGTGCATATTTCTGTTAATTTTGTTTTGAATTGTGGGGGGAAGTTTTTTGTTAGTTGAGATAAGACAGTTGTTTCTCTTGCTTTGGGATTAGTTTGAACTATTTCGTAGTTCGAAAGTGTTTCATATTTTAAATCGTTAATATTTATTATTTTATCAACATTGGTTGTATTCAACAATCGGACAAATGCGTTTTTGACAGTTGCAACTGTGTTTGCAACATAAATACCATTTTGAATTTCCTGGTTGGGAATTAGTACACTATCTTCATTTGATGATATGTGAATCTTTCGGACCACTTGAGATCTTGCTGGTAGAATCATGGAATATTACCAGAGCTGTATGTTATTGGAACATAAATTGGGAAATTCAAATTTGTTGGTCTCATTATAAGCCAATCTTTGTTGGGTTTGAAGTCTAGTTGACAATTAAATTTCTTTATGAAATCAATGCCTATTATTCCATCACATGGTATTGCAAAATATGGATCTACTATATGAAAATCATGTGGAATTATATATTTATCTGTCTGTATCTCAATAAAAATTAACCCTTTGGTTTTTATTAATTCGTGGCCTATGCCTTGAATACTGATTTTAGTATTTTCCTGAACATCATGAAATATGTCAGAATTTTCCTTTAATATTGATATATCTGCACCCGTGTCCACTAGGAACACAAATTTTTTATTTGTTTCTGTATTATAAAAAGATACAAAAGTGTTGTTACTAAGATTGATGGTATAAATTTTTTTATTTGGTATTACACATCTGAAGGGGTTTGAGAGTTTTCCGAGTTTTGAGCTACTCTCACATTGTTTCGGTTTTGGTTACCGTTATTCCTGTTATTCCTTTGTCTATAATTTCCACGACCTCTATTATAATTATTGGTCTGGTTATTATAATTTTCGTTGTATCCGTTGTTTCTATAGTAACCATTGCCTTGGTAGTGCGCGTTATACTGAAAGGTATCACGGCCTCTACCACGAAAATTACCTCGATAGTTACCACGATAGGCCTGTCCACCGCGTGCGAATAATACTGAATTTGCGTTGCCAGTCATTTCAGTACTGCATTGCATGTACTTCGTAACGGCTTCATTCATTGTATTATAATTACCGGCTTCCAGTATGGTTTTTAGCCTGCCATGCTCACAATTTTTAGTCATTGTGGCTATGGCCTCCTTGGTGCTGAACTTTTCAGCATGTTCAGCCGATAAACCTTCATCAATATATGATGCTTCGAGGAGTTTCCTAAGGTGGTTAATGTCATTGGTAAATTTTACCTTTCTGCATCGTTCTGGCCATTTTAGCTTTTACTACATCGGACGATTCGCCGACAATATTGGCTTCTAATATGGCAATTATCGAAGAGATAGTGGTCTCATTTTTAACCTTGTACAAGGTTGACCCGATTATTTTCGACTTAATGACCTCTACAGCTAATTCTTCAAATGGTCCTTTTGTTAAATTGACCAATCTAACGGCTGTTAAAAATCTTGGCAGATTTAATTTTTAACCGTTGAATTCGGGTATGGCGCTTGATATATCTTTGATATATGCCCGTTGGGCCGCTGAGTCGGTCATTATGGTTTCTATAGTATCTAGTAAACCAATTAATGAAACAGATTCGTCCGACTCCAATACCTCTTCCTGTGTTGTTGGTATTGTTAATACCGCGGGAATGGTAAGATCGCGCAGATCTTGTTCCTCAACACGGGCTTCTTCTGCCTCAGTTTCAGGGTCCTGAGTTTCAGGGTCCCCAGTTCCTAGCTCAGTCGGCTCAGAATCTTCGCCTGTTTCAAGTGTCGATTGGGTGTTCAAAATGCTTGGGATTGAAAGACAGCAAGTGTTTTCGAAACCTGTTAAGGAATCCCGACCCTTCGGACCAATGTTTCTTGCTTAGTCTTTCTCTATTTTCGTATATTATTGCGCGTGCTTGGTTGAAACACTCTACCAAAACAGTTGCATGTTTGTTTACAGTGGCCTTTTGAATTGGCCTATTCTGTGTCAAAGATTTATACGACTTGTCGAACTGGTGCTTTATTTCGTTTAATATTTTGCATAATTCGTTCCATTCCATGCTAAAATTTGTATAGACCTTGCAGTCTTTTATATTCAAGCTGGAATTTTAGAGAAATCGATTTTTTTTTTTTTTTTAACGACTCTTTCAGGTGGGTTTTTCGTTATTCATATTTCTTTATTAAGGCAAGAAAATGTGTTGCTTGACTTTTCAAGGCTGGCATTGACTGCACGTATAATTGCAGTGAACACTGTCCAGAGGCCCTGGGCAGTCGGCTGGGCAACTTTTCTTTTCTTGTGGTAACTGTTTTTCTGGTGGTGGCCTAATAATTTTCTTATCACATAATGATTTTATCACGGAGTGCGTACTGCCTTCTGGGTTTTGCTTTTGGAGACTTGATGTGAGAAAATCAAGCTCGCTTTGCATTTTCTGGGCAACTGCCCACGCGGGAGGTGGAGAATTTGTATATAGTAGCCACTTTAAGTGCGCCACTCTTTTTTTTAATTTTATTTTTCACACCCCCGCGTTTACCCATCGCATAACGCACTCGTGTGGTTTTTTTCGAATTTTAATTTTCAAATAATAAAAATAATTTAATTAATTTATGATACAAATTTTTTATTTATATTTTTTTTCCTTTATTGGTTTTTATTTTTCATATATGTATATGTTTTTTTTCAACAATGTAATATATTTCTGCCATAATCGTTTAGACCTTATCTAGGTCGTTTGCATGGCTTAAGGCCCTTTTCGTGATACATTTATTGTGCTTAATATAAGCTTTATACAAAATGTATGCACATAAAATTGCAACGATTATTGACAACAGTATATTCGTAAGATTCGAATTCGATTCTAGTTCGATCTTATTCTCAATATTTGCAGTGGAGTCCACTGCCTTATTGTTCAACATGGTTCTGATTTTAATTTTACTTATTAATAGTATACCATTTATGAATGGTTTTTCAGCACTACTTATTGAAGTCGATACTCTATACATATAGTTTTTATATGTATATGTATATTTATTTCAAAAAGTATTACTGCATTTTTTTTTAAGTGGCATTCAATTAAATTTTTGTGTTTATGTGATTTTATATATATATATTTTTTTTTTTTTAATTTAAAAATCAAATTTTTATATAAATTTATATTATATTTATATTATTTATATTTAAATTTATATTTGTATTAAAGGTTTTTTTTTTTCTAGCTCGATATTCCTACTTTTTTACAATAGTCCTACCTATTATGTCGTACGGCTTTACGGGCCATACTGCTCATAGGGCAGAAAAATTCCGCTCAATGTTACAATGTGTCTTTTAAAAATAATATGCAGCGCAGTGCATCGAGGTTGGGTGTGCCACGCAGGGCAAAAAAAAAAATAATTATATTCGGCTGGTCCGATGCTGCTGTTGCCGGGCTGGCATGCTGTTTGCTCTTCCTTCCTTACGTCAGCTGGGCGTCGCCGGGCAGGCACGCTGACGTTCCCTCGAAGGTGCAGGCGGTGGGTTGCCTCCCGCACTCGGTTTCTGCTGCTGCTGACCTGGGCCTATGGGCTCAGGCGGCGCCGGTGCTGGTCCTCGCACAGACTATTTATCTTCTGCTGACCTGGCCTATGAGCTCAGGCGGCGCCGGTGCTGGTCCTCGCACAGACTATTTATTTTCCGCTGCATATACGGATATTCTCGGCTAGTGATGCCGGGATGAGGATGTCCTAAGTGTGTTTCGGTTTCAGTTTCAGTTTCAGTAGAGCCTGGAATCTTCGAATTCTATGGTCAGGCGGCGACTTTCTCCATAACGGGGGTCTCGATCTTTTGCTTCGCCACATCAGTCATTTTGATTCAATATTGTTTTTACTTCTATTCGCAGTAGATCATCACGTAGTTATAAACGAATTGGTAGATTGGAAGATCCATATAGGATTTTTATGGTTGCTGAATTTTTTTTTCGTCACACACTTATGTCCACTTATAAGAGGTTTTATAAGTCACCATATAATAAGTCATTTTTAGGTTTTGGGTTTTAAGATTTGGTTTTTATTAATTGGAGCAGGCAAGGTCCCGCTCCAATGAAAGTAGCTTTGTTAATGTCTTAAATTATTCATACAAAAGGTTTCTTAGCCTAATTCAGGTAGCAGCGCTGCCGGCGTAGGCTGCAGCGCTGCGACGCTTATATGCATATACATATATGTAAGTAAACGACGGCGAAGGGTCGCTGAGATAGGGGGAAGGTATTATGTTCACGTATGTCGCGCATGTATGAAATGCGGACTCAGCACTTGGATAGCCCATTGCAAGGGTCTTTGACTTATAAATTAAGTGCATTAATATATTTGTATTTATTGTATTTATTTATGCATAACACTGAGTACAGTATGCATTCGCTATGTGAACATACTACAGGATATCGGCGGCCAAAGCTCGGGTCAGCTCCCGACTGGTCCCGTCCGCTAGGGTGACCTGGGTCCGGATGTCCCTCATGTTGCGTTTGTTGTCCAGTTCCTTGGCCAAGTCCTTGCTGATGAAGCTATGCGTAGCTCCGGTGTCCAGGGTGGCTACGAATCCTCGCCCCTTCATGGTGATGGCGGCTCGGATGCGTCCCTGGTGTTGGTGGAGGGCACCTCCTATTGCGTTGCTGGGATGGGCGGGTTCCCCGGGTGATTGCCGATCACGCGGGGCCCGTTCCCGTTTCCCTGGGCTTGTCGACGGCAGCAGTCCACTGTCCGAATTGCCCGGCGGCCGCAGTCCCAACAAAAGAGGAGGCGGGGATTCCGGCACTCGCCTTGGAAATGCCCCGATTGGCCGCAGTTGCGGCAGGCGTCGCGCATGTTGATCGGGTCCGTGACTGCTGATGCGGTTGCGTTCCGGCCCACACTCTCGTTCTGGTTCCGGGATCCGTTGGGTGGGTTCCCCTGCGGGGCTGTAGCCGGCGTCCGGCGGGTCGTCCTGTCTGTTTCCATGGTGGTCCGGCCTAGAGCCGGTCGGGTCGGCTGGGGCCGGTAATCCGGGGCTCGTCCTCCTCGGCAGCGCTTGACTTCGTAGTCCACTACCAGGTGGGTCAGTTCCGCCAGGGTGCGGAAATCCTGTCTCCGGGTGAACAACTGGTACTCCGGGAGCATATTGTCGTAAATCCGCTCCAGCTCTCTCTCCGTAGAGAATCCTGCCTGGCGCATCTGCAATCGGATGTCGATTAAATACTCCTTGAAGGGCTCGTTGGGCTTCTGGTAGTGGTTCCGGATCTCGTCTTCCAGTCGCTGGTAATAGCGCGGCGGTAAGAAAAAATCCAAGAACTCGCGGCAGACCTCGGCCCAGCTGGCTCCTTGGAGGCCATTGGTCCGAAACCATCCTTCCGCTCTGCCAGACAAGAGCACCACCAAAGCTTGGGCCAAACATTTCCGGTCGATCCGGCAGGTGTCGGCGCGCTCCTCGATGCGTTCGATAAACCCCAGGGGGTCCGTGGTCCCATCGAACGAGAGGCCCCACTTGGTCATCCTTTCGACCAGGGTTGCACCCATATGGGGGTCGGCCGGACGGGTCACCGCTTGGGATGGCGCCTCGGTCCTTGCGGTCGGCTGTCGGGCTCCTACAGGGGAGATACCACGCGGTATATTCAGCGTAAGCGCTGCTGGTGGGGCAGATGCCCCTAATCCTGGCGAGCTGAGATCCTTATCCATATGTACCGGGGACAGCACCTTGGTGTCCCCGCTGGGCATGTTCCCGAGGTGCCGCTCCAACTCGGCAAGGCGTGGTCGGTCTGCCGAACGAATGCCGTGAGGCGGGAGCGCAACTCGTCGACGGTTCCAGTGGCCTCGAGACCGAACTCGTTGAGGATTGCCTCCAGCTCGTGCTTTTTACGATAGCTAATCCAGGTGACCCCCATGGTTAGCCCGTTGTACGACGAGGGCTCGGGAGAATTTATTTAAAATTTTTTTAGAAATGTCCTTCCCGAAGCGAAAGGATGTCGACGATGAACTTCGGTTCGCGGCGAGAGCTGGTATTCGGAATCCTTCCCGATGTGCAAGGATATTGTCGATGAACTAAGGTTTACGATGAGAGCCGGTGTTCGAAATCCTTTCCGATGTGCAAGGATATTGTCGACGCCGAAGGATGTAGGTCGCGGCGACAGGGCTAGGAATTTTTATTCGAGATATCCTATTGTAAGGATCACGGCGAGAGATTTTTGTGTTTTAGTTGTGCGATATATACTTCCCGATGTGTAAGGATCAATGCGAGAGAAAATTTTGTAAGTTGTCACGACCGAAGATCTTTACTGAGTGTCCCTCCTGGTAAAGGGCAACTCGTTATATTGGCCCTAGCCTAGGGGCAGCGCAGTCGGCAAAAATATTTAGCTCGGCCGGCAGCGGCAGCGCTGTCGGAGTGGCGAGAAAAAATAGGCCGCTCTGCTGTCGGCAGCAGCGGGATCGCAGGCGGGAATAAGTCGCCCTGCCAGCGGCAGCAGCGCTGTCGAGATCGCGGGGGAAAAATAGCAAGCTCGGCCAGCGTCGGAATTGCAAGCCCAAAATAGGTCGTTCTGCTGGCGGCAGCAGCGCAGTCGGGACGCAGGTAGAATGGGAAGCTCTGGCAGCGGCAGCAGCGGCGGAATTGCGCGCAAAATAGGTCGCTCTGCCAGAGGCAGCAGCGCAGTCGGGATGCGGGTAAAATTTAGGCCGCTCTGCCAGCGGCGGCACCTGGCCGGCGCCCGATGGCGAAAACGGCGGCAAAACTCCGCGTGGCCCACGGAAAGTTTTTTTTTTTTCCTCGTCTCCCTTTCCTCCTTTTATTCGCTGCGCCGATCGGCCGCTACACGTGCGAAGAAAAGAACCCCTTGCGAAAATGGCCCGTATCGATTCCACTTGTGAAAAATGTTAGTCATGCCCAAAAAAATAATTAATTAATTTAATTAATCAAAATAAAAAGCTAATTTTTGGCCGGCGGGGTTTTACTTCGCCTGGGTGACAAAATCCTTTATGTCCTGGCCAGTCCCTGTTCGGGCGCCATGTAAGGAAGCGTCTCTGGCCGGGGTAATCCTCAGCGGCTCCAGAGGTCCCCACAGAATTTATTTATTTCCGCGGCAGCCAGGACATAACGGCGGCCGAAGTTTAGCTATATATTTTAAAAAAAGGGGGTCGAACTAAGCGGGAAAACGAGAGGGAGAAAACGAGAGGGAAAGCCTCGAAACCGCCTGGAAGGCTTTCCGATCGGCGGTCCTGCGAACCCGGAGGGTTTTCCGGTCGGTCCGCCTATGCTCCTGCGCCACGCCTGGAAGACTTTCCGAGCGGCGTGCGCCCCTAGACCCGGAGGGTTTTCCGGACGGTCCACCTATGCCCCGGACCCGGAAGATTTTCCGGACAGTCCACCTATGCGCCACGCCTGGAAGAATTTCCGAACGGCGTGGTCCCCAGCGACACGAGGAATGGGCACAGAACCCCGGAGCGGAATACGGGACAAATGAGAGGCGAGGGTTTCCACGATATAGGTTTATTTTAATATATAGCGGCGGTAAGACTGCGGGATTTAATGTCATATTTATATATATATATATGGCCGGCGGCCCGAAGAAGCGGCGCGGGAAAAGGGCCCTAATTCGGCGGGCGCCCTTGCCCGGCGGCGCCGCGATTATGTTATTTAATGTAATATATGTATAAATGGCCTGCGGCCCAAAGAAAACAGCGCGGAAAGGGGGAGAGAAGGGCCTTAATAGGGCTGGCACCTTCCCCCGGCCCCTGACAAAGTTTGGCCTGCGGCCATGTCTCACCCGCACACACACCTCCTTGTCCTTAGGCGGTCGTGTCCTGCGACGATCCTGTCACAGATCCTGGGCGTGCTGAAGGCGTGGTACTCGCGGCGGCGACTCTTCGTTGTGGGGTTTTCAACCGCGTGGTGCGGGATCGCGGACTTGTTCGGGTTTTTGGCACTTTAGAGTTGCTGCTGCTCACTTTCCTGGTCAGGAACTAACTGCCAAGCTCTGTTCAGTACGGCTTGGCCCCTGACCTAGTTTTGTCGCTCAGCGCAGGCGGCGTCTCTTCTCTTCCCGCTTGCTCCCACAGGCGATCGGGCCGGCAGCACTATTCTGCCGCTCTCTCGGTGCTTCAGCGCATGTGCCGTCGCTCTGGCTTCGGTCTTGCGCTCATAGCGTGATCCGATCCGGCCGAGCCGCCCTCCCCGGCTTAGCACGCGCCCTTTTTCCCACGCCTGCGCTTTGGTGATAGCGGCGACGCCGCTGCTCCCTCTCAGGGCTTGAGTGGGTTCTCGTGTATGAGTGCACTTTTGAGTGAGTGTGGGAGTGCGTTTGAGTGGGAACCGTGGATGAGTGGTTTGTGTGCGGGGTAGTGCTAGCGCTTTAGCTATGATTATATCTAACTTATATTTAGCTTATACTTAAATATATGTACATATAAAATTGTGACTTCGTCACACTGTGTATGGACCGATGAACGAACTGGCCAATTTTTTCCCAGCCACAAACTGAGTTCGCTTAATAGCAACCAGGTCACCTTCTTTGTAGAGCCTTTCCATGACTCGGTACTTGTCGTAGTTCCTCTTGTACGCTTTTTGGGCTTCTTGAAATTTGTCTTCTTGCCTCCATTCTCATCTGGTTTCTTTCTTGATCGAAATAATTGACAATTTCTTCCTCCAGCAACGACAAAACATTATCGCTTACTTTGTTGTACATTTGTACTCCAAATAGTAACTGGAACGGGGTCTTCTTCGTCGAGCAGTGGACATGCGAGTTTATAGCTCCTTGAACTTGCGCTACAAACTTATACCACTTGGATGGATCTTCAGCGGACAATTTAGCTATCATTGAGATGATGCATCTGTTTCCTCTTGCAACTTCTGTTGTAGTCCACACATGCTCAATTCAATTTTTCGTTATATGCTCTTGGAACTGATTTGACGTAAATGCGACTCCTCTATCGCTTATGCGACGAACTGGGTGGCCAATGACAGCTGACCATTCCTGCAACTTTTTCACGACTTCGTCGCTTCCAGTGCTTTTTGTTGGGAATAACCACACAAACTTTGGTGAATGCATCCACGGCTGCAAAGATAAACCTATACTCTTTAGAAAATGCATCCATAGGTCCGAGATGATCAACCTGAATGGTGTGCAGTGGCTTATCTCTCTTGCCAATAAAAAACAGCTGACCTTCTCTCTTTCCAACCTTTTTGTTCATCAGAATACATTTCACGCAGTTGTTGATGATTTGACGTACTTTTTTTTCCATAAGAGGAATCGAAAAATGTTTCTGAATGGAATGCATAGTTTTCTGCAGAGCAAAATGGCCAATATCATCTGCTTCCTTTATAATTTCGTTCTCAATTGATTTAGGGACGACTATGACCTCATTACATGATTCATAGACATGATTCATTTTATCTCCAGCACGATGCTCAACTTGAAATGTGCAATCTTCAAGATACAGAATCCACTCAGATACTTCTCTTGGTACATCCTTCTTTTTCACCGTCTGAGAAAACGCTGCGCAATCGGTGAGCAACTTGAACTTGACTCCCAGGTAATGCCGAAACTTCTTGACATATGAATAGGCAGCTTTTACTTCAAGAATATAACTGTGGCGTTTTGAATCTGCTGCTGAAGCTTTCTTGCTCCAATATGCAACTGGATGAAGTTCGCCTTCGAATCTCTGCATTAATATGCCACCAAACCCATTCATAGAAGCATCAGAATGTAGTTCGGTTGGTGCTTCCCTGTTATACAACTGCAGGACAGGTTCGTTCGACAATATATCCTTTAGCTTGTTCATAGCGCTCATTTGCTCGGCTTCGAAAATAAACTCTGTGTCTTTCTTTAACAAATTAGTTAGCGGTCGGGCTATTACTGCATACCCTCGTACAAATTTCCGAAAGAATCCTGTCAATCCTAAGAACGATTGGACATCTTTAATGTTCTTAGGTCGAGCAAACTTCTGAATCGCCTGTGTATTTTCCTTTCCTGGCCAGATTTTGCAGTCCTCCACTTTGTGACCCAAAAAGTTGATCCTTCTCCAAAAAGGAACATTTTTTCCACTTAATGCGCAGTCCATATTTAGCTGCCTCCTCCAAGACTTTCTTTAGCTTGACTACGCACTTCTCGTTTGTTTGGGCGAATATAATTATATCGTCGACGTAGATCTGCATAACATCTTCTTGTATCAACTTTTGTAAAATGGCATTGACGAAACGGTTAAATACGGCACGTGAGTTGCAAAATACAAACGGTGCTTTACAGAACTCAAATAAACCCTCTTTGGTGATAAAAGCAGTGTAGCGACGACTAGACTCTTCGATCGGTACATGTAAGAAGCTGTTTTCGAGATCCATGACAGTGAATACTTTCGCCGATTGAAGCTTTTCTAGCACTTCATCAGGGTACAGGGAACTGTCTCTGAGTACCATTCTGTTCAGCTGACGGAAATCAATACAAATTCTGTTTGTTCCGTCTTTCTTCTTTACTATGACAACTCGACTTGCGAAATTTGACGTTAACTTCCGTACTATTTCATTCTTAAGCTAACCATCCATTTGCTATCTTACGGCGGTCGCTTCCACAGCTGTATAACGACTTGGTTAATGACGGCAGGGTTTTATTTGCTCATCCGGAACGATCTTCATTTGTACAGGACATTCGATTGGAGATTCAGCTGGCTTGTAGTTATCGACCAACGGCTGAATTATCGGCTTGAACTGGTTCGAAACGCATATGTTATTTTCGGTCTCAACAATATAGTAAATACTTAGCTCATTATGTCCAGCGCAGTCTGGTCGCGCTGAAACCTTTGTGAAAGTAAACCCCTCCTCGTCCAATGTAACACGAAACTTAGACGCGAAGTCAGAAGCAAGCAGGGCGTCATCTTCAATATTTTTATCCGGCACAACAACGAACTTTTGTTCAACCTCAGCTCCATCGACGCACACGGCTCCCGTAAATGTACCCAGCGGCATTGTTTTTACATTTCCTAGGCCTCTCAGTATAGTGAAACATTTTTCCAATTTCACGTCGGTCAGTTTCTTAAAAACTGAGTTGCAAACAATTTACACATCCGCTCCAGTGTCGACCAAACAATTTATTTCCAGTCCGTTCACGTTTATCGCTTTATGTCGTTTTGACGACTGAACCACCTGCACAGATCTCGATACTTGTGGACACTCCCTTGCAATATGCCCTACGCCTTCACATTTAAAGCATTTTGTATCTGACTTGCAATCCTTTCTTAGGTGCTCAGCTGAGCCGCAATTAAAGCAACGAGAATTTCGGTGGCTGGCACTGGGTGTGTTTTTCTTGCCACCACTGTACGACTTGACTTGATTAGACATGCACTTGCGTTGATATATCTCGAATTTCTCTTTAAGCTCTTGAAATTCTTTGCAGCTGTACAGGTTAAATTTGAATTCACTCGGTATATCTAACCCGTCCACAATATATCCAATAAGGGACTCTTCGTCGATCGTTCCCTGTGCAGCTATGTTTTTTATAATCAAAACATACTCTTGGAAGCTCTTATCTTTCTTCTTCTTTCGCTCTCCTAGCTTGGCATGTAAATCAGCACTTCTCATTGTACGCTTAAACTCTCTAATTAACACATTTTTCAACTGCTCAAAAGTATTAACCACTTCCGAATCTAAGAACAGCTTTGCCAGCTTTATTACCTTTCCACGTGCTTGTACGTATTTCTGTTGATCGCTCAAGCCATATGCCTCTGCATTTTGTTCAAAGTTATTGAACCACTTTTCCACAGGAATACTCTCTCCGTCATAGTCCGGAACCACATTCGCAAAATTTTCAGCTGAAATTGTTGTTTTATTTCGCTCTCTGTCAGTTGCTTCGTCCGCTTGAATTTTCAGCGTTAGTAGCTGAATTATTTGTCGTGGCTCACCGAGCATACTGCTCCGCACAGGGGAGGATTCTCCTTCGGCGTTTCCTCGGCGCGGTCACGGAGGTGAACGCGTGTATTGGAGGTACGGAAAGGATTCCGTTGCGCGGCTGTAGCGTCGGCCACGGGCAGAACATGACTCCAACTGGGTGGTTGCTCCCCCATTGAAACTGGGTCGGAGGCCGGGTCGGGCGGTGATGTCCTCGGGTACAAGCGTGTTCCCGGAGACTATGTCTTCGTTGGTCCCTGGAATCGTGTTTCGAGGCAGGGCTCGGGGCGCCGGCATTGAGAGGCATCTGGGGGCCGGTTTCGAAGTGTCCGCTCGGGGGTTGGAGCGGGGCTCTTCCCGGCGCGCTGCGGGTGGCCGCCCCGTGTCCCGGACCAGGGTGAATCGTGGTGATCGTCCGGTAGCAGGCTGAGGCTCTATCCTCCGCATTGCAGGGTAGCTCCGATTCCCAGGAGCACGTCATCGAGGGCGTCGGACATCACCATACGTCTGTTCCCCAGGTAGATGTCGGCGGATAAGGCCCGGGTCAGCTGCCTGGAGGACTTTCCGATCGGCGGTCCCTACGGACCCGGAGGAATTTCCGGACGGCCCGCCTATGCGCCACACCTGGAAGGATTTCCGAGCGGTGTGCGCCCCTTCTGGACCCGGAGGAATTTCCGGACGGTCCACATGTGCCCCGCCTGGTACCCGCGTGGTAATTTTCCACTCCCGAGGGTACAGCGTTCGCCTGATTGGTTCCCCTCGGGCGGGTGCCGAAGCCTTTGCCGGCGATCGGCGGTTGCTCTCTCTCGCTTGTTTTTGTGTTTGATTGAGTTGTTGCGCTCGCTTTTTCTCTTAAGGCCACTACAAACGTACTGCCTTTTAATGGATTTTTCTTTCAAAATTTCGACGGTAGTACATTACGATGAAGCGATGTCTGGGTTATATTTGGGAACTTGAACCGATTTACTTTGCACTGCCTCAGGGGTCGTTGTTTGTATGGCACGTACTAGTTCGATTAAGTTTTTATTTTGCTGTTCTAATATGGTACGCCATGGTCCATCTACTGATGGAGGTAGAGGGTCAGATCCCACTTCTGAAGTCGAATTATGTTCGGGTTCCATTAGGGCACAGCGCGTTTCGTTCTTCACCGCAGCAACGATCGACGAAGACTATCGTCCTCCAACTGCTCCTTTTTTTTAACATTCCTCGAACCGCACTCGACGACGATGTCGCGCCGCATTTGTAGCCCTACACATTGTAACGCTACGCAGGCTACTCGCCACCGTCGCCTTGCTCCAATGGTTCCTCGAAAACCAAGAAACAGAGACACACGCAAATCAAATGATGAAAATACTAAAAATGTAGTATTTCCTCCGAACCAAAATACAGTAGAATCCGGTTATAGTGACTTTCAAGGGACCGTCGATTTTACGTCGTTATAGCCGGTAGACGCAATAACCGGACAAACGCTATAACCGGAGTCGTTATAACCGGATTCTACTGTATTCCATTCACCGACACGGCTATTCTGGCTCTAACACGACCTCGTGTAATTTCCATAACTTAAGTACATTTTATTTCCTTAATTAGTTATCTTTTTAACAATTAAACAATATAGTGTTAAGCTTTCATATTTCAACATAATTATTACCATTCACCTTTTTATTTCGTTTCTTTCTTTTTTTTCATCAGTTTACCTTTTTTATTCAACATTAAAATTACCCAATCAAATGCCCCACACGCCATGATCTAAACAAACTCTAGTAAGTTTTGCACTTGTGCTTGCATTATATTACTCTTCATACTCGTAATTTCGTCACATTCTAAATTTACTTCAACATTCTTTTCTTTATTTTCTTTTTCAATTTCTTATTATAATCATCACACACATTCAGCTCCTCCGGTACTTCCCCTTCTGGCAATTTTCGTAAATCTTCATGCGCATATTTGAATTTTCGTTTATTGGTTAAGGATTTTAAAATGTATCTGTCACCCTCTAAAACTTGTGCTATTTCAATGCCCTTTAAACTTTAAACTTTGGACTTAGCTTGGTTTTAAGCAATACAAAATCTCCTAATTGGTGTCTAAGTATTTTTGCTTTGTTTTTATCAAATCGTTCTTTATCATACGCAGCAGAGGATAAAATATTTTTTCAGCTTGTTCTCTTACGTTTTTCAGATCAACATCATTTTCTAGGTCACTAGGTGGAAGTAGGCCTAAAGGTCGTGCTACCCTTCCCAATAACATTTCTAAAGGACATGCCCTTGTCATACGGTTAGTTGTACAATGGATTGCTAACTTGTACATCCTGCCAAGACTGCGTTCCAGTCTTTGCCGCCGTTAACATATTTTTCACCGTGCTCATTGTCCGTTCGACTTGAACATTAGCTCGACTAGCACAAGTAGCAATCAAATGCAATTTTATTTTATGATCTGAACAGAATTGACTAAACTTTGCTCCCGTCAAACACCTTCCCTGGTCAGTTATTATTCGATTTGGTACTCCAAACAATGAAACAGAGGACTTAACAGCGTTTATACAATTCTCACAGTCCAAATTAAGGCTATGATATAGATAGACATACTTAGTAAACGCATCTACATGAACAACTTTCTCAATATCTTCAGCAAGAGAAAACTCTTTTACGCACAATCTCGGCTATGTCAGAGTTGTTCAGCTATTCAGCAATGAGCCAATTGCTAGACATTTCAGCCAAGAGAGTTACTCTTTTCTTAATCACCTTTGCAGCAGAAATTAGCTTTGTAGAGATGGGATTCCTAGACAAAAAATCAACATGGGCAAAAATATAACGGTTTTATCAACTGCGAAACTACCTTTAAAAATTGTCGGAAATAAGATGTCAATCCAATGAATTGCCTAAGTGCTGTGACTGACTGTGGAGGCGGAAGAGTAATCAACACTACAATTTTCTGAGGGTTTGGACTAATTTCTCCAGCACTAACACTGAAACCTAAATATTACACCGATGTTTTCAAGACCGCGCACTTTGTAACGTTGAATGAAAGCCCAGTCTTCAAAATATTTAGAACAATATCTAATCTTTCTAACTCCTCACATTGTGTTGCAGCAGTTATCATAATGTCAACCATATAGACAATGACATAAGAATTGGCTAGATCACCGAGCGCATGTATTACTAAGCGTTGAAAAACGGACGGCGCATTTTTTAGCCAGAATGGCATTGACAAAAACTCATATTGGCCATCTGGCGTCACAAACGCTGAATACTCAATGGATTTAAAGGAATTTTATAGTATCCGCTGGTCATATCTAAGCATGTGAAATAATTAACTCCCCGCCTTACTTATGGTGAACAGCTCGGTTTTATTATATTGCATTTTAACAGCCCTTAATTTTATATATATATAGTTTTTTGTTTCTTTGAACAGTTATTCTTGGATCGATTAATCTAATTTTCTTTTCACCTACTTTAACTTTAATGCATGGAATACCCTTTATAAAACAGTTAGAGTACCTTGACTTTTTTTTTTTTTTTTAAGATAATTTATTTTATTTTTACGCTGAGCAACCAATTAAATGGGTTTAAAACGTAGTCACTAACAATAGTAACAAACATAACATGGAAACAAGACAGAAAGGATAAAATTACAATTTAATTAAAAATGGAATTTTGGCTACTGTGGGAGTACACGCGTTCCTTGCCTCCCTTTTGTCCAAATGTCTCCTAGATGACGCCTCCTCAATCTTCGCCTGGTCGTCGGATTAGCCAATGCAGCCACTAGGTGGTTAGACCTTAACAACAATAAATTTAGTTTTATTTTATCTTGTCCTTCAAATTCGGTATCGATACCGGCAGGCTCGTTACCATTACATACATGAATTATTCTGGATCTTATAATTGTGCATTGGTTTGAAGAAATGACAATATCAAAACCCAGATTTAATATTTCGAGGGCAATGACGATATCGTTTAGCATGTGATAATCTCCAATCTCCAAACAAATCTCGATAGAGTTTTTATCAATTTCAACGTTACTTAGAATTTGTACAGTACTACATATTCCATTACTGCCTATGCCTTTTAACATAACAATATTATTCAATCTTTTACAAGAAAATTTAGTACTTTGCTTTTCTTTCATCAGTGAACATTCCGCTCCGGAATCAAAGGTTACTGTTCACGCCAAAAGGGCTCTTACTTTCCGGAGGCCGTGTGATCCCGTCCACTCGCTCTCTCTCTCTCCCTCTTCCACTGCACTTTTGTGCAGAGAGCTTCTAATCCGCTCTCCCCAAGCTAGTTTTAAGCCTTCTTCTTGGTTAGTACTATAATTTACGATTCCACAAATAAAGACGCACGTCGCGTAATATCCCGAAAGTTCTTCCGTGTTTTTCTTATCGATTTCAGATTAAAGCCATCCCCTCCGAACATTTGGTCCATCAGAGCCGGATAATTCCATTCCAGCAGCTCCGGTGGCTTTAACACCTCACAAGATAAGTGAACATTTTATTAATTCTGCCGGTCATTACCATGATTTTGTCTAAATCCGAGTACGATTGATCCGACACTACGGCAGCTTCCGATTCCAAGTCCGATTATTATAATCCAATTGTGCAATTAATTTCTGCGAGTTCCTAAATTAAAAAAGTTTGTATTTAAATAAATGCCATAAGCCACAGTGAAACTTCTAATTTCGAATTTCTCTTCGTTCACTGTGTTCCGCTTGCATTTATTTACACTCTCCTATTTACATATGTATGTACAATACAGTCCACTCCACTGATCTATGATCGCCAACAATTTACGCAATAAATATTCCTATCCTGGATAATAATAGTAAATAAACATTCCAAAATAAAACAATTTACACAAAATTAAATTAATATATACCTTACAAATATTTCGGGTATTTTAATAATTTAAATAATTTACTCTACAACTTAAAATAAATATATTTATATTAATTCAGAAACTTTAAACTACAAATACAGTCCACAGCTATAAATAAATAAATATATCTGCAAAATCACGGCACAGAAACGCCGACTTAGTTTGTGCATTTATTTATCTACTCTTCCCTGCTCTATCCTGAGCTGAGCTTCATCCAAATAAACATACATATATTTATTGTCTCTTCTTTGCTCTATCCTGAGCTAAACTACATGCAAGAATAGGCGAACATATCTACATTACAATTACATACATAATCCACTGCAAGTCGGCGCTCCGATTTTTGGCAATTTTTTCCGCCTCTCGTTGTCTCCGCTATTCTGCATTGGCAAACGGTGAATGCACAATCATATTCACACGCACGCCTTATCTTCAAGAACAGTACCGCGGCAAATACAGCAGCGGTCACTGAATAAGTCCAGGCACACAAAATAATTTTAAAATTATTTTTTATAAAATTCCAACTAACTAAATCAGTTAGAAATTCAAGTGCGCTTCCAGATCCGCATTAGTATCCGTATCCGTTTTGCAGCAGAGAAAATTTTATTCAGTTAATTCGTACATCGCCGCCACTACACAATACAATTCAAAAATTAAATTCCTAATACATTCCGATTGGTTCCTAAATTCCAATTCCAGCTTCGACCCGTCAAACTTATTCGATCAAAAATGTAACCATAAACAAACAATCCAGGTTGTTCTTTAAATATCCAGAATGACTGCTTCCATTTTAAATAAATTTATTTCGATCTGTGACCGTCTAAGTCACTTCGATTCCAAAATCTGCAATCCAGCAGCACCTAGTCCATCCAAATATACGTGTCAAATTTATCTCGACCAAGTCCGAGCGCTATGGGATAAGGTCGAGAAGCTTGTTCAGAGCAAATTTCAGTTGGTTTAGAGGGCACGGCGGCCACCTTACCTACTCTAAAGGCAAAATACGAGTATGCCTATTTTATTTACGAACAGCTCATGGAACAGATCGCTTCTAAAAGAGCTCAAATCCAACCCGTTCCGCCCCAAAATTCCTATCCGTCTGGCTGTCAGCTTCCTCCGTGCGAAACAGAAGTTTTCTCGGGCGATTACATTCGCTGGCCGACTTTCCGAGACCTTTTCACAGCGGTCTATATAGACAATCCTGCACTGACCCTTGTTGAAAAGTGGTTCTATCTAAATGCCGAGACTAGTGGTGAAGCTAATTCCATAGTTTCCAATTCAGCTCAGCCTGAAAAAACCTATCTGAGCGATTCGAAAACAAACGAGCGCTGGTGAACAGCCAACTGAAGAAATTATTAAATATGCAGTCCATTGCACACGAATCTTCGTCAGCCTTGAAAGAGCTGCAAAATACAATTCAAAATAGCCTCACATCCTTAAATTTTTCCGGCTTTCCAACGGATAATTGGGATTGTCTCCTGGTGTATATGTGTTCCACGAAGCTTCCCAAACTGACGCTCTCATTATGGGAGCAATCTATACCGAAAAAAAACTGAAATTCCTAAGTGGCAAGAACTTGATTCATTCCTGACTGCGCGCCATAGAACTCTGGAGACTGTAGATTCTATTCAACCTCCTAAGTTTCGCCTCAATCCGTCCGAACCGACACCCTCCGACGTGTCGCCACGAATACTAAAATCCTTCAGTACAAGGATCGTTCCGATACCCAAGGGATGCGGCAACCTTTACGGCAACCTTTGAACCGAACGGACGTGTCTTGATCGAGCTCTCAGTCAACGCGATTATCTAAGAAAACGTTTGCTCAAAAATTAACCAAAATCCATCAAAATCAAATCTGATTGTTTTTGGCATAACTACTTCTCACCAAATTGTTGTGATAAATACGATCGAGTGCATATTTGCTAATTTAAGAAAATAAACATAAACACAAATACACTAACACTGTGCCGATCGAACATCGAACATCGAACATCGAACCTGCTGAATTGCATCGCCAAAAAGAGCTGTAAATCGTCTTCAAGCCGGCAACAATAACAGCAACATGAGTAAGCCAGCAAAGCGAGTGCGCAGCGACTCATCGATGGATCTGAGGAGAGGTCGCACTTCTGATGCCCTTTCACCAGCCCTAGTTGAACTTATCAACAAAAGGTTTGACGAGCAGGCGGAGCACATTAGCAGAAGCATGCAAGAAGTGGAGCAAAAGATACTCCAAGAAATGGAGGCGAAATTTTCTCAGCGTCTAAATCATCTGGAGGAGGAGATAGGCTCTTTAAGGCAGCGGATGGAGAAGCTGGAGGCACTGCTGGCCTCGAACGTCAACTCCAGTGACCATCGGGTCCACGAGCTGGAGGAAAAGCTGGCAGCAAGCTGTAATGCGCAGGCGGAGCACGCCGTGGCCTGCGATGTGCGCTGGCATGGGGTTCCTATGACTGAGGGGGAAAACTTGCGGACTTTATTCCACGCCCTTTGTTATTCCCTACAGTTGATGCCCCCGCCGAAAGTACGAGCCATTTTTCGCGTTCACCCGAGGCGGTCAACTTAGTCAATTGTTGACCCAATCATCAAAATAAAATTGGAGCACGTGTACGATAAAGCAGCGCTGCTGCGTGCGATAGGAGTTTACCGGCGGGAGAACAAAACGCAACTGGGCTTAAAGCTTGTTGGTCTGGACTCTCCTGCATTTATTTACATCAACGAACAGCTGACTAAAAGTAAATATGAGATGTTCAAGAAAGCAATGCATCTCAAACGTATGAAGCGCTTATCAGCTGTTTTTACACGTCGCGGAGAAATCTTTGTAAAACAGCAAGGAAAAGAGGAGGCAATTTGCGTGATGAGCGCAGATGTTTTACGTGAACTGGAGAATGGAAACG
Source organism: Drosophila aff. chauvacae BK-2020 (assembly GCA_018903765.1). Lineage (NCBI taxonomy): Eukaryota > Metazoa > Arthropoda > Insecta > Diptera > Drosophilidae > Drosophila > Drosophila aff. chauvacae BK-2020. The sequence goes on along the minus strand of JAEIGO010000863.1, from coordinate 234,170 downwards.
AGAGAGCCGTCTCAGAGGGCTCTGAAACTGGAGGGACAACAAATATCTCGTTTCGAGGGTAACAGTAAAATGTGCCACACCAATTTATTAGACTTAAAAATTTTTATTCATTATATATTGTTTAGTTTTAGGGCCCGTCGCTTATATTGCTTATATTGTTTTATTATTCGTATGATATGTGTTCAATTTGTGTTAGTAAATCTGATTGGAAAATGTAAACTGCTCGCACAGCTAATACATATATGTCAATATTCGACATGGTTAATCCAAATATTATGAACATAAACGGATCGAATACACACACCCTACTACATGTTCTTGCAAAACAGAGAGTTGGGCTTAAAATTTGCCACATTAATGCTCAAAGCTTAGTACGTAAAATGGAAGAATTCAGATACTTGTTCGTTAACTCATGTGTGGATGTTGTATGTATCTCTGAAACTTGGTTTGTCCCTAATTTAGTTGATGTTATTGTTGAATGTGAAGGATATAATTTATTTCGTTCCGATCGTGAAAGTCATGGTGGTGGGGTAGCAATTTATGTTAGTAAAAAGTTACAGTCCAACCTTGTGTGTAAACATCCCATTAACAGTGCTACAGAATATATTTTCATCGAAATTAAGCAGAGGCATAACAAAAAGCTACTGATTGGGTGCATTTACCGTCCCAACTGTCGCACTAATTATGGAGACGTTGTGAATTATATTTCTCAAATTTGCTGGACGTATGCAGACATTATCCTAACAGGAGATCTAAATAGCGACATATTAAGAGAATCACATCTGACTGACAATATGAGTTCGCTAGGCATGCATTTGGTTAATTGCAACACTCCTACACACTTTACCATATCACGCAACACACTGTTAGATGTATTTTTTGTGACTAACAAAGACAAAGTAGCTTTATATGACCAATTAATTGTGCCGTCCTTTTCGAAACACGACCTTATTTTCTTGACATATACACTTGACCTTCAATATCATGACTACTCAATAGCTTTTAGGGACTTTAAAAACATAAACCTTAATCACTTAAGTGCAGCACTAAGGAACTACAATTGGGATAGAATTTACTCCCTACCAAGAGTTGAAGACCAAGTTGACCAACTGCAACGAAATATACAATCCCTTTATAACTATTTTGTACCGGAACGAAGGAAGACGATTCGCCCGACTCAAAAACCTTGGTTCTCTAATAATATACGCAGGGCTATTACACAGCGCGATAAAGCAAGTGGAAAAGGTACAAAACCCCACAAGAATATTCTCGGTTTAAGCTTTTAAGGCAATCAGTAACTAACTTAATCGAGTCCGCAAAAATCAATTTTTACTCTCGTAAATTTGACCGCGCGGTTTCCACTAGCCAAAGATGGAAAGCCATTAAAAGCTTGGGAGTACGTAAAGTCGAAGCTAGCCACGACCCGGATATAGACGTCAACGCGTTAAACAATAAATTTCTGACATGCACAGTACCTGAGATCATTGATCACCCATACCAAAATCCAAACCTACAATCCGTACCTGAAGAGTTCTGTGATAATAGATTTAGTTTTGCGTGTGTTGGTCAGTGTGAGGTCCTTCAATGTATAGATAAAATTAAGAGTGACGCTACTGGACTTGACGACATTAATCCAAAATTTGTAAAGCTTATACTACCATACATACTCCCACATATCACCTATATTTTTAATAGTGCTTTTACAACTTCTGCATTTCCGGACTGCTGGAAAGTTGCAAAAATTATACCAATTCCCAAAGCAAATAAGGAATACAGACCCATTTCGATTCTGCCTTATTTATCAAAGGTGTTCGAAAATTTAATGGCAGTGCAAATAACCCGCTTTATATCTGACAATGAAATGCTAAACAACAGCCAATCTGGCTTTAGGAAAAGTAGAAGTTGTACTTCAGCAGTATTAAAAATTTCTGACGACATTAGGGAACACTTAGACGATAGAGACGTGACTTTTTTAGTATTACTTGACTATAGTAAAGCTTTTGACACTGTTACACTGTTTGTACAAAACTGCGTAATATGTTTCAGTTCTCGAGCTCTTCTGTCAAACTTCTGTCCTCCTATCTTAGTAATCGTCGCCAATCTGTTGTAATACAAAACGCTTCCTCTTCATTTAAAAATGTCAGTCGTGGTGTCCCTCAAGGCTCAGTCCTTGGACCACTATTGTTCTCGTTGTATGTTAACGACCTTCCCAGTGTTCTATGTGAGTGTAACATTCACTTATATGCGGATGATGTCCAACTATATGTGAACCGTCCGTTAAGTAGAATAGATGAATGTATAAGCATGTGTAACAGTGAACTTGAACGTATAAGTGTATGGGCTAAAAACAACGGCCTTGGTATAAACCCAGAGAAATCTAAATGTCTTGTGATCATTAGAAAAAAATGTATCCTGAATAATCTCCGCCCTCTCAAGATTGACGACACTCCTTTGGAATACGTAGATAATGCGTTAAATCTAGGATTTACTTTCAATAGAACTCTGACGTGGAGTGATCACATCACAAGGGTAGTTGGTAAAACGTATGGAATATTAAGGTCACTCTCGATAACCAAACGTTTTCTGCCAACCAACATACGGCTATTAATAGCAAAAACATGCATCATTCCTGCTCTTCTATGGCCTGGAAGTCTTTGCATTCTGCGATACCAATAGCCAAAACAAAATCAAAGTTGTTTTTAATAATATTGCTAGATATATTTTCAACCTACACAGAGCAGAGCATGTATCTGGATTCGCCAATCAAATATTTGACATTGAGCTGACAAAATGGATAAAAATTCGCATCTTAATCTATCTGCATAAAATAATATATAGTAAGGAACCATCATATCTTTTTGACAAACTAAAGTTCATGACATCAAGAAGAACAAACAACATTATGTGCATTAGGCCCAGATCTCTAACAGCAGAGAGACAATTCTTTATAAACTCTATTCGATCTTGGAACCAGTTACCGGTCAACCTGAAGTGTATTAGCAGTGTGCCGCAGTTCAAACGTAGAAGAAACACATATTTCAAAAATTTAAATTCCTAATTAAAGCGACTTAGGGCTTAGGGTTTAGTTTTAAGTAGTCTTAATTAAACAACAAATAAAATTTGTAAACTCGTTGTGACTAGCGCAATAATTTATAAGTCCCAGACTTGTAGCGTTAGGAATTATATTTATAATAAAATTCAAATTCAAATTCAAAGAGAATCATCCAGTGCGTATATGCCCACTCTTCCTCCAGATCACGACAAAGGATCGTACATCGTATACCCAGAAAAAGTTCACGCCAAAATAGCGGTTATTTTCCGGAGGCAGTGTGATCCCGTACACTCCCTCTCTCCCTCTTCCACTGCACTTTCGTGCAGAGAGCTTCTAATCCGCTCTCCCCAAGCTAGTTTTAAGCCTTCTTCTTCGTTAGTACTAATTTACGATTCCACAAATAAAGACGCACGTCGCGTAATACCCCGAAAGTTCTTCCGTGTTTTTCGTATCGAAAACCTCTGAACAGTTACTTCAAAAATTTGTCCTGTCATGTAAACCTTAGGTACTGCAACGCAGCACTGCTCCCCTCGCTTTTCTCGGACGAATGTCTTCTCCCTAGATTCCTTCTGGGTACATTGGGTAGATATGTGACCGCGATCGCCGCACTTGTAGAAAGTTACTACTGTGGGCAAAAATTAAGGTAAATTTGTTTGTAAAATAAAAATCTTTATTTATTTTTGTTAACCAATTTTATACTCTTTAAAGTAATCCCCTCCCGATAAAATATACTTATGCCAACGTTTTTCCAATCCTCGAAACATGCAAAAAAGTCCTTTTCCGGTATAGCCATCAGCGCCTTCTTCGATTTTTCTTCAAAATCGTTTTCGCAGATCCTTCTGATATTCCGATCATATCACTAAGGTCTCTAACAAACACAACCAACAATTTTTTATCACTAATTCCTTCACTTCATTGACTTGCTGGTCATCTGTTGACGTCGATGATCGTCCGTCCAAGTCATCAACACGTTCTCGACCCTTATTGAAGTCTTTGTACCACTTATAAACATTTTTCTGCGACATGGTAGAATCACCAAAGGCCTTCCGCAACATCCTAAACGTTTCCGCAGCCGACATTTTATTCCAAAAACAAAATTTTATGGCACTTCATCGATAATTGCTTTTGTTCTTTAGGATGCGCCTCAGCTTGTTGCTCCACAAGGCCACTTTTTCTTTTATTAAAAGTGAAAGCTTTTAATTCGGACTGTAAATCGCCTCTGGATTGAACATTCGATGTACAAGTTAAGCGCTGGAGTTAATTATCAAAGCTTGCCAGCAATGCAAGAGTCACGGATACAGCAATTTCTTCCATTTCCGTTTCGCGCCACTTCGTTGTTAATTCTGTGAGCATACGGCATGCATGGATTGCGAGATATTCGCCATCAGTCAGTCGCTTTGTCAGCATGTTTAAAAATATTGCGGCTGGTGTTTCCACTGTGACAAAGCGTTGTATTGTAAGGATGTGTCTCTGGCCGGGGTAAACCTCAGCGGCTCCAGAGGTCCTCACAGAAATTTATTTATTGCTGAGACAGCCAGGACAAAAGGGGCCGAAGATTTAGCTATTTTTGGGGCCAAGCGGAGTGGGACCTAGAGAGAGGAAAAGCCTCGGAACCGCCTGGAGGACTTTCCGATAGGCGGTCCCTGCGGACCCGGAAGAATTTCCAGACGGCCCGCCTATGCGCCACGCCTGGAGTGTTCAGCATAGCCAATTCTCGCTCCGGGTACTCTTCTACCCAGGGCTCTGGGTAACTATGGGTTACAGGCTCCTCGGGCTCGGCTGAGTCGCGACGCTCGGGGTCGTGGCTCACGGAGCATACTGCTCCGCACAGGGGAGGATTCTCCTTCGGCGTTTCCTCGGCGCGGTCACGGAGGTGAACGCGTGTATTGGAGGTACGGAAAGGATTCCGTTGCGCGGCTGTAGCGTCGGCCACGGGCAGAACATGACTCCAACTGGGTGGTTGCTCCCCCATTGAAACTGGGCCGGAGGCCGGGTCGGGCGGTGATGTCCTCGGGTACAAGGAATGGACCCGGAGGAATTTCCGGACGGTCCACATATGCCCCGCCTGGAAGGATTTCCGAGCGGCGGGACACCCCCGTGTGTCTTCGCTCTGGTCTCGGCTTTTCGCACTTCTGGCGCGTGCCGATCTGACCAATAGGGAAAGCCGCTTGGCTCGTGCGCTCCTCCGACGCATGCGCTGTTGCTCCGCTATGCGTTGGTGGTGGCGGGGATGTCGCTTTTCTCCCGGCGCTCGGCAGTGGCGTGGTAATTTTCCACTCCCGAGGGTACAGCGTTCGCCTGATTGGTTCCCCTCTGGCGGGTGCCGAAGCCTTTGCCGGCGATCGGCGGTTGCTCTCTCTCGCTTGTTTTTGTGTTTGATTGAGTTGTTGCGCTCGCCTTTTCTCTTAAGGCCACTACAAACGTACTGCCTTTTAATGGATTTTTCTTTCAAAATTTCGACGGTAGTACATTACGATGAAGCGATGTCTGGGTTATATTTGGGAACTTGAACCGATTTACTTTGCACTGCGTCAGGGGTCGTTGTTTGTATGGCACGTACTAGTTCGATTAAGTTGTTATTTGGCTGTTCTAATATGGTACGCCATGGTCCATCTACTGATGGAGGTAGAGGGTCAGATCCCACATCTGAAGTCGAATTATGTTCGGGTTCCATTAGGGCACAGCTCGTTTCGTTCTTCACCGCAGCAATGGAGCAATGGAACGCCTTTTTACGCTCACGGAAGTCCTGCTGCTGCCCCAAACGATCTTAGACACAAAAATTAAATATATTCTTACTTTGTATACTTTTGTGCATGGCTGGTACCAGAATTGCGAAAAAAAAAAATGAAAATTGAAAAATTTATGCGATTTTAAATGAGAAACTCTATTTTTACGCACTTTTTTCGCTATTAATTGTCATATAACATTAAAAATGTTCAATATTTTTTAAAAATTTTGGTACCAGCCATGGATAAGCCTCTAACACGATACTTTAAAATTTCGTGGCGATTGCTCAACTCGTCTGGCTTGAATCACTTCCGCAAGGTCAAAAAATGTCGTTTCGAGTAAAACGCGTTTGAAGTTTTGCTGCAGTATCTGTTTCAAGGTATAGGTGCTCCCTGTTTTAAGGTGTAGGTTCCGTAATTCTTAAGATAACCAATTGAAATTTTGGGAGCGGACTCTAGAAACATATATCAATCCAAAAATGAATAAAAAAAAGATCAATTTTTTCGACCACACAAGGTCGAAACCCCCCTTAACCCTCTCAGCCCACATTTAAAATTAGCCAAGATAAACATTTTTTTTTAACAGATATGTATTTGGCTTTACTCAAATATGAACTGACGAAAATTTCAAGGTCCTTGGTGTCCTGGTTCGATAGTTACAGGATGTTGCCACAAAATGTTCACAAAATTCTTGTAGACAAACTATAAACTTTTTTTAAATTTTTTTATTTTTAAATAATTTACTTACCCCTATATATGTATAATTCCCACCTAGTTTTCCATTACAACAAATATTTATTGAATAAAATAAAAAAAATGAATTTTTATTTTACCAACACTTTTCCCGCCAACCATTTTTTTTCATACATGTGCACTTAAAACGTCTGCTAAATAAACACGTTTGCAGCTTACAAGTAACTTATTAGTTATTTTGGTTGCAGAAAACATTAAGGAAGATGTTGAAAAAAAGCGCGAAGCAAAAAAATGTATATTCCAGCTAACTGAGGCGTATTTCTACAATGTTGCCTATAGGCAACAAATGGGCTGAGAGGGTTAAGCTTTCATATTTCAACATAATCTTTACCATTCACCTTTTTATTTCGTTTCTTTCTTTTTTTCATCAGTTTACCTTTTTTATTCAACATTAAAATTACCCAATCAAATGCCCCACACGCCATGATCTAAACAAACTCTAGTAAGTTTTGCACTTGTGCTTGCATTATATTACTCTTCATACTCGTAATTTCGTCACATTCTAAATTTACTTCAACATTCTTTTCTTTATTTTCTTTTTCAATTTCTTATTATAATCATCACACACATTCAGCTCCTCCGGTACTTCCCCTTCTGGCAATTTTCGTAAATCTTCATGCGCATATTTGAATTTTCGTTTATTGGTTAAGGATTTTAAAATGTATCTGTCACCCTCTAAAACTTGTGTTATTTCAATGCCCTTTAAACTTTAAACTTTGGACTTAGCTTGGTTTTAAGCAATACAAAATCTCCTAATTGGTGTCTAAGTATTTTTGCTTTGTTTTTATCAAATCGTTCTTTATCATACGCAGCAGAGGATAAATATTTTTTCAGCTTGTTCTCTTACGTTTTTCAGATCAACATCATTTTCTAGGTCACTAGGTTGAAGTAGGCCTAAAGGTCGTGCTACCCTTCCCAATAACATTTCTAAAGGACATATTTTTCTACGTGCTCATAATCCGTTCGACTTGACCATTAGCTCGACTAGGACCGGTAGCAATGAAGTGCAAGTTTATTTTATGATCTGAACAGAATTGATTAAACTTCGTTCCCGTAAAACACCTTCCCTGGTCGGTTATTATTCTGTTTGGTACTCCGAACAATGAAACAGAGGATTTAACAGCGTTTATAAAATTCTCACTGTCCAACTTAAGGGTATGATATAACTTAACACCAAAAGAATTCGTAGCAACAAGTTGCGAAAGCTTGCACGCGCATCCGGCCATGCACCTGCAATAACCAAGAAATGCAAAGATCAGCGTCTGGAGCGCTTCTCGTGGGAACGCTGACGGGAGCCAACGGCACCGACGCTAGCAGAGGCAGCAACGGAGATAGCACCGACGCAGGCAGAAACAGCGACAGAGCTGAGGGTATAAATATCACCAAACTTGTAATTTAATTTTAGTTCCAATTTTTGTACTAATAAATACGGACCTTTGGTCCAAATAAACTCTTTTTATAACTATGTATATAAAATATCTTTATTTAACTTATATAAACTTATATTCTACCTGAAAAATAATGTACTCCTTCTGGTCGCTCTTGCCACTTAATTTCCCTGTTATATCGATGTGAATAATGTTCCAAGAAATATTAATTTTCGGGATTGGATGCAGTTCAGCCATGTTTTTTGAGGTGGATTTGGACAGTTTACAAGTGATGCAATTGCCAACGAATTCCATCGGAGTCGGCGGTGGTGGGGCTTCGCATTGGTAACTCCATGGTGTAGGAGATGGGGTGAGCTGAGTGGATGTGCTGTCGACGGCCGGGTTGCTCTTTGTTGGCTTGTTTTCTTCGTCGATATCACGTGTTGATAAGTAAGAGTAATATGCGTTTCTTTGATTTACGGAGCTTCTACGCTCATTCATTGGATCGCTGCTCATTTATTCGAGTTTATTACGTGTGGCACTTATTAATTTAAACTAAATATGCACTTTTCGCACTTTTTGGACTACTCCAGTATAATATACTCTGTGTTTTCTCTGGTTCATCAGCTTTTTTAAATATTTTTCCGGAGCTCTGCGGGAGTTGAACAACCTATGAAGATGAGAAAAAATTTATAATAATGACAAAAAATAAGTTAATAATGAATGCATTAAAAATATAATTAAGCGCAAGCATCCAATTTGTAAACTCCCTCAAAGGAAATGATTCAATACGTTGAACCAAATATAATACTTACATACATGAAATCTACCTGAAATACAATCACACAAAATTGTCAAGAACCAAATGGCTACAGTGACGCACTTAAGTGTTGCTATTCAAAAAACCTTTAACTTTGGAGGTCAATAAGGTCTATGCTAAGGAGCGCGTGACGAAGCCAATTGGACTTGGGGATCAGGTGCTCTTCTCATACGAAAGAAAATTTAATATTTTCCGCTCCTTATTGACCTTATTGACCTCCAAAGGTTTTTTGCATAGCAACACGGCTATGGGAGTTAGCTTCGTGTACGGTCATCAGATGGATGTCCTTCCCAAAGCTGGTTTTAACCTCAGCAGCGATCTGTGAGGATGTTTTTTTTTTGGGTCCACCTTGAATTTTTGGATTATCGTGTGGCGTTCTCGGCCGCTCAAAGCCGTGGGACTGCCCGATCAAGGTGCGTTTTCCAAACTTTCGGCTCTTTCTTAGCGCTGTAGCGATGCTCCAAATATACAATCGGCTTAGCCATATAATGTTGGCTATTTCTCCATAAGATTTGCCTTCATTGTGCAGGTGAAGGACAATTTTTCTGTGCGCTACATTGGTTTCCATGCGCTTGTTCTCAATTTCAACGGAATTTGAGCAAATAGTTAAAAAATTAAAGAAAATTAAACTTTTTTTGCCAACTTTTTGACGTCATGTGCTTAAAAAGAGTGCCGTTATGATTTTTATAAAATAATTTCACCAGATATGGCTTAAGATAAAAGGAAATCAAATAAATAATATTGCTGTGCCAAGACTTTTGTGTCACGAAATACGATCCTTCGCGCTCAAATTTGGGGCCTATTTTTCAAGGATGGATTGCAAAAAAACTACATGTGATATCCGAAAAAAAAATTTTTTTTTTTTTGATTAATTAATGCTTGAACTTCAAAAAAAAAAAAAAAAAAACCACATGAACTTATCATACAATTTGCCATTGGCGCGTCATTAAATAAACGACTGCCGGCGCGACAGAGTCAAACGGCTGGCAAGAAATCTCAGCTTCAGAGCCTGCAAACAACAAGCATTTTTTTAAACTTAATTTTAAGAACGTCGATTAGGTCGACACAAGCTTTTTTTAATACATGCAAATTTCACAAAATGGCAGCGATTTGAAAAAAATTTCATTTTTTGACCATGTTTTTCAATCTAAAAATGACTGTAAAAAATTGAAAAAATTTTTTTTGGAAAAAAGCTTGTGTCTAGACCTAGCGAGATGTTTTGTGAACATATCTAGGATATCTTCTATGGTTTCGTCAAAATCGTGCCAAAACTTTTGAAAAACACTACTTTCGGGAAAACGCGTTTAAAGATAGGAAAAATGGTCGAAACGTATGGAGGTGGCAATCTTTCGGGCTTCGTTTACCCATGAAGGAATGCGAATTTTACAAAAACCCTTTATATTGCGTATTCCTCAGATCCTCTAGTATTAAAAAAAAAATCGAAAATAAAAAAAATCGTACGTAGAAGATCCCCTTAAGTGCGTCACTGTATATAAAAATAAATGAAAACTAAATTACAAGAATAAAATAATGTAAAATTGGTAATGTTATTTTAGTGAAAATCCGTTCCTGAATTTGATTTAACTTTTTTGTCCATTAACTTAATTGTATTTACCGATTAATGTAACTAGGATAAAGATAATAGAACATAATGACATTTTAAAATTAAGTTCAGAAAAGAATTTTATGTAACTGTAATAATTGCAGTTATTGTTCTTTTCATTTTTCTTGTCCTATCAAGCAATTTTACACTAAATCCACTTACCTTTAGAAAACAAGCAGAAAATAATCAAGAACCACAACAATAAATAGAACCGGCACAAAACCAATTGCCTGCATTGTAACCTGTAATGCCAGCCCACGCATAGGCAACCCTTTTAAGGGGAGGGAAGTGACAAATTCACATATTCAGTACTCTTCGAAAAAATAAGAATGTGATAAGAGTGGGGGACCCCACGCAATGTAAGCAATCCACATACGGAGCAAGCTGTCCACAATGTTTACTTGGAAAATGCAGCACGTAGTGACCGAGTTTTTCGTTGCGCTCTTTGGACATGATTTTTGCAGGGTGGGGAAGTTTTTAGGGAGACAGTAACGTTTTCTGTTCTTTCACAAATTTTGAATGTTCAGGAAGACCGCAGAAACCAAGAAAAAGTAACGAATAAAAAAATTAAGCAAAATAAAAACAGTTGAATTGTAGTTTTCGTTTGAACCCTTGTCAAAGTGTTATTATACCCTTGCAGGGTATAATAATTTTAGTCAGAAGTTTGCAACGCAGTGAAGGAGATATTTCCGACCCTATCTTATATATAAAATTCTGCTGTCACACCTTTTGTACCAAAACTCCTCCGAAACTACTTGACCGATTTGGATGAAATTTTGAGGGGATATTCTGTAGGCCAGAGAATCGGCTAACATCTATTTTTCGTACCCCTAACCAATAAGGGTAGTACGCAATACAGCTTTAGTCGCTGCCTGCTGACTGTAAGATTAGAAATTTTGAATCTATGGATGTGGTAGCCATGAAATTTACGTCAAGTTTTGTATTTTGAAATACCCAAATAATATTTATGTGGCAGTGCTGTGGCAATTCGGTATTATTTTTTTGGTTTTTGGAAAGGAAGAGGTTTCTGTGGCCGACCTGTGAGTTTCTTTTGGAAAGTAGATTCATGATTTAAAGTGATTCAATTAGTTATATTTACAGTGCTGTGGCAATTCGGTATTATTTTTTTGGTTTTTGAAAAGGAAGAGGTTTCTGGAAGAGGTTTCTGTGGCCGACCTGTGAGTTTCTTTTGAAAAGTAGATTCATTATTTAATTTAATTAGTTATATTTACAGTGCTGCTGTGGCAATTCGGTATTATTTTTTTCGTCTTTGGAAAGGAAGAGGTTTCTGGAAGAGGTTTCTGTGGCGGACCTGTGAGTTTCTTTTGAAAAGTAGATTCATGATTTAAAGTGATTAAATTAGTTATATTTACAGTGCTGTGGCAATTCGGTATTATTTTTTTGGTTTTTGGAAAGGAAGAGGTTTCTGTGGCCGACCTGTGAGTTTCTTTTGAAAAGGAGGTTCATGATTTAAAGTGATTCAATTAGTTATATTTACAGTGCTGTGGCAATTCGGTATTATTTTTTTGGTTTTTGGAAAGGAAGAGGTTTCTGTGGCCGACCTGTGAGTTTCTTTTGAAAAGGAGGTTCATGATTTAAAGTGATTCAATTAGTTATATTTACAGTGCTGTGGCAATTCGGTATTATTTTTTTGGTTTTTGGAAAGGAAGAGGTTTCTTTGGCCGACCTGTGAGTTTCTTTTGAAAAGTAGATTCATGATTTAAAGTGATTCAATTAGTTATATTTACAGTGCTGTGGCAATTCGGTATTATTTTTTTTGGTTTTTGGAAAGGAAGAGGTTTCTGTGGCCGACCTGTGAGTTTCTTTTGAAAAGGAGGTTCATGATTTAAAGTGATTCAATTAGTTATATTTATAGTGCTGTGGCAATAAACCCCGCAAGCAAGGCTTACCAGTTGATGCATGTCCAAATTTATTCCAATCGAACGCGTTGGGGCGGGTGTTTACAGTCAATCCAAGGCAGACTGAGTGCTTTTACCTTCGATTGTTGTTGGTTAATGTTACTGGCCCGTTATCGTTCCAAGATATACGTACAGTGGATGGACAACAGTATACAACGTATAAAGATGCATGTCTTGCACTCGGCTTGCTGGAAAACGACAATTAATGGGAATGTATGCTTGCTGAAACAGCACTGAACTGTACAGCAAAACAAATTCGTCTACTCTTCGCTATAGTGTTGACTACATGTTCCCCATCCAGAGCAGAGGTATTGTGGGATAATCACAAAGATTCAATGACTGATGATATATTACATCAACATCGTACACGGTGCAACGATGTAACGATAACATTCAGTGACGCTATGTACAATGAAGCATTGATTGCTATTGAGGATCTTTGCACATTTCATTTTCGTGAACAGCGCTCCACGCCTCTCACTCATATACCACATCCTTACATACTTGCAATAATAGTTGTTTTCATACTAGACAGAGATAAAAATGGTTTTTGTTTATGCAGCATGAATTGAATCACGGATAGGTGGGACGAAGTTCACCGGGTCAGCTATAATTGGTCAGTTATAATTGGTGCTATGGACAAGGAATGACCGCATTGTCATGCTCTCAAATTCACAAATGAACCAGCCGGGATGTGTTGCGCGTCTGGGAAGGTGCAACTACCTGATATTGAAGCTAGAATTTAATTGAATTGAATTATCTGCGTATTATTATCACTCTAGAACTATATAAAACAACAATAAGGGGCGAGACAAAGTTCGCCTGGGCCGCTAGTAAGTATATATATTCTTGATCAGCATCAACAGCCGTGCCGATCTAGCCATGTCCGTCTGTCTGTCTGTCCGCCATAGGAATATACACGAGGTGTGAGAATTAAGTAATGAGACTGATTTTATTGCTGCGATTGTGGTAACCCTGCGACCTTGAAATTCACTCTTCCTTCTTTCTGCATTCTTCCTCTCTCCATTGATATATTTGCCATCGCTCTAGCTTTCTTAGTTCACCTGCTGTGTCGTGATGAGTGAACGTGCCTTCGTGGAGCTCGTCACGAAAATGGAAAAACGAAATCAAGATCAACGCGTCGCGATACAGTTTTGTGCCAAATTGGGTGAAACAGCTTCGGAAACTTACGAACAAATTTTAAAAGTTCATGGTGATAGTGCTCTCAGTCGTGCACAGGTGTTTCGATGGCATAAAAAATTTAAGGAAAGGTATGAAAGCGTGGAAGACGAGCAGCGGAGCGGGAGACCAGTCTAGGTGCGGACTGACACGAATTCGTAGGTTGTGAGCGCTCTAATCTGTGAAGATCAATCATTAACAGTTCAACTCAAATCTACTATCGCCAAATACTGGAAAGATTGCGGAAACGAGTCAACAGGGTGCGTCCAGACATCGCTCGTAACTGGATCCTTCATCACGACAACGCGCCGCGCCACACCGCCCTCAGCGTGTCCCAGTATTTGGCCTCTAAAGAGATCGCACTGTTGCAACAACCGCCCTATTCGCCCGATATGTCACCCCGTGATTTTTTTTGTTTCCAAAAACAAAATTGGTGGTCAAAGGAACGCATTTTGATTCGATTGAAGACATCCAGGCGGTAGAGGTGCCGAAACATCGATGTTTGGAAGCATCGATGTTTCGATGTTTTTCACAAAAAACATCGATGTAACATCGATCTTTTCCGATGTTTTCTAACAAAATTTATATTTGAATTAACACTTGAAAAAGAAAACACATTATTCATTATTAAAATAAATTTATTTTGCGAGGAGTACCTCACCCCCTATGTACATACTGTATATATATTTAGTTAAGTTAGTAATAAGTTAGGGTTAAGAGACATAAGAAGACCCACGAAGCGCACCTGTAAATAGCTAGGAGATAGGGCAAACCCAACACCCGCCAGCAACATCGACATAGCCAGCCAAGCATCACTGGCACCGACCCGCCGCGTCATCATCACCGGCGTCGGCCAGCAACATCGCGAGCACACGCCCGCAACATCGCGAGCAACACCAGCCCGAGACATCGCGAGCAACACACGCCCGCAACATCGGCCAGCAAGCTAAACACAAGCAACACCGCGAGCACCAGCAACATCGACTCTCAGAGAGAGAGAGCCCGCAACATTGCCGAAGAACCCACCACCACACAGAAAGGGGACAAAGAAACGGCAACCCGAAAGCTCAAGAGAGAGCCACCGATCCGGAAGCGCGCCAGAGCGGGACGGCGAGAACATGCGCCGCGGCAGAGGCCGAAGCTTCTGCGCCAGAACATCGGCAGAGGAAGGGCCCGAGCAACGCCGCCGCCGCCGATCGTTCTCTTCTCTCGGCGAACTTCTAGGCGAACAGACGTGCGACGATATAACCCGCAGGAACACGTGGTGGAAAAGTACCGACGGCGTTTTAAATCTGAGGCCACATGGACATGGAGGCCAGCATTTAAGACCAAGCGGCCTCCCGCGGCATGGGAGCCGGCGGTGTAGACAAGAGGTAGGGAAACAGACAGGGAAAACCAGACGGACAAAATAAACTTAATAATAAAACCCGACGGCATTTGGCACCCCCCCCCCCCCCCTCTCCTCCTTACCCCCCCTCGGGGGGAGGCGGCCCCCTTGTAAAAGGGGAGGGTCTCAAGTTCCGCATCCTTTTCCGTAGCGGCGGAGGCCGAGACTTGGAAGCCGGCACCATGGTAAACAGGGTCGGTTCTCAGGTTTCGGAGAACCTCGTGGATCGGGGTGTCGGCACCATGGTAAACAGGGCCGGGGCTCTCAGACCCCGAGATCCTCCTCCATCTTCGGCTAGGGCATCGGCACCACGGTAAACGGGGCCGATTTCCCAGTTCCGCGGCCTCGCTCGGGATCGAAGCGCCGGCACCATGGTAAACAAGGTCGGCACTAAGACGCGCCCGGCTATCCCGACCCAGACATATTCTCCTGGCGAGGCCAGCGGCTCGGCACCATGGTAAACAGGGCCGGGTACCTGGCCATGCCCCCGAGGGCCCCGACGCGGTTCCCGGCATCGGCCGGCCGCTTGGGCCGCCCATCCCGCCACGGCGGCCCCGTCACTTGGCCGACGTGGACGGGATTGTCTGTCGCCAAGAAAACCTGGATCTTGGATCCAAACGCAGCCCTACACGGGCCGCCCATTTTCCCCAGATTATCCTCCTAATATAAATCTGCGCTCTCACCAGCGCATCCCCGTTTCCCCTGCCTGTCTCAATATAAATAATGGGAGGACTCCTGAGCCGCTGAGGATATCCCAGCCTTAGAACGAATCGCTTCCTCACAATTTTAAATTTAATAACAAATCAAAAAAATTAAAAACAATACAAATTCTTTTCACACGCATCATAATAACTGATAATTGGAAACTTAAAAACAATGCGAATCCTTTTCACAATGTAATAGGAAATTAACCTTATAAGAGATCTGTTTCAATAGTCTATCTATAATGAGTACATATTGTATATGCAATCACTTTTTTGTCGATATGTTCAAATTTTTGTTTATAAACATTAATTTGTCCACTAAATCGGATTTGAGACGAGTTCGGCGATCGGAAATGATTTCTCCCGCTTTGCTAAAAGCCTATTCCGATTCAACCGATGTTGCAGGCACACAAAAGTGTTTCAACGCCAGTTCCTTGAAATGTGCCATATTGTTTGAACTCTCCTAAAATTAAAAATATTAATTTAAATAGCTCATAATACGAAATTAAAAAATTTACCTTCCAAAAAATGAGTGGGTCGCACTTTTCTGGCTCGTTCGCCATCTCAAGATGCTGCCGGAGCAAAAAAAATATAAAATATTTAAAACAAATTCTTCTAATTTGCATACCTTTAGCGTTGTACCTCTTCTTCTTGTTCTTGAAATAGTGACGAACCAAAAACATCGATAGTCGATTGAAAACATCGATGTTTCGGAAATTTTCAAATTCAAATCGATGCTATCGATGCATCGATGTTTCGGCACCTCTACCAGGCGGCCGTGACGAGGGTTTTCGCGGACATCCCAGTCGAAGAGTTCCAGAAAAGTTTTGAAGCATGGAAAATGCGCTGGAATCGCTGTGTAGCTGCCCAAGGGGACTACTTTGAAGGGGATGGCAGAGTTGAAAAATAATATTGAAATATACGGTTTTTATAATATCAGTCTCATTACTTAATTGTCAAACCTCGTATATAAATTCATTTAGTTTGTTCGCAGCATTTTTCCCCCGCAACATTATTTGCTCGCAACATTTACATTATGTCAGTACCCGAGAAAGCAGAGTCAGAACATTTTTCTTCTTCTACTTAATGCTTTTCTTTATTTTCTTTTCCGATCTTATTTAGGAACACGGATGAATTTTACTCCTTCAGTTTTTACGACCGTGCAAAATTGACAAAACGATATTTTTTACGCACGCACAAGGGTTAACAAATAAAATAAAAATTCGTGCGCACACAACCTGTCACGTCGGAATCTGAATTAGAAATGAATCAGCTAGAGAAAAGCTCAAGCTTTTTTTAACGAGATCACCTTGTAGTTATTCCATCATGGAGTTATGAACCACTAAGTTATTTGTATTATTTTTTACTTAAATTTTTTTTTTTTTATTATTGTTTCGCAATGGAAATTTTGAACTACAAAAAAGGCAGAATAACAAATCTGTGTCTTTTATAAGATTGCCAGTAAAATTTAAAAAAATCAATAATCTTCTAGCGTATAAGAAAGGAGTACATTTTAATATTTTGTTCTTAGGAAAGGTATTTAAAGGTATACTATATACTAAAACACTATCATCAAGGCTAAAGTTTTCTGAAAATAATTCTTCTTAAAAATGTAGAAGTTCAATTACATTTTGATAAAAAATTACTGCGCTGAAACGCAGATTGCATTGACTGCTTGGCCAATTCTGTTTCCGTCAATCTTTATTTTATTTTAAATATATATGTTGTTTATATGTTTTTTAGAGAATGCACAATATTTATTAGCAAGAGTACTTAAAAAAAAATTAACCAACTCTAATTAATACATTAATATACTTCGTCTTCCATCGAGAAATCCAACGTTTCACTAGCATAAAGTGAGCTGAAATGAGCAAATTCAGAATAGTTTAAAATTATAGACACCAACAAATGTACATACTTACTTTACCGCTCTGCTTGTAAAAAACACAATCCGTTTTAATTTCTTGTTGTAAAAGAAATAATTGAAAGACCATAAACAGCCTGGCTCCCCAAATGGATCAGAGCTCAGATCCGGATTATAACTGTATATGTCGCAATCCGCTAAATTCACTTCGTCATCCACAGCTGACCACAATGGCTGGCGTAAAACTTGATATTGATCTCCAGCTAATGCCGATAAATTTGAATGGATTGAGTTCATAACCCACTGTAGTGATGGCTCTTTGCTAAATTCATGCGACTTTAAATAAAATGTATACAATTTTAAAGAAACTAGAAAGGAGGAAATCTTCGGGAAGCCGAAGCTTATATGGCTTTCAAATTTAAACAAAAAAACACAACAGTTGTTCTAGATATAGCTTTAAAAATGAAAATAAATGTAAATTTATACTATTAAAATCCAACTTTCCTATCAGAATACTTGAGGCTTACGCAGAAAGCTCTCGAAATTGTATTCCGACAGGTTTTCCTCCGCAGCTCAGGTAATTGTGTTTACCGAGACCTGGTTAAAGCCAGAGATCCTTAGCTCTGAGATTTGAGACAGACTTGTCCAGCGTGGAGGTGGAGTTTTAATTGCCGTTGACTCCTCCCTCATCTCAGAACTTGTTGCCCTTGAAGACGACACCGATATTGAATTTATTTGTGTAAAACTTTCCTTTCCAGGTAGTTTTATTTACTTAACTTGTTCCTATATTCCACCATCGGCTGAGAAGCCTATTTATTGGAAACACCTTTCGGCAATTCAGGCTGTTTCCAACAGGCTTTCAGATCGAGACCAACTCGTAACTCTAGGGGACTTCAATATACCTGGAGCTCGTTGGTCATCTGATGGTGTGTCAAATGTCCTTCAGACTGTGGCACAGCATGACCTTATTGATGGCCTGCTTGACATATCCTTGTGTCAAGTTAACCATGTCCTGAATTCCTTATACCGCTTATTGGATCTTTGTTTCGTCTCTGATCCTCTAGGTGTTGTTTTCGTAAAGCTAACTTTCATGCGCTAAATAATCTTATATCTGAATTTGATTGGTCAAATCTGTACATGTGTACTGACATGGCAGCCGCCGTGGACATTTTTTACAGTGCCATGAACTCGTTCTTTTTATCCTGTGTTCCGTTAACCTATCCGTCTGTCTCTAGTAAACCACCTTGGTTTAATAAGGAGCTGACACGTCTAAAAAATGGTAAGTCTAGGCTTTATAATAAATATAAACTTACTCGTTCTAAAACTGTCTTTTCTAACTATCTCAGTGCTCGGTCGAAATTTACCGTGCATAACGCTCGGTCTTATAAAAATTATTTGAATCGTTGTAGGGTTCAGTTCACACAGGACCCGAAACAGTTTTATAATTTTGTTAACACCAAGCGTAAACCAAACCTATACCCTTCCTCGCTTTCATTTAAAAATTGTTCAGCAAACTCGGATCAGGCAATTGCCGATCTTTTTGCTGAGTTTTTTAAAACCACTTATTCTTCCTTAAACCAGATAAACCAGACGTATTCTTTCCCTATGCCCAAGTCGAACCTAATTTTCAGTCCTATCTTGGACGAAAGCTCTCTTCGGCTGGATCTTTAACGTATAAAGCCAGTATATGCATCGGGTCCCGATGGAATACCGGGCTGTGTTCTCAGGTATTGCGCCGAGGCTCTGTGTAACCCCCTTCTCAAATTATTTACCATATCTTTAGAAACATCACAATTTCCCCTTATTTGGAAGGAATCATTTATTATTCCTCTTCATAAAAAAGGTAGCAAGTAGGATGCTGGTAACTACAGAGTTGTCGGCAATTCCAAAACTCTTAGAAAATATAATCACTCCTCACCTGCAGCACTTGTGCAGATCCGTATTCTCTCCATGTCAGCATGGATTTATGAGACGAAGATCGACCACTACAAATCTTTTGGAACTTACCTCATTTGTGATTAGGGGTTTCCAAAGTAAATTTCAGACCGATGTGATTTATACGGACTTTAGTAAAGCCTTTGACTCGGTTAATCATTTTCTTCTTCTAAGAAAGCTCGATTTAATAGGGTTTCCTACCGATCTCCTTAAGGGGGTCTTCTACCTTCGCGCTCAAATTTGGGGCCTATTTTTCAAAAATGGATTGCAAAAAAACTACACATGATATCCGAACAAAATTTGTTTTATTTGATTAACTAATGCTTGAACTTGAAAAAAACCATATAAATTTATCATAACATCTGCCATTGGCGCGTCGTCGAATTAACCTCTGCCGGCGCGAAAGAGTCAAACGGCTGGCAAGAAATCTCAGCTTCAGAACATGCAAACAACAAGAAGTTTTTTTTAACTTAATTTTAAGAACGTCGATTAGGTCTAGACACAAGCTTTTTTTAATATTTGCAAATTTCACAAAATGGCAGCGATTTGAAAAAAAAAATTCATTTTTTGACCATGTTTTTCAATCTAAAAAGCTTGTGTCTAGACCTAGCGAGATGTTTTGTGAATAAGTAACGCTTTACAGATCTAGGATATCTTCTATGGTTTCGTCAAAATCGTGCCAAAACTTTTGAAAAACACTACTTTCGGGAAAACGCGTTTAAAGATAAATGTTACAATACTATAGGCAAGGCGGGGCCGGGTTTGAGGCTCGATATCTCGTAAGCGAGCATGTTTTCGATCAAATCCTTCACAGGGCATGTTTTTAGTTGTCTACTTTAGAAATATGAAAAAAAAAAAAAAAAAAATCGATTTTTTCAAACCGCGAAGGTGAAGACCCCCTTAAATGGCTTTAGAGTTATTTGAGTCACAGGACTCAAAAGGTTCTGTTTAAGAATGATCTTTCCAACTCCCTCAATGTCACTTCTGGCTCCCACAAGGCAGCCATCTTGGTCCGCTGCTATTTACATTATTTATCAATGACCTTCCTTTAGTTCTACCCAACTCTAGGGTACTTATGTACGCAGACGATGTTAAACTGTGCGTGCAGTATAAGGACAGCTCATGCCAGTCAGACTTACAATCCGATCTTGACAACTTCCAGGCATGGTGTAGTGTTAACTTATTAAATCTCAACAGCTCAAAATGCAAACTGATGACATTTTCACGTGTCACTCCCCAGTATGCAACATATACTTCTTTATTTCGTCCTATTTTGGAATATTGTTCTTGCGTTTGGAGTCCTCAATTTGGAATTCATATTAGTTGGACGTTGATGCACTACGGTCAGTACATTCAAGTGGCCCATCTGACACCAACCACGTGCCAGTTCGTGTTAGGTGTTAGTAGGCGCGACAAATGAAAGTATAGAAAAGGAATACGAGGAAGTGACTATTAAGGTTTTTAGTTGGGGAAGGCTATCTACGTTTGATGTTATCATGTACAAATTGTTATAATTTGCACATAAGACTCTAAAGGGTTCATACAATTCAAAAGAAGTTCTACAGTGGCGCAAAAGTAAAGGAATATAGGATCTAGTATTTCTACTCGGTACGTGAAAGTTAAGCTGACCCAGCAAAGTTTGACGTCGTCCGCGTACATAAGTACTCTGGAGTTAGTCAGAACTTTGGGCAGGTCGTTGCAAACAACAGGGGACCCAAATGGCTCCCTTGCGGGACGCCAGAAGTAACCCTAAGAACATTAGATAAAGAATTTTTAAAGAGGACCTTTTGCGTTCTGCCATTCTGATAACTTGAGATCCAACTAAGAAGATCAACCGGAAATTCCATTAGATCGAGTTTCCGAACAAGAAGAGAATGGTTGACAGAATCAAATGCTTTACTGAAATCAGTATAGATTACGTCTGTCTGAAAGCCCTTATGGAAGCCCTTAACTAAGAAGGAAGTGAACTCTAAAAGATTGGTTGTCGTTGATCTACGCTTTAAAAATCCATGCTGACATGGAGAAATAATTGATCTACACAGGTGCTGCAAATGTGGAGTAATGATTTTCTCGAAAAGTTTTGGAATGGCCGACAACTTAGAGATTCCTCTATAGTTGCTGGCAACCGATTTGCTACCTTTTTTGTGGAGAGGAATAACAAATGATTCCTTCCAAATAAGGGGAAAGTGGGAGGTTTCTAGGGACAAGGTAAACAATTTTAGAAGGGGATTGCACACAGCCAGGTATACCGTGAGGACCTGGCGAATAAATAGGCTTAACGCGATGAAGATCTGAAAGAATACTGCTTTCGTCTAAAGTAGGACTGAAAATAAAGCTCGATTTGGGCATGATGTAGGAATAAGTCTGATTACAGTCGGTTGAAGTTGAGTAAGTGGTTTGAAAAAACTGCGCAAACAGATCGGCAATAGCCCGATCATTTTTTACGGTTGTATTTTCAAACGAAAGCGAGGAAGGATGCGTAATTGGCTTACGTTTAGTGTTAACAAAATTATAAAACTGTTTTGGGTCCTAAGAGATCTGGACCCTACAACGAGTCAAATAATTCTTGTAACACTGCGCGTTCAACACGGTAAATCTTGACCGAGCAGATAAATAAAGGGATAGGGCAGAGTTAGAACCGGTACATTTATATTTAGTATACAGCCTAGATTTTTTGTTTTTAAGATGACTCAACTCTTTAGTAAACCAAGGAGGCTTATTCGATGTTGATGGATAATAACGGAACACATTCAGTAAAAAAGGAATTTATTGCACTGTAAAAAATATCCACGGCTGCTGACATGTCAGTGCACATGTATAAATCGGACCAATTAAAATCTAAAATAAAGTTATTCAGCCGTTCGAAGTCCGTTTTGCGAAAACAAAGGACTTTCTTGGCTGGACAGTCAGATATGTTCTGTAAGTCAGTCCCAATGTCGAGAGTCACGTCGAAAGTCGGATGATAGGGATCTTCGGGAAGCGTCAACGGCGCCACCCTGGCTAAACTGACTCTTGGCGGATTTGAGACAAAACAGAGATCAAGTAAGCGCTCTAGGGAATTTCGTACATGGTTGACTTGAGACAGCGAAATGTCGAGCAAGCCAGCAATTAAATCATGCTGTGTGGAAGTGAAAGTACATTAGAGGAAGTATTTGAGGACCAAATGGCCCCTGGGATATTAAAATCACCAAGAACTAATAAATGATCCTTATTCGAAAGTCGGTCGAAAACCGTTTGGATAGCGGAAAGATGGTTCCAATAAATAGGAAGCTCGGACAAAGGAGGAATGTATGAACAGGTAATGAAAATAGAGCTACCATTGATGGTTAGCTTCACACAGAGGAATTCAACATCGAACTCCTCGAAAGTTATTAATTCCGACGCGAGAGTGGAGTCAACCGCTATGAGGACACCACCCCCACGTCTGATAGGCCGATCCAGCCTATATATTGTGAACACTGCTGGGAAAACTTCGGAGCTCAGAATCTCCGGTTTTAAACAGGTTTCTGTGAACACAATAACCTGGGATGCAAACGAGAGACTATCAGAATACAATTTGGGAAGCTTACTACGTAGGCCTCTTGCATTCTGATAGGAGATAGAGAGGGAGTTAGTTTCTTGGAGTGGATATCGTAGAGGGCGCAGTGGTCTGGTCGGGCCTGGGAAGACTTATTCCTACGGGCCGCCTTTTCTTTTTCTTTGCTTCAAACTCTTTGACGACAACATATTCTGGCCAGAATTTGGTAGAACATATAGCATTAAAAAGTTCGTTTGGAACATTTATTTTGAAAGATGAAATGTCCCTGGCATAAGAAAATTTGAATTTTCCCACCTTAATTTTTATTTTATCGGCTCTTGTTTTGCCTTGGATAAAGGCGATGACATCTTCCGATGTCTGACCAGGGGAGAGCCGAGAAACAAATGTGTTTCGTAGGTGGAATTACTACAAGGGCTTTCGGCGCTGCAGACTGATTGTCTGCATTGCCGATATGGACCGGTAGTCCGGGCCTGATACCCTGAGCAGGTAAATTAACAGGGCTTTGAGGGGTCAATATTTGGGACCCCCCAGGGGACAAAACGGAAATCATCGGGGGAACGGTCACTCCCGCAACACATTCGGATGCCGAATCTTTCTTGCCACTCGATCTCAGAACTCTTTGACTTAATTCTGAGGTCGAGGGCTGTGTTGAGAGAGGCTGCTGTTGGGAGTCCGCCGCTGGTTGTTTAGATCCGCCTATATGCTGCAGACCAATTGCGGTTTTTTTGCGCCTAGGAGACTCATTCAATAGCTTAAGGCTATTAAATTGAGTGTCCGGCGCCAAGAGCATATCATGAGTTTCACGAAAACTCGATAATATGTTTTTAAAACCGCCTTTGGTCTGCCGCATAAAAGACATCATTTCTTTTTCAACCTCGCGACAGGCCTCGCAGCATGTTTCTTCTTACATCGTCCACCGTCCGAGCAACAACACCAATGCACTTGGCATGCACAGTGTTGTCGCACAGCCGACTGTAAGATCGTTTGCCTTTTTACAGGTCTTAGCGAAACAGACAATTGCGGACATTATAAAGACTTACCAATGTACCTTTACGTAGGAAGAGATAAGAGTTCAGCTGCACCGAGAGAGCGGGAGAACGAGAGAGCGGGTAAACGGGTGAGCGTGGGAGCGAGCTTAACGTTTAGCTGTCGCGACGGCGCAAACTAAACGGAGAAGGTACGTAGAGGAATGCAAAAAAAGCAAAGCAAACATCGGCAGCACAACTAAATTGTGAAAATAATAACAATCAAATACACAAAACAGAATAGCTGCATGCACACGAAGTGGGCGGGAACTTTATTTATCACAAAGTAGAAGATTTATATAAAACCCCGGTTGTTTTAATGCAAAAATTAACACAAAACGAGAGCGCAAGAAAAAAACACGTCCGTTCACTTGGAAGAGAGAAACGATGGTACCCGCATTAAATCTGTTCCAAAAATTGTCTGTTTTTCGCCCTACTTGGCTTACCCCTCTTACTCTAGTTGA
Organism: Drosophila aff. chauvacae BK-2020; assembly: GCA_018903765.1. Lineage (NCBI taxonomy): Eukaryota > Metazoa > Arthropoda > Insecta > Diptera > Drosophilidae > Drosophila > Drosophila aff. chauvacae BK-2020. The sequence goes on along the minus strand of JAEIGO010000863.1, from coordinate 209,834 downwards.
CTTCTATTAATTTACCTACCTTTCCTAGCTAACCCTAGAACGATGCTTGGTGTCGTCTTTCTACACAAGCTAATTCACGGTGATGTGAGAGCCCTTACTTGCTAGGACAGCTCAACTTTCACGTTCCTCGACTAACATCTAGAACCTTTATCTTACCCTTAGCAATAAATCACTGTAGGAGAGAGTTTGAGGCACGTGAACCTTTTAGGGTTTTATGTGCCGATTACAACCGAGTTTTTAACTTTATAGAGGGACCTGAGAGCCTCCCTCGCCTTAAAACTGTATTGCTCGTACTTTCCTATATTTTCCTTCTCACGCGTCTATCAGAAAGCGATCGTGCCGTACGTCACACGGCTGCTCCCCTCGGCCGGTTTGTGGGACTGGCGCGCACGTTTTAATTAAAAAAAATCCTATAAAATTTTACTATTTCGAAGGAGATTGAAATATATCGAAAAACAATTGTTATGCAAATCTGAGGTTTCTCATCCGAAAAATTTTAACGAATTAGAATGATGCTTAACCCCACTGTATTCATATCCGTTAAAATATTCTATCCTGTAGCCTATTTGTGTTCAAAGAAAATTCAAGAATATTATAAACTTCACTTTCGAAAAAAAACTGGAAAAACCTATATAATTTTCTTTAATATAATAATATCCAAAGCTAATTTTATAGTTCTTATTATAGTTGTCCTATCCGCCCATTCTGACTTATGTACATACACTGACGAGCAAAACTGTAACACGAGTTTCATATTCTAACTTCAACGGTCAGTATCTTCTGTCCCATTGTATGTACGATAATAATCTTAGTCTTGTTTTGTTGCTACTATATTTGACTATCGCTTGTGAAAATATGAAGCGATTTGATCATTCGATTTTTTTTAACTGCCCTATGCGATTTGGCATACTTTGGGTATAGCGTAGCACCATTTCAGGAGGAATAGCGTACCAGACGTCCTTTGTTCTGCCCCACAGCTCCATCATTCCACTTGGAGGGACTGCATATTTTGCCAGTTGGGATTTTACATGGCTCCACAAATTTTCTATAGGAATTCATATCAGGAGATTGCGGTGGCCACTTCAGCGAGTGAAAATTTTGCTTTTCCATCAAATTTTTTACCAAAATCGAAGTGTGTTTGGGATCATTTTCTTGCTGAAATATGCATTTTTTTGCATCAATACCCCTATTTTTAATTACTTTTGGAAGATTTTGTTGCAAAATGTTTAAATACTGTTCCTTACGCATTATTCCTTCAATTAAGACCAAGGGACCAACTACGTTATTGTACAGAGGTGGTCAAAAGTATTTTCACAACAAACGATATTTGCAAACTCCAACTTCTTTTAGTTGTTATTCTTGTTGTTGTTGACCAATTTGACTGAAATAGTTTTTATCGGATAGCTTGATATATGCAGAATCTAGATGAAAAGAAATGCAAAAGAAAATGGTTCATAGGACAAAGCTTAAAGCAAACCAAAATATGCATGCAAGTTGTCAAAAGTATTTTCACAAGTTTATTGTATTTTCACATAAAATGTTTTTATCATAAATATAAATTATACTTAATTGTTCTATTCTTTTACGCAATAATCTCGTTAGTTACATTATTACCCAGTCGGACTTTGCTTCATGCCCTGAACGATTCTGCCTAGAAATCTATGTCGAATGGGGATGGCTTTTCGTATGATCCCTAGTTCAGCAAAGCAGCAAGCGGGCGACTCATGTACATGAATCGACCGCTGCTCCGTTCATGATAAAATGCTGTGGTTTTGCTCAGTTAAATATTTCCCTTTAGGGATTTATTTTTTTAATACGACAGTCGCTGAATGCATGTTTTTGTATTTCGGCGACGCAAACTAAAACGCGAGCGTGGTCCAATGTGTAAGCTGTCGGTCTGTTAAACTCTGAGACCCGGGTTCAATCCCAGGCAGATCCTTTGTATTCAAGAAAAATTGTCAGTATGGTTTTTCAATATAAATTAAAAACGAATTTACTACAATAACATAGTATAACAAAAAAAAAAAAATAAACTAAAGAAAAAAAAAATAAAAAACACATTAAACATTTGGATTTCATTTTTTTTTTTTATATATATGGAATTGGTTTTCTGAACTTTATCCATACCGTTAAGGATGAATTTCATAGTGAGCCGAGCAGCGACGGTGGCATCATGAATTACCCTACAGAGCGCTCACTGTGAATTTCATGGTGAGCCGAGCAGCGACGCACAGTGGCGCATTAGATACATTAGGGTTTCAAAAATCATATTTTCATAATTCTTTTTTTATATGAAAGGTGATTTTAATACCTTTCGATGAAGTGGTCATACTATATGGTGTGATAAAAAGTAGATTTTATACTCGCAAATTAATGTTTTTTGAGGCAGTTTTCTCAATTTTTATCCAATTTAGAAAAATACTTTTCGTTTATTTTCTCTTTCAATTGTACATCATTTAATATTTTTGAAGAATTATTATTCATTATACATTCATTTCAAATCATTAAGTGTCCTTACAAAGTCAGGAATTGAAAAACAAGCCGCCAATACAAGGAAAAATGTATGCCCGCCATACAATTTCGTACTGCGCAGCGACTGCGCTCGTAGCAATATTTGTACGAAAACGCGCGTTTTTTACGCTGAGTTGAAAGTATCTTTTGTGTGGGAAATTCGGGGTGGGACGTCGGGGGACCCGATCTCTTTTGAATATGATAAAGAACATATTCAAGAACAACACCTCATACGCCAAACCCATCGTCTCGTGTAGTCTCATTTTTGACATTCCATCAAAGTTGAAAAATAGGTGAAAATTAGTACTTCGGTAAAACAGGTATGCCTGCACGTGCAAAAAACGTTATAATTTCATTCTACATTGGTTTTACCGAGATTTGATGACGCTTTCGATAGAGACTATAACCATGCCGGTCGTTTACATATTTTACCTAAAAATCGACCGCAAAGTCAGAATTTTTCTGAAAAACGACATGCTATTTTTGCAACCCAAAAGAGGTTCAACTTTGAACATTTGTAACTACTAAAATACTGAACCGATTTGAATAATTTTTTGGATTCAACCCTTTTGAACTATTACCTGTCGAATGCAATAACAAATTTTACGATCCGTTGTCATCAAAAAGTTGATTTTTGCAACCTATCTGTATCTTTTGCGCCATTGTGCGACGGTGGCATCATGAATTACCCCGCTCATGCCCTAATAAAAGCGAATGAGCCTTTTACATGAACGGGCGGGCCTACCCCATGAGTTGTTCGGTGGGAAAAGCACATAGATCGCATGTGGCAAAGTCCCACTGGGTATTAATCAGAAATGTTTACGTGAGGGGCCCATTGTACCCCCTCTGGCCACCGAACTTCCGAAAGCTCAGCCGCTCTTGCGCTCCCGTATTTCGGGCTTCCGCGCATAGTTCGTCGGGCGTGCCGACGCTCGCCCGCACTCCGCTCCGCTGCAATCTCCGGCCGCTTCGCGACACTATTCCGCCGCTCCTCGGCACCTTTCTTGGCAGCGATCGCCCTCGATGCTCTCCTCTACATCTTCGGCCACTGCACTCTTCCGCCGCTCCCTGGCCAAGCGCATCCGCGCATCGCCCCTCTGATGCTCCCGCTCCCCGAGCTCGGGATAAATCCGAACCAGCAGTCGGCCGCCGCCGATCTCCCGCTCTCGCTTTAGCGGAGTAAAGCGGGCGGGAGCACGGCTCTATGTTTAAACTTAGTTTTTAGTCATCGCATGTATGCAGCCGAATAAAGATGACGCGCACTGCGCCCCCGATTCATCCCACGACGCCCCCGCATTTTTCACTTTATTTTTCGCCTGCGCCGTGGGAAATTTCCACTCTGTTTTCTGGAATCCTTTAGCGGAGGCTCCTCGCCACCCCCCTACAGAAACAAGAAAAATTTTATTTAACATTGATGGAGCCTTGATGAAATTGAGTTTTTGAAATTATGTTGAAATTAAAGAGTACATTTTTACAAACTCTCTGTTATTTCGAGTGCAGGACCTTAAAGTTTTTGCCTTTTTTAAATAATGATTTACAAATTATGATATCCAACTGTTTTGGATAATGTTAATGTCAGAAATGTTTCAAAACAATGGTACGCTAGCGTTAATACAGTCCTTTACAAATTTTTGAGGCATCCATCCGTTGTGACATTGAGGAATAATGCAATGAGGAATAATGCGTAAGGAACAGTATTTAAACATTTTGCAACAAAATCTTCCAAAAGTAATTAAAAATAGGGGTATTGATGCAAAAAAGTGCATATTTCAGCAAGAAAATGATCCCAAACACACTTCGATTTTGGTAAAAAATTTGATGGAAAAGCAAAATTTTCACTCGCTGAAGTGGCCACCGCAATCTCCTGATATGAATTCCTATAGAAAATTTGTGGAGCCATGTAAAATCCCAACTGGCAAAATATGCAGTCCCTCCAAGTGGAATGATGGAGCTGTGGGGCAGAACAAAGGACGTCTGGTACGCTATTCCTCCTGAAATGGTGCTACGCTATACCCAAAGTATGCCAAATCGCATAGGGCAGTTAAAAAAATCGAAAGGGGTGTGGACTCATTATTAAAATAATCTCAAATAAAATTTTCGATTAATATATAACACCAGTGCAAAACTGTAACAATTGCATTTTTTTACATTTTGCTTCGGCATATCTATTCCAGATGATCAAATCGCTTCATATTTTCACAAGCGATAGTCAAATATAGTAGCAACAAAACAAGACTAAGATTATTATCGTACATACAATAGGACAGAAGATACTGACCGTTGAAGTTAGAATATGAAACTCGTGTTACAGTTTTGCTCGTCAGTGTATATATTTAATTAATATCTGCAATAAAAAGACCTCAAATGGTTTCGTCTCAGTTGCCTTGGATGCTAATCAATAATAAATACTATACTATACTATACTATAAATACTAAAACGTTTTTACTAAAATAAAATTATCATCAAATAAATAAATGCGTTTGTCGAACATAAAAAAAGCTTTTGTGATTTGATTTTATTGCAGAGTAACTCACAACTACTTAGGAAACAAACTTAATGAATAATTAGTACATTTAATGGACACGATAAGAAAAATTTGTTCTTACCTTTGCTTCAGTGAAGTCGTAATCTGGTTCAAATGATGCGTTTAGAGTTGCAATTAGATAAAACAATGTTTTTCTAGAGATGGTATCACACAGAGTTATGCCCTCATCTCCCGATTGGCTGTTGTTTCGACAGAAGTTAGGTGAAAAGTCAGTCAATGTTTGAGGAGGCGATAGTGCCTGAAGGTCATGTCCATGAGTTTCAGCCGTAAATCGCTTATACAAAACTTTTTCTGCAGCAACCATTTTACTAGAAATATATACAAATTTTAGTTAAATGTAGTTAATATTATCAAGTTAGGGTTCTCGAACATATTCAAAATTCTTTGTATTATGCTTTTTGATATTATTTTTATAGGTCTATTCTTAGTGCATACGCTCATCGAAATTTCCACCTCACGCTTTCCCATGAATAACATCATATTTCCTTAAAATAAATATATAGGATATTTTTAATTTAATAACATTTTTTTTTGTTTGGGAACATATATTTTAAACAGTATTTAAAAATTAATTAATTAGTTTTATATTCATAGGAAATAATATATATAATGCGAATCCTCAAAGAAAACTAAAAATACATTTGAAACAGGGTGCTGTTTCGTTTCGTATCCTGGCCTTAAGTTGTGCGAGGGATTAAGGTTTGTTGGCGTAAATCTTACTTTTTAAACGATTCGATATGTTTACTATGGACATCATACTGAGGTCCATATTCTAAAATATAACGAACTAATTAGAGATACACGGACTTTGTAATAGAGGGGTCATTGAGTTAATTCAGTTTTTTTTTGTGAAAAAATATGGCAGTACTGATGCAGGGGCGCTAATCTGATGACGCGCAGTCTAAGTCGGAACGGGCCGGATCGGCCTATATCATATAGCTGTATAGGAACGATCGGAACATTTTGGCTTCCTTTCTTGTTTCTTAACTTATTTGTATAAAATAAACAAGGCACGCCGAAGCTTGAATACCCTTGCAGCTTACAATTGGATCATTATGAATTCACCAAAATTGATCATATGAAAAGATCCAGTGCGCGCTGAAGGGCTTGTCAGTCGAAGGAGCGGATGGAGCCAACGAGACGGCAGATCGGATCGCAGCACTCCTGGAGCATGCTTGCTACCACTGGCTAATTTTTTTTTTTTTTTTTTTTTAGAGCTATTTGGACGTTGATGCACTACGATCAGTACATTCAAGTGGCCCATCTGACACCAAGCACGTGCCTGTTCGTGTTAGGTGTTAGTAGGCGCGACAAATGAAAGAATAGAAAAGGAATACGAGGAAGTGACTACTGGCGTGCTGCCAGATCGTTTGCATGCATGCGTACTAAGTGGGTTAGTATTAAGGTTTTTAGTTGGGGAAGGCTATCTACGTTTGATGTTATCATGTACAAATTGTTATAATTTTCACATAAGACTCTAAAGGGTTCATGCAATTCAAAAGAAGTTCTACAGTGGCGCAAAAGTAAAGGAATATAGGATCTAGTATTTCTACTCGGTACGTGAAAGTTAAGCTGACCCAGCAAGTCAGCACTTTCCACGTCACCGTGGATAAGGTTAAAAATGAACGTAATGCCAAGCATGGTTCTACGGTTAGCTAAAGAAGGTAAGTTAATTAGGAGAAGTCTACTAGAGTACGAGGGTAACCTCTGGTTTGGATCCCAGTTCAAACCGCGTAAAGCGAAAAGCAAAAAGTTCTTCTGAACTGACTCAATGCGTTTACTGTGAACCCCATACTGAGGGCTCCAGACGCAAGATCCATATGCCCTTAACTAAGAAGGAAGTGAACTCTAAAAAATTGGTTGTCGCTCTACGCTTTAAAAATCCATGCTGACACGGACAAATAATTGATCTGCACATGTGCTGTAAATGTGGAGTAATGATTTTCCCGAAAAGTTTTGGAATGGCCGACAACTTAGAGACAACATAGTTTTTTTTTTTTTTTTTAATTTTATTCAAATCGGACCACTATATCATATAGCTGCCATAGGAATATATATATAAATTCATTTAGTTTGTTCGCAACATTTTTGATCGCAATATTTTTGTTCGTAACATTTTTGCTCGCAACATTTTTCGCTTGCAACATTTACCTTAACCTTATGTCAGTACCCGAGAAATCGGAAAGTCAGAACATTTTTCTTCTTCTTTTACTTACTGCAAGGGTATTTAAACTTCGGCATGCCGAAGTTAGCTTCCTTTCTTGTTAAATTTCTAGCTCTTAAACTTTAGAAATTATAACAAAAAACTACCAAAATAGCCTAATTTTTAATTTAAAAAAGTATGCGTAAAAAAAAAACTGGCCAAGTTGTAATTTTTTTTGTTCAAAATTTTCCGATCGTTCCTATGGCAGCTCTATGATCTAGTCAGCCGATTTTGATAAAATTCAAACTAAAATTGTAGAATAATACAAAATGTCCATATCTCAAATTATATAAATATGTTAAAAACTAGCTAAGTTTTAATTTTTTTTTAATTTTCCGATCTTTCCTATGGCAGCTTATGGTATATTAGTCTGATTTTGATTATATTAAAACAGAAATCCTAGAATAATAAAAAATGGTCATATCTCAAATTGTGTGAACATATTTTGAAAACTCAAAACATTTGTGAAAAGTAAGTAAAATGTCCAAATTCGTTTATGGAGGTAGAAACGGACAGACGGGCATGGGCTAGATCGACTCTGTTGATGTTGATCAAGAATATTTATAGGGTCGGAAATGTCTCTATTACTGCATTGCAAACTTACGACTAAAATAATAATACCCTTTAAGGGGGTCTTCTACCTTCGCGCTCAAATTTGGGGCCTATTTTTCAAAAATGGATTGCAAAAAAAATACACTGATATCCGAACAAAATTTTTTTTATTTGATTAACTAATGCTTGAACTTGAAAAAAAAAAAAAAAACCATATGAATTTATCATAACATTTGCCATTGGCCCGTCCTCGAATTAACCTCTGCCGGCGCGAAAGAGTCAAACGGCTGGCAAGAAATCTCAGCTTCAGAACATGCAAACAACAAGAAGTTTTTTTTAACTTAATTTTAAGAACGTCGATTAGGTCTAGACACAAGCTTTTTTTAATATTTGCAAATTTCACAAAATGGCAGCGATTTGAAAAAAAATTTCATTTTTTGACCATGTTTTTCAATCTAAAAATGATTGTAAAAAATTGAAAAAAAAAATTTTTGGAAAAAAGCTTGTGTCTAGACCTAGCGAGATGTTTTGTGAATAAGTAACGCTTTACATATCTAGGATATCTTCTATGGTTTCGTCAAAATCGTGCCAAAACTTTTGAAAAACCACTACTTTCGGGAAAACGCGTTTAAAGATAGGAAAAATGGTCGAAACGTATGGAGGTGGCAATCTTTCGGGCTTCGTTTACCCATGAAGGAACGCGAATTTTACAAAACCCTTTATATGGCGTATTCCTCAGATCCTCTAGTATTTAAAAAAAAATTTTTTTTTAAATCGATTTTTTCAAACCGCGAAGGTAGAAGACCCCCTTAAGGGGGTATACATATGGAATTAAGGGGTTATATACACTTGCGTTTGTAAAAAAAATCGAAAATTTTTTTATTGCATTTTCTGAAAGTACATATCTTAGAGAATGTTTTCCCCAAATATCATAAAATTCTGAGCATTAGAACCGGATTGGCAGCTATTTATATCGCGCTATCTGCACTACGAGTCAACGGCGCATCATTCTTTACACGCGATTATCTCGAAACTGTTTTTTTCAAAAAGTGTGGTTGCGGTGACCACGATTACTAAAGAACCGTTAACTCGGTCAGTCTGAAATTTTGCAGGCTTATTAACAACAATATTAGCCTGTGCGTGGACGAAGGATTTTGAATTTAAAGCAAAACTTTTTTTTCCTGATGTAAAAACCAAAAATGTATACGTTCAAAACTCGTTTTTTTTAGTAAAACGATCATAATTTTCGTAAAAAATTTAATTTTGCAAAATCCTTGATCATCATGATCCGGGAAAGGGCCTGGAGTGATGTGGCCGCCTTAGAGCTGGCATACACTAGGTGCTCGCGAAACGAGAGTCTCGTGTCCAGCATTACACCCAGGTATTTTATGGCTCTCGTGGAAGTGATCGTAGCACCCCCGACCCTGATGGATGCGGTCTCGACCTTTTTCCGGCTGCTGATTAGGACGGCTTCGGTTTTTTGAGGCGCTAGTTGCAGACCGACTCTGGACAGCCACGAGCTGATGGCCTCGACACACGAGTTGCAGGTAGCTTCGACACGTGGAAGTACCTTGCCAACCACCACCACCGCGATGTCGTCTGCGAAGCCCACGAGCTCGGACCGGCCGGGCAAGGGGAGGCGCAGGACTCCGTCGTACATCGCATTCCACAAGAGCGGTGCTAGTACGGATCCTTATGGAACCCCGCAGGAGAGCTCCACCGTTTCCGCGCCGTCGGGAGTGGTGAATTCCAAAGTGCGGTCCGTGAAGTAGCTGCCCATAACTTTCAGGAGGTATGGGGGGACTCCAAAACTGGATAGAGCCTCCATGATGCAGCTCCATCTCGCCGTGTTGAAGGCGTTGCGAACATCCAGCGTGACGACTAGGCAGTACTCTTTTGAGCCGCCTTTCCACCTCTTGCCGGCTATCGCGGAGCTGGCAATGTCTACCACCTTAGCGATGGCATCCACTGTCGATTTCGCCTTCCGGAAGCCGAACTGGGCCTCCGAGAGGTCGCCAGCCACTCTGATCGCCTCTTCAAGGCGGGTGCCGATTAGGTGCTCTACCTTACCCGCGCCATCAATAAGGCAGATAGGCCTAAAAGATGACGGGTCGTCCGGCGGTTTTCCGGGTTTCGGCAGCAGTACAAGCCTCTGCGACTTCCATCTAGGCGGGAAGGTGCCCTCGGCCAGGCAGCTGCTGAACACCTCCGCGAACAGATCGGGCTGAAGGGACAGAGCGAGCTTCAAGGCCCTATTGGGGATGTTGTCGGGGCCAGCGGCCTTCGACGCTCTTACCCTGACCGCCGCCGTCCGTACCTCCAGCGCCGTTACCGGAGCGAATCCTGCCAGGGAGTCTCCGGCATTGGGGAACGGTGGCACGTCCATCCTAGGGAACAGGTGGTCCACTATGCGCTTGGTGAACTCCGTCGCGAGCGGGGCAAGCTGACCCGAGCAGTTAATGCGCTTCACTACCGTTTTGTAGGCGCTCCCCCACGGGTCGTGGTCCGCCGAGTCGCAGAGTTCCAGGAAGCACTTTGATCTGCTCGTCCGGATAGCGGCCTTGAGCGCTCTACGGCAGGCCTGGTACTCCCGCCTTTTGTCCAGGTGGGAGGGGGTGCCATACGATCGCTGGTAGCGTCGTCTGGCACGGACGCAGTCACTCCGGGCATCGGCTATCGCCCGGTTCCACCAGAACACCGGCTCGTGGTGGCTACTGTGGGGTCTCCTGACCTGCATGCAGCTGTCGCACACTGCCTTGAGCTGCCTCATGGCTTCCTCTGCCATCTGCGAAGCGCCCCCAGATACCTCCAGGCTCTCCATTCCGGTTGCAAACAGCTGGACATCCAAAGAGTCCGCCCTGTAGCTCGCCTGTTGCGGGTGGGACCGTGTTGCCAACGGCAGGCGGGTGGCCAAGGTCGTAAAGATGGCGGCATGATCGCTGGCTGTGTAAACCTCGCTGAGATCCCATAGGCACTGCGAGGCTTTTGAGCCGCTCACGAATGTGAGGTCGACCACTGAGCCGGCACCGGCTCGGGAGAACGTTCGTTGCCCCCCCGTGCTTAGAAGCGCAATGTCGAGCATCGCTATGGCTTCCAGCAGCGATCTACCTCTACTTTGCAAATTTCAGCCTTTTAAGCTTGTTAACTTTTAAAATATACGGCACATCCTTAGCAATATATGTCTTCATGTCCTGTTCCTTTAAACGTCGCCGGACTGTGCGCTAACTGATTGGCTTACGTCCACTTTTCGGAAGGCTGGCGGTCAGATTCCACTGCGTTGCACGGCTTGGGGCTTCGCAAGAGGATTTTTTAAAATTCCCGTATAAGGATTTTGTCGTCAGCGATCGTTGTTTTGCGCTTAGGACCTGTTCTTTTTAGGTTTTTTAAATCATTATGTTTTTTAAACTTTTTCATTTTATAATACACAGTTTGACGCGACACATTAAACTCATTCGCAATGTTTCTTACTTTTATGCCAACGTTAAACTGTGCTACCATTGACGATCTAATAAATAAACTTAACTCAGCCTTTTTACCCATGGCTATAATTTAATTTTTTGTTTTTATTAACGTTTAATATCCAAAAAAGTTAATTTTAAACAATTGTTGATTAACACGTGCTCAACAGCAGAATACCATATACTAAATTAACTTGTCAAAATACTTGTGCCAAACAAAACTTGGTTGTCTGCGTGCTTTCTTATCGGAAGAAGGAGAATGCATTGGGTAAACCGTATAAAAATTGGCATTCTGTGAGCTAAATATTCATTCTTTGATTTGCTCATCACCTTCGCATCGTTAGTTAACGGTATCAAGCGCAAGCTAGGCTTAAAAGAAACAGACAATTTTGTCAAAATATTTATGCCAACTAGTGTATGTACATGTGCATTTTAACAATGAAATACCAATGAGTGCCTTTGTAATAATAATGAGTGCCTCAAGGCACTCTTGGGGCTTAGAGTACTTTTCCAGTGTTGTAAATAGAAGGTAATTTACCAGTGCTTGGAATGTTTGCGACTTAAAAAGATCTTTACTTACTAAATTTTAAACTTTGCAATTAAAAGACTACGAGAAATGACAGACCTAATGCGTAAACGACATAAACTGCCAGATTTGATCGATGAGCAATTGCTCAATTTGTTTGATTCTGTCCTGTTGGAAGAAGAATTATCTGACGAATCAAGTGGTGATGGAGACGACGAGCTTGATCGCTTGGTCGCTGCATTAAATGCAGCCTTGGAAAATGCTGATTCGCTATCATTTGCTGCTGCCGCCGCCGAGACTGAGGAAAACACCAAAAAGTGAGGAAAACACCAAAAGGAAAACACTCAAAAATCATAAATTCCCCTTCTTCCGGTTGATATAACGGTTTCAGTAAGTCTCCATTCTAAAATGGTTACAAAATACATAATATAAAAAATATTATTTTTATACAGGTATTGAATCAATTAAAAGGGAGCCGAGCAAAATAATTTGGAAGCAACAGTCTCTGAAGTTGCATATCAATGACGTAGCCTTTCGAGGTAACTCTTCATTGCCACCAGAAATAATTAACTTGGGAACTCCACTGCAAATATTTTGCTATTTTTTCAATGAGAATATTATCAATCCAATTGTTGAGGAAACATTACGCGCAGCAAAATCCGACAACATTCAAAGCCAATTTAAATTGAATATGGATTACTATTATATTGGTATTCTAATCTATATGTCCCTTTATCGATTCCCAACTTTGAAAAGCTACTGGGGAAAACACGCTTTTGGGCCTATTCGAGCTTGCATGACGCGAAGCAAATTTGATTCAATTAAGCGATACTTGAGTCTGCGAGATGACAGCAAAAGAAATAATGGATGGATTAATCGGCCGCTACCACATTAAAGCCAAGACCAGAGATTCTGAGACACGTCTTTTTACCATTTGGTGGATATGGCTGCAACAAATGCATACATATATTTTCTACAGGCGTATATCAAATAATGAAAAAGAGAACCCTAAAAACGTTTCCAATCTTCCGGATTTCCGAGATGCAATTTTTGCAAGCCTCGTAGGATTTCAGCAAAAGCCATTAAGTGGGTCGTCCCAGGAGTGAACCATCGCGATCTCCATCTCTTCATAGACTTGGGCAACAAAGTCCGTCCGCGTCGTCTTCTCCACCAGCTAGACTTAAAATTGGTGTTAAGTCAAATCCTATAGCACAGGATCATTTTCCTATTGGGCTAAGTCGAGATCGCGGGAAAAGATGGTGCAAGAATTGCAAAACGTCCCAAACCCAATGCATTTGCAAAAAATGCAATCTTCACCTTTGTTGCACTGCCAACAAGAATTGTTTATTTTTATTATCATAATAAAAAATGAAAACTGACACTTATAGAATATGAGTTCCATTTTTTCACTGTAAGCCCTAATAGTGCCTTGAGACACTCATTCACATTTTCTCACCTAGCAGCTAAACGGTCGGCGGAAAACGTTTTCTGATGCCATTTTTGAGCTCAGTGGGCAATATTCATTTAAGAAAAAATAAATTGGATATTTTTTATTTCGAATTGAAGAAAATAGCCTTCGAGGGTTAAGATTAATATACTAAACAAGAAAGGAAGCTAACTTCGGCATGCCGAAGTTTAAATACCCTTGCAGTAAGTAAAAGAAGAAGAAAAATGTTCTGACTTTCCGATTTCTCGGGTACTGACATAAGGTTAAGGTAAATGTTGCGAGCGAAAAATGTTGCGAACAAACTAAATAAATTGATATACATATATACTCATATGGCAGCTATATGATATAGTGGCCCGATTTTGATCAAATTAAAACCGAAATTCTAAAATATTACAAAATGGCCATATCTACAGTGGCGAGCAAGAATGAGTACATGTTCACGACTCTGACTTTAACCATCAATAAAAAGCCAACCACACAAGCAAATCCAACAATTTTTTTTTTATTATTATCCTCAATTTATTAACTACTAATTTTAGAAAAAAAACGTTAACATATCAAAGAGGGCAAATACTTAGAATAAAAAAACGAAATAAACTCACATAAACTCATTTTTGCACGTTTTACGTTTTGTACCTATTTTCGATTTTCCACATCTCTTTTCAAGAAACATCACCCAGATTTACCTATATATTCGTTCTATTGCTATTTTAGGTAGTCATAGATTAGTTTATAGAGTGTTTATGTGGAGAGAAATTTTTTTTGTGAATAATTAGAAAAATGTATTTATAAAAACCAAAAAATTCGAAAATTGTCAGAGAAACTTAAAAATAATGTTGTGAGCCAGAGGGAAAGTGAAAATTCTACACGTAATATTGCCGATAAGCTTGATATTAGCCATTCCGCGGTGGTTCCCATTCAGATGAGGCGATAGCTGACCCCCAAGCCACAAGTCGCAACCGGGATAAAAATTTTTAAAAATTCAGATGCTCGTCCAAAGATGTCCGAAATGCGTTAAAATAAGCAATTAGTGATTGCCTGGTCTGCTACTGGACGGCTGGACTCTGGACTGCTCGATAAACATTGCAGGACATCGGAAACATATCGAGAGTTTAAAAGAATTAGTCGGCGTTTTCCGACAAAAATGTCCATCACTCTAAACACGGTTAAAACTTAGACTCATTAGACCAGAAAATTCGTTTTTAATCGTCAACGGTCGAATTGGGTTGATTTCATTTGATTTTTAACAAATTTTAAGCGAGCTTTGACATTTTTGTCGGAAAACGCCGACTAATTCTTTTAAACTCTCGATATGTTTTAGAGGTGCCGAAACATCGATGCTAACATCGATGTATCGATGTTTTTGAAAATTTCCGAAACATCGATGTTTTCAATCGACTATCGATGTTTTTGGTTCGTCACTATTTCAAGAACAAGAAGAAGAGGTACAACGAAAAAGGTAAGCAAATTAGAAGAATTTGTTTTAAATATTTTATTTAACACGCGTTCGGACTTCATTTTTTTTTTGCTCCGGCAGCATCTTGAGATGGCGAATTTCGTATTATGAGCTATTTAAATTAATATTTTTAATTTTAGGAGAGTTCAAACAATATGGCACCTTTCAAGGAACGGGTGGTAAGGGTGCATCAGACCAAGGCAAGATCAGCAGAGTTTTTGCTGATGTATATTCCTTGGCTTCCTGGTGCATCAAGTCGACTCGTAGGTGAATATCAATTTGATAGACACCACCCTCTCCTCGGAGAGGGTCCTCCACGTGGTACCTCCTGGAAACGTACCAAGGTACGGCTAATACGAGCGGCAGTATCCCGTGAATCCTCTATCCACATTCCTATGACTCCACTTCCCTACCGAGACCTGGGCAAGTCTTTAAACGGCCTCCCCTCAAGTCAGGCGTGTAACGCGACCCGTGCTCTCTGACTTTCGGTTCGCAGCTGAGGGGTCAATCCAGCTGTGTTCGAACGGAGCCTTCCCAGGGCCGGGCAACCCTGGGTCGGAACTAGCCTTGCCGTGGCTTAGGGGCGAAGCCACGGTGGACCACCTTCAAAGACCCAAACCCCTCGGGCCCGCCGCGCTCGCCTCGTCGAGCAACGCGGGCGTTTATGAACATGGCTACAACAAAAAAATCCGCTTCGGACCTCGTGGGGGAGGTAAAACCCCAAAATATTGACGACATCGACGAAGATGAGTTGTTGCGCTCGGATGATGAGACGCTGACTCCGTCGAGCTCGGTGGGGAATGCTAAGTCGAGCACTCCCCAAACGCAACAACAACAGAAAACGACAATCACCGAGGCGAGCCACGCCAAGGTGAAGGGTAACGACCAGCCAAAGTCGTTTTCCCATCAACAAAAGAAAGCGCAGGCCAGCAAGGCCCGCTTCATTCTGGCAAAGATAGCCAAGAACGAGGCAGAGGGCAAAGCGGACCAGCGCGATTTAAAAGACAAAGCCCGATTCCAGGCCGTGGTCGCGGACTTCGAGGCATACGAGAAGGAGCACCCGGAAGCGTTCCAACAGCCCCAATCGAAGCGCAACCGCTCACACGAAGTGAGTGAGAGCGCTCCGAAAAGGGCAAAGGACGCCAAAGGGGTTGCCAGAGCTACATCCTTCGTCAAGCCGGCGAAGAAATTCAGCGAGGTGGCTAGAGACAGCCTAGCCATGGCACTGGTGGACGAGCTCGATGACGATGGGCGCCTGCTGTCGGAGAAATGGGATGAGGTCGAGACCAGACTGTCTGAGATGGTATCAGACAAAGTACTAGCTGAGCCAGCTGGTCCGACACCATCCTTTGACTCCTCAGACATGGTTCGGGGGCACCGGGTGATCAGGTGCGACGACGAGTCTTCAAAGGACTTCCTGGCGGTGTGCGTTGCTAAGATCAGCAACGCATGGAAGGGGCTTAGCCTAAAGCTCGTCCCCGCCACGGATATCCCGAGAAGGCCCAGAGCTCGCATCTGGTTGCCAAAGGGGCTCACGAACCATGATAGGGTGCTCAAGACTCTGAGGGCTCTAAACCAGGATGTCGACATGGCTGACTGGGCCATCTTGAAGGCAGAGCGGGAGATGAGGACAAGCCAGCCGTACTTGTTCCTCATCAATAAGCAATGCATTCCACAGCTGGAGAAGACCGACTACAAAGTACGGTACGGGGTCAGGAAGGCAAAGATAAAGGTCTTCCTAACCGAGCCGGACGACAACCTCGACGACGAAGTCGACGATACCAAGCAGCTGATGGACGACTTGGTTATCGACGACGACACCCCCAATACCACGCCGCAATAAATGCCGAAAGTCGTACAGGTCAACCTGAAGCGCAGCTCGCACGCTTCAGCGAATCTGGCAGTCCTCCTCCGAGAAGAGGACATCGACATCGGCTTACTACAAGAGCCATGGACCAGGGACGGACAAATCTCTGGCATGGCCATTAAAGGATACACGACATTATACACAAACTCGACAGGTAGGCCGAGGGCGGGTATAATCATTATAAAACAACCTTAACGCTCTTTTACATCCCAATCTTAGCAACTCAGACCTAGCAGTGGCCAGGCTGGTAGCAGCGGATGGGACAGCCTTACTAATAGCCTCCGGGTACATGGCCCACGACGAACCTGCACCACCTGAAGCGTTCATCAGGGCGATGCAATTCGCCGAGGAGACTAAGACGACGCTTATCCTAGGGTGCGACGCCAACGCCAGGCACACACTGTGGGGAAGCAAGGAAACAAACGAGAGGGGTGAGTCTCTTTTCGAACATATTATTTGCCGTGACGTCACTATATGTAACAGAGGGGAAACGCCCACCTTCATTTTTCCGAGTACGGAGGAATTCCAAGGTTGGGAAGAGGTCCTAGACATAACGCTCCAAATAGAGTATAGCAACCACAAGGCAGGAAAATGGAGGGTTTCGCCAAAAAACTCTTTTTCAGACCATAGGTACATACTTTTTGAGATTTCGATGCCGACAAGCGAGACAGCACCGAAGCGCAATCCCCGTAACACAGACTGGAACAAATACGAAAAGGTTGTACAGTCAAAGGTAATGAACAGGAGGGTCAAGGTACGATCCACCCCGGAAGGAATAGACAAAGAAGTTGAGGACTTCACAAATATTCTGAACAACGCGTACGAAGAGTCATGCAGACTAACGTACTCTAAGAAGACATACCCACAATGGTGGAACAAGGAGCTAAGCGAGCTAAGAAAAAAGGCTAGGAAGGCCTTCAATACAAGTTACGGAACCAAGAACTGGCAGCCGTATAAGGAAATACACAAGGAATACAAAAAAGCGATATACGCAGCCAAGAAAGACTCCTGGAGCAGGTACTGCGAATCGCTAGAAGGAATCAAGGACACGGCTAGGTTGGGTAAAATACTAGCCAAGGGGCACACTAGCCCCACCCTTATAAACAGGCCTGACGGTACAGGAAGTACGTCAGCAGAAGAGACACTGGAGATCCTGCTGGACACACATTTCCCAGGTAGCCAGATAGAAGAAACAAGAACAGTGGAAAGCCAGATGGTGGAACACCAGCTAAGAGTCGACGAGATCGTCACCATGGAAAGAATCCAATGGGCGATAGACTCTTTCGACAAGTACAAAAGTCCGGGACCGGACGGAATCATACCAGCAATGCTGCAGACAACAAAAGCATGCACTGGCAAATGGCTGCAAGCGATTTTCCAAGCATGCATTAAAACAGCACACATACCGCTTCCATGGAAGGAAGCAAGAGTAGTCTTCATACCAAAACCAGGAAGAAGAGGACACATCCAAGCCAAGGATTACAGGCCGATTAGCCTGACCTCATTCCTCATGAAAACACTGGAACGGATACTAGATATCCACATCAGAGGAAGAACGGAGAAAAACCTTTCCGAAGCACAGCATGCATATAGGAAAGGAAGATCCACGGAGACAGCACTACACGAAGTAGTGGGATACATAGAAAACGCACTGACATAGAAAAAATTACACATTGGCAACCTTCTTAGACATAGAAGGCGCCTTCAACAACGTAAACGCAGATTCCATCCTGAGCTCTCTCAACAGGATTGGAGTTGAAGAAGGCATCAGAAAATGGATCGGCGCAATGCTAACGAGCAGAAGGATAACAGCCGAACTGAGTGGCACTCATCACACGAGATATGTGAGGAGGGGCACACCTCAGGGAGGAGTTCTGTCTCCACTGCTGTGGCTAATTAACATGGACGACATATTGAGAGAACTCAATAGCGAAGGCGTGAAAGTGGTAGCATACGCAGACGACGTAGTTCTACTCACTTCAGGACCATTTCCAGACGTCATAAGCGAACTAATGACAAGGGCGCTGAAAAAACTGAACCAATGGGCAAAAGCCTGTGGGTTGGGCATAAACCCAAGCAAAACGGAACTTATGCTCTTCACAAAGAGGACAAAGATCCCCAGATTTAGTAAACCGAAGATAGACGGTACAGAGCTAGAGCTATCACAACAAGCCAAGTATCTGGGAGTGATACTGGATACGAAGCTTCTATGGAAACAAAACATCAACGAAAGAGTGAAGAAAGCAAGCATAGCTTTCTATTCCTGTAGGAAGATGTTCGGAAAAAACTGGGGCATAAACCCCAAGATAATACTATGGCTCTACACAGCGGTTGTAAGACCCATACTCACATACGGGGCACTAGTATGGTGGCCTGCACTAACTAGGGCATACAACATCCAGAAACTCACAAGGATACAGAGATCGGCATGCGCTGGTGCCACGGGAGCACTAAGATCGTGCCCCGCAGCAGCGCTGAATGCCATTCTAAACATAATGCCGATAGAACACTTCATCAGGAACACAGCAGCCCAAAGCGCGGTACGACTGAAGGCAAGCCAGAGCTGGAAGAACTACCACACCGGGCACTGCAAGATCCTGAACGAAATAAACAATCGGCTAACAGAAAATACTGATTACATGACAACCGAAATGAGATTCGGCAATGCATACACCACAACATACCCCACAAGGGAAGAGTGGAGAAGAGGGAGTGTAACCGAGCCAGATGAGGTATCACTCTACACCGACGGTTCAAAAATGAGCGGCGGGGTAGGGGCCGGAATCTTTGCCGAAACCTGGGGGATAGAAGAGTCCTTCCACCTCCCAGGGTCAGCAACAGTGTTCCAGGCGGAGGTTCTCGGGATATTGAAAGCAGCTGAACTTTCATTGGACCGAGACCTCCGGAATACCTAGGTAAGGATATACTCGGATAGCCAAGCGGCCATCAAATCTCTCGCAACAGCCAAGACCACATCTACATTAGTGGCCAAATGCAAGGAGGCACTAAACAGACTAGCGGAAAATAACAGGGTACAGATAACCTGGGTACCCGGACATAATGACATCCCCGGCAACGAAAAAGCCGATGAACTGGCCAGGAAAGGGTCAGAAGAAATCACACTAACAACAGATATCCAAGTATCTCTGAACACGGTGCAAGCTGAAATTCACGACCACTTCAAATCATTCGCCAGCAAGGAATGGTCTTTGAAAGCTGAGCACAGAAGATCGAAACTATGCTGGCCTGAATTCAACAGGAGAAGGACAGCGGATCTGGTCTTCAAAAGTAAAACGAATATTTGGAGGATAACGGCAACCATCACCGGCCACTGGCCAATAGGCACGCATGCCTGTAAGATGGGCCTACCCTACAACCCACACTGCAGAAGCTGTAAAGAACCGGACGAGCAGGAGACACCGGAGCATCTACTGTGTCACTGCCCGGCATTCAACCAGATAAGAGCGCGGCACTTCGGAGCACACCAACTCGGGTCACTAGGGGAAGTGGGAAGGCAGACAGTGAATGCCATCCTAGCGTACCTGAATGACACGGGCTGGTCGTTGATGCACTACGATCAGTACATTCAAGTGGCCCATCTGACACCAAGCACGTGCCTGTTTGTGTTAGGTGTTAGTAGGCGCGACAAATGAAAGTATAGAAAAGGAATACGAGGAAGTTACTACTGGCGTGCTGCCAGACTGTTTGCCTGCATGCGTACTAAGTGGGTTAATATTAAGGTTTTTAGTTGGGGAAGGCTATCTACGTTTGATGTTATCATGTACAAATCGTTATAATTTGCACATAAGACTCTAAAGGGTTCATGCAATTCAAAAGACGTTCTACATTGGCTCAAAACTAAAGGAATATAGGATCTAGTATTTCTACTCGGTACGTGAAAGTTAAGCTGACCCAGCAAGTCAGCACTTTCCACGTTACCGTGGATAAGGTTAAAAATGAACGTAATGCCAAGCATGGTTCTACGGTTAGCTAAAGAAGGTAAGTTAATTAGGAGAAGTCTACTAGAGTAAGAGGGTAACCTCTGGTTTGGATCCCAGTTCAAACCGCGTAAAGCGAAAAGCAGAAAGTTCTTCTGAACTGACTCAATGCGTGTACTGTGAACCCCATACTGAGGGCTCCAGACGCAAGATCCATATTCTAGGATAGGACGAACTAACGAAATATATAAGGATTTTGTAACATAGGGGTCATTGAATTCTTTCGACCACCGTTTAATGAAACCAAGCACACCTCTGGCTTTATTCACCATGCACGAAATATGATCGATAAAGTCAAGTTTAGGGTCAGTCGGACACCCAAATCATCGACTATATTAATTCTTTCCAAAGAGCAGCAGTTAAGCGTGTAAGTCGCGAGCTTGGGAGCGACACGTGAAAAATCATTAGCTTGCATTTAGAGCCGTTTAGGTTCAATAAGTTTATACGGCACCATGTTTTGAAGTTATTGAGATCTGTTTGTAAATCAGACTGGCAGGAAGCGTCCT
The DNA here is from genome assembly GCA_018903765.1 of Drosophila aff. chauvacae BK-2020. Classification (NCBI taxonomy): domain Eukaryota; kingdom Metazoa; phylum Arthropoda; class Insecta; order Diptera; family Drosophilidae; genus Drosophila; species Drosophila aff. chauvacae BK-2020. The sequence goes on along the minus strand of JAEIGO010000863.1, from coordinate 188,761 downwards.
TATATTGCATACAAAGTTTGACGTCGTCCGCGTACATAAGTACTTTGGAGTTAGTCAGAACTTTCGGCAGGTCGTTGATAAATAATGTAAACAACAGGGGACCCAAATGGCTCCCTTGCGGGACGCCAGAAGTAACCCTGAGAACATTAGATAAAGAATTTTTAAAGAGGACCTTTTGCGTTCTGCCATTCAGATAACTTGAGATCCAACTAAGAAGATCAACCGGAAATCCCATTAGATCGAGTTTCCGAACAAGAAGAGAATGGTTGACAGAATCAAATGCTTTACTGAAATCAGTATAGATTACGTCTGTCTGAAGGCCCTTATGGAAGCCCCTAACTAAGAAGGAAGTGAACTCTAAAAGATTGGTTGTCGTTGATCTACGCTTTAAAAATCCATGCTGACATGGAGAAATAATTGATCTACACAGGTGCTGCAAATGTGGAGTAATGATTTTCTCGAAAAGTTTCGGAATGGCCGACAACTTAGAGATTCCTCTATAGTTGCTGGCAACCGATTTGCTACCTTTTTGTGGAGAGGAATAATAAATGATTCCTTCCAAATAAGGGGAAAGTGGGAGGTTTCTAGGGACAAGGTAAACAATTTTAGAAGGGATTGCACAGGGCGTCGGCACAATACCTAACACACAGCCAGGTATACCGTCGGGACCTGGCGAATAAATGGGCTTAACGCGATGAAGATCTGAAAGAATAGTGCTTTCGTCTAAAATAGGACTGAAAATAAAGCTCGATTTGGGCATGATGTAGGAATAAGTCTGATTACAGTCAGTTGAAGTTGAGTAAGTGGTTTGAAAAAACTGCGCAAACAGATCGGCAATAGCCCGATCATTTTTACGGTAGTATTTTCAAACGAAAGCGAGGAAGGATGCGTAATTGGCTTACGTTTAGTGTTAACAAAATTATAAAACTGTTTTGGGTCCTGAGAGATCTGGACCCTACAACGAGTCAAATAATTTTTGTAACACTGCGCGTTCAACACGGTAAATCTTGACCGAGCAGATAAATAAAGGGATAGGGCAGAGTTAGAACCGGTACGTTTATATTTAGTATACAGCCTAGATTTTTTGTTTTTAATATGACTCAACTCTTTAGTAAACCAAGGAGGCTTATTCGATGTTGCTGGATAGTATAACGGAACACATTCAGTAAAAAGGAATTTATGGCACTGTAAAAAATATCCACGGCTTCTGACATGTCAGTGCACATGTATAAATCGGACCAATTAAAATCTAAAATAAAGTTATTCAGCCGTTCGAAGTCCGTTTTGCGAAAACAAAGGACTTTCTTGGCTGGACAGTCAGATATGTTCTGTAAGTCAGTCCCAATGTCGAGAGTCAAGTCGAAAGTCGGATGATAGGGATCTTCGGGAAGCGTCAACGGCGCCACCCTGGCTAAACTGACTCTTGCCGGATCTGAGACAAAACAGAGATCAAGCAAGCGCTCTAGGGAATTTCGTACATGGTTGACTTGAGACAGCGAAATGTCGAGCAAGCCAGCAATAAAATCATGCTGTGTGGAGGTGAAAAGTACATTAGAGGAAGTATTTGAGGACCAAATAGCCCCTGGGATATTAAAATCACCAAGAACTACTAAATGATCCTTATTAGAAAGTCGGTTGAAAACCGTTTGGATGGCGGAAAGATGGTTCCAATAAATAGGAAGTTCGGACAAAGGAGGAATTTATGAACAGGTTATGAAAATAGAGCTACCATTGATGGTTAGCTTCACACAGAGGAATTCAACATCAAACTCCTCGAAAGTTATTAATTCCGACGCGAGAGTGGAGTCAACCGCTATGAGGACACCACCCCCACGTCTGATAGGCCGATCCAGCCGATATATTGTGAACACAGCTGGGAAAACTTCGGAGCTCAGAATCTCCGGCTTTAACCAGGTTTCTGTGAACACAATAACCTGGGATGCAAACGAGAGACTATCAGAATACAATTTGGGAAGCTTACTACGTAGGCCTCTTGCATTCTGATAGGAGATAGAGAGGGAATTGATTAGTTTTTGGAGCGGGTGTCGTAGAGGGCGCAGTGGTCTGGTCGGGCCTGGGAAGACTTATTCCTACGGGCCGCCGTTTCTTTTCTTAGCTTCAAACTCTTTGACGACAATATACTCTGGCCAGAAATTGGTAGAGCATATTGTATCAAAGAGTTCATTCGGGACATTTATTTTAAAAGATGAAATATTCCTAGCATAAGAAAATTTGAATTTTTCCACCTTTATTTGTATTTTTTCAGCTCTAGTTTTGCCTTGGATAAAGGCAATAACATCTTCCGATGTCTGACCAGGGGAGAGCCGCGAAACAAATATCTGTTTCGTAGGTGGTACTACTACAAGGGCTTTCGGCACTGCAGACTGATTGTCTGCAGTGCCGATATCGGCCGGTAGTCCGGGCCTGATACCTGAGCAGGTGAATTAATGGGGCTTTGAGGGGTCAGTATTTGAGACCCCCAGGGGACAAAACGGAAATTTTCGGGGAGCGGTCCCTCCCGCAACACATTCGGATGCCGAATCTTTTTGCCACTCGATCTCAGAACTCTTTGACTGAATTCTGAGGTCGAGGGCTGTGTTGAAGAGGCTGCTGTTGGGAGTCCGCCGCTGGTTGGTGAGATCCGCCTATATGCTGTAGACCAGTTGCGGTTTTTTGCGCCTAGGAGACTCATTTAATAGTTTAAGGCTATTAAATTGAGTGTCCAGCGCCAAGACATATCATGAGTTTTACGAAAACTCGATAATATGTCTTTAAAACCGCCCTTGGTCTGCCGCATAAAAGACATCATTTCTCTTTCAACCTCGCGACAGGCCTCGCAGCAGTAACGCAAACCGATGTTTCTTCTTACATCGTCCACCGTCCGAGCAACAACACCAATGCACTTTGCATGCACAATGTTGTCACACAGCCAGCAGCCGACTGTAAGATCGGTTGAATTAATTGCCTTTTTACAGGTCTTAGAGAAACAGACGATAGCAGACATTATAGGGACTTACCACTGTACCTTTACGTAGAAAGAGATAAGAAAAGTGCAGCTGCACCGAGAGAGCGGGAGAATGAGAGAGCGGGTAAACGGGTGAGCGTGGGAGCGAGCTTAACGTTTAGCTGTCGCGACGGCGCAAACTAAACGGAGAAGGCACAAAGAGGAATGCAAAAATGCAAAGCAAACACCGGCAGCACAAACTAAATTGTGAAAATAATATCAATTAAATACACAAAACAGAATAGCTGCATGCACACGAAGTGAACGGGAACTTTATTAATCACAAAGTAGAAGATTTAAATAAAACCCCGGTTGTTTTAATGCAAAAATTAACACAAAACGAGCGCAAGAAAAACACGTCCGTTCACTTGGAAGAGAGAAACTCAATAAATGAACTCAATACTGAAGGGAAGCGCGGAATACCACCAAATCGAGGGTGTGGTTCAAAACGGAGCTAAGCTCTAATTGGAGGTTACTTAGCCAAGAGTAATCTCACCACTTGCACCTACCTACCTTTCAAGGAACTGGCGTTGAAACACTTTTTGTGTGCCTGCAACATCGGTTGAATCGGTATGGGCTTTGAGCAAAGCGGGAGAAATCATTTCCGATCGCCGAACTCGTCTCAAATCCGATTTAGTGGACAAATTAATGTTTATAAACAAAAATTTGAACATATAGACAACAAAGTGATTACATATACAATATGTACTCATTATAGATAGACTATTGAAACAGATCTCTTATAAGTTTAATTTCCTATTACATTGTGAAAAGGATTCGCATTGTTTTTAAGTTTCCAATTATCAGTTATTATGATGCGTGTAAAAAAGAATTTGTATTGTTTTTAATTTTTTTGATTTGTTATTAAATTTAAAATTGTGAGGAAGCGATTCGTTCTAAGGCTGGGATATCCTCAGCGGCTCAGGAGTCCTCCCATTATTTATATTGAGACAGGCAGGGGAAACGGCGATGCGCTGGTGAGAGCGCAGATTTATATTAGGAGGATAGTCTGGGGAAAAGGGGCGGCCCGTGTAGGGCTGCGTGTGGATCCAAGATCCAGGTTTTCTTGGGGACAGACAATCCCGTCCACGTCGGCCAAGTGACGGGGCCGCCGTGGCGGGATGGGCGGCCCAAGCGGCCGGCCGATGCCGGGAACCGCGTCGGGGCCCTCGGGGGCGTGGCCAGGTACCCGGCCCTGTTTACCATGGTGCCGAGCCGCTGGCCTCGCCAGGAGAATATGTCCGGGTCGGGATAGCCGGGCGCGTCTTAGTGCCGACCTTGTTTAGCATGGTGCCGGCGCTTCGATCCCGAGCGAGGCCGCGGAACTGGGAAATCGGCCCCGTTTACCGTGGTGCCGATGCACCAGCCGAAGATGGAGGAGGATCTCGGGGTCTGAGAGCCGGCCCTGTTTACCATGGTGCCGACACCCCGATCCACAAGGTTCTCCGAAACCTGAGAGCCGACCCTGTTTACCATGGTGCCGGCTTCCAAGTCTCGGCCTCCGCCGCTACGGAAAAGGATGCGGAACTTGCCAAATGCCGTCGGGTTTTATTATTAAGTTTATTTTGTCCGTTTGGTTTTCCCTGTCTGTTTCCCTACCTCTTGTCTACACCGCCGGCTCCCATGCCGCGGGAGGCCGCTTGGCCTCCATGTCCATGTGGCCTCAGATTTAAAACGCCGTCGGTACTTTTCCACCACGTGTTCGTGCGGGTTATATCGTCGCACGTCTGTTCGCCTTGAAGTTCGCCGAGAGAAGAGAACGATCGGCGGCGGAGGCGTTGCTCGGGCCCTTCCTCTGCCGATGTTCTGGCGCAGAAGCTGGCCGACGCCAGTGATGATGACGCGGCGGGTCGGTGCCAGTGATGCTTGGCTGGCTATGTCGATGTTGCTATTTACAGGTGCCCTTCGTGGGTCTTCTTATGTCTCTTAACCCTAACTTATTACTAACTTAACTAAATATATATACAGTATGTACATAGGGGGTGAGGTACTCCTCGCAAAATAAATTTATTTTAATAATGAATAATGTGTTTTCTTTTTCAAGTGTTAATTCAAATATAAATTTTGTTAGAAAACATCGGAAAACATCGATGTTACATCGATGTTTTTTGTGAAAAACATCGAAACATCGATGCTTCCAAACATCGATGTTTCGGCACCTCTAATATGTTTCCGATGTCCTGCAATGTTTATCGAGCAGTCCAGAGTCCAGCCGTCCAGTAGCAGACCAGGCAATCACTAATTGCTTATTTTAACGCATTTCGGACATCATCGGACGAGCATCTGAATTTTTAAAAATTTTTATCCCGGTTGCGACTTGAGGCTTGGGGGTCAGCTATCGCCTCATCTGAATGGGAACCACCGCGGAATGGCTAATATCAAGCTTATCGGCAATATTACGTGTAGAATTTTCACTTTCGGCCTGGCTCACAACATTATTTTTAATTTTCTCTGACAATTTTCGAATTTTTTGGTTTTTATAAATAAATTTTTCTAATTATTCACAAAAAAAATTTCTCTCCACAAAAACACTCTATAAACTAATCTATGACTACCGAAAATAGCAATAGAACGAATATATAGGTAAATCTGAGTGATGTTTCTTGAAAAGAGATGTGGAAAATCGAAAATAGGTACAAAACGTAAAACGTGCAAAAATGAGTTTATGTGAGTATATTTCGTTTTTTATTCTAAGTATTTGCCCTCTTTGATATGTTAACGTTTTTTTCTAAAATTAGTAGTTAATAAATTGAGGATAATAATAAAAAAACAAGTAAGAAAGCTACAGTCGTTCGTGAACGACTGTTATATACCATGTACCAAAATATATCGCCGCTCGATTATTAGCTCCCGATTATAAATAAAATCGGTAACCAGGGAACACCACAGCTGATCAGCTGATCGCGACTTTTGCCTATTAGAGAAATGTAAACAAACTCGCTCTTTGCAAAACCACCACCAAGACAGAGATAGAGATAACCCCTCTCTATTTTTTGCGCACGGGAGTTAGTTTCTTGCGCTCATCAGTTTTGTTGTTGTTTTTTGGGATGCACCTGTTGCTAGCTGCCAAATAGATAACACACTGATAAGTAAATAACTTTTGTGTTTTTCACCCGATCTTTACCAGATTTTCGGTATTGATACATGTTCTACATATGCATGCCTATGCACAAAAAGAAAGATCTATGGTAATATTTGTGGCTGCAAAACGTTTTTATTGATTTGCGGGGGAGTGGGGGGGAAATTTTTAAATCTAAAACAAACTTGATCTGCGTGCAAAACATTCCGACCTACATACCGAATTTGGTGGCTCTAGCTCTTATAGTTGCTGAGATCTAGGCGTTCATACAGACGGACAGACAGACATGGCTATATCGATTTGGCTGTTGATGCTGATCAAGAATATATATACTTTATGGGGTCGGAAATGCTTCCTTCTGCCTGTTACATACATTTGCACGAAATTAATATACCTTTGTACCTACGGTACATGGTATAAAAATTGTTGGATTTGCTTGTGTGGTTGGCTTTTTATTGATGGTTAAAGTCAGAGTCGTGAACATGTACTCATTCTTGCTCGCCACTGTATGTTCCTATGGCAACTAAATGATATAGTCGTCCGATCCGGCCCGTTCCGACATATATAGTAGTGAGAGCATATAGAAGACTATGTGAAAAGTTTCATTCAGATAGCTTAAAAACTGAGGGACAAGTTTTCGTAGAAACGGACGGACAGAGAACAGACGGACATGGCTAGATCGACACGGCTGTTGATGCTGATCAAGAATATATATACTTTATAGGGGCGAAAATGTCTCCTTCAATGCGTTGCAAACTTCTGACTAAAATTATAATACCCTGCAAGGGTATAAAGATGAAGTCCGGGAAAAATTTGTACATGCCTGAGTTTCGAGTTCTGCCGCAGGACCTCTTTACAGCCACTGAAAACTTAAAACGCGTTTATCTCAAAGTCACTTTATTGAGCTGGCCGGAAACATAACTCAAACAAATCTTTACCGATCGATTTCAAATTTTTACAGTACGTTTGAAATTGTTGTCTCCAAAGAAGTACGTAGGGGTTTTTTGAAAAAGTGAACAGTTTATTTTTTTAACAAAATGTAATGAATTTTATGGTCAAAATGGGAATTTTTTTTTTTAAATGTCGCCATTTTACGAAAAATTAATTTAAAAAAAAACCCCTACGTACTTCTCTAGCTACTACAATATGAAATCAGAAAATGTTTGGTTTTTTGTTCTAGATTAAAAATTGTAAAAGATACGTTTCCGGCCGTGAACCCATTTGCAAAAAATCACGCCGGCGAAGAACTGCTTTTTGTTTTAATTACTTGAAATGTGTTTTTTTTTTTAGTTTTTTTTGTAGGATTGATATTATAAAATACTTTTTAAAGAATTTAAATAACTTCATTGTGTTTACCTACACAAATTTCGAAAATATGCCTTTTTTTTGTGGTGTAAAGTTTGATATCTTAAGAATGTTGGGTTCAAGTTTTAAGTCAAAATTTTTCTCGAAACTGTTTTCTAAATCAGTACCAGAAATATCTCGAAATCCATTGAACCGATTGAATTTAAAATTTTCTGTGCCTATTTGTATATGTACATAAAAATATAATCTTTATTATAGGATTTCTTTTTAAGATTTTTATTATTTTTTTTATTGTGAAAACAAGGATATTTTTCTTGAAAATCGCAACTTTAAGGGGTTACACCAATTTGAATCAATGCTACAAAACTTCTGATTTCAAACAAAAATACCTCTTAAGGGGTTATATACCTTTTTCAGCGGAAAAATTGAGGAAACTGAAGATTTGTTTTTAAATGTGTAGCAGTCATTTTATTACACAAATGATATTATATATTGATTATACATATTTTGATGAAAAAAGCAAGCTATTGTATAAATAATTCACGGAGTTATGGCGATTCTATCAAAACCATTTTTTTTAAAGCGGCTCGCGGTGATTATGATTGAAATTCAAAAGGTCAACTTAAAGGGGTCTTCTACTTACGAGGCCGAAATTTTGGACTATTTTCAAAAATTAATTGTGTGAAAACTGTACAAGATAATGACATAATTCTTTTTTTATTACTTTTATACATCTTGAAACTTAACACTACGGGAAATTTTAAGGGTGTACAGCAGGTCATTCGTCGCTTATATAGGGTCAAAGTGGGGTCATCAAAATTTTAAGAGTAATTTTTCTGGTATCATAACTACCCTTCAACTTGCCCAAATTGAAAAAAATTTTATTTATATTCAGTTTAACGTTTTCTATGCTTCTCCGAGTACCATTTTTTTTTAATTAAAAGTTGTTTTTAATATAATTTTTGTTGTAAAAAGTTTTACTTGCAACCATATTTTTTCACCTTTTCACCTAAAAATTAAACAAAAAATTAAAAAAAAAATCGTACCCGGAGAAGCATAGAGAATTGTTTGGTAGAAGTGATACCAGAAATTTTAAAAAAGGTGATTTTCGGGAAAACGCGTTTAAAGATAGGAAAAATGGTCGAAACGTATGGAGGTGGCAATCTCTCGGGCTTCGTTTACCCATGAAGGAATGGGAATTTTACAAAACCCTTTATATTCCTCAGAATTCCCTCTGTATTTCTCAGATCCTCTAGTATTAAAAAAAAAATTAAAAAAAAAGACAGATATCTTGAAAACTATTTCACTTATAATGCTCAACTTTTTATAGCATCTACAAACCAAACAAAAATTATTAAGCTTAACACGTGAAAAATATTAGGAAAAGTACTTTCTTTTGGAATTCAAACTTTCATTTTGGTTCATTTCACAGTTTAAAATTTCAGGAATCAAATGCTGTTTGGTTTTTTGATTTCTGATAATTAGAACGCTCGGAATCGTGGCAACAGTTAAGCAACTTTTTTTTTTAGTTCTTCCATTTGAGCGGTGTAACTCCGATAGTTATCATATATTGGCTTCAAAATTTTCTACAATTTAGTCGAAATGTACTCAAATAAGAAACTAAAAACAAATACGGCCTTCACATTAAATAAAACCAGATTTTAGTGACCACATGTTTATACATGCAGAAGGGAAGAGATTTCAAGAAAACCCTTCATCAATGTTTGCATTATTGACGTAATGAATTATACGTACCATGAATAACTTTCAATGCGTCCAAAGATGGTTATACCGCCCGTTTGTATAGAAAGAGCATTGTTGATTGCCTCAAAACGTGAGCTCTCTAATAACTTCATTTTTTTTTTTAATAATTTGATAATTTTAGAAATATCCAGGTTCAAGCATGTAGAACGTTTTCTTTTTAAATTACGAATTCATTTGACATTCGATTATTGAAAATAAACACTCGACGAATTAAGCGGTATTCTGTCTTATTGAAATTTTCGGAAGCTTAATAAATCCCAATGAATTATTTAACTTAAGGTGTATGGAAAACAGTGGTGCAATAATGTAACTAAATTTTCCTTGTCTCAGCATGGTTATAAGATGCGCAATAATTTTCAGAACACCTTCCAGTCTTGTATTATGAACTATTTTTCTGATATGTACTCGCGAATTTCCGCAGCTCCTTAACATGTCACTTCAATGTCAATGAATCGGTGATTAACAGCTTAAATGTTTTTTCTATATAAAAAAAAAAACATTGGTATATTATTATTGAGTACTTTCGTATTATTGGTTATGAACTAACTCCACAGCAAAATGAATATAACATTTCTATCCATACATATGTACATAAACATGTATATATAAACATACATATGTATCCATATAAAAATAATTTAAAAGATGTCACATTTGTATGCATCAGCACTGGATTATTTACATATACATAACTATAAATTTGTTGTAATTATTAGTTGAGTATTTTTTGAAAATATTGTAATGTAAAATAATGTTTCGACATTTACGAATTCAAGAATGTAATTAATTAAAACTTATATACATATACTGTGAGGTTTTGTGCTAAATTTATTTGTATAAATTCAATAAAAGCAAATATATCACATTTTTTAAAATGAAATTTAATTTCCCAAAATTCTATACATATGTAATAAATATATGTCAATCGAACTAGTTCAGATGTGAACGGCCAGAAATTTGTATTTAGGATATTCCCTATACAAATAAATGTTAAATGTCAGCACATCGACCTGTTCACACATCACTGATGGATCAGTGATCAAGTTTGCTGGCAACGATTTTAATTAAGTTATCATCGATGTTTTTCCATTCGCAGAAGTTTGAGAAGTAGGTCGTGTAAGTTGTATGTATTATATATTTTTTAACACGCATCCGTCCCTAAGAAAAAATAACGAAACAGTCCCTTTTTGTCAATTTGACACAAGACAAAAAATGTCGAAAAACAACAGAAAAAAATTTTTTTTTTTGGTTTTTGTTTGCTATAATTATCTTTTATTATTATTATTTTATTTTTTAACACGCATCCGTCCCTTGTGTCAATTTGACACAATTTTGATTTTAAAATCGATTTTTCGGTCATTAGTTGCAAAGATATTTTAATACAATTTTGGCTCACTGAACGAATTTTGACGAAATTTCAAAATCAAGAAGAATTTTTTTTCTAGCAGGCTTGGGGGCGTGGCAACACGAAACGTAATTAATCTGTCCCTTGTGTCAATTTGACACAAGACAAAAATTGTCGAAAAACAGCACAAACAAAATTTTTTTTTTGGGTTTTTTTTGCTAAAAATATATTTTATTATTATTATTTTATTTTTTTAAGGGTTTAATTTTTTTATACTTTTTTTTTTTGAATTAAAAAAAAAAATTAATTATTTTCACCATTTTGACAAAGATTGAATCTGTGGTCTGGACAGACTTTTTTGGAACATTTATCGCATTCCACAGAGTGTAAATTCGCTTTAGATTTCCGTGGACACAAGTGGCACCGCGCCCGCTTCCTGGACGGGATGTGGTGAGTCACCAGGATGTTGACGGCTCCTGTGAAATTCCCCTCATTTCATTCACCACTGCCATGGCTTCTTCCCCTCTGGGGGTCCTCTCCAGTAGGTCAATAGTTGGTGAGACAAGTGCACTGCCCAATTCCACTAAGAAAAGTCGCCTGCGGAAGTTCTTCTTGCGAATATTCCACAGAGGATTCAGCTCCGTATACGCAATGTACGCATTCAATGCTGACATATCAAGCATATGAGGGGAATTTCACAGGAGCCGTCAACATCCTGGTGACACACCACATCCCGTCCAGGAAGCGGGCGCTGTGCCACTTGTGTCCACGGAAATCTAATGCGAATGTACACTCTGTGGAATGCGATTGTTTTGTAGGGGGGCGATCTAGTCCTCCAAAATAAGCAGCGCTGATCGAGTGGTAGAATGTGGAAATGTTTTTTCCCACGTCGCAGAGCAAAAGATGTCCGAAAGGGGAACCAAAGTCACACCAGAAGAAGAAGAACAAGAAGCGGGGGCGTCGTGGGAATTCAAACTATAATCTTCGCATTCATACGTGGAACTAAACTTAGCTTACAAAGTAGAGTCGCGCTCCCGCCCGCTTAACTCCGCTTAAGCGAGCGCGGGAGAGCGACGAAACCCGAGCCCGAACTCCGGAGCGCGAGAGCGTAAACCTACAAGAGGGCGAGAGCGGACGAGAGCGAAAGCTCTGTCCCCAGAGGCGGCACAGTGGCCCCTCGCATAAACATTCCCTTGCAAGCACCCGGGTTGCAACATAGGTCTTGTTACGGCTGGTGGCAGGCTCCGGACACGACCCATCCGAAAACAGTGCTCTGGGCCACCGGCAGTCCTTCCTGGATCTTCATGAAGCCGGATTGCATCACTCGCGGATGCATATCCGCGCCTAGGACCACGGAGATGGTCGCGGGTAGGTAGAACCGCTCATCAGCCAGGGTAACGTCCCGGAAGTGGGCCCGCACCGTCTCGCTCAGCTCCCGGACTGGAGTGCGAATGCGCACATGTGGTTCGACTTTAAATACGACCTCGAACCGGACACCACTGTCTTGTCTGGAGCCCACGGTGGCCGCACACACCTGCTCATCCCCAACTCTAATCGTTGGCAGTCGGAAAGCGGTTGTCAGCGACGCGTCGATGCAGCTCGTGGGTGTGCACGGGTCGATGAGTACCGCCGTATCGAAGACCTGCGTCCCTGTATGGATCCGTACCAGCGCAGTCGGTAGCAGATTCACGCTGTGCCGCTGCAACAGCGACGACAGTGAGGGAGCGGTGGCCTCGCTCTGCGGGCTCCTCGGACGGGTGGCGAAAAAATGTCCATGCGCGGCGGACGGCTGCTGATGAGTCCTCGAAGCACGCTATGGTGTGATGGTCGAGGACCGAGGAGCGGCGGACGAGCGGCTACAGAACGCCGCGGAGCGGCGGAGGAGGGCCGAGGAACAGCTGGGGAACGCCGTGGAGTGGCGGATGAGGGCCGACGCACGGCTGGGGAACGCCGTGGAGTAGCAGACGACTGGCGACGAGCAGCTGAAGAGTTCCGTGGGGAGTAGTTCGGCGACCGGCGAGCCTCCTGACGCGGCTGGCGCGCAACAAACGGCTGCTCGAAAAGGTGCAGCAACGTGTGATGATCCTGGCCGCACGTTTTGCAACAGTCCCCTCGTCGACACGCTCCGTCGGAATCCTCGTGAGCCAAACAACTGGGGCAGTATCGATTGGCGAGGACTGCCCGTAGCCGCTTCTCGGCACTCAAGCGAAGGAATCGGCGGCACTTCCGTAACGGATGAATCCCAGTGCAGACTCGGCATCGGTAGGAGTTAGTACCTCGAGTACATCTGCTCTCCAGTGCGATGGCGCTGCGTGGACGTGGAGACATCGTGCTCGATATGTCTAGCGGAATAGGATGAAAAAAAACGTGGCAATCAGTACTGGTAAAAACTACGAATTGGACAACTACGAAACAGCACGGTGACGTGGAACATTGGATTGGACGGACGACTGGTTATTGCGCGCAAGCCGGTGCTTCCATCGGAAGAAGCACGACCTTGGCGATGGGACGTTTGATGAGTCCTCGCGCAGTGCGGATATCGACCACCCGGACATGGCCATCTGATCCTGGAAATACTGCGTCAACTCGGCCTAATCGCCACTCATTGGACGGAAGGTTGTCCTCCTTGACAACCACCATATCTCCGACCTTGAGATCTCGTGTGGGGGCTCGCCACTTATTCCGCTTATGGAGTTCCTTAAGGTACTCTTCCTTCCATCGCAGACGAAATTGCTGATGGAGAGCTTTCAGTTGTTGCCAGCCGTTTATAATGGTCGTGGTATCTTTCTCTCTATCTCAGGTTCCACTATCGCCAGGAGGGGGCCTCCAACAAGGAAGTGTCCAGGAGTAAGGGCTAACAAGTCAGCGGGGTCTTCGGACATAGGCGCGAGCGGACGCGAATTCAAGCACGCTTCGATCCTAGCCAGGAGCGTAGACAGCTCTTCGAAAGTGTACTTCCGCGTGGCCGTAGACTTTTAGAACAAGATCTTGAAGCTTTTGACGCCTGCCTCCCACAAGCCTCCCATGTGGGGGGCTCCCGGAGGGATGAAATCCCAAAGCAGCTGCTGGTGACTATAGGCACTCGTCACAGCCCCCTTGAGAGCCTGGAGGAAATCACGGGAGAGTAGGCTAGCCGCACCCACGAAGGTCTTTCCATTATCCGACTGAATCTGACGGGGGCATCCTCTTCGGGACACGAAACGGGCGAAAGCGGCGAGAAACTTTTCAGTCGTAAGGTCGGAGGTCGGCTCTAAATGGATGGCCTTGGTGGCGAAGCACACGAATACCAACACATATCCCTTTGTAATGAGGCAGGCTCGTCCCGTATAGTTTTTGATGTCAAAGGGTCCAGCATAGTTCATGCCGGTGTGTGTGAAGGGACGCGAGAAAGACGCCAGGTCCTTGGGTAGCTCTCCCATGAGTTGCGTTTGCAACTTCTTTTTGTGGATGACGCATACCTTGCACGAATAGATCACGGACTTGACCAAATTCCTCACCTTCGGAATCCAAAATTTGGAACGGATCAGACGGATCATCAACTGATTACCGCCGTGCAGCGTTATGTGATGAGTAAAATGGACGAGGAGACGAGACAGATGGCAGTTGTATGGAAGGATTACCGGATGCCGTTCGTCATATTGGAGAAGTTCGGAGGCTGTAACCCGGCCACACGCTCTCATGAGCCCTTGAGAATCCAGAAACGGGTTCAAGTTTTGGATCGGACTGCCTGCTGGCTCTGGACGCTTTTGGCTTAAACAGCCAATCTCATGGATGAAATGCCTGCGTTGCGTGATGGAAATTAGGAGACGTTCGGCTGACGCAATCTCAGTAGAAGTCAAGTGGTCTTCAAACGAAGTCTTGGCCTCTCGCGAGCGCTGGATGAAGCGCCGAACATAAGCGAGGACTCGCAACGCCTTGTCGAAGGTGGAAAAACGCTCAAGAATATCTTCCGGCGGGGCCTTCGCAATATGGACCTTAACCGCTCGCTTCTCGAGTTCAGTCTCGGGGGAGTCATTGGCTGGAATGGGCCGCTCGGAGCGCGGCCCTTGCAGCCATGCAGGACCATGCCACCACAACTGACTGTCCGCGAGGTCTTGCAGTCCTACCCCCCGGCTAGCGAGATATGCCGGATTATGCTCGGACCGGACATGTGCCCATTTCTCCACTTCCGTGCACTGAGTGATCTTTGTCACCCTATTTGCCACGAATGTTGTCCAGTGGCATGCCGGCCTGTGCAACCAGGCGAGAACAATGGTCGAGTCCGTCCAACAATGGAGGGCGGACGCAGGCCCGGGCATCTTCGGAAGAATGGCGTTGGCCATCTCGGATAACAGGACGGCTCCGCACAACTCCAGCCTCGGGAGCGAAACCGTCTTGACTGGGGCCACCCGCGTTTTTGCCGTTAGCAAGTTCACCGCTACCGTGGACCCCACCTCAACTCGAACGTAAATGGCGGCGCCATAAGCCTTTTGCGAGGCGTCGCAGAAGCCGTGATGCTCCACCCTTAAGTGTGGTCGGAACGCGACCCAGCGGGGAATGCGGATCTGGTCGAGCGCTGAGTAATTTTTCAGGAAATCAACCCATCTTTCGCAGAAGTCTTGAGGGAGGTCATCGTCCCAGCCCAGATCCTGGAGCCAAATGACCTGCATAAACATTTTCGCCCGGACAATGAAGGGGGCTAGCCAGCCGGCTGGATCGAACAACTTGGCAATTTGGGAAAGGACCTGACGCTTCGAGAACGATGATCCCAGGGTCAATTCTGGCGGAATGAAGAAGAACTCATCAGACGTAGCCTTCAAACGCACGCCGAGAGTCTTGGCCGTGCTTTCTGCGTCGATTTCGAGGAAATCAGCCCGAAGGAGATGGTCAGGCTGGAGATTTGCCAAAATCGCCTTGCTATTGGACGTCTATTTCCTAAGTGGGAACCCTGCCGAACCCAGGGCCCCCTCGAGCTCTTGGATAGCTGCCTGCGCCTCCGACTTTGAGTCAGCCCCAGCGAGCACGTCGTCGACGTACATGAAATGTCGAATAATTTGACTTGCCTGCGGATACCTCAACTCTTCGTCCTTGGCGAGCTGTTGCAGGACGCGTATTGCCAGGAATGGGGCACAATTGATCCCGAAGGTCACCGTCTTTAACTCGTAGTCGCGGATTTCCCCGTCGGGGTTGCGAAACAGTATGCGTCGGAGCGCAGTGTGCCGGGGGTCTACCCTAATTTGCCGATACATCTTCTCGATGTCGGCGTTGAAAACGAACCTGAAGTATCGCCACTTCAGGATCTGAATAGTCAAGTCGGACTGTAAGACTGGGCCCGCGAATAGAATGTCATTTAGACTGGTCCCTTTTGCGGAAGGGCTAGAGGCATTAAAGACTACCCGCACTTTAGTAGTTGTGCTTTCGGGCTTGAGAACGGCGTGATGCGGAAGGTAATATGTGGCGGAACTGCTCGTCGTAGGAACCTCGGTCATGTGTTCCAAGTCGAGGTACTCTTGGATCACAGCGTCATACCGGGCTTTGAGGAGAGGATCTCTTTTCAGGCGCTGCTCGTTCCGGAGGAACTGAGCTAGCGCGAAGGATCGTGAAGCTGCTAGCTCGGAACCCTCGTGCTCGGGGTCGCGCAAGGGAGCGTCACAACATATTTGCCACGATGGTCCCTTTTGGTGGTTTTCACGAAATATTGACGATCTGAGTGGGCACTTCCTCCACCTCCCAGAATTTAGTGAGGAGCTGATCCAGGGAGTCTTCGAGCCGACATGTAACCCGCGTGGAGAAGGCAGACACACTGCAGAGCCCTGTCGAGTGGATTGGGTCTGTCAACACCCACCCAAAAATGGTTTCCTGGCCGAGAAGCGAACCGCAGATGTTAGTTTTGGAGTTGCCGAGGAGGATCGAAGGAAGAATATCTGCTCCTATTAAGACATCGATCTGGGAGCTGTCGAAGAACTTGGGGTCCGCAAGGGGGACGTCAGGGAGGTCCTTAAGAAGATCCCGTGGGATCGGATACGACGGCAGATTACCGGCCAGCTGCGGAAGAACATAAGCTGTAGTGTCTACTTGGATCCCAGGTCTGGAAGGCGACTGAATGGAGAAATTACACAGTTTCGTCGACTGGGCGGCAACGGTCTAGTTCAGGCCGGACACTTGGGCCTGGATAGTCTTGAAAGGAAGTCTGACTAGGTTGAACAGCCGTTCCGTAATGAAGGTCGCTTCCGACCCAGAATCAATCAACGCTCGCGCTTGAAAGTTGCATCCCAGATGGCACACGTTAATAAGGGCAGTGCCCAGTAGGACGGCTCTTGAACCGGTGGCGAAGCATACTTGCACATCTGCAGAATCGTCTGAGGCACCCGTGCCTCTTGGAGTAGGCGCGGCCCGAGGCCTGGCTGTCGTCGACGGACTTGGAGCGGTTGCGAAAGGATTACCGCGGTGCAGGAGGGTGTGATGCCGGCTGTGGCATGTGAAACAGCTGTGGGCACTGGTGCAGTCCCGTTGCTGGTGCCCTCGGGCAAAACAGTTAAGGCAAAGTTGCCTTCTCTTGATGTAGTCGGAGCGACCATCCACGTCCATTTCGAGGAACCGTGGACATATGCGAATAGGATGGTTCTCCCTAGAACAGAGATCGCATCCCCTGGGCGCTGGAGCCACCCTGGCCTCATACGAGCTGAGCCTGCGAGGTGGAGCGCTTGCAGTTGACGGCCTTGGCGGAACTTGCCCCGAAACGCTAGGTCTGATGTCGTCGATTGGCTCCAGAGTCCGATAGCTCTCTGTCAGGAATGCGTCCATCTCACCCCAGGTTGGAATTTCGGCCTTGTTGTGGACTGATTGCTCCCACATGGAAAGCGTGATCTTGGGAAGTTTCAACGAAACCATATATACCAGGAGACAATCCCAAGATTCGACATTAATGGAGGACATGCGTAATGCAGTGAGGCAACTCTGAATGGTGCCTTGTAGCTCCTTTAGAGCGGCTCCGGACTCTTGGGGAACAGTCTGGATGTTGAAGAGGATCTTCAACTGACTGTTGACCAAAGACCGCCGATTTTCGAAACGATCGGTCAGGCCTTGCCACGCTGAGACGAAACCCTCATTGGTTAGCGGGGCCTTGCAGACAATGGCGTGCGCGTCGCCACTTGTCTCCGACAACAGGTGGAACAACTTTTCCACCGGTGTGAGCCCCGAGTTGCGGATATAAATGACGGTGAACAAATCTCTGAATGTGGGGCACCGAAGGTAATCACCACAGAAAACTTCAGTGTCCACTGGCGGTAACCGGCAACTCGTGGAAGTGGGCAGTTGGCTGGGAGCGGAAGCCTGAGCGGACTGGACGGCGGCACTTTCTATTATTTCCTGAATCTTGGCTACGCACCTCGAATATACGGAGTAACAGTAGCTGTATTTGGATTCCAGCACTGTTGAGGTGACTGGGTCCTCGGCGGACCCGTAAAGAAGATCGGAGCAGCTCTCATGGCCTTTTTTCACGCTTTCCCATAAGCCCCGGATTTCGTCCAGATGGACTCGGCACATATGCGGAGAAAATCTGTCAGTTTCTGGGGCGCCCGGAGTGTGTAGGTCAGCATCGAATTTGCTAACTCGGTCTGTTGTGGCAGCGAACTTCCTTAAGGCAACGTCTACCGTACTTTGCGCCATTTTTGCGACCGATCGAGTAAGTCTTGGTGAGGGCTCGTGGATAGTATCGACTGACTCGTCGCTCTTTGCCTTTGGAATGGCAGAGGCAGCCTTTGGCTTTAATTGGGACGACCGCGGAGATGCGGATTGGGACCTGTCTAGGCGGATGGATGGCAAAAATACGCAAAAATCAAAGTTGCATACGGCCGCTTACGCTGGTTGAAATATTGCAGTATGTTTAGTACAGCGGACAAAACCCAAAACAATCCAGAAATCACTTGCCAGGGAATAATTTGAATCCAAAAAATCAACGGAGTAACTGGCAAAAGTGGTGCGGGGCTCGAGGAGGCACAGACGAAAATTCGGTCAGAAAACACTCTTGACGGCCGACTGCTGCTGCGGGCGGATATTGCACTATGCGGATCAGCAGAAAAAAAAAAACCAAAATTGGCAGCAAAATTGCGGTCGGGAACGAAAAAATGTAAATATAAATATTTCGGTAGAAATATATATACTGCGTGGCTCAGACGTGGATCTTAAATAATTTTGCCGTTGGCACAGGAGAAAAATTAGGCTCGTGACAGGGTCCATCGGGTGCCGTAATTCCAAAATCAATTAATTAATAATTTATTTAATAATTAGTAACCGGAAAAATTATTTACTCTTTAATAATACTGCGAAGCCGGAAAGGTGGACTTAAAAAACCTTGGCTTGGTTTGACAAAGCCTCACTGCTTGCCGTCGGCAACGCAGTGTGTGTGCAAAAGAAGGAACAAAAAAAAAAAACCAGCAACAGCAATAACTCGGCTTCTGCGGAAAACCCAAAAAGTTGGAAAAAAGCAATCGCGGTCCCGCCCGTGTGGATTTGCAATAATTGTTTCTTTTTCCTTTTTAATAATTAATAATTAATTATTCTTAAACGTAATAAGAATCGAGAAGCCGGAAAGGTGGACTTAACAAACCCTTGGCTTGGTTCGGCAACGGCCTCCCTGCTTGCCGTCGGCAAAGCAGTGCGTGTGCAAAAGACGGAACAACAACGGAAAAAAAACAGCAACAGCAATAACTCGGCTGCTGCGGAATATCCAAAAAATTGAAAGAA
The DNA here is from genome assembly GCA_018903765.1 of Drosophila aff. chauvacae BK-2020. Taxonomy (NCBI): domain Eukaryota; kingdom Metazoa; phylum Arthropoda; class Insecta; order Diptera; family Drosophilidae; genus Drosophila; species Drosophila aff. chauvacae BK-2020. Next base: position 169,540 of record JAEIGO010000863.1, on the reverse strand, counting down.
GTAATCGCGGTCCCGCCCGTGTGGATTTGCAGTAATAATTATTTTTAATAATTGTTGGATGTCTCTTTTTAAATTCGTATTTGATTTAATTTAAAATTTCCTGAAATCGGTGCAGAAAATATTCATATAAGGGTATGCATGCATATGTATGTAAGGGCACAGTAGAGTATCGATGAAGTGGACTGTATTAATTGACTGTCTTGAAAAGGACAGTAAAATTATGTGGCGAAAAAAAGACACGCACCGGAATGAAAACAGAAAGAATATCGAAACAACGGCAGACTGTTCGGCGAACAGGGAAAATTACCGCACAGTGCACACTCGTTGGCCGATATTGTTTGGCTTTCTTTTTTCACCACACAATTTCACTTTTCACTTGCGGAGTTTTGATTGCGCCGACATATAATAATATATGTACATATATATGTGCCAGCATGTATGGGATGAATGCACACACATATATATGTACATATGCCGCGACCGGTTGCACTTTGATGTACGGACTGAAACGGAGCGGAATATGGCGGCGCGAAAAAGAAGCGAAGCGGAGACAAATTGAACGAATATTGACGAGGAGGAATGAAATTCTCAACTGCCGTTGTGTCAGGAAAATTCGCGGAGGTGGAATTGACACGGAAAAAATAGTCTTACAGCAGTGCGACCGAAATGGAATGTTCGGAGCTCTGCTGAAGACCGGCAGTGAGAGAAAAGACGAAAATTCGTACTTATCTTGGGGAACCAAAGGCCGGGAACTGCTGGCAGAAGAAAAGGAATCCTTATCCGTCTCTGTAGGACCAATGTTTTGTAGGGGGGCGATCTAGTCCTCCAAAATAAGCAGCGCTGATCGAGTGGTAGAATGTGGAAATGTTTTTTCCCACGTCGCAGAGCAAAAGAAGTCCGAAAGGGGAACCAAAGTCACACCAGAAGAAGAAGAACAAGAAGCGGGGGCATCGTGGGAATTCTAACTTTAATCTTCGCATTCATACATGGAACTAAACTTAGCTTACAAAGTAGAGTCGCGCTCCCGCCCGCTTAACTCCGCTTAAGCGAGCGCGGGAGAGCGACGAAACCCGAGCCCGAACTCCGGAGCGCGAGAGCGTAAGCCCACAAGAGGGCGAGAGCGGACGAGAGCGAAAGCTCTGTCCCCAGAGGCGGCACAGTGGCCCCTCGCATAAACATTCCGCCCCCCCTTGCAAGCACCCGGGTTGCAACATAGGTCTTGTTACGGCTGGTGGCAGGCTCCGGACACGACCCATCCGAAAACAGTGCTCTGGGCCACCGGCAGTCCTTCCTGGATCTTCATGAAGCCGGATTGCATCACTCGCGGATGCATATCCGCGCCTAGGACCACGGAGATGGTCGCGGATAGGTAGAACCGCTGTAGTATGCGCCTATGTAATATTCAGAACATACATACAAACACATAGTAACACTTTGTTACTTTGTTTATGCAACCAATAAGGCCCAAGTCGGACGTAACATGATCGTCCACTTGAAGGCTCCAAAGTATAAGTGCATGGTCAGCATGCCCACGCTCACCAAGTGCCAAATACATAAGTGCATAACTCGCCCTCTCGACAAACATATATATGTATATGATATTCATAGGAGAGCCGCTCCGCTGCTGGCGTATCCGGCAGCGCAGCTACGCGGTTTAGCCTTAGGCGAAAGATATAAGATTATATACATATAAGTTATGCATATAAGCGTCGCAGCGCTCCAGCCTACGCCGGCAGCGCTGCTCCCCCGAATTAAGCTAAGAACCGATCGTATAAAAAATGAGCATTGACGATCGACGATCGGAGTGGAGCGGGACCTTCCCTGCTCCACTCCCAAATTAATAAAACAAATTCAAACCATTAAAACCAAAACCGAAGTGTTTCTTATTATATGGCGTCCGCTACCCGAAGTGTTACTTATTATACCGCTCATCAGCCAGGGTAACGTCCCGGAATGCGCACATGGGGTTCGACTTTAAATACGACCTCGAACCGGACACCACTGTCTTGTCTGGAGCCCACGGTGGCCGCACACACCTGCTCATCCCCAACTCTAATCGTTGGCAGTCGGAAAGCGGTTGTCAGCGACGCGTCGATGCAGCTCGTGGGTGTGCACGGGTCGATGAGTACCGCCGTATCGAAGACCTGCGTCCCTGTATGGATCCGTACCAGCGCAGTCGGTAGCAGATTCACGCTGTGCCGCTGCAACAGCGACGACAGTGAGGGAGCGGTGGCCTCGCTCTGCGGGCTCCTCGGACGGGTGGCGAAAAAATGCCCATGCGCGGCGGACGGCTGCTGATGAGTCCTCGAAGCACGCTATGGTGTGATGGTCGAGGACCGAGGAGCGGCGGACGAGCGGCTACAGAACGCCGCGGAGCGGCGGAGGAGGGCCGAGGAACAGCTGGGGAACGCCGTGGAGTGGCGGATGAGGGCCGACGCACGGCTGGGGAACGCCGTGGAGTAGCAGACGACTGGCGACGAGCAGCTGAAGAGTTCCGTGGGGAGTGGTTCGGCGACCGGCGAGCCTCCTGACGCGGCTGGCGCGCAACCAACGGCTGCTCGAAAAGGTGCAGCAACGTGCAGGTGCAGGTGCAGGTGCAGTCCCCTCGTCGACACGCTCCGTCGGAATGCTCGTGAGCCAAACAACTGGGGCAGTATCGATTGGCGAGGACTGCCCGTAGCCGCTTCTCGGCACTCAAGCGAAAGAATCGGCGGCACTTCCGTAACGGATGAATCCCAGTGCAGACTCGGCATCGGTAGGAGTTAGTACCTCGAGTACATCTGCTCTACAGTGCGATGGCGCTGCGTGGACGTGGAGACATCGTGCTCGATATGTCTAGCGGAATAGGATGAAAAAAAACGTGGCAATCAGTACTGGTAAAAACTACGAATTGGACAACTACGAAACAGCACGGTGACGTGGAACATTGGATTGGACGGACGACTGGTTATTGCGCGCAAGCCGGTGCTTCCATCAGAAGAAGCACGACCTTGGCGATGGGACGTTTGATGAGTCCTCGCGCAGTGCGGATATCGACCACCCGGACATGGCCATCGGATCCTGGAAATACTGCGTCAACTCGGCCTAATCGCCACTCATTGGACGGAAGGTTGTCCTCCTTGACAACCACCATATCTCCGACCTTGAGATCTCGTGTGGGGGCTCGCCACTTATTCCACTTATGGAGTTCCTTAAGGTACTCTTCCTTCCATCGCAGACGAAATTGCTGATGGAGAGCTTTCAGTTGTTGCCAGCGGTTTATAATGGTCGTGGTATCTTTCTCTCTATCTCAGGTTCCACTATCGCCAGGAGGGGGCCTCCAACAAGGAAGTGTCCAGGAGTAAGGGCTAACAAGTCAGCGGGGTCTTCGGACATAGGCGCGAGCGGACGCGAATTCAAGCACGCTTCGATCCTAGCCAGGAGCGTAGACAGCTCTTCGAAAGTGTACTTCCGCGTGGCCGTAGACTTTTAGAACAAGATCTTGAAGCTTTTGACGCCTGCCTCCCACAAGCCTCCCATGTGGGGGGCTCCCGGAGGGATGAAATCCCAAAGCAGCTGCTGGTGACTATAGGCACTCGTCACAGCCCCCTTGAGAGCCTGGAGGAAATCACGGGAGAGTAGGCTAGCCGCACCCACGAAGGTCTTTCCATTATCCGACTGAATCTGACGGGGGCATCCTCTTCGGGACACGAAACGGGCGAAAGCGGCGAGAAACTTTTCAGTCGTAAGGTCGGAGGTCGGCTCTAAATGGATGGCCTTGGTGGCGAAGCACACGAATACCAACACATATCCCTTTGTAATGAGGCAGGCTCGTCCCGTATAGTTTTTGATGTCAAAGGGTCCAGCATAGTTCATGCCGGTGTGTGTGAAGGGACGCGAGAAAGACGCCAGGTCCTTGGGTAGCTCTCCCATGAGTTGCGTTTGCAACTTCTTTTTGTGGATGACGCATACCTTGCACGAATAGATCACGGACTTGACCAAATTCCTCACCTTCGGAATCCAAAATTTGGAACGGATCAGACGGATCATCAACTGATTACCGCCGTGCAGCGTTATGTGATGAGTAAAATGGACGAGGAGACGAGACAGATGGCAGTTGTATGGAAGGATTACCGGATGCCGTTCGTCATATTGGAGAAGTTCGGAGGCTGTAACCCGGCCACACGCTCTCATGAGCCCTTGAGAATCCAGAAACGGGTTCAAGTTTTGGATCGGACTGCCTGCTGGGACTGGACGGTTTTGGCTTAAACAGCCAATCTCATGGATGAAATGCCTGCGTTGCGTGATGGAAATTAGGAGACGTTCGGCTGACGCAATCTCAGTAGAAGTCAAGTGGTCTTCAAACGAAGTCTTGGCCTCTCGCGAGCGCTGGATGAAGCGCCGAACATAAGCGAGGACTCGCAACGCCTTGTCGAAGGTGGAAAAACGCTCAAGAATATCTTCCGGCGGGGCCTTCGCAACATGGACCTTAACCGCTCGCTTCTCGAGTTCAGTCTCGGGGGAGTCATTGGCTGGAATGGGCCACTCGGAGCGCGGCCCTTGCAGCCATGCAGGACCATGCCGCCCCGGCTAGCGAGATCTGCCGGATTATGCTCGGACCGGACATGTGCCCATTTCTCCACTTCCGTGCACTGAGTGATCTTTGTCACCCTATTTGCCACGAATGTTGTCCAGTGGCATGCCGGCCTGTGCAACCAGGCGAGAACAATGGTCGAGTCCGTCCAACAATGGAGGGCGGACGCAGGCCCGGGCATCTTCGGAAGTATGGCGTTGGCCATCTCGGATAACAGGACGGCTCCGCACAACTCCAGCCTCGGGAGCGAAACCGTCTTGACTGGGGCCACCCGCGTTTTTGCCGTTAGCAAGTTCACAGCTACCGTGGACCCCACCTCAACTCGAACGTAAATGGCGGCGCCATAAGCCTTTTGCGAGGCGTCGCAGAAGCCGTGATGCTCCACCCTTAAGTGTGGTCGGAACGCGACCCAGCGGGGCATGCGGATCTGGTCGAGCGCTGAGTAATTTTTCAGGAAATCAACCCATCTTTCGCAGAAGTCTTGAGGGAGGTCATCGTCCCAGCCCAGATCCTGGAGCCAAATGTCCTGCATAAACATTTTCGCCCGGACAATGAAGGTTGCTAGCCAGCCGGCTGGATCGAACAACTTGGCAATTTGGGAAAGGACCTGACGCTTCGAGAACGATGATCCCAGGGTCAATTCTGGCGGAATGAAGAAGAACTCATCAGACGTAGCCTTCAAACGCACGCCGAGAGTCTTGGCCGTGCTTTCTGCGTCGATTTCGAGGAAATCAGCCCGAAGGAGATGGTCAGGCTGGAGATTTGCCAAAATCGCCTTGCTATTGGACGTCTATTTCCTAAGTGGGAACCCTGCCGAACCCAGGGCCCCTCCTCGAGCTCTTGGATAGCTGCCTGCGCCTCCGACTTTGAGTCAGCCCCAGCGAGCACGTCGTCGACGTACATGAAATGTCGAATAATTTGACTAGCCTGCGGATACCTCAACTCTTCGTCCTTGGCGAGCTGTTGCAGGACGCGTATTGCCAGGAATGGGGCACAATTGATCCCGAAGGTCACCGTCTTTAACTCGTAGTCGCGGATTTTCCCGTCGGGGTTGCGAAACAGTATGCGTCGGAGTGCAGTGTGCCGGGGGTCTACCCAAATTTGCCGATACATCTTCTCGATGTCGGCGTTGAAAACGAACCTGAAGTATCGCCACTTCAGGATCTGAATAGTCAAGTCGGACTGTAAGACTGGGCCCGCGAATAGAATGTCATTTAGACTGGTCCCTTTTGCGGAAGGGCTAGAGGCATTAAAGACTACCCGCACTTTAGTAGTTGTGCTTTCGGGCTTGAGAACGGCGTGATGCGGAAGGTAATATGTGGCGGAACTGCTCGTCGTAGGAACCTCGGTCATGTGTCCCAAGTCGAGGTACTCTTGGATCACAGCGTCATACCGGGCTTTGAGGAGAGGATCTCTTTTCAGGCGCTGCTCGTTCCGGAGGAACTGAGCTAGCGCAAAGGATCGTGAAGCTGCTAGCTCGGAACCCTCGTGCTCGGGGTCGCGCAAGGGAGCGTCACAACATATTTGCCACGATGGTCCCTTTTGGTGGTTTTCACGAAATATTGACGATCTGAGTGGGCACTTCCTCCACCTCCCAGAATTTAGTGAGGAGCTGATCCAGGGAGTCTTCGAGCCGACATGTAACCCGCGTGGAGAAGGCAGACACACTGCGGAGCCTTGTCGAGTGGATTGGGCCTGTCAACACCCACCCGAAAATGGTTTCCTGGCCGAGAAGTGAACCGCAGATGTTCGTTTTGGAGTTGCCGAGGAGGATCGAAGGAAGAATATCTGCTCCTATTAAGACATCGATCTGGGAGCTGTCGAAGAACTTGGGGTCCGCAAGGGGGACGTCAGGGAGGTCCTTAAGAAGATCCCGTGGGATCGGATACGACGGCAGATTACCGGCCAGCTGCGGAAGAACATAAGCTGTAGTGTCTACTTGGATCCCAGGTCTGGAAGGCGACTGAATGGAGAAATTACACAGTTTCGTCGACTGGGCGGCAACGGTCTGGTTCAGGCCGGACACTTGGGCCTGGATAGTCTTGAAAGCAAGTCTGACTAGGTTGAACAGCCGTTCCGTAATGAAGGTCGCTTCCGACCCAGAATCAATCAACGCTCGCGCTTGAAAGTTGCATCCCAGATGGCACACGTTAATAATGGCAGTGCCCAGTAGGACGGCTCTCGAACCGGTGGCGAAGCATACTTGCACATCTGCAGAATCGTCTGAGGCACCCGTGCCTCTTGGAGTAGGCGCGGCCCGAGGCCTGGCTGTCGTCGACGGACTTGGAGCGGTTGCGAAAGGATTACCGCGGTGCAGGAGGGTGTGATGCCGGCTGTGGCATGTGAAACAGCTGTGGGCACTGGTGCAGTCCCGTTGCTGGTGCCCTCGGGCAAAACAGTTAAGGCAAAGTTGCCTTCTTTTGATGTAGTCGGAGCGACCATCCACGTCCATTTCGAGGAACCGTGGACATATGCGGAGGACATGCGTAATGCAGTGAGGGAACTCTGAATGGTGCCTTGTAGCTCCTTTAGAGCGGCTCCGGACTCTTGGGGAACAGTCTGGATGTTGAAGAGGATCTTCAACTGACTGTTGACCAAAGACCGCCGATTTTCGAAACGATCGGTCAGGCCTTGCCACGCTGAGACGAAACCCTCATTGGTTAGCGGGGCCTTGCAGACAATGGCGTGCGCGTCGCCACTTGTCTCCGACAACAGGTGGAACAACTTTTCCACCGGTGTGAGCCCCGAGTTGCGGATATAAATGACGGTGAACAAATCTCTGAATGTGGGGCACCGAAGGTAATCACCACAGAAAACTTCAGTGTCCACTGGCGGTAACCGGCAACTCGTGGAAGTGGGCAGTTGGCTGGGAGCGGAAGCCTGAGCGGACTGGACGGCGGCACTTTCTATTATTTCCTGAATCTTGGCTACGCACCTCGAATATACGGAGTAACAGTAGCTGTATTTGGATTCCAGCACTGTTGAGGTGACTGGGTCCTCAGCGGACCCGTAAAGAAGATCGGAGCAGCTCTCATGGCCTTTTTTCACGCTTTCCCATAAGCCCCGGATTTCGTCCAGATGGACTCGGCACGTATGCGGAGAAAATCTGTCAGTTTCTGGGGCGCCCGGAGTGTGTAGGTCAGCTTCGAATTTGCTAGCTCGGTCTGTTGTGGCAGCGAACTTCCTTAAGGCAACGTCTACCGTACTTTGCGCCATTTTTGCGACCGATCGAGTAAGTCTTGGTGAGGGCTCGTGGATAGTATCGACTGACTCGTCGCTCTTTGCCTTTGGAATGGCAGAGGCAGCCTTTGGCTTTAATTGGGACGACCGCGGAGATGCGGATTGGGACCTGTCTAGGCGGATGGATGGCAAAAATACGCAAAAATCAAAGTTGCATACGGCCGCTTACGCTGGTTGAAATATTGCAGTATTTTTAGTACAGCGGACAAAACCCAAAACAATCCAGAAATCACTTGCCAGGGAATAATTTGAATCCAAAAAATCAACGGAGTAACTGGCAAAAGTGGTGCGGGGCTCGAGGAGGCACAGACGAAAATTCGGTCAGAAAACACTCTTGACGGCCGACTGCTGCTGCGGGCGGATATTGCACTATGCGGATCAGCAGAAAAAAAAAACCAAAATTGGCAGCAAAATTGCGGTCGGGAACGAAAAAATGTAAATATAAATATTTCGGTAGAAATATATATACTGCGTGGCTCAGACGTGGATCTTAAATATTTTTGCCGTTGGCACAGGAGAAAAATTAGGCTCGTGACAGGGTCGATCGGGTGCCGTAATTCCAAAATCAATTAATTAATAATTTATTTAATAATTAGTAACCGGAAAAATTATTTACTCCTCAATAATACTGCGAAGCCGGAAAGGTGGACTTAAAAAACCTTGGCTTGGTTTGACAAAGCCTCACTGCTTGCCGTCGGCAACGCAGTGTGTGTGCAAAAGAAGGAACAACAAAAAAAACCAGCAACAGCAATAACTCGGCTGCTGCGGAAAACCCAAAAAGTTGGAAAAAAGCAATCGCGGTCCCGCCCGTGTGGATTTGCAATAATTGTTTCTTTTTCCTTTTTAATAATTAATAATGAATTATTCTTAAACGTAATAAGAATCGAGAAGCCGGAAAGGTGGACTTAACAAACCCTTGGCTTGGTTCGGCAACGGCCTCCCTGCTTGCCGTCGGCAAAGCAGTGCGTGTGAAAAAGACGGAACAACAACGGAAAAAAAACAGCAACAGCAATAACTCGGCTGCTGCGGAATATCCAAAAAATTGAAAGAAGTAATCGCGGTCCCGCCCGTTTGGATTTGCAGTAATAATTATTTTTAATAATTGTTGGATGTCTCTTTTTTTAATTTGTATTTAAATTCGTATTTGATTTAATTTAAAATTTCCTGAAATCGGTGCAGAAAATATTCATATAAGGGTATGCATGCATATGTATGTAAGGGCACAGTAGAGTATCGATGAAGTGGACTGTATTAATTGACTGTCTTGAAGAGGACAGTAAAATTATGTGGCGAAAAAAAGACACGCACCGGAATGAAAACAGAAAGAATATCGAAACAACGGCAGACTGTTCGGCAAACAGGGAAAATTACCGCACAGTGCACACTCGTTGGCCGATATTGTTTGGCTTTCTTTTTTCACCACACAATTTCACTTTTCACTTGCGGAGTTTTGATTGCGCCGACATATAATAATATATGTACATATATATGTGCCAGCATGTATGGGATGAATGCACACACATATATATGTACATATGCCGCGACCGGTTGCACTTTGATGTACGGACCGAAACGGCGCGGAATATGGCGGCGCGAAAAAGAAGCGAAGCGGAGACAAATTGAACGAATATTGACGAGGAGGAATGAAATTCTCAACTGCCGTTGTGTCAGGAAAATTCGCGGAGGTGGAATTGACACGGAAAAAATAGTCTTACAGCAGTGCGACCGAAATGGAATGTTCGGAGCTCTACTGAAGACCGGCAGTGAGAGAAAAGACGAAAATTCGTACTTATCTTGGGGAACCAAAGGCCGGGAACTGCTGGCAGAAGAAAAGGAATCCTTATCCGGCTCTGTAGGACCAATGTTTTGTAGGGGGGCGATCTAGTCTTCCAAAATAAGCAGCGCTGATCGAGTGGTAGAATGTGGAAATGTTTTTTCCCACGTCGCAGAGCAAAAGAAGTCCGAAAGGGGAACCAAAGTCACACCAGAAGAAGAAGAACAAGAAGCGGGGGCGTCGTGGGAATTCAAACTTTAATCTTCGCATTCATACGTGGAACTAAACTGAGCTTACAAAGTAGAGTCGCGCTCCCGCCCGCTTAACTCCGCTTAAGCGAGTGCGGGAGAGCGACGAAACCCGAGCCCGAACTCCGGAGCGCGAGAGCGTAAGCCCACAAGAGGGCGAGAGCGGACGAGAGCGAAAGCTCTGTCCCCAGAGGCGGCACAGTGGCCCCTCGCATAAACATTCCGCCCCCCCTTGCAAGCACCCGGGTTGCAACATAGGTCTTGTTACGGCTGGTGGCAGGCTCCGGACACGACCCATCCGAAAACAGTGCTCTGGGCCACCGGCAGTCCTTCCTGGATCTTCATGAAGCCGGATTGCATCACTCGCGGATGCATATCCGCGCCTAGGACCACGGAGATGGTCGCGGGTAGGTAGAACCGCTCATCAGCCAGGGTAACGTCCCGGAAGTGGGCCCGCACCGTCTCGCTCAGCTCCCGGACTGGAGTGCGAATGCGCACATGGGGTTCGACTTTAAATACGACCTCGAACCGGACACCACTGTCTTGTCTGGAGCCCACGGTGGCCGCACACACCTGCTCATCCCCAACTCTAATCGTTGGCAGTCGGAAAGCGGTTGTCAGCGACGCGTCGATGCAGCTCGTGGGTGTGCACGGGTCGATGAGTACCGCCGTATCGAAGACCTGCGTCCCTGTATGGATCCGTACCAGCGCAGTCGGTAGCAGATTCACGCTGTGCCGCTGCAACAGCGACGACAGTGAGGGAGCGGTGGAAAAAATGCCCATGCGCGGCGGACGGCTGCTGATGAGTCCTCGAAGCACGCTGTGGTGTGATGGTCGAGGACCGAGGAGCGGCGGACGAGCGGCTACAGAACGCCGCGGAGCGGCGGAGGAGGGCCGAGGAACAGCTGGGGAACGCCGTGGAGTGGCGGATGAGGGCCGACGCACGGCTGGGGAACGCCGTGGAGTAGCAGACGACTGGCGACGAGCAGCTGAAGAGTTCTGTGGGGAGTGGTTCGGCGACCGGCGAGCCTCCTGACGCGGCTGGCGCGCAACCAACGGCTGCTCGAAAAGGTGCAGCAACGTGTGATGATCGTGGCCGCACGTTTTGCAACAGTCCCCTCGTCGACACGCTCCGTCGGAATGCTCGTGAGCCAAACAACTGGGGCAGTATCGATTGGCGAGGACTGCCCGTAGCCGCTTCTCGGCACTCAAGCGAAGGAATCGGCGGCACTTCCGTAACGGATGAATCCCAGTGCAGACTCGGCATCGGTAGGAGTTAGTACCTCGAGTACATCTGCTCTCCAGTGCGATGGCGCTGCGTGGACGTGGAGACATCGTGCTCGATATGTCTAGCGGAATAGGATCAAAAAAAACGTGGCAAACAGTACTGGTAAAAACTACGAATTGGACAACTACGAAACAGCACGGTGACGTGGAACATTGGATTGGACGGACGACTGGTTATAGCGCGCAAGCCGGTGCTTCCATCGGAAGAAGCACGACCTTGGCGATGGGACGTTTGATGAGTCCTCGCGCAGTGCGGATATCGACCACCCGGACATGGCCATCGGATCCTGGAAATACTGCGTCAACTCGGCCTAATCGCCACTCATTGGACGGAAGGTTGTCCTCCTTGACAACCACCATATCTCCGACCTTGAGATCTCGTGTGGGGGCTCGCCACTTATTCCGCTTATGGAGTTCCTTAAGGTACTCTTCCTTCCATCGCAGACGAAATTGCTGATGGAGAGCTTTCAGTTGTTGCCAGCGGTTTATAATGGTCGTGGTATCTTTCTCTCTATCTCAGGTTCCACTATCGCCAGGAGGGGGCCTCCAACAAGGAAGTGTCCAGGAGTAAGGGCTAACAAGTCAGCGGGGTCTTCGGACATAGGCGCGAGCGGGAGCGAAGTTTTTGATGTCAAAGGGTCCAGCATAGTCCATGCCGGTGTGTGTGAAGGGACGCGAGAAAGACGCTAGGTCCTTGGGTAGCTCTCCCATGAGTTGGGTTTGCAACTTCTTTTTGTGGATGACGCATACCTTTCACGAATAGATCACGGACTTGACCAAATTCCTCACCTTCGGAATCCAAAATTTGGAACGGATCAGACGGATCATCAACTGATTACCGCCGTGCAGCGTTATGTGATGAGTAAAATGGACGAGGAGACGAGACAGATGGCAGTTGTATGGAAGGATTACCGGATGCCGTTCGTCATATTGGAGAAGTTCGGAGGCTGTAACCCGGCCACACGCTCTCATGAGCCCTTGAGAATCCAGAAACGGGTTCAAGTTTTGGATCGGACTGCCTGCTGGGACTGGACGGTTTTGGCTTAAACAGCCAATCTCATGGATGAAATGCCTGCGTTGCGTGATGGAAATTAGGAGACGTTCGGCTGACGCAATCTCAGTAGAAGTCAAGTGGTCTTCAAACGAAGTCTTGGCCTCTCGCGAGCGCTGGATGAAGCGCCGAACATAAGCGAGGACTCGCAACGCCTTGTCGAAGGTGGAAAAACGCTCAAGAATATCTTCCGGCGGGGCCTTCGCAACATGGACCTTAACCGCTCGCTTCTCGAGTTCAGTCTCGGGGGAGTCATTGGCTGGAATGGGCCACTCGGAGCGCGGCCCTTGCAGCCATGCAGGACCATGCCGCCCCGGCTAGCGAGATCTGCCGGATTATGCTCGGACTGGACATGTGCCCATTTCTCCACTTCCGTGCACTGAGTGATCTTTGTCACCCTATTTGCCACGAATGTTGTCCAGTGGCATGCCGGCCTGTGCAACCAGGCGAGAACAATGGTCGAGTCCGTCCAACAATGGAGGGCGGACGCAGGCCCGGGCATCTTCGGAAGTATGGCGTTGGCCATCTCGGATAACAGGACGGCTCCGCACAACTCCAGCCTCGGGAGCGAAACCGTCTTGACTGGGGCCACCCGCGTTTTTGCCGTTAGCAAGTTCACAGCTACCGTGGACCCCACCTCAACTCGAACGTAAATGGCGGCGCCATAAGCCTTTTGCGAGGCGTCGCAGAAGCCGTGATGCTCCACCCTTAAGTGTGGTCGGAACGCGACCCAGCGGGGAATGCGGATCTGGTCGAGCGCTGAGTAATTTTTCAGGAAATCAACCCATCTTTCGCAGAAGTCTTGAGGGAGGTCATCGTCCCATCCCAGATCCTGGAGCCAAATGTCCTGCATAAACATTTTCGCCCGGACAATGAAGGGGGCTAGCCAGCCGGCTGGATCGAACAACTTGGCAATTTGGGAAAGGACCTGACGCTTCGAGAACGATGATCCCAGGGTCAATTCTGGCGGAATGAAGAAGAACTCATCAGACGTAGCCTTCAAACGCACGCCGAGAGTCTTGGCCGTGCTTTCTGCGTCGATTTCGAGGAAATCAGGCCGAAGGAGATGGTCAGGCTGGAGATTTGCCAAAATCGCCTTGCTATTGGACGTCCATTTCCTAAGTGGGAACCCTGCCGAACCCAGGGCCCCGTCGAGCTCTTGGATAGCTGCCTGCGCCTCCGACTTTGAGTCAGCCCCAGCGAGCACGTCGTCGACGTACATGAAATGTCGAATAATTTGACTAGCCTGCGGATACCTCAACTCTTCGTCCTTGGCGAGCTGTTGCAGGACGCGTATTGCCAGGAATGGGGCACAATTGATCCCGAAGGTCACCGTCTTTAACTCGTAGTCGCGGATTTCCCCGTCGGGGTTGCGAAACAGTATGCGTCGGAGTGCAGTGTGCCGGGGGTCTACCCAAATTTGCCGATACATCTTCTCGATGTCGGCGTTGAAAACGAACCTGAAGTATCGCCACTTCAGGATCTGAATAGTCAAGTCGGACTGTAAGACTGGGCCCGCGAATAGAATGTCATTTAGACTGGTCCCTTTTGCGGAAGGGCTAGAGGCATTAAAGACTACCCGCACTTTAGTAGTTGTGCTTTCGGGCTTGAGAACGGCGTGATGCGGAAGGTAATATGTGGCGGAACTGCTCGTCGTAGGAACCTCGGTCATGTGTCCCAAGTCGAGGTACTCTTGGATCACAGCGTCATACCGGGCTTTGAGGAGAGGATCTCTTTTCAGGCGCTGCTCGTTCCGGAGGAACTGAGCTAGCGCAAAGGATCGTGAAGCTGCTAGCTCGGAACCCTCAACAACAACATATTTGCCACGATGGTCCCTATTGGTGGTTTTCACGAAATATTGACGATCTGAGTGGGCACTTCCTCCACCTCCCAGAATTTAGTGAGGAGCTGATCCAGGGAGTCTTCGAGCCGACATGTAACCCGCGTGGAGAAGGCAGACACACTGCGGAGCCTTGTCGAGTGGATTGGGCCTGTCAACACCCACCCGAAAATGGTTTCCTGGCCGAGAAGTGAACCGCAGATGTTCGTTTTGGAGTTGCCGAGGAGGATCGAAGGAAGAATATCTGCTCCTATTAAGACATCGATCTGGGAGCTTCCGAAGAACTTGGGGTCCGCAAGGGGGACGTCAGGGAGGTTCTTAAGAAGATCCCGTGGGATCGGATACGACGGCAGATTACCGGCCAGCTGCGGAAGAACATAAGCTGTAGTGTCTACTTGGATCCCAGGTCTGGAAGGCGACTGAATGGAGAAATTACACAGTTTCGTCGACTGGGCGGCAACGGTCTGGTTCAGGCCGGACACTTGGGCCTGGATAGTCTTGAAAGGAAGTATGACTAGGTTGAACAGCCGTTCCGTAATGAAGGTCGCTTCCGACCCAGAATCAATCAACGCTCGCGCTTGAAAGTTGCATCCCAGATGGCACACGTTAATAAGGGCAGTGCCCAGTAGGACGGCTCTTGAACCGGTGGCGAAGCATACGTGCACATCTGCAGAATCGTCTGAGGCACCCGTGCCTCTTGGAGTAGGCGCGGCCCGAGGCCTGGCTGTCGTCGACGGACTTGGAGCGGTTGCGAAAGGATTACCGCGGTGCAGGAGGGTGTGATGCCGGCTGTGGCATGTGAAACAGCTGTGGGCACTGGTGCAGTCCCGTTGCTGGTGCCCTCGGGCAAAACAGTTAAGGCAAAGTTGCCTTCTTTTGATGTAGTCGGAGCGACCATCCACGTCCATTTCGAGGAACCGTGGACATATGCGGAGGACATGCGTAATGCAGTGAGGGAACTCTGAATGGTGCCTTGTAGCTCCTTTAGAGCGGCTCCGGACTCTTGGGGAACAGTCTGGATGTTGAAGAGGATCTTCAACTGACTGTTGACCAAAGACCGCCGATTTTCGAAACGATCGGTCAGGCCTTGCCACGCTGAGACGAAACCCTCATTGGTTAGCGGGGCCTTGCAGACAATGGCGTGCGCGTCGCCACTTGTCTCCGACAACAGGTGGAACAACTTTTCCACCGGTGTGAGCCCCGAGTTGCGGATATAAATGACGGTGAACAAATCTCTGAATGTGGGGCACCGAAGGTAATCACCACAGAAAACTTCAGTGTCCACTGGCGGTAACCGGCAACTCGTGGAAGTGGGCAGTTGGCTGGGAGCGGAAGCCTGAGCGGACTGGACGGCGGCACTTTCTATTATTTCCTGAATCTTGGCTACGCACCTCGAATATACGGAGTAACAGTAGCTGTATTTGGATTCCAGCACTGTTGAGGTGACTGGGTCCTCGGCGGACCCGTAAAGAAGATCGGAGCAGCTCTCATGGCCTTTTTTCACGCTTTCCCATAAGCCCCGGATTTCGTCCAGATGGACTCGGCACGTATGCGGAGAAAATCTGTCAGTTTCTGGGACGCCCGGAGTGTGTAGGTCAGCTTCGAATTTGCTAACTCGGTCTGTTGTGGCAGCGAACTTCCTTAAGGCAACGTCTACCGTACTTTGCGCCATTTTTGCGACTGATCGAGTAAGTCTTGGTGAGGGCTCGTGGATAGTATCGACTGACTCGTCGCTCTTTGCCTTTGGAATGGCAGGGGCAGCCTTTGGCTTTAATTGGGACGACCGCGGAGATGCGGATTGGGACCTGTCTAGGCGGATGGATGGCAAAAATCAAAGTTGCATACGGCCGCTTACGCTGGTTGAAATATTGCAGTATTTTTAGTACAGCGGACAAAACCCAAAACAATCCAGAAATCACTTGCCAGGGAATAATTTGAATCCAAAAAATCAACGGAGTAACTGGCAAAAGTGGTGCGGGGCTCGAGGAGGCACAGACGAAAATTCGGTCAGAAAACACTCTTGACGGCCGACTGCTGCTGCGGGCGGATATTGCACTATGCGGATCAGCAGAAAAAAAAAACCAAAATTGGCAGCAAAATTGCGGTCGGGAACGAAAAAATGTAAATATAAATATTTCGGTAGAAATATATATACTGCGTGGCTCAGACGTGGATCTTAAATATTTTTGCCGTTGGCACAGGAGAAAAATTAGGCTCGTGACAGGGTCGATCGGGTGCCGTAATTCCAAAATCAATTTATTAATAATTTATTTAATAATTAGTAACCGGAAAAATTATTTACTCTTCAATAATACTGCGAAGCCGGAAAGGTGGACTTAAAAAACCTTAGCTTGGTTTGACAAAGCGCCGCTCTCGGAGATTGCCGCCTGCTGGCGCTAATTGCCGGACTCGGAATGATCGGCTCTTGCGGGGCTGTCGGCTATTCCTTTACGCGCTTCGAGGGTCCGGTGGCGGGGCCGGAGCATCTGGTCACCGTCCACGACGGACGCACCGTGGACTATGTGGCCCGGCCCGAGTATAGCTTCGCCTATGGTGTCGAGGATGGCAAGACGCGCGTGCTGCACAATCGCAAGGAGACGCGCACCGGGGACGAGGTGCGCGGCGTCTACAGGTGAGTCCAAGTCCACTCACGGCAGTGCAAAGATGAGGGGTGCCGCTGGCCGGGATGGGGACAACTTGTCAACGCATTCATTAGCGTCACACTGAGCTGAAATTGATATGGCGTTTTGTAGGCAATTTAATACCACTTGCCATATGCAGTGAGGGTATAACAGGCACAGCTACTTATGGAGAGTCTTATTACATTATTAAGAGTTTGGATACAATTTTAATAAATACTAAAATAATTTAAATGTAATAATTGAAAATATAATAAATAACAAACCCACACAAACACTAGTTACCAAATAATAGTAATAATTTTATTACCTCATACAAACACCAGATCTCACGTTGAATTAATATAATATATTTTTCCATGGCCTCCGCGCAGCGTAGTCGATCCGGATGGCACCTTGCGTGTGGTTAAGTACACGGCCGACGATGCCAATGGATTCCAGGCGGAGGTCATCACCAATGGCGTGAAGACACTGCACGGTCATGGAACCGAGGGAGATGCCGCCGGCGGGGCAGTGGCTAACCAGGTGAAACATGACAGCTCCGAGGCCGATGAAGCCGAAGACGAAGAGGCGCCAGCAGCTCTGCACCAGGGAAATGGTCAGTACAAGGTCCATGAAGACTATGACGAGGGTGCTGGCCAGGCGGAAAAGGACGAGGGTGGAGAGGAGCAGGAGGAGGGTGGCGATGACCATCAGGAGTACGAGGGCAGCAGCGAAGAGGGCTACGTGGAGGCGGATGCTCACAGTCAGCAGGAGGAGTCCAGCAGCGAAGATTACTAGAAACGAATCTCAAAAGCAACAAAAGGAGTATTAAACACATAACGAAATTATTTATATTTTTTGTGTTGTGATAAAAAAGTATATAGAAAATAAAACTTGTAAAATAATACAACAAATTAACATAGAGGGAATAATATTAAAATTAATTCGATAACAGAATATCCTTCATATATTTTAAACTTAAAATGTATGCTCTTCTAATAAATATTAGTACATCAACTTTTTTTTTTGTTACTTAATTAATAGTTTAAATAGTTTAATAATCCCACAATTATGCCACTTTTACTGGGGATACCTTTGCATAATCCCGAAACTCCTGTCCCGAAAGAGTAAGAAATCTAAATAAAACGCTAATTGAAATATCTGGCGAGCTTATGCCGCCAGCTCGCCAGGGGTTAAGGGGTCCAAGAGGTAAGAAGTGCATTTACGTAACCACAAAGCCACCGGGACAGACATCACCATCGACATGGACATCAACGTCAAGTGGATATCGGCCAGACCAGGCCAGTGGAGCGTGTGCGTTCGCCCCGGACTGGGACTTTGATTCAATTTTCGATTCGATTTCGCTGCAGTTTTTATTTTCATTTTCGCATGGACTCAATCAAGCGAAGTCAACGGCAAAGTTTGTTGCTAGCACGGGAAAAATCGATCTGCACACACATTCTCCCAGTGTGCGTGCCGTGATCCACTTTGGTCTTCGCTGGCCCGGCTGGCGGTTCCATTTCGTCACTCGCTTAATTTCAAACGCGCAAATGCGCAAAATCGCATTAAATTGCGACAATCGGGCTGTGAGCGCGGACCCGTCGAAAGTGGATCAAACGACGTCTGGTTTTGCCAGACCACGATGCGGTAATAATGCCGAAATGCCAACCATTCGGACCAACTTGGCGGCGGTAATCTCACAATTGAGCCGGCGACAAAATTGGGCTGGCAGCCAGCAACCGGACCGGGCTAATTGACAGCCCCCATCACCCCTTTTATCAAAACGCTAATAACCCGATCTGAGACCGATCTAAGCTCGACCGATACCCATTCGAAGTCCAATCGAAGCCCAATCTCAACCCATATAGAATGAAAGACCAACTAAATCCGGCTAAATATGGTTAGCATGCGTCTGCGGGCAACGTGCAAGAATCCCCTTTGCTTGGAAATGTTTTAATTAACCAAAGTGTGCCCACTCAGCACTTGGGTCAGGTAGAAATCCACCTGCCCGTGCTTCCTCTCCATCCAGACGTCAATGCTGGGGATCAGCTGGGGATCAGCCTGTGCGTCCACCGGCCTTGGGACGAGGCGTCCCACCTAGCCTGCCAGCTGGCGTAGCTCCTCCATCTGGCGTCGCTCTTGAGCTCCGCCTGGGAGACACCCTCGGGTCCGGGGTGCCCTCGCAACGCGTTGCGGAGGTCCGCCTTTTCCCGCACTAGCTCCTTTAGAGGCACAAGGCCAGCTATCACCAGCACGGCGTCGTCCGAGATAGTGCGGAATGCGCACGCCACCCGTATGGCGCAGAGTCTGTAGGCTGACTCTGCCCCTCGCATATAGGACTTTGTCCCAATCGCCTCAGCCCACACAGGCGCCGCATACAGCAGCTGCGAGGTGACGACGCTCGCCAGCAGCTTCCTGGTTGCGTGCTTAGGCCCTCTGGTGTTCGGAAGCATGCGGGAGAGGGCTCCGACCATCCCACTGGCCTTCTTCTGGGCGTATTGTAGGTGCTCCTTGAAGGAGAGCCGAGAGTCTAGGAGGACACCAAGGTACTTGATTGCCCTCTGTGACTTTATCACGGCTCCGCCGACGCACACCTCGGCCGTTTCCACCGCTTTCCGACTCGATATCAGAACCGCCTCGGTCTTCTGAGCCGCTAGCTCCAGGCCAGCGTTTAAGAGCCACGTCTCGATGGCCTTGATCGCTAGGTTCGCCTTCTCCTCCGCTGCAGTGCGCTCCTTCGCAACTATGACCACGGCAATGTCGTCTGCGAAGCCCACGACCGTGGTGTCGCTGGGCATTGGGAGCCGCAGAACACCGTCATACATGGTGTTCCAGAGTAGGGGCCCCAGCACGGAGCCCTGCGGGACTCCGGCGGAGACTTCGTATACCCTGGAACCCATATCCGTGTCCACCGTGAGCACCCTCTCGCTAAAGAAGCTTCTCACGGTCTGCAGCAGGTACCCCGGGATGTTCAGGGCGGCAAGACGCTCCAGCGTCCGGTTCCAGTCGGCGGTGTTAAAGGCGTTCCTTATGTCCAGTGTAACTACTAGACAGTAGCTCTTGGAACCGCCTTTCCACCTCTTGCCGGCTATCGCCTCTTCTGCTATCGACTTTACCATCTCGATGGCGTCCAGCGTCGACCTTCCTTTCCTGAAGCCGTACTGGCTCGGGGAGAGGCCCCCGGCCTCCTCGATGGCGGCATTTAGCCTAGCCACTATCAGCTTCTCAAACACCTTGCCAGTGGTGTCTGTGAGGCATATAGGCCGGAAGGAAGATGGCTCCCCTAGCGGCTTGCCCGGCTTGGCGAGTAGCAGGAGCTTCTGCCTCTTCCATCTTTCCGGGAAGGTCGCCTCCGCTAGGCACTTGGAGTACAGCGTTGCATACTCCTTCGGGTGCAGCTCGATGGCCAGCTTCAGTGCCCTATTGGGAACTGCGTCCGGGCCTGGTGCCTTCTTGGGGCGTACGCTCCTTCGCGTCAGAAGCACTTCCGCCTCCGAGATCTCGCCGGCATCGTGTTGGCGCTCCGCATCCGGCTGCATGGACACTGGTTCTCCTGTCGGGAACAGTGCCTGAACTGAAGGCCAGAGTGGTGAAGGCGGTGGGCAACAATGCGTACGAGTTGGAGGATATGCAGGGCCGAAGTTTGGGTGTCTACCACGCCAAAGATATCCGCGTCTGACCTGGAATAGAGGGGAACACAAAGTATACAAGGACGCTACATGAGTATAAGCTATAATACTTCCCGTAAGGCGTGGGCCCCGCGTTGGGCACCGTTCCAAAACTACTCCGTAGGTCAATGCCGGCGAAGTCACCAGGTATGCCGAAGTCCCCAAGCTATCCAAATGCTCCCAATGATTTCGTCGAGACGCGACCCGGTAGCACCTCTCTAAATCCTTGGGTGGTGTTGCATTTCCAGTCGGAATGGGCTAAAGGACCATCGATGTATCGATAGGATTAGGGAGCATAGGTTAGGTTCAAGAGCACCGGAAAAAGGGAACGGTGGCGCCCCCTAGATCTCGGCCAGCTCTGTTTAAGAGAAACGGATGTTGAACTCTAGCTCGATCGTTGCCCTGAGCGCCGAAACCAACGGTTTCCTGAAGGCGGAACTCAGGCAACGAAACGAGCCCATA
This sequence comes from Drosophila aff. chauvacae BK-2020, assembly GCA_018903765.1. Classification (NCBI taxonomy): domain Eukaryota; kingdom Metazoa; phylum Arthropoda; class Insecta; order Diptera; family Drosophilidae; genus Drosophila; species Drosophila aff. chauvacae BK-2020. The sequence continues at coordinate 148,776 of JAEIGO010000863.1, read as the reverse complement.
TAGGGAGGTGTAGACAGCGAAGGAATAGGTAGTGGAAAGAAGGAGATGAACGCGGGCGGCCGGAGTGCACTTAATCACTGAAACGAAAAGATTGGAAAACGTGAGTGAAAGTGGCCACAAAAGAAAGGGCAGAAATTAAGATAGTGATTAATTTTTCAGCGTGGCAGTGGAAAGAACACTGGCCACGGCCCCTTTATTGCGGTTCCTGTACTTACCTGTGGAGTGACACCGAAGCCGGCAAAGGCATCCAGACGTGGCCGAGTCGCCGCCTCCTGAGGCAGTTCCCGCAGCCATTCGCCATCGCCAATAAGGCCGAGCGTTTCGAGACGGATCCGGTGAGTCCGTTCCGAGTGCGGCTGCAGCCGCCCGGAAAAGGGGAGATTTTCACTGTGGGTGCCGTAGCGACGCTTGACGGCAGGGGCCCGATTTCCGGCTTGACACTACGACCGCCAACTACGGCCGGCAACTTTTCATTGAAGTCCTTCGCTGCAGTTAGAATTAAGTTATTTATTTTTAGTATAAGGCTTTATTTGGTAAATTTTGTGGTTCCAACTTACTGCGATATTTCCGTCCCTTGTCCTCCACGTTCCCTAAACGCACGTCAGGGATTTGTGCAACACAAGCGCTGCAAAAGAAAGTCGGTCAGAAGAAGCAGCGCGTAAATATAAGATCAAAACCCACCCTTAATTTCTCTTGGAGCTCCAGCAGGGATTGTAGGTCGAAGTTTGGGGAGTAAATCCGAGGCCCTCTTGTGGCCAAATTTCTTTGTGGAGTGCAGCTTCTCCTCCGCCGAATCGCGATAAAGCCGCAGCCTTGGCGCGAGCGCATCCCGGTTGTGGGTCGAGGGTTCATCGGGGTCAGGATCGGGATATAATTAGCCATAAGTACCGCCATGTATAGCAGTAAGGGATAGATCTTACCTGAAATTTATAACGTATTAAAGAGGAATTATGAACGCTGAGTAAGCCGTATTACCTGGGGGAGATGGGCCGATCGTGAGACCGCCTGGAATAGGCTCCGGTCCGCCGGAGATGGGTGATGCCCCAAGATGACCAGGAGGCATCACTAGGTAGGGTGGGTGCGTCGTGGCAAAACCATCAATGCCACCAATTCGGTTCCGCCAGTGTCCGTGTAGTTTGTTTGTTCTGTTTACATTTTTGTTGTAGGGATGGGATTTTTTGTGTGTGAGACGTCCGATTAATATCGGTGTTTGTTTATTGTGCGGACTGCGGGCATCGGGTCAAAACCCGCCCTGAGAGATGAGCTAGTCCGGCATTGCCCAACAAAAAAGCAGTTCCGTAACACATTTAAAGAAATGTAAATCGCGCCCAACCATTGAAAATTTGACAAATTCGCCGTCTTCTTCAAAATCAACAATATGTTCCAAGAAAGATGAAAGGAACATGAGTTCTTCGACCTCCAAATTCGGGGCAAGCAGCTGTGATGACCGTTCTTCGAAAATGAACCAACCAACTCTTCAAGCGCTTGTATCTAGGCAAGAATCCTTAAAAGGTTAATTTCTTAAATTTTCAGAAATTCAAATTAATGTTTTTTTTAAATTAAAATTAAACTACCGTTATGTTTAAAACATAAATATTTGTTCATTGAAAAATAAAAATGTAATATTATTTTTTGCAGACGGAGGTGCACGATCTGCTCAGCTATACGATGATGCTTTATATATGATCATGAAGGATAATCTACCCTTGTCTGCAACGGAAAATCCTGGCTTTTGCAGACTACTCAAGAGAACAGTACCGTTGTGGAAACAAAGTCACTAAAAACAAAGTCAAATCTGCGAATGTTCCTGGTATCCCTGAATTAATAAGTAAAGTGAAATCTATCGTCAGCTACTCTCACACCAGTACGAATTTCGCAAAAATTCAGAAACTTCATAGAAGTTTGATAAACGATTTAAAAATATGGAGTTTAATATGTTGCTGGCGCTTGCAACATTGCTGGACCCGCGATTTATGAAAATGTACTTCTCCAAAACATTAGCTGTTTCGCAGGCCTTGACTTTTATGGAGCGAGAAATCAAAAAATACTTGGATGAATCGAGGAATATACCAGCAGAGACTCTCCAAAACAATCCGACCAAGCCGTGTGAGACTGCCACTTCTACATCAGTGAAATCATTCTGGAGTAATCACGTTGAAACCGTGAGCATCACTGTATCCCATTTGGATACGGAAGACCCGGAAAGCATTGCTATAACGGAATTGCAAGCTTTTTTTCCCCGCAAACCGGATCCACTGGACTCAAATCCACTAACAATATGGGAGAAGCTGTCGACACAGTTCCCAAATCTGTACAAACTTGCGAGGATATACGTTCCGGCTGTAGCGACGTCGGTTCCCTCGGAGCGACTATTCTCCCTTGCTGGGAGAATCATGACCGACGATCGGAACCGACTTTCGCCAGAGCATTTGTCACAGAGAATATTTCTGGCAAGTGTCGATGATTCTTTGTGGCCTTTTTGATATTAAGGAGAACCTTATTTGTAATCAAAATTAAATTAAATAAAAAAAATAAAAACACAATAAACGTGTTATTGTGTGAATTTATTTTGACTCCTTTTGTTATTTGAAATTTAGATTGTTATTTGAATTATTTTTGAAGCGATATATCGATATATCGACAATTTTCACTTGATATTCCGATATTGTATATCGTCTCAATGCGATGTACATCGATACAGAATATCGATATTTTATTCCCCGATGCCCATCCCTACCTAATACATACACTGCATATTTAATGTCCGTCAAAATAGCGTCGGTGAGTTAGCGTCGAAATGGAACGGTGGGAAAACGGAACACGGGGAAGGATTTTATTTTTTATTTATTTCGTTAATAGGCAACTAAATCGAACAAAATAAAGTTTATATATACTAAGAAAAGAATTTGCTATCGTTTTTTATTGGGTTTGGGAGCATTTGACCACTGGATCCATTAAAAAACGGCCTTTGAAAAATCGGGTTTTGGCAATTTTCTTAATATCTCGACTTCCAGAGTTTGTGCAGTATAATGATATATGCCAGGACAAAGGATATTTATTCTAGTTTTATTCTGCAAAGTTTCAGTTCATTTCAACCTCATGGCGTGAGCCAGACAATATTTTCGACGCTAACTTTTCAAAAAATTCCTACAAAACTTTCCGAGTTTGTGCAGATATGCACGGTACCTCAAACGAAAGAGGAGATTATAATTTTGTCTTCGTTCGCGTTCAGGGATGCACAGTCATATCGCTGTGCGAACAAGAGCAATAATTGAAAAAGTGAGAAATTGCGAATTTCTCTTCAACGACTGTGCGGATTTGGATGAAACACCTACCAAAGTGCTTAGAATGACAACGTCGTTAATGGGGCATGCATATTTGAACAATTTATTAAAACTGACAATAAGAATTATTTATTGGCGGGGTATACATCGATAGGAGCACGAGGCGGTCTTATCGATGTAAATGTACCAGTGTTCATTAATCGGCTCGGAAAAGAGAAACACTTGAATTTCTCAAAAACTGTCGGTTAAATTGGGGATATATTTAATTCGAAATTAGAGAATAATCTCCTCTTTCGTTTGAGATACCGTGCATATCTGCACAAACTCGAAAAGTTTTGTAGGAATTTTTTGAAAAGTTAGCGTCGAAAATATTGTCTGGCTCACGCCATGAGGCGTTAGTGTCATATGCAACCAGTGTTCATTAATCGGCTCGAAAAAGAGAAACACTTGAATTTCTCAAAAACTGTCGGTTGAATTGCCTTTAAATTTAATTCGAAATTAGAGAATTTTCTCCTCTTTCGTTTGAGATACATATCTGCACAAACTCGGAAAGTTATGTAGGAATTTTTTAAAAGTTAGCGTCGAATAGTCATATCGCCGTGGTATATGCAGTATAATTGCTTAAAGTGAAAATTGCAATTTCTCCTGAACGACTGCATGGATTTTAATAAAACGCTTGCAAAAAGGCTTAGAATGGCGATGTTTATGGGAAAATCGTTGTAGTTTAAGCACAGTATCCAGACAGAAGAAAACTGTTGCAAAGCAGTGAGAGAGAGCGAGAGGCAAATGGTTTGAAACAGCTTGTTACCTAGGTCTGTTTCAAAGGGTAGTATCCAGTACAGGTTCGAAAATACTAGAAAGGTGCAAGATTTAGGAGATCATTTGAGGGCGCGCATTTAGTATTTCCATAACGCGTAGCGAAAAAGAATAAAATTTTTAATGTTTTTCGCTGTCTCCAACGTTTGCCTCTCGCTCTGCGCTTCGCATATTTCAAACTATGGATCCCGGCATGAACAAAAATGCGTGGAAAAGTCGAATTAAAAGAGCGAATACAGACCTAATTGACTTAATAAAGGCAAATACAATATTTTGGGAATTGGGAAATTATATGAATTTGCATTAAAAGACCTGGGACGAGAAAGTAAAATTAAAAATAAGGATGCAGGACTATCGAAAGGAAAAATGGGCCACTTTTGCATCTCGTTATGCAACTGGCATAGGACAGCTTCTCCTCCATGGGTATGGGCACTGGTTCCATCATGTTTCTCCCTAAACGGAACACCCACCCATGCCTAAAAGAGCCCATTCGAGTTCCTTAGACATGTACTATGAGCAGTCCAAGGCAGGCGCAGCCGCCGGAACGCATGTCAATAGCTTTGGGACAATTAATAATATAAAACAAATCATAAAAAGATGGAATGTGTGTGATGTTTCAAATTTTGCCGGTTGTCAACAAAGTATGACCGCATCATTGGCCCTCAAAAAATGCCGAGACATGAGGAGAAAGAGCGGTCACACTTCAAAAGAATAAACATTTTTGCGCTGCGTGACAACTTTATTTGCTGGATACTGTGCTTTATATTTAATTACATAAATTCTTAATCCAGTATTTTTTTTTTTTTTTTTTTTTTTTTAGGTTCGTGGTAGCAAGTAATGGTTCCGTTGTCTGGTTTAGCAACTGGTTCTCAGCTGGTTCGCATCTGGTTCCGTTTTCATAGTTCGCGCCTCTGTTATTAGCCCACATACCCCGCCCACTGTAATGCGATTTTCTCAAAAACTGCCGGTTAAAATCTAATGAAATTTTCACCAAATATTCTCTATGCCTCCCCTTATAAGCCTGTATACCGTGCATATTGGCACAAACTCGAAAACTAAACTTATAAGAGTTACAATTCCCCCTTTTTTTTTTTTGCCCCCTTTTTTTTTTTTTTTTTTTTTTTTTTTTTAAAAAACTGGGGGTTTAAATTTTTTTTTTTTTTTTAATAAATATTTTATTTATTTTTTTTTTCCTGTCTTATATCATTTTACTTCCCAAACTCTGGAAGTCAATATTAAGAAAATTGCTAAAACCCGATTTTTCAAAGGCCGTTTTTTAATGGATCCAGTGGTCAAATGCTCCCAAACCCAATAAAAAACGATAGCAAATTCTTTTCTTAGTATATATAAACTTGGCCGTCAGCCGACAGGTGTGCAAGGGGAATCACGTGTAACTACTCTGGTAGTACGCGCCGTATCTGCACACACTGCCGGAAGTGCGACTATACTCTCCACGCGAGGGCGGCTGGAAGCAGACCCTTGTGTTGGTCATGTCTCGACCAAGGGTGCTGACCAATGGTAGTCGGGCTAAGAGAAGATAACTCTTTATAAAATTCCCCAATCCAAGGTGAAACAGCATATGCCGAGGGATTCATGGCCGAGGGGGCGCTCGGTCGCTAGTATGCGGACTCTGGATACCTGTCCACCTCCAGTTTCAATAGTGGACTTCCCGCGGTAGACGGGCTATGCCGCGGGTGACCTCCCTTCCCGTTCACTCGTGGGAATCTTATGGACGACACAATTTTACAAAATGAGCTTGATGTGACTCTGACCGCATCACCCCAGGCCTCAACCTCCACGGTCACGGCCATTCAGGGCACTGCAGCTGATGTGCTGCCGGCGCCCACCCCCATATGCGCGGATGTCGGTCCCGCTACGATTGGGGATCCGGAAGCGCCACCATCCGTCTCAGGACGGGTGGCTTCTGCCTCTTTCTCGTCGACGGAGGACGTGGTGACCCTAGGGGAACCTGAGGTATCGGCCTCAATCTCCAAGGAAGTCACTCCGCCATCGTCCGACGACGCATCCTGCCCAACCTCTGTGGGGTTGGATCTGGAGGATGCGGGCACTCGGCTCCAGCGGATGAGACTGGTTTCCGAGGTCGCCTTCGTTAAATTGACAAGCCGCGAAAAGAAGCTGTTTAAGGCAGCCATCGCAAAAGGGCTCCCGAGAGCAGAGGCTCTCCAGGCGGCAAAAGCTCCTCCTCCCGTCGCGGCCAAGGCCGTCGCGGCCAAGGCCGTCGCGGCCAAGGCCAAGCGGGAGCGATCTTTTGACACGACCCCGGAGTCCGGCTTGTCAAAGAAGCCGAAATTTGCTCATTCAGAGCCGACCGCGCCGTCCTACAGTCGGATGGCCAGTGGTGTCAAGCTCGGCTTCGCTTCGACTGGCGGATCACCGACCTTAACTGCGGAGCAAATGGCTACGCTCAAGGCGGCGATCCTAAAAACCACTCTCTCCTCGGAGACTGCTGGTTTGATGCCACAGTTCGAGGGATGTGTTCCGAGAGCTGGGTGGCTGTTGCTCGTCTGCCACGACAACAATGCAGCCGAGTGGGTCAGGCGCAACTTTAGCCTTATCAAGGCTACCAGTGAGCTTGACGTGGAGCTGTTGGAGGAGGGCCAGTTCCCCCGGGCCAGCCTTGTGCGAGGCTACTTCGCCAACAGTTTGGAGTTGTCCAACGAGGAAGTTCTTGCCTATGTTGGTAGGCAGAATGGACTCGATACCACCCAATGGAGGGTTGTGCAGCGGACCACACAAGGTGAGATGCTGCACCTCGCCATGATGGTGGACCAGGCGTCGCTGCGGGCGCTTGCTAAGTGCGGCGGCAGAGTCTGGTACTGCTTTGGCAGGACCAGGCTCATTCTGAAGACCTCCGCGTCTGAAGAAGGAAGCAGCGTCGCACAACGTGGAGATTCTCTCCCCGACGATGGCCCTTCCACTAGCGCCGCTGCTGGGCTCGCTAGGAAGGCCGCCCCCGCCCAACGTGCGGAACCTCTCCCCGAGGATGGCCCCTCAACTAGCGCCGCTGCTGGGCTTGCTAGAAAGGCCACCCCTGTCCAGCCACCAGCCAAGGGAGCCCCAAGCGGTGCTACAAAGCGTAGCGCTCCCGCTAAGGGCGATGGCAAGGTCCAGCCACCCAAGGCAATGGCACCGGCGGCCAAGATCCCGATGCCGGTCGCGGCATCAAGACCGCCGAAGGGACTGAGAGGGAACAACTCTCGACGAGGCAAATGCGGCAGCCTCGTCCAACGCTCGAAGGACGAGCAATGAGGACCACAAGGGTTCTCCAGGCGAACCTGCACCACGCCAAAGGGGCGTCGGCCACCCTGTGCAGGACTTTCGCCGAGAAGAGGATCGACCTGGCCCTAATCCAAGAGCCATGGTTGATCGGTGGCCAAGTCCGAGGACTTAACTGCGGTTCAAGTAAGTTGTTATATGACCGCAGTGGAGGTGCTCCACGCGCAGCTATCCTTCTGGATGGCAACGTAAAGCACTTCCCACTAACTAACTTTATCCGCAGGGATCTGGTTGCAACAGCCATAGAGGTGGCTACAGCGGAAGGCGTCCGAGAAGTAGTGGTGGCGGCCGCCTACTTTCCCGGAGACACTGACGAAGCTCCGCCGATGGAGGTCCAGCAGCTCGTCAGCTTCTGCCGTACAGCCGGGAAACACTTGGTTATCGGCTGCGACGCCAACGCGCATCACACCATATGGGGTAGCAGTGATGTCAACAAAAGGGGTGAGTGCCTTCTTGAATATATATTGTGTAGTCAATTAGATATAGTCAATAGAGGGTGCAAACCCACTTTCATAAACGCTATCCGAGAGGAGGTCTTAGACCTCACCTTGGCTAGTAATTTTCTATCCGATTGCATAACGAACTGGAGGGTTACCGACGAAGCCACGCTATCAGACCACCAGCACATCCGGTTTGATTTACCTGGTCAAACGGAACTCAATACTTCGCTATACAATCGGAAGAAAACCAACTGGAACATGTTCACAGCCTCTGTGGCTATGAAAGCTGACCAACTCATCACCAACTTTGCGTCTGTGAGTGACATAGAGATGGCTGCTGACCAGCTTCATGATGTGCTAATCACTTCCTTCCAGGACAGCACAGTCCTAACCCGTCACCGGTCAAACCGCGAGGTCCCCTGGTGGAGCGATAGGCTTGCGAATCAGAGACAGGAAGTTCGCAGGCTCTTCAATAGTGCCAAAGCGAATAGGAACTCCTGGGACACTTATAGGAGTGCTCTCACGGAGTATAACAAAAATATTAGAAGAGCTAAGCGGGAAAACTGGCGCAACTACTGCGAAAGTGTGCAGGCACTACCGGAAGCAGCTAGACTGCAAAAGGTCTTTGCTAAGGGCTCAAGTAATGGGGTGGGGCTTCTAAAGAGAACGGATGGTTCTTTCACCCAGGACCGCAAGGAAACGCTAGAGCTTTTGCTTCAGGTGCATTTCCCAGGGTCTCAGTTATACACGCATGGCGAACCAAATGGGTTATCCACTCCACCGAATAGGCGCGACAACAGTCTGTCCGGTATTATCTTCGATCCTGACAAGGTCAGGTGGGCAGTCAAATCCTTTAGCCCCTTTAAAGCCCCGGGGGTGATCAGATTTTTCCAGCCTTGCTACAACATAGCATTGAGATAATTATCTCCCCACTTGTCGGTCTGCTTAGAGCCAGCTTTGCATGGGGATATATACCACAATCTTGGAGGAGAGTCAACGTGGTTTTTATTCCTAAACAAGGCAACCGGGCTCTTGACCAACCCAAGTCATACAGACCGATAAGTCTTTCGTCTTTTCTTCTCAAGACTGCGGAGCGGCTTGTGGACTTGCACGTAAGGTGCACTCTCCAGACCACCAAGCCGTTACACAAAACCCAATTCGCCTACATCAAAGGCGGATCGACAGAGGTCGCTCTTCACCACTTAGTCAGCAAGATCGAGAAATCCTTCAAATCCAAGGAAATTGCTCTGTGCTCCTTCCTGGACGTGGAAGGTGCTTTTGACAACACTGGCTATCAGTCAATCTCCAGAGCTCTATCTCGTAGGAATATTGACGCGGCAACCGTAGCCTGGATAGAAGCCATGCTACGACAACGGGAAATATCTTCCACGCTGGATGCGACAACGGTCCGCATTAACGCGGCTAGAGGGTGTCCACAAGGCGGAGTGCTGTCTCCCCTACTATGGTCACTTGTGGTGGACGAACTTCTAGAAATACTACACAACCAGGGAATCGATGCCATTGGGTATGCCGACGACCTGGCCATTGTAGTCACAGGGAAGTTCGGCAACACTGTCTCCGAATTGATGCAAAGGGCACTCAATTTGGTCCTCGACTGGTGCACAAACGTGGGCCTCAACATCAATCCGCACAAGGCGGTTGTCGTACCGTTTACCAAACGGTACACCAATGACATTGGCCTCCTTGTCATTGGGGGGACCCCCGTAGAGCTCTCCAGTGAGGTCAAATATCTGGGAGTTGTTCTAGATAAGCGACTTAACTGGAACTCGCACCTCAACAAGACGATTACCAAGGCTACTAATGCTTTATGGGCATGTCGTAGACTATATGGTAAGACGTGGGGCCTTGACTCCAAATCCATCATGTGGCTTTACTGCATGATGGTCAGGCCTGTTTTGACCTATGCTGCTCTTGTGTGGTGGCCCAAGGTACAGCAGGTCTCGGCCATTCAGAAGTGTAGCAAGTTGCAGCGGCTAGTGTGTGCATCTCTATCGGGAGCTCTACGCACATGCCCAACTGTAGCGATGGAGAAAATCATTGGATTAACTCCGCTACACATTCACATACAAGAAGGAGCCGCTAGAAGCCTTCTTAGAATCAAGCTCACATCTGGGTTACTGACAGACGATGCTGGTCATGTTAGGATTTTGAAAAATGTTTCTGGCTTAGAGATCTGTAGCCAAACAGACCTCATGACCACGAAACTCTACTTCGGGGCGAAATTTAGGACTCTCATCCCAGACCGCAGGGCTTGGGATAATGGCAACCCTTGCTATGACCCCGGCAGCCTGCAGTGGTTCACTGACGGGTCCAAAACTGAGCAAGGGGCGGGTGCGGGGATCTTTGGACCTAACACCAGAGTCTCGATTCCACTAGGTAAATGGCCCAGTGTTTTTCAATCAGAGATTCATGCCATTGAGGCCTGCTCCAAACTCATCCTTGCTAAAAGAATGAGAGGAGCTACAATAAATATCTTTTCGGATAGCCAAGCGGCGATCAAAGCGCTATCCTCTTGGAGGATAAGCTCCAAACTCGTCGCAGACTGCTGGACCAGCCTCCAGCAACTCTCCACTGGGAACAGGGTAACCCTGTGCTGGGTTCCCGGTCATGCCGGAATTCCCGGCAACGAAAACGCTGATGAGCTGGCAAGAGTCGGCTCAGCGACTCCTTTACATGGTCCGGAGCCTTTCTGTGGCTTAGGGTGGGCCGCAGCCAACGATATGGTGGGAAGATGGGCTAAAGGAGCTAAGTCCAGGTATTGGATTTCCAGCTCAGGATGTCGTCAAGCTAAAGAGCTGATACATCCACTTTTGGGCAGGAACACTGATGGATGTTCCAGGATGGACCTAAGACTATTGGTAGCCTACCTCACTGGCCACCATGTCTTAAACTACCATCTTCACAAGATGCGTCTGTCCTCGGATACGGAGTGCAGGCTCTGTAAAGAAGACGACGAGACGACCAAACACATTCTTTGTGAGTGTCCAGCCATTATTTGGCCCAGAAGGAGGCACCTGCATAGCGAGCTTTTGACAACTTCGCAGATCAGGCAAGCCTCGACCAGAGACCTGCTAGCCTTCATAAGGGAGGCTGAGCAACTCTTGTCTCATTAGGGAGCAACATAGGCACAAAAGATCGCTCGGTCGCAGTGCCTTAAGTCTTTGTAGGGAGACCTCCCCCCCAACATTTATTTATTTATTTATATATAAACTTTATTTTGTTCGATTTAGTTGCCTATTAACGAAATAAATAAAAAATAAAATCCTTCCCCGTGTTCCATTTTCCCACCGTTCCATTTCGACGCTAACTCACCGACGCTATTTTGACGGACATAGACAAAAAATAAGTGAAAAAGAAAAGGTGTGGCCAGCGGTCCCTAATGGAAGAATACTCCCTTTTTCAAAAGAGAGTGGGTGGATTCCCTTCTCCATTTAGGGACGCGTGGAACTGTCACACGGGAGCTGGTGTAAACAAGTGACAAACTATATGCAATTCTGTTGAAGAAATTGCGTAACATTTGTAATAAACCACTGTATTTAGGTTTCGTTGTTTTAGAATTATCTAAATGGAAAATGTACGATTTCCATTATTCGTACATGAATCCAAAATTTTCGAATGCACTTAAACTAAATTATATGGGCACTGATTCATTTATTTATTCGATTAAAACTGAGGATTTATATGCAGACATTAGAAATGATGTTGAATATAAATTCGATACATCCTATTATCCAGATGAATTAGCAATGAAATATAATTTGAAACAGTGTAATAATAAGCGGTTAGGTTTTTTCAAAGACGAATTGAATGGAATGTCTATGACAGAGTTTGTAGCTTTACGTTCAAAGATGTATGCATACACATCTGAAAGTGTAGGTAGTCAGCCTCTGAAGTGTATTAAAAAAAATAAGGGAATAAAACGTAGTTGTCTAGCAAAAATAACATTTGAGGGGTATAAAAATTTCTTATTTACTGGCCAGCAAGAAAGTGATAGTATGTTTATGTTTAGATCTAGAGGACATGAAATAAGTACATACATTAAAAATTTCTAAAATTACATTAAACAATAAAGATGGTAAAAGATTCATCTGTGATGATGGAGTTTCAACACTAGCAATAGGACATTATAAAATAATAGAAAATGAAATAAAAAGTGCAATGGCAACTTTGGAAGCTCAAGGAAAGGTTTGGCAAAGCCAAACGGAGAGCTCTACTAGTGAAAGTAAAAAGGGTAGTCTAATAAGAAAGTTGGATGAAAATGAAAGTGCGATTACCAATCAAGTAGTACATTTATTAACACATTTCAGTTCAGATTACTATGCCAAGAAAATAAAAAAGGACTGAACAAAAAAAAAATATATATATATATTATATATATATATATATATTATATATATATATATATATATGTATATAAAAGTATATAAATGCTATATAAAATAACTTAAAAAATAAAACAATTTATTTTAGTTCATAATATAATAATTTATTGAAAAATGTTTAAATCTAAGATATATATATAAGGTATATATATATATATATATATATTATATATATATCTATATATATAAAATGCTTTGTCCTGACTGACTGATATATCACAGCCATGGCCAAACCACATGTCTTAGAGACTTGAAGTTTTTTTTAAAAAATCAGAAAAAAAAATTCCCAGATTCGTATGGGTATTTTAATTTTCTAATTTCACCTGCAACCTATTTTAAAAAATAAAAAACATAAATTAAAAAAAATAATATTAATGGGATAATATTGATATTTGTCTAAGGCTTAGAGTAGGCCTTGCCTCATTTGTCATTCGACTTCAAAGAATCTTTATTCCTCATTCAGTGCGCTGACTTCAAAGCGAAATTTAATACAAAATTTTAAGTGTGGATCTGCATCCGATCAAAGCGAGGATGCAATAGCGGGCCCTCTAGTATATATATAATGTATATAAAGTTAAGACAAACACTTGGAAAAAAAAATAAATAAAAAAAAATAAAATAAAATAAAATTTAAACATGTGTTTAATTTATTATAAAATTTGGGATTCATCAATCCAACTGTCCACAGTTTTTGGGAAATTGAGCCAGCGCACAAGAGCTCTATTACCTCTTCTTTTCAATACTTTTTCCACTAGGTATTCATCAGGAAAACGAGTTTTTTTCAGTTCTTCCTTATAAAACCCCCCCATAATGGGGTTACCCTTTAAATCTTCAAGTAAGTATGTAACAGGATAAGTATTTTTTACTTTGATAATTCTAAAGATTTCTGTGCTCCAATTTGCTGTATAAGATTTTTCAAAAATTCCTTTATATTTACTAATACGTACATTATTTCCAATCTTTAGTTTGCTTCCTGTAAATAGTTTTTTGTTATTATATACAGTATCCAAAATATGTTTCTCATTCCTGATATTCACACTAATAGGGGCCATTTTTATTGTTCTATGTCTTGTATTGTTATAAACGGAAATAAGACGTTTATACATATCAATCCACTTGTATGTTCCATTAAAACTGAATTCTCTCCACATGAGTTCTTTTAATGTTCTATTAAATCGTTCAACAATTGAAGCCTTTAGTGCACTAAATGTTGAATAATGATTAATTTTATAACGCTTCATTAATGCATTAAATTGGGTGTTAAGAACTCTTTCCCATCATCTGTTTGAAGATTTGCGGGGACTCTACCACCATTCTTAAATACTTTTTCCATAGCCTTAGTAACATCTCTTGCACTTTTTGTTTTAATCGCTTCACCCCAAACAAATTTGGAAAATGTGTCGATTACATTTAGCAGGTAGCGATACCCATTATTTGAGGTTGAATATTTTCCCATTTCCACTAAGTCAACTTGAAATAAATTATCAATTCCCTTCATAATTACCCTACGACGTAAAAAATGTTTACGCGATGGAGCGTGTAATTCATTAATAATACCCCGTCTACTCATATTTAAGCAATAACTTATTATTAATTTATTTTAATATTGTGAAGACTAATAAATTATTTTAAAAAACTAATTTTTTCAATAATGCTTGAGATAACAACCTCAAGTCGGTCCAATCGATCTTAAATATCCGCTGTTTTAATATCAGGTACAGACACAATTAATTCATTTCGATGTGAAATAATTGAATCTCTTAATCTCTCTATAGATTGATCAACATAGTCTTTAGTAGCTTTTTCGTCAGATTCTTTTCCATTTTTCAAACCTTGAATACTAAAATTTCCCGAAGTATCAACATCAATAGCCTCCAGCCCATCAAAGCTTTGACCGATTTCTTCTCGATATTTGATATTCAATGATGATAAAGATATTGTCAACTCGTGAATATATCAACATATTCTTTAACTACGATATCTCCATTTTCCTTTGGAAAGCCAGCATTTTTTAAACGCCTTCTTTGTAAATTAAAATTTCCATCGCTGTCTAAGTAAAGTCCTGGTGCAGTTTTCTCATATCGTTTAAGGTGATTAGAGTTCTGCTTTTCATGTAAATAGCGTCCAAACTTGTCAACAGACATTATGTTAATAACCTTATTTTATTTTTAATCTCTAAATATATACTATATTAATGTATTATTTGTGCCTCTCTCAATTCTTCAATTATAGATGTAATTTCATTTGAATGGGACATATTTCCTGAAAACTGTGATCCAATTAATAGCTGTAATCGTTGGACTAATTCGTTCGGATTGTCCCAGTATACGAAATTTGGTTTACTCACTCAAGTCTCATGAATCCAGTCCCTGCTATCACTTTTTTAGTTTGTTTTGGTGTAGATTCGGCAATCGGAGATTTAGCTAAGAGCGGCTTAATAATTTCCGAATACTTCAATGCCCTTGTTCCTTTCACCTGTCCATTTGGAAGAAAGTTTCTTCGATACACATTCGGTTTTACTAAAATTTGTCTAAAAATTTCCAATTCATCAGAATTATAGTTTTGCGGTATGTGATAACATATTAAAGAATATAGACCATTTGTTAGCTGCCAGTTTTCACCATCTTCAAATTCTATTCTATTGTTGGAAACACTTATATGACTACTCCCAAGCATTAATTGAACATATCCATTTTTTCTAGGACCATATGTCTTATCCCAAACCCGATCTCGGGTCAGTTCACAAATGTTGAAATTTTTTGAAGTCTCCTCCGATATTGACGGTGATGTGTGAAAAGGTTGTTGACTTGTAATCACAGCTGATGTGGTAGGAGCGAAAGAGTCCTCCTTATGCCTCTCATCCTCCCCCTCCTCCTCCTCTATAGCTCATTGAGAATAGAATATATCGTCATCATCATCATGATCATAATCATTCCCCCAATCATATGATTTGTCATTCACCGTTCTACTCCCGCATAGAGCGGACGTGGTCTCGCGCTAGCTCCGGGAAAACAATTTAAAATAGTGGATGAAATAGTGAAAACTTAAGGAATATTATACTGGAGTAGTCCAAACAGTGCGAAAAACAAAGTGCTAACAATTAAAAAAACAAAGAAAAATATAATCATAACTAGTGTTATGATTAATACAAGTGCTTATTTAACATAACAAGCTCGAAAAATGAGCAGCGATCAAAAGAATGAGCGTAGAAGCTCCGTTAACCCAAGAAATGCTTGCTACTCTCAACTCGCGATATAGATCAAAATCAGAAGTCGACAAAGAGCAACTCGACTCTACTGACCGTCGACAGCAAGAGAGCCAGCTCTTGCTCACCCTCTCTGCTCACTCCAACTCCCGCATCATGGAGTTACCAATGCCAAACCCCACCACCGCCGGCTTCGCTGTATGAAGCTCCAACAACAAGCAGTGCTACAATTTCTGCAGTCGCAGCAAAATCACCACCAATAATTAAACCAACTACCAAGCAACAAGCAGTCCCGGCTATACAGACCGGTAGGAGCGATACATCCAGATTAAGCGTAAGCTTAGTCCACTCAACACTGTTGGTAATAAACCAAAGATCAACCGTACCAACAAAAGCAACGACCAAACGAGGAGCTCCAATGAAAACCGTTTTTCCATCTTAGCAGAGGCGGACAACAACCAACCAGAGTTGGGGCAGGAGACCCAAAGGAAACCAAAGCCCCCACCTACTTACATAAGGAAAAAAGTTCAAGCGCCCTGGTCAACAAAATTGTTGCGCTGGTCGGGGACGAGAATTTCCATGTTGTTCCGCTTATTAAAGAGAACATACACGAAACAAAGGTTCAAACGAAGTCAGAAGAACACTTCCGAGCTGTGTCTAAGTACCTGGAGGACACAAAAAAGAACTTTTACACCTACCAACTAAAAAGTAGCAAGGGACTGCAAGTTGTACTAAAGGGAATAGAACCTGACGTCACCCCTTCTGAAATTCAAGAAGCCCTTAAGGCCAGGGGCTTCTGTGCCAAAAATGTTAGCAATATTGTTAACAGAAACAAAAAACCGCAACCACTTTTTAAGGTCGAGCTCGAACCAGATAGCAAAGCCTTAAAGAAAAACGAAGTGCACCCGATCTACAAGCTGCAGCTCTTACTGCATCGAAGAATCACAGTGGAAGAACCCCACAAACGCAACGGCCATGCACAACGCAATGCACAAACTGCCAAGAGTATGGACACACCAAGACATACTGCACACTTCGGACGGTCTGTGTAGTCTGCGGAGACTTCCATAACTCCGTAAACTGTCCCGCAAACAAAGAAGACCCTCAAATGAAAAAATGTGGCACCTGTGGGTCTACAAGGAGCTGAAGAGTCGCATGCGACGAGCGACAGCCACGCACCAACAACATACGCACAAAATGTGTATTACAACTCAAAAAGTACGCCAGACGTATTTTTCGCCAAGGCAGCCAGATCATCATTTGGGCAGCTAAATACAACCAAGGGAATCTCCTACGCCGAAGCACTAAAAACAGGCATGGAAAATCCACCCCAGCCTCACTCAGAAAATGCTCAGCAGGTTCCAGGGCAGCCGCAAAGCAATTTGGAATCTATGATGTTCACCATGCAACAAAGTATAATGGAACTAATGTCATTCATGCAACCATGCAACCATGCAAACCCTTGTTCAGAACCAGAACATGGTAATTCAGTTGCTTGTAGCACAACAGTCCAAATAATAAATGACTAACCTACGTATATCCATGTGGAATGCCAACGGCATTTCACGGCATAAACTTGAAATAACTCAATTCCTAAACGTAAATCACATCGACGCCATGCTGCTGGTTGAAACGCACCTCACAGGGAGATATAACTTCCATATAAGAGGTTATACCTTTTACCGCTCAGATCATCCGGATGGCAAGGCCCACGGCGGAACGGGCATCGTAATCAGAGAACGCATCAAACACCACTTTCATCAAAGGTTTGCAACAAATTACCTGCAAGCCACGTCCATAAAAGTGCACTCAGGAAACGGCAACCTTTGCATTGCCGCTGTCTACTGCCCACCTCGATTTAATATCTCTGAAGGTCAATTCATGGACTTTTACAAGACTCTGGGATATCGCTTCATAGCCGCAGGAGACTACAACGCCAAACACACGCACTGGGGATCACGCCTCGTGACTCCCAAGAGAAGGCAACTATATAATGCACTTATAAGGGTGAGCAATAAACTGGATTACGTTTCTCCTGGTAGCCCCACATATTGGCCTGCAGACCCAAAAAAGATCCCAGATCTAATTGATTTCGCGGTGACAAAAAACATCCCACGCAATCTAATAAGCGCCACAGCACTACCGGATCTCTCATCTGACCACTCGCCTTTGTTGATAAGCCTTCTTCAAAGCCCAGAAATTACGGACTACCCCTACAGGCTGACGTCGCACAACACTAACTGGATGAAATACAGAAAGTATGTGAGTTCCCACTTTGAGCTAACTCCCCAACTAAATATCGAAGCGGACATCGACTACTCCACCGCCGCCCTGGAAGAGGTACTCGTCACAGCAGCCAGGATCTCAACCCTTAAACGGAAAGATGGGGAATTTAAGAAGTTCAAAACCAACTGGCAAATCGAACAGCTGGTTCAGGAAAAGAGGCGTCTGCGACGAGCGTGGCAAACCAGCTGATCGCCATGCTCGAAGCAACGTCTTACTGAAGCCACCCGCAATCTAAATCGGGCTCTGAAGCAAGAAGCTGAAAATGAAGAACTTAAATATATTGGAAAACTCTCGCCAACTAGTACAAAGCATCCCTTGTGGAGGGATCACCCAAATCTAAGCTCTCCAATTCAAACCGTCACCCCTATAAGGAATTCTTCAGGGTGCTGGGCCCGCAGCGACAAAGATAGAGCCGAATCATTTGCCTTACATCTCAGAGGCGTCTTCCAGCCGAACCCGAGCTAATGATTATGTTCCTCCGCAAATCCACCTCGAAACTGAATCCACGCCAACTACATTTCAGCCGAACGAGATCACAAAAGTCATCAGGGAGCTAAAACCAAAAAAGGCTCCAGGCGGTGACCTGATAACTACAAAAATGATAATGGAACTTCCGTACTGTGCTATTGAGGTCATCTGTAAACTCTTCAATGGAATCATAAGTCTCGGCTACTATCCAAGGAAATGGAAAAAGTCAATTATTATAATGATACCGAAGCCCGGAAAAGATCACACGATTCCGTCATCTTACAGACCAATAAGTTTATTATCATGCTTGTCCAAATTATTCGAAAAATGCCTTCTAACGCGCATAATACCATATATGGGAGCCCACAACATTATCCCAGCCCATCAATTTGGCTTCAGAGAAAAACACGGAACTATAGAGCAAGTAAACAGAATAGCATCAGAAATTCGCACAGCCTTCGAACATACGGAATATTGCAGCGCGATATTCCTCGACGTATCTCAAGCATTCGACCGCGTCTGGCTCAAAGGTCTCATGCATAAAGCGCACTTGGGCCAACTTTATTCGTCCTTTACAAAGCAGATATTTCCACGAGTGACCGACTAACAACATCCACCTTCGCCGACGACACTGCGATCCTTAGCCGCTCCAGATGCCCAGTCCGTGCATCAACCCAACTCGCCAACCACCTCGTGGTAGTCGAGAAGTGGCTATCTGACTGGCGTATTAAAATAAACGAACAAAAGTGTAAACACATAACGTTTACCCTTAACAGACAAACTTGCCCTCCGCTATGTATGAATAGCACGCAGATCCCCCAAGTTAATGAAGTAACGTATCTCGGCATCCACCTCGACAGACATCTAACATGGCGTAGACATATCGAATGCAAGAAACTGCACCTAAAACTGAAAGCCAGCAGCCTCCACTGGATTATAAACTCACGATCGCCCTTGTGTCTGGACTACAAGGTCCTGCTCTACAACTCAACTCTTAAGCCAATCTGGACGTATGGCTCCCAGCTGTGGGGGAACGCGAGCAGAACCAACATAGACATCATACAGCGAGCCCAATCAAAGATCCTGCGAACTATCACTGGGGCACCATGGTATATTCGTAACCAAAACATCCACAGGGACCTCGGCATTCTCGCAGTAAAAGATGAAATAGACAAGCAAAAAGCGTCCTACAATGAAAAACTCTCTGTCCACCCAAATCCTCTAGCAAGGGTCTTGACTCGGGTCAGCCGAACCCGCCTGCAACGTACAGTCCTTCCAACCCAGCAATAACTTGTCAGGGCCACTGTCTCAGCCTACATGACTCCTAGCTAGGTTATAGTATAAGATTTGATACACTTATTGTTAGTCTCGTAAATGAGAAGATTCAATAAATAAACGCAAAGCATAAAAAAAAAATATAAGCAGTCGAAAGCCAAAGCAGCTATGGCTGTTATACATCCTGTAGCCTAATTTGTAATTAGGTATACAGTGTACAAATAAATAAATACTTTAACTTCGGTATGCCGAAGCTTGAATACCTTTGCAGTAAGTAGAAGAAGAAAAAGAAAAATGTTCCGACTTTTTCTTTTTTTCGGGTTGCGAGCGAAAAATATTGCCAACGAAAAATGTTTCGAGCGAAAAATGTTGCGAACGAACAAAATGTTTATATATATATATTCCTATGACAGCTATATGATATAGTGGTCCGATTTTGATAAAATTAAAACCGAATATCTAAAATATTACAAAATGGCCATGTCTGAAATTTTATGAAAACATGTTGAAAATTGGCTAAGTAAGATTTTTTCCTAAAAATTAATCGATCGGACCTATGGCTGCTATATGATATAGTCGACCGATCCGGCCTGTTCCGACATTTATATATATTTCCACCGAACTTCTCCCTGGTGGGCTTGCTCGATTCTGAGTGGGGTTTCAGGTTGGAATCGGTCCAAAGGAAACGGCCACGGGTCCAAGAGAAATCTCCCGGATCCAAAACGAGGATATCTCGGGTCCAGGAAACCGCGCTTCTGCCCCTCTGAAACCTATATACTTTTTTTATTCCTAGTTCTGTTCCCTTTCGGAACGGACTCACTTTTCTTTCTATTCTCCTTTCCAGGTTGGGGATTTGCTCGAGTTCCCGTCGATCTCCGGATCGGATTTCTCCTTCTCCGGATCGGATTTCTCCCTGCAAAACACACTGAGATTATATTGGAGTTTCACCTCACGCCGCGAACTCTGTGACGCGTGCCGCGCACAATTAAAGAATATTCAAATTCAAACAAATCGCGCGCGCGCGCCTAACAAACCAAGGGTCACTCTAAACCCAAGATCCGGCCACACTAAGTCGGGCAAATCGAAAGCCCAAGCAGGCACACCAAAGCCAGCCAAGCGCTATATAAAGCGGGCCGCTGGCCTCAGATTGATGATTCAGTGGTCGGCGTCGACCAAGGTGGAAGTCACCAGCGAGCAGCAACCAAGCAGCAAACCAGGATTAGGAGCCAGCGGTAACAAGGAGTAAGACTTTAACCACACTAAGTATCTTGCTGACGGCTTCGTCCTATTTAACCATAGTACGTATCCTGCTGACGGTTTCGTCCTGCTTTATCAACACTACGTATCTTTGCTGACGGCTTCGCCCTATTTAACCATATTACGTATCCTGCTGACGGTTTCGTCCTGCTTTATCAACACTACGTATCTTTGCTGACGGCTTCGTCCTATTTAACCATATTACGAATCCTGCTGACGGTTTCGTCCTGCTTTATCAACACTACGTATCTTTGCTGACGGCTTCGTCCTATTTAACCATATTACGTATCCTGCTGACGGGTTCGTCCTGCTTTATCAACACTACGTATCCTGCTGACGGTTTCGTCCTGCTTTATCAAAACTACGTATCTTTGCTGACGGTTTCGTCCTATTTTATCAACACTACGTATCCTTCCTGACGGTTTCGTCCTGCTTTATCAATACTACGTATCTTTACTGACGGCTTCGTCCTACTTAACCATATTACGTATCTTTGCTGACGGTTTCGTCCTGCTCTATCAACAGTACGTATCCTTGCTGACGGTTTCGTCCTGCTTTAACCACACTACGTATCTTTGCTGACGGTTTCGTCCTACTATATCAATATTACGTATCCTGCTGACGGTTTCGTCCTACTCTAACCATATTACGTATCCTGCTGACGAAGTCGTCCTGCGATATCAACCTTTATCCCAGCCAGGCGCAAGGGACCCACATACACGGACCCCGGACACGAGGAGCTTTACCCGGACCAGGACGCTCGTCGCCACGGACACCGCCCGTCTTCATATCCCGTAGCATTATAAACTGTCAAGAAACTAATAAACTTCGTATCTATCTATATATATAAGCCTAGTAAGGTTAAACTCTGCGCGTTCTCACTGGGACTCGGGTCGGGGATTCCTTTTCTAGCACCACTTTCCTGAACCAAATAAATGTCCTGGATGACCCTGGCCAGCCCTGACTACCCGAGGCTCGACTGAACGTCACAACTCTTTAGTTTTTGCTACCGAGGATTTTTACCGGCCGTTAATATTGGAGTTACGGACAGCGGTTCGTCCGGTTGCTTCTTGAAACTCGCCCGCATGGCGGTCACCTTGACCTATTTATGGGCTAGGTTCTGCCGGTTCCCTTTCTCCTCTCTCTCCCACAAGTCGAGAACCGACTTCAAGGCCAGGGCTCTGTTCCTGCCTTGGTATATGTGGATGCACTCCATCCATGTTCTCCTCTCACCATCGCCTATACCATCCACACTTTACCTTTTTTGGGTGTGGACGGTAGGGGGCGCTCTACTTGTATTCCACTTTCCCCTCCGCCTCGTGGGACTGCCACCCCCCTTTAGGTGCTCATTCCAGACGATATTTGTTTCGCCCGCGGCTATCGATCACCGTCAGAATGCAACACCACGCGAAAATTCGCCAATCGAACAAGGAGGGGAATATTCGCGAGCATTTCACACCAAAACATAAACAAACAAAACGATCGGCCCTTGCCCTACAGGACCTGGGTTACCCAAACGTAGGCCACACACACGGTAAGTATCCCAGTCTGTCCCTATTTTCAGCGTGTCGTTCTTCCTTACAGCCGCAAGTCTTTTGCATGGTAGATGCCAATAGGCTTCCCCGCCAGGTCCTCCAACTCGAACATGTTGTTCCCGACTGGCCTCCTGACTCGGCATCTCGCGAATTTCCGGTCGAACTTGGCGTTGTAATTTTTTCCGAAGTCGCCCAGGGTGAAGTTTCGCCGGAACACTTCTTGGCCCGGTTTTATGTTATATTGACGGCTGGTCCTCTCGTAGGCCTGATGCAGATGTTGGCTGATGCGTTCTCGGATGATGTTCCTCTTGTCCTGAGAGTTGAGTGCGGCTACCTCGTGGTCCGTCATTGACCGCAGCTTCCTGTCCAATTTGTATCAGCTGCCGTGGAGGTACATCTGCTGCCCAAATACCGCGAATAACGGAGTCACGCCCGTCGCTTCGTGGACGGAGTTCCGTATCGGGACTTCGATCTCCGGCAGATATGAGTCCCAGTCTCGGTGGTCGGTGGTCCTGCTCCAAATACGTCCAAATCGCGGCCAGCACCGTCCGGTTGACCCTCTCTGCAGCGTTGCTTTGCGGAGAGTATACCGCTGTCCTCATATGTTGGACCCCGTACGCCCTCATCATCTCTTGAAAGGCTTTGGCGGTAAACTGCTTGCCATTGTCGGAGTGGATTACCTCCGGCACACCAAACTTGAAAAATACCTCCTGCACCAGGAACTCGACAACGTTGGATGTGGTGGCTTCCTTCATGGACTTCAG
Organism: Drosophila aff. chauvacae BK-2020; assembly: GCA_018903765.1. Taxonomy (NCBI): domain Eukaryota; kingdom Metazoa; phylum Arthropoda; class Insecta; order Diptera; family Drosophilidae; genus Drosophila; species Drosophila aff. chauvacae BK-2020. The sequence continues at coordinate 125,746 of JAEIGO010000863.1, read as the reverse complement.
GAAGGTAAACTTGGAGAAATGTTCCACGACCACAAATATCCAGGCCTTCCATCGCTTGGATCGCGGATATTTGCCTAGAAAATCTATGTAGAGTTTCTGGAATGGCCTCTCCGTCACCACTTTCTGCTCTATCCCGACCTGAGTGCGGTAATTTGGAACCTTCGACTCCTTGCACTGGATGCATTGTCCCACGAAGTCTCGGACTTGGGTCTTCATTCCCGGCCAGTAATACTGCCGCTGGAGTCACTGCAGCTTCTTCCTTACGCCCCCATGTCCTGACGTCGGTTCGTCGTGGGCCGTCGCGATCAGCCCAGCTGTGAGCGAGGCTGGGACCCACAGCTTCCAAGTCCCTCCTTCAATTTCATCCTCCAATCTGTCGAATCCGTGCGTTTGAAGACGAGACTACCTTTCACTCGGACATCCGGTAGTCGATCCAGATTTTCCAGAATCTCATCCCGTATCTCTTTATACTCCGCAGATTCTAACTCGGTCGTGGCGAACCCGAGAGCATTGTAGGCGTCCAGCTTCAGCTCATCTACGCATCTGGACAGCGTGTCGGCCACCAGATTTTCGGATCCCTTCCGGTGCGCTATATGGAAGTCGAAGCTCTGCAACCTTAGAGACCATCGTGCAAGGCGCCCTACACAAAAAACGCAGTATTTACCAAAAACCCACGAATCGAGCAAATAAAAATCATCCGATTACGTCTTGGACATACACAACTGACTCATGCAAACAAGTTTATACAACCACCGTCAAACCAATGTAAATTCTGCAATACCTCAGACGCTACAATTAAACATACATTAAACGAATGCGCATCCTTCCACAACCTCCGAATCCCGACAACCAACTTCCTCCCACTACTCAGCAACCCAACAGCCGACAACACCACAACTATTCTTTCATTCCTAAAAAATGACAATTTATTATATAAATTATCAGGGGTGCCACAGAAACCACTTCCGCTGCAAAAACCCTGAAAAATGATTCCTCGGTGCCACAGCACTTCCACACAAATATTTTTCGGGTATTTGAAAACACACAACTTGACGTCAATTTCGATGCCTACCACATCGATAGATTCGAAATTTTGAAGTCGGGTTTAGTAGAGCTGTCGAGCAAATTTTTAATATTTTCGCGCCAACATTTAAAATTTTTTTTTAAATAAAAGTAAAAAAACTAAATTAATTAACAAAATAGGTTAAATCACATTATTTAAAGAATAAAATAACCCAAAACCTACCATTTTACAATAATTTAAATAAAATGTTTGCTAAAACACATGCGTGATTTCATCATGGCAACCCTGCCAGCCATTTCGAATGGTTTGTGAAAAAACTAAAAACACAAAACTTATTCGATGTGGTATGGCACCGACAAATTGGTTTAGCGGAAATGCCTTTTTGGGGAAATCTAATAGCCTATTTACACTATCGTGCGTTACCTATCGATATCGAAGGAAACGCAATAACGTAGAATGTGTGTTTCTATTGCGTTATTGCGTCTGTTTTTGACAGCTGTCAGCATTTATTGAAAAAGTAAACAAAAATTGACGAAAATGAGCAATTCGAACAACGACGAAAGCCTGATATTATCAGCTATGGAGCACAGTAGAAAAACCATGATGAAGGCCATGGATTTGCCTGCGATGTCTTTTTCTTTGGAGAAGCGAATTGGGATTGTCTCTTACTGCTTGGGATCTTCTACGGAATACCGCACTATAGCGAGTCTCTGGCGCACCCAATATATGCAGGATTTTGGTTGCGAGTATCCACCAGGATCCCTCACCAATAAGTGAATAACAATATCCGTTAAAGAATTTGATGATATTGGAGGCAACCTGCTCAAGAAACTTGGATAGGAAATACAAACGAAAGCGCTGAACGCATTGGGCACGCCTGGGTCTAAATGTTCTTTGTGGAACCATTATTAAATAATTATTTTGTACATTAATTTTAAAATATTTTTTAATTTAAAAAAAGGGTTTTTACGCGGTTTTTTAAAACGCCATATTGCAATTCTTGAAAGAGGTCCATCCAAGCGGTCGGCTAGCATCGATCCCAATTTGAATTATATTTTATCTTTCTGTATATGTGGGAGTTCTTCAGAACTCACTGAATTCTCTCATATTTTAAAATGAAAGGTAGTTTTAGTACCTTTCGATTGAGTGGTCATAGATAAATAGTAGATTTTATACTCCAAAATTAATGTTTTTTGAGGCAGTTTTCTCAATTTTTATCCAATTTCGAAATATACTTTTCGTTTGTTTTCTCTGAAAATGTTAATATGGTGCATATTATTTTTTTTGTTGACCAAATTTTTGACCAATTTTCAATCATTTATGCACCTTTTGTTAAAAATAATCATTCAATTTTACATTATTTAATATTGTTGAAGAATAATTAATCATTATACATTCTTTTCAAATCATTAAGTGTCCTTACAAAGTCAGAAATTGAAAAACAAGCCGCAAATACAGGAAAAAATTTATGCCCGCCATACAATTTCGTACTGCGCAGCGACTGCGCTTGTACCAGAATTTGGACGAAACCGCCCGTTTTTCACGCTGAGTTAAAAGTATCTTTTGCCTTGGAATTTCTTAGGGTCAGATTGGGGCAGCCGATCTTTTTTGAATATGATAAAGAACATATTCAAGAACAACACCTCATACGCCAAACACAAAATGCACCAAAATGCCATTTTTGACATTCCATCAAAGTTGAAAAATAGGTGAAAAGTTAGTACTTCCGTAAAACAGGTATGCCAGCACGTGCAAAAAATATTATAATTTTATTCTACCTTGGTTTAACCGAGACTTGATGACCCTTTCGATAGAGACCATAACCATACCGGTCGGTTACATATTTTAGCTAAAAATCGACTGCAAAGTCAGAATTTTTCTAAAAAACACACAGCTTTTTTTGCAACCCAAAAGAGGTTCAACTTTGAACACGTGTAACTTCTAAAATACTGAAACGATTTGAATAATTTTTTGGATTCAACTATTACCTGTCGAATGCAATAACAAATTTTACGATCCGTTGTCATCAAAAAGTTGATTATTGTATAGTATCTGTATCTTTCCGTCCATTGTGCAGCGTTGCCACTTTCTTGCGCGGGATCTCCCATGTTGACACATAAACTTTGCGAGTGAAGCGAATTCCAACCGGCGTGCGTAATCGTCTGAATGCAACTGCTCGCATTTTCTACGCATCGATCTATTCTTTACACACGCTAGCTGGACTACACTTGGCGACAGCGCGACAACGCCGTCGCCTCACTCGTTTCGGTACTTTGGCGCCAGTCATATGCGTCGTAGTCAAATTATAGAATGATTTCACAATATACCAAACTCATTGCGCAGTAGCGTCTTGCAAGCGCAGTGGTCAAACTATGGTAATAATGTGACAGACACATACTGTGGGCAAAATACCTTCATAATGCGACACGGCCTTCCTGACATAATACACGTCCTCGTGTGTTGTCTTAAATTTACCACATAAGTGACAATACTTCAGGATTCAAGAACTCTCTGGATATGTATTTCAAAGAATTATTTCCATTCAATTTATTACTGATTCAAATTAGTTTCAACTTCATTCTTATCATAACATGACTAAATTATTTACATTTTCGTAACATAATTTAAATTTAATAAATCATACCATTCGTGTAATTCCTTTAACACATTTTTCTCCTAATCTTTTAAAGCAAACAAATTTTGTAGTTCCTTTTACAAATAATTAAGTTATCTTTTGTGTAGTTCCTTTTACACATAATTTACTTATCATCTGTTAGTTCCTTTTACACATAATTTACTTATCTTCTGTGTATGTAGTTCCTTTAACACATAATTTACTTATCATCTGTGTAGTTCCTTTAACACATACAACCCCCGCCATAACAAGTCTCTTCTGCTATGGTGCGGTCTTCAGTTTCTCTATTGGGCAACAGACACAACTTCTATTGTGCTGTCCCTATCTTTACATAACTCATCGTGTATCTGATTATTAGGTATTGCTCTTAAACATTCGTGAGAATACTTATATGTTCGTTTACATGTTAAAGATTTTAGCGTATGTCTATCTCCATCCAATACTTCAATTATCTCAAATGGCCCTTTAAATTTAGGATCGAGTTTAATTTGATGACGTTCTTCGTTTTTGAGCAAAACGTGATCACCCACTTTGAAATTTCGTTTAGCGGCAACAAGCCAAAAGGTCGAGCTTCTTTACCAATTAATAATTCCAAAGGGCTAAACTTAGTCACATGATTAATCGTGCAATTCATTGCTAGCTGCACTTCAGCCCTTTGACAGCCGTTAGCATACCTTTCAGGGTACTCATTACACGTTCTACCTGACCGTTCGCTCTACTTGCACCGGTAGCAATTAAATGTAGATTAATTTTTTGAGAGGAGCAAAAATCGCGAAAGCTTTTACTTGCGAAACTACGTCCTTGATCTGCTATAATTCGATTGGGTAAACCAAACAAAGACACAGCTGATTTTACAGCCTTAATGCAGTTATCAGAATCTATATTTAGTGTGTGATAAAAATAAACATACTTGGTGAAGGCATCTATAAGGACGATGACATGATGTCAATATGTATCGTATGCCACGGTATTTCTATTTTAGGAATAGGATGCAGCTCAGCCTGCACTTTTCCCCCTAGTGGCTTAGAAACTTTACATGTAATGCAATTTTCTACAAATCTACGCACATACTTAGACATATTTTCGAACCAGTAATAACAATAGACTTTGTCCAGCGTCTTTTCCCATCCAAGATGCATAATGGATTCATGGACGTGATTTATGACGGCCCATCGAAAACCCCTTGGTATTACCGGCAAACATTTGGTCTTACTATTTCGCTGTATTTTTCAATGTAGTATTCCCTTTCGCAATTAATATGTTTTATCCAGATTTCCTGGTAACTCATTATTCTTTAACTTTACAATTCTTTCTTGTATCTCAGTATCTCGCTGTTGTTCTGAAACCAACCAGTTATCGGATACCTCGGTCAAATTGATTCGTAACTCTGAAATCTTATTCATTTTTTTGTGTTGTTCTAGCACTGGATTTCGAGAGAGAAAATCCACATGCGCCATTCGCTCGCCTTTTCTATACTCTATTTCGAAATCAAATGCCTGTAAAAACGCCCACCATCTATGCACCCTCGGTGTTAAATCTAGTTTTGTGCGGCTGGCCTTTAAAGAATTACAGTCAGTATAAACTACAAATTTACGTCCCTGCAAATAATGTCCGAAGTGTTTTATAGCATTTACCACTGCTAACGTCTCCAGTTCGTATGAATGGTATTTAGATTCGGCGGGCGACGTACACTTACTGTAATACTCTACAACATGAGGTTTATTGTAAATTTTTTGTAACAGGATCGCTTTATACCCAATACAACTTGCGTCAGTATGCAGCTCTATTGGGTATTGCGGATCGAATATGATTAAAACTGTCGTCTGGGTCAATATAGTTATTATTTTTATTCGCACCTGTTCATGCACTGGTGACCAAACAAAGTCTGTGTTTTTCTTAGATGTGAGAAGATACAGAGGTTTAAGTGTTTGGGAGAAATTTAACACAAATTGCCGAAAATATGTGGCTAAACCAATGAATTGTCTTAGCTGTGAGACATTTTGGGGTGATGGTAATGCTTTTAAAGCTTGAATTTTTCGTGAATTTGGACTGACTTCTCCGTTGCTTATTTCAAATCCGAGATACTCTATTTTTGTGGTGAGAAAGGAAAACTTAGTGACATTAAATGAAAATCCAGCCTTACTTAATGTCTCCAATACTCTCTGCAATCTAACTAGCGCATCTTCTTTGCTTTCTGCTATTATAAGAACATCATCAATATACACGATTGCATAAGTGTAAGCTAAAGCTCCTAGGGCCTTCATTATAGCCCGCTGGAACACAGATGGTGCGTTTTTCAAACCAAACGGCATTGTCAAGAACTCGTATTGACCCTCTGGCGTTACAAATGCTGTTCGTTCAATTGAGTCCTCATGGACTGGAATTTGATAAAACCCGCTCGCCATATCTATGCACGAAAAATATTTAGCACCCCGAAGCCTAGCAATTTGGTGTGAGATGAGGGGCAATGTATACTTGTCAGCCACTGTGTTTTCATTTAGCATGCGATAGTCCACACACAGTCGATCGGTGCCATTCTTTTTTTTGACTAGCATCATGGGACTAGCGAAAGGTGAACAGCTTGGCCGAATAATCTTAGCTTTTAGTAATTCATCAACTTTACCCCGCTTTTTTATTTTCTCTTCTTCACTAAGCCTATATGGCCGCCGTTGTACTGTCTTTTGCTGATCTATTAATCTAATTTCCGACTGCCCTGTGGTGACCCTAGTCTTTGGTATTCCATCAATAAACCAATCTGAGAAACATTTTAGAATTTTTTTCAAGGCTGCCTTATCAAGATCATCAAGTTCTCGATTTGATTCTATTACATCTTCATAATTGGTAAATACTAACGATTGTACTCTTTTGGTTGTGTAAATTTGAAATTTGTCAGCGTCCATGGTTACGCCAAAGAATCATTACATATGCCGTTCAATTTAACAATGTTATTAATTCTTTTGCCACCATATTTATCGGCGACGCTTTTCTTAACCAAGGAACATTCAGCGCCAGAGTCGAAGGAAAATGGAACAGACTCACCGGTTGAACTTCTTACTGTTCCTGATGGTGGAGCTACAGTACAGATGTCAACACGTTTCTCGGTTACTTGGTCGTTTCCTCGAGATCGTCTTTTTGGACAGGCGGATGCGAAGTGCCCAAGCTCGTCGCATTTGAAACATTTGACTGTTGACCGGTCATTGGATCCTTGCGTTGAACTTCCGTTGTGACTTTTTCCTTGATTTTGTGACCTCTGCCGAGCACGACATTCAGCATATTTATGTCCAGTCTTTCCACAATAATTGCATTTCACTTGAGAGAGATACTTAGAGATATTTAGACTCCGGGCCTGTTGTAGATACGTCGTCATCAAGGTTCCGTTTTTTAAAAGTGTGCGCTTGTAGTTGTTGTTGCATGTCATTTCGAGTTTTAATATTGTTTGTAAAAACCCAGCGCGACAATTTGTCATCAATTTGTGCCATGTGGGCCAGAGTAAGTGAAACCGCAATTTCCTCCAGATCAATAGATTTAAATTTGGACATAAGTAAGGTGACGATTCGGCTTCCATATTCGGTGTAACTTTCTCCAGACTTTGGTCGCCCGTTAAAAATTTTCATCAGTGTGGCAGCAGACGTTTCGATGCCAATGAAGCGTTGAACGAAGAGTTCTTTAAATTGTGGCCATGTGATGCCAGCAAAGCATATTTGGGACAGCCATTGTGATGCACTTCCTTCTAGCGCCTTACTTAAAGTTATCATCAGGCTGCTACCTTCGGGAATTTTATCAGCAAAAATTAGATCCACTGTTGCACACCAAGCTGAGGCATCTGCACCAGCTCCCTCAGGAAGAAACTTTGGGAGAGTTATGTTTTCCCTTTTCATCAGTTGCCGATGCCTTTGGTGTCTGCATATTTTTGATGATCTCCAATAGGTTGTTGTTTTGCACTTGTAAAGCTGCCAGGTATGCATCGGTGATATTTGTAGGCAAAGCAGATCCCACTTCTGATTTCGCAGCGTTGCCACTTTCTTGCGCCGGATCTCCCATGTTGACACATAAACTTTGCGAGTGAAGCGAATTCCAACCGGCGTGCGGAATCGTCTGAATGCAACTGCTCGCATTTTCTACGCATCGATCTATTCTTTACACACGCTAGCTGGACTACACTTGGCGACAGCGCGACAACGCCGTCGCCTCACTCATTTCGGTACTTTGGCGCCAGTCATATGCGTCGTAGTCAAATTATAGAATGATTTCACAATATACCAAACTCATTGCGCAGTAGCGTCTTGCAAGCGCAGTGGTCAAACTATGGTAATAATGTGACAGACACATACAGTGGGCAAAATACCTTCATAATGCGACATATATATTCCTATGACAGCTATATGATATAGTGGTCCGATTTTGATAAAATTAAAACCGAATATCTAAAATATTACAAAATGGCCATGTCTGAAATTTTATGAAAATATGTTGAAAATTGGCTAAGTAAGATTTTTTTCCTAAAAATTAAACGATCGGACCTATGGCTGCTATATGATATAGTCGTCCGATCCGGCCTGTTCTGACATATATAGTAGTGAGAGCATATACATAGAAGACTATGTGCAAAGTTTCATTCAGATATCTTTAAAACTGAGGGACAAGTTTGCGTAGAAACGGACGGACAGACGGACATGGCTAGATCGACTAGGCTGTTGATGTTAATCATGAATATATATACTTTATAGGGTCGGAAATGTCTCCTTCAATGCGTTGCAAACTTCTGACTAAAATTATAAAACCCTGCAAGGGTATAATAACTATCCTAAACCACGCCGCGAACTCTTTAGTTTTTGCTACCGAGGATTTTTACCGGCCGTTAATATTGGAGTTACGGACAGCGGTTCGTCCGGTTGCTTCTTGAAACTCGCCCGCATGGCGGTCACCTTGCCCTATTTATGGGCTCGGTTCTGCCGGTTCCCTTTCTCCTCTCTCTCCCACAAGTCGAGAACCGACTTCAAGGCCAGGGCTCTGTTCCTGCCTTGGTATATGTGGATGCACTCCATCCATGTTCTCCTCTCACCATCGCCTATACCATCCACACTTTACCTTTTTTGGGTGTGGACGGTAGGGGGCGCTCTACTTGTATTCCACTTTCCCCTCCGCCTCGTGGGACTGCCACCCCCCTTTAGGTGCTCATTCCAGACGATATTTGTTTCGCCCGCGGCTATCGATCACCGTCAGAATGCAACACCACGCGAAAATTCGCCAATCGAACAAGGAGGGGAATATTCGCGAGCATTTCACACCAAAACATAAACAAACAAAACGATCGGCCCTTGCCCTACAGGACCTGGGTTACCCAAACGTAGGCCACACACACGGTAAGTATCCCACTCTGTCCCTATTTTCAGCGTGTCGTTCTTCCTTACAGCCGCAAGTCTTTTGCATGGCAGATGCCAATAGGCTTCCCCGCCAGGTCCTCCAACTCGAACATGTTGTTCCCGACTGGCCTCCTGACTCGGCATCTCGGGAATTTCCGGTCGAACTTGGCGTTGTAATTTTTTCCGAAGTCGCCCAGGGTGAAGTTTCGCCGGAACACTTCTTGGCCCGGTTTTATGTTATATTGACGGCTGGTCCTCTCGTAGGCCTGATGCAGATGTTGGCTGATGCGTTCTCGGATGATGTTCCTCTTGTCCTGAGAGTTGAGTGCGGCTACCTCGTGGTCCGTCATTGACCGCAGCTTCCTGGCCAATTTGTAGCAGCTGCCGTGGAGGTACATCTGCTGCCCAAATACCGCGAATAACGGAGTCACGCCCGTCGCTTCGTGGACGGAGTTCCGTATCGGGACTTCGATCTCCGGCAGATATGAGTCCCAGTCTCGGTGGTCGGTGGAGCAGGCTCCAAATACGTCCAAATCGCGGCCAGCACCGTCCGGTTGACCCTCTCTGCAGCGTTGCTTTGCGGAGAGTATACCGCTGTCCTCATATGTTGGACCCCGTACGCCCTCATCATCTCTTGAAAGGCTTTGGCGGTAAACTGCTTGCCATTGTCGGAGTGGATTACCTCCGGCACGCCAAACTTGAAAAATACCTCCTGCACCAGGGACTCGACAACGTTGGATGTGGTGGCTTCCTTCATGGACTTCAGGAAGGTAAACTTGGAGAAATGTTCCACGACCACAAATATCCAGGCCTTCCATCGCTTGGATCGCGGATATTTGCCTAGAAAATCTATGTAGAGTTTCTGGAATGGCCTCTCCGTCACCACTTTCTGCTCTATCCCGACCTGAGTGCGGTAATTTGGAACCTTCGACTCCTTGCACTGGATGCATTGTCCCACGAAGTCTCGGACCTGGGTCTTCATTCCCGGCCAGTAATACTGCCGCTGCAGTCACTGCAGCTTCTTCCTTACGCCCCCATGTCCTGACGTTGGACATGTGAGCGAGGCTGGGACCCACAGCTTCCAAGTCCCTCCTTCAATTTCATCCTCCAATCTGTCGAATCCGTGCGTTTGAAGACGAGACTACCTTTCACTCGGACATCCGGTAGTCGATCCAGATTTTCCAGAATCTCATCCCGTATCTCTTTATACTCCGCAGATTCTAACTCGGTCGTGGCGAACCCGAGAGCATTGTAGGCGTCCAGCTTCAGCTCATCTACGCATCTGGACAGCGTGTCGGCCACCAGATTTTCGGATCCCTTCCGGTGCGCTATCTGGAAGTCGAAGCTCTGCAACCTTAGAGACCATCGTGCAAGGCGCCCTACACAAAAAACGCAGTATTTACCAAAATCCCACGAATCGAGCAAATAAAAATCATCCGATTACGTCTTGGACATACACAACTGACTCATGCAAACAAGTTTATACAACCACCGTCAAACCAATGTAAATTCTGCAATACCTCAGACGCTACAATTAAAAATACATAAAACGAATGCGCATCCTTCCACAACCTCCGAATCCCGACAACCAACTTCCTCCCACTACTAAGCAACCCAACAGCCGACAACACCTCAACTATTCTTTCATTCCTAAAAAATGACAATTTATTATATAAATTATCAGGGGTGCCACAGAAACCACTTCCGCTGCAAAAACCCTGAAAAATGATTCCTCGGTGCCACAGCACTTCCACACAAATATTTTTCGGGTATTTGAAAACACACAACTTGACGTCAATTTCGATGCCTACCACATCGATAGATTCGAAATTTTGAAGTCGGGTTTAGTAGAGCTGTCGAGCAAATTTTTAATATTTTCGCGCCAACATTTAAAATTTTTTTTTTAAATAAAAGTAAAAAAAAAACTAAATGAATTAACAAAATAGGTTAAATCACATTATTTAAAGAATAAAATAACCCAAAACCTACCATTTTACAATAATTTGAATAAAATGTTAGCTAAAACACATGCGTGATTTCATCATGCCAACCCTGCCAGCCATTTTGAATGGTTTGTGAAAAAACTAAAAACACAAAACTTATTCGATGTTGTATGGCACCGAGAAATTGGTTTAGCGGAAATGCCTTTTTGGGGAAATCAAAATCACAGTGTTTTCCATGGCATTCCAGTATGTATATGTCGCAGCGCACAGTGGCAGTTTAGATATTTTAGGGTAACAAAAATCATAACTCTTGAACGAATTGAGATATTTTCATAATTTTTTTTTTAAATGAAAGGTAGTTTTAGTACCTTTCGATTGAGTGGTCATAGATAAATAGTAGATTTTATACTCCAAAATTAATGTTTTTTGAGGCAGTTTTCTCAATTTTTATCCAATTTCGAAATATACTTTTCGTTTGTTTTCTCTGAAAATGTTAATATGGTGCATATTTAATATTTTAAAAACAAAAAAAGAAAACATTTTAAAGAAAAAAAAATTATTTTTTTTGTTGACCAAATTTTTGACCAATTTTCAATCATTTATGCACTTTTTGTTAAAAATAATCATTCAATTTTACATTATTTAATATTGTTGAAGAATTAATCATTATACATTCTTTTCAAATCATTAAGTGTCCTTACAAAGTCAGAAATTGAAAAACAAGCCGCAAATACAGGAAAAAATTTATGCCCGCCATACAATTTCGTACTGCGCAGAGACTGCGCTTGTACCAGAATTTGGACGAAACCGCCCGTTTTTCACGCTGAGTTAAAAGTATCTTTTGCCTTGGAATTTCTTAGGGTCAGATTGGGGCAGCCGATCTTTTTTGAATATGATAAAGAACATATTCATGAACAACACCTCATACGCCAAACACAAAATGCACCAAAATGCCATTTTTGACATTCCATCAAAGTTGAAAAATAGGTGAAAAGTTAGTACTTCCGTAAAACAGGTATGCCAGCACGTGCAAAAAATATTATAATTTTATTCTACCTTGGTTTAACCGAGACTTGATGACCCTTTCGATAGAGACCATAACCATACCGGTCGGTTACATATTTTAGCTAAAAATCGACTGCAAAGTCAGAATTTTTCTAAAAAACACACAGCTTTTTTTGCAACCCAAAAGAGGTTCAACTTTGAACACGTGTAACTTCTAAAATACTGAAACGATTTGAATAATTTTTTGGATTCAACTATTACCTGTCGAATGCAATAACAAATTTTACGATCCGTTGTCATCAAAAAGTTGTGTGACGTTCAGTCAAGCCTCGGGTAGGTCAGGGCTGGCCAGGATCATCCAGGACATTTATTTGTTTCAGGAAAGTGGTGCTAGAAAGGGAAATTCCGACCCGAGCCCCAGTAATAACGCTGGTTTTAACCTGAACTAGGCTTACAATATATATATATATATAGTTTATTGATATTAGTGACAGAGTAACTATTTCCGGAGCCGGGGTTCCGACCAACAAGCGTCCGTGTTCCGCGGAAGGGGTCTCGTGTCCGGGGTCCGTGGAGGTGCTTCCTGCCGTCCGGGTGGGATGATTGGGGATCCAGCGACGCGCCCCCTTTGTCCTCGGAAATACGTAGTGGTGGTTAATTAAGACGAGACCGTCAATAAGGATACGTAGTATTAATGGAGTAGGACGGAACCGTCAGCGAGATACTTAGTGTTGAGCAAAACTAGGACGGAGCCGTCAGCAGGACGAAGCCGTCAGCGAGTGGTGAGAAATGGGACGAAACCGTCTGCAGGACGAAACCGTCAGCGGGTTGTGAGAAATAGGACGAGACCGTCTGCAGGACGAAACCGTCAACGATATACGAGAACTAGGACGAAGCCGTCTGCAGGACGAAGCCGTCTGCAATGTATGAGAAATAGGACGAAGCCGTCTGTAGGACGAAGCCGTCAGCGTGTTGTGAGAATTAGGACGAAGCCGTCAACGATATGCGAGAAATAGGACGAAGCCGTCTGCAGGACGAAGCCGTCAGCGATGTATGAGAAATAGGACGAAGCCGTCTGCAGGACGAAGCCGTCAGCTTTCAATTAGACGAAGCCGTCAGCAAGGTATGCGAGAAATAGGACGAAGCCGTCTGCAGGACGAAGCCGTCAGCGATGTATGAGAAATAGGACGAAGCCGTCTGCAGGACGAAGCCGTCAGCAAGGTATGCGAGAAATAGGACGAAGCCGTCTGCAGGACGAAGCCGTCTGCAGGACGAAGCCGTCAGCAAGGTATGCGAGAAATAGGACGAAGCCGTCTGCGGGACGAGACCGTCAGCGAGATATGAGAAAATAGGACGAAGCCGTCTGCAGGACGAAGCCGTCAGCGAAAGACTTAGTATTGAAATATAGACTTAGTATGGAAAAGTAGGACGAAGCCGTCAACCGATACCTAGTATAGTTAAGTCTTACTCTTTGTTACCGCTGCTTCAGTTCCTTAGTTGCTTGCTGCTTGCTTGCTGCGCGCTAGGTGACTTCCACCTTGGTCGACTCCGACCACCGAATGATAGCTCTGAGGCCAGCGGCCGGCTTTATATAGCGCTTGGCCGGCTTTAGTGTGCCCGCTCGGGCTGTGGGTTTGCCCGAATTAGTGTGGCCGGATGTTCGGTATTTGCCCGAATCAGTGTGGCCGGAGTTCGGGTTTGGGCGCGCGCGCGGGTTTTGTTCGAATTTGAACTTCTTTATCACTGGTTATTATTTATTTAGCTTATTATGATTTATATACAGTTTGTATTATTTATTTATTTATTTGTGCGCCCCGCGTCACACTCCCCCCTCCTTAGGGAAGTGACGCTTTATCGTCACGAAGTTCCCTCTGTTTGAGGTAATTCGCCACCAGGTGCCGCCGTCTCTTTCCAGCCAGCGTTTCTGCGTTTGCTTCGTCTTTTGTGCCAGTGTTGCCCGTATCTTTCTTATTGTTTCGTCTGAGATTCGGGCTCCTTCCGGCATTGTCCATCCTGATACTCTTCCTGTGTTGTCCGAATCGAGTTCCAGGATGTCCCGGTCTGGTGTTGTTTGTCTCTCCCCGCTGCTCTGCTGGTGTCCATTGCCATCCCTTGGGAGATGCGCGATTCTGGTCCGGCCCCTTTGGACGATCTCCGTCACCGGTCGGGCCCTTCCATCGTCGCTCACCTCCCTTGGGTTTGTTCTGCTAGTATTCCCGGGTGGGGTTCCGACTTCCCCGTCTCGGCCCTGTTGGACGATTTCCGTCGGCTGTCGGACCGTGGCGGGGTAGCCTGATCCCCTCTGGCATGGCGGTTGAGACGGTCCAGCTTGGACCCTTCGCATGATTTCTGTCGGCTGGATCCTTGCTTGGCGGGTTGCTTCCCTCGTCGCTTCCGGTCCCTCGGCTTCCGGATGGGCGGTTGTGCTGCTTCGGCCTTCCTGAACGGGTTCCGTCGGCCGTGGGGTCGCTGCAACACTTGTTCCTCCTTGAACCTCCGGTCGATTTGGCGGTACCATTTTTGGTGGTGCCGTCCTTTTCCGGGTCGTACCCTGTGCTGATGGCTCGATCGGTGGTCGGATTCGGTGGTCGGAACTGGACATTACTTTCTCGGCGTCGGCTCCTTCTAAACACCACTTAAACCTGTTCGGGCGCCACCTGTGACGTTCAGTCAAGCCTCGGGTAGGTCAGGGCTGGCCAGGATCATCCAGGACATTTATTTGTTTCAGGAAAGTGGTGCTAGAAAGGGAAATTCCGACCCGAGCCCCAGTAATAACGCTGGTTTTAACCTGAACTAGGCTTACAATATATATATATATAGTTTATTGATATTAGTGACAGAGTAACTATTTCCGGAGCCGGGGTTCCGACCAACAAGCGTCCGTGTTCCGCGGAAGGGGTCTCGTGTCCGGGGTCCGTGGAGGTGCTTCCTGCCGTCCGGGTGGGATGATTGGGGATCCAGCGACGCGCCCCCTTTGTCCTCGGAAATACGTAGTGGTGGTTAATTAAGACGAGACCGTCAATAAGGATACGTAGTATTAATGGAGTAGGACGGAACCGTCAGCGAGATACTTAGTGTTGAGCAAAACTAGGACGGAGCCGTCAGCAGGACGAAACCGTCAGCGAGTGGTGAGAAATGGGACGAAACCGTCTGCAGGACGAAACCGTCAACGATATACGAGAAATAGGACGAAGCCGTCTGCAGGACGAAGCCGTCTGCAATGTATGAGAAATAGGACGAAGCCGTCTGCAGGACGAAGCCGTCAGCGTGTTGCGAGAATTAGGACGAAGCCGTCAGCGATGTATGAGAAATAGGACGAAGCCGTCTGCAGGACGAAGCCGTCTGCAATGTATGAGAAATAGGACGAAGCCGTCTGCAGGACGAAGCCGTCAGCGTGTTGCGAGAATTAGGACGAAGCCGTCAGCGATGTATGAGAAATAGGACGAAGCCGTCTGCAGGACGAAGCCGTCAGCGATGTATGAGAAATAGGACGAAGCCGTCTGCAGGACGAAGCCGTCAGCAAGGTATGCGAGAAATAGGACGAAGCCGTCTGCAGGACGAAGCCGTCAGCAAGGTATGCGAGAAATAGGACGAAGCCGTCTGCGGGACGAGACCGTCAGCGAGATATGAGAAAATAGGACGAAGCCGTCTGCAGGACGAAGCCGTCAGCGAAAGACTTAGTATTGAAATATAGACTTAGTATGGAAAAGTAGGACGAAGCCGTCAACCGATACCTAGTATAGTTAAGTCTTACTCCTTTGTTACCGCTGCTACCAGTTCCTTAGTTGCTGCTTGCTGCTTGCTTGCTGCGCGCTAGGTGACTTCCACCTTGGTCGACTCCGACCACCGAATGATAGCTCTGAGGCCAGCGGCCGGCTTTATATAGCGCTTGGCCGGCTTTAGTGTGCCCGCTCGGGCTGTGGGTTTGCCCGAATTAGTGTGGCCGGATGTTCGGTATTTGCCCGAATCAGTGTGGCCGGAGTTCGGGTTTGGGCGCGCGCGGGTTTTGTTCGAATTTGAACTTCTTTATCACTGGTTATTATTTATTTAGCTTATTATGATTTATATACAGTTTGTATTATTTATTTATTTATTTGTGCGCCCCGCGTCACACTCCCCCCTCCTTAGGGAAGTGACGCTTTATCGTCACGAAGTTCCCTCTGTTTGAGGTAATTCGCCACCAGGTGCCGCCGTCTCTTTCCAGCCAGCGTTTCTGCGTTTGCTTCGTCTTTTGTGCCAGTGTTGCCCGTATCTTTCTCATTGTTTCGTCTGAGATTCGGGCTCCTTCCGGCATTGTCCATCCTGATACTCTTCCTGTGTTGTCCGAATCGAGTTCCAGGATGTCCCGGTCTGGTGTTGTTTGTCTCTCCCCGCTGCTCTGCTGGTGTCCATTGCCATCCCTTGGGAGATGCGCGATTCTGGTCCGGCCCCTTTGGACGATCTCCGTCACCGGTCGGGCCCTTCCATCGTCGCTCACCTCCCTTGGGTTTGTTCTGCTAGTATTCCCGGGTGGGGTTCCGACTTCCCCGTCTCGGCCCTGTTGGACGATTTCCGTCGGCTGTCGGACCGTGGCGGGGTAGCCTGATCCCCTCTGGCATGGCGGTTGAGACGGTCCAGCTTGGACCCTTCGCATGATTTCTGTCGGCTGGATCCTTGCTTGGCGGGTTGCTTCCCTCGTCGCTGCCGGTCCCTCGGCTTCCGGATGGGCGGTTGTGCTGCTTCGGCCTCCCTGAACGGGTTCCGTCGGCCGTGGGGTCGCTGCAACACTTGTTCCTCCTTGAACCTCCGGTCGATTTGGCGGTACCATTTTTGGTGGTGCCGTCCTTTTTCGGGTCGTACCCTGTGCCGATGGCTCGATCGGTGGTCGGATTCGGTGGTCGGAACTGGACATTACTTTCTCGGCGTCGGCTCCTTCTAAACACCACTTAAACCTGTTCGGGCGCCACCTGTGACGTTCAGTCAAGCCTCGGGTAGGTCAGGGCTGGCCAGGATCATCCAGGACATTTATTTGTTTCAGGAAAGTGGTGCTAGAAAGGGAAATTCCGACCCGAGCCCCAGTAATAACGCTGGTTTTAACCTGAACTAGGCTTACAATATATATATATATATAGTTTATTGATATTAGTGACAGAGTAACTATTTCCGGAGCCGGGGTTCCGACCAACAAGCGTCCGTGTTCCGCGGAAGGGGTCTCGTGTCCGGGGTCCGTGGAGGTGCTTCCTGCCGTCCGGGTGGGATGATTGGGGATCCAGCGACGCGCCCCCTTTGTCCTCGGAAATACGTAGTGGTGGTTAATTAAGACGAGACCGTCAATAAGGATACGTAGTATTAATGGAGTAGGACGGAACCGTCAGCGAGATACTTAGTGTTGAGCAAAACTAGGACGGAGCCGTCAGCAGGACGAAACCGTCAGCGAGTGGTGAGAAATGGGACGAAACCGTCTGCAGGACGAAACCGTCAACGATATACGAGAAATAGGACGAAGCCGTCTGCAGGACGAAGCCGTCTGCAATGTATGAGAAATAGGACGAAGCCGTCTGTAGGACGAAGCCGTCAGCGTGTTGTGAGAATTAGGACGAAGCCGTCAACGATATGCGAGAAATAGGACGAAGCCGTCTGCAGGACGAAGCCGTCAGCGATGTATGAGAAATAGGACGAAGCCGTCTGCAGGACGAAGCCGTCAGCGTGTTGCGAGAATTAGGACGAAGCCGTCAACGATATACGAGAAATAGGACGAAGCCGTCTGCAGGACGAAGCCGTCAGCAAGGTATGCGAGAAATAGGACGAAGCCGTCTGCAGGACGAAGCCGTCAGCGATGTATGAGAAATAGGACGAAGCCGTCTGCAGGACGAAGCCGTCAGCAAGGTATGCGAGAAATAGGACGAAGCCGTCTGCAGGACGAAGCCGTCAGCAAGGTATGCGAGAAATAGGACGAAGCCGTCTGCAGGACGAAGCCGTCAGCAAGGTATGCGAGAAATAGGACGAAGCCGTCTGCGGGACGAGACCGTCAGCGAGATATGAGAAAATAGGACGAAGCCGTCTGCAGGACGAAGCCGTCAGCGAAAGACTTAGTATTGAAATATAGACTTAGTAGACTTAGATGGAAGGCTCTCGTAGAAGCCCTAAGTTCCCGAGAGGAATAAGAGGATTTAAAAAAAAAAAAAAAAAATGGAAAAGTAGGACGAAGCCGTCAACCGATACCTAGTATAGTTAAGTCTTACTCCTTTGTTACCGCTGCTTCCAGTTCCTTAGTTGCTGCTTGCTGCTTGCTTGCTGCGCGCTAGGTGACTTCCACCTTGGTCGACTCCGACCACCGAATGATAGCTCTGAGGCCAGCGGCCGGCTTTATATAGCGCTTGGCCGGCTTTAGTGTGCCCGCTCGGGCTGTGGGTTTGCCCGAATTAGTGTGGCCGGATGTTCGGTATTTGCCCGAATCAGTGTGGCCGGAGTTCGGGTTTGGGCGCGCGCGCGGGTTTTGTTCGAATTTGAACTTCTTTATCACTGGTTATTATTTATTTAGCTTATTATGATTTATATACAGTTTGTATTATTTATTTATTTATTTGTGCGCCCCGCGTCACAGTTGATTATTGTATAGTATCTGTATCTTTCCGTCCATTGTGCAGCGTTGCCACTTTCTTGCGCGGGATCTCCCATGTTGACACATAAACTTTGCGAGTGAAGCGAATTCCAACCGGCGTGCGTAATCGTCTGAATGCAACTGCTCGCATTTTCTACGCATCGATCTATTCTTTACACACGCTAGCTGGACTACACTTGGCGACAGCGCGACAACGCCGTCGCCTCACTCGTTTCGGTACTTTGGCGCCAGTCATATGCGTCGTAGTCAAATTATAGAATGATTTCACAATATACCAAACTCATTGCGCAGTAGCGTCTTGCAAGCGCAGTGGTCAAACTATGGTAATAATGTGACAGACACATACTGTGGGCAAAATACCTTCATAATGCGACATATATATTCCTATGACAGCTATATGATATAGTGGTCCGATTTTGATAAAATTAAAACCGAATATCTAAAATATTACAAAATGGCCATGTCTGAAATTTTATGAAAATATGTTGAAAATTGGCTAAGTAAGATTTTTTTCCTAAAAATTAATCGATAGGCCGATTAATCCGATCCGGCCTGTTCCGACATATATAGTAGTGAGAGCATATAGAAGACTATGTGCTAAGTTTCATTCAGATATCTTCAAAACTGAGGGACAAGTTTGCGTAGAAACGGACGGACAGACGGACATGGCTAGATCGACTAGGCTGTTGATGTTAATCATGAATATATATACTTTATAGGGTCGGAAATTAAAATTATAAAACCCTGCAAGGGTATAATAACTATCCTAAATATACTAATTTCCACCGAACATCTCCCTGGCGGGCTTGCTCGATTCTGAGTGGGGTTTCTGGTTGGAATCGGTCCAAAGGAAACGGCCACGGGTCCAAGAAAAATCTCCCGGATCCAAAATGAGGATATCTCGGGTCCAGGAAACCGCGCTTCTGCCCCTCTGAAACCTATATACTTTTTTTATTCCTAGTTCTTTTCCCTTTCGGAACGGACTCACTTTTCTTTCTATTCTCCTTTCCAGGTTGGCGATTTGCTCGAGTTCCCGTCGATCTCCGGATCGGATTTCTCCTTGCCAATCTCCCTGCAAAACACACTGAGATTATATTGGAGTTTCACCTCTACTCACGCCGCGAACTCTTTAGTTTTTGCTACCGAGGATTTTTACCGGCCGTTAATATTGGAGTTACGGACAGCGGTTCGTCCGGTTGCTTCTTGAAACTCGCCCGCATGGCGGTCACCTTGCCCTATTTATGGGCTCGGTTCTGCCGGTTCCCTTTCTCCTCTCTCTCCCACAAGTCGAGAACCGACTTCAAGGCCAGGGCTCTGTTCCTGCCTTGGTATATGTGGATGCACTCCATCCATGTTCTCCTCTCACCATCGCCTATACCATCCACACTTTACCTTTTTTGGGTGTGGACGGTAGGGGGCGCTCTACTTGTATTCCACTTTCCCCTCCGCCTCGTGGGGCTTCCACCCCACTTTAGGTGCTCATTCCAGACGATATTTGTTTCGCCCGCGGCTATCGATCACCGTCAGAATGCAACACCACGCGAAAATTCGCCAATCGAACAAGGAGGGGAATATTCGCGAGCATTTCACACCAAAACATAAACAAACAAAACGATCGGCCCTTGCCCTACAGGACCTGGGTTACCCAAACGTAGGCCACACACACGGTAAGTATCCCAGTCTGTCCCTATTTTCAGCGTGTCGTTCTTCCTTACAGCCGCAAGTCTTTTGCATGGTAGATGCCAATAGGCTTCCCCGCCAGGTCCTCCAACTCGAACATGTTGTTCCCGACTGGCCTCCTGACTCGGCATCTCGCGAATTTCCGGTCGAACTTGGCGTTGTAATTTTTTCCGAAGTCGCCCAGGGTGAAGTTTCGCCGGAACACTTCTTGGCCCGGTTTTATGTTATATTGACGGCTGGTCCTCTCGTAGGCCTGATGCAGATGTTGGCTGATGCGTTCTCGGATGATGTTCCTCTTGTCCTGAGAGTTGAGTGCGGCTACCTCGTGGTCCGTCATTGACCGCAGCTTCCTGGCCAATTTGTAGCAGCTGCCGTGGAGGTACATCTGCTGCCCAAATACCGCGAATAACGGAGTCACGCCCGTCGCTTCGTGGACGGAGTTCCGTATCGGGACTTCGATCTCCGGCAGATATGAGTCCCAGTCTCGGTGGTCGGTGGTCCTGCTCTAAATACGTCCAAATCGCGGCCAGCACCGTCCGGTTGACCCTCTCTGCAGCGTTGCTTTGCGGAGAGTATACCGCTGTCCGCATATGTTGGACCCCGTATGCCCCCATCATCTCTTGAAAGGCTTTGGTGGTAAACTGCGTGCCATTGTCCGGCACGCCAAACTTGAAAAATACCTCCTGCACCAGGAACTCGACAACGTTGGATGTGGTGGCTTCCTTCATGGACTTCAGGAAGGTAAACTTGGAGAAATGTTCCACGACCACAAATATCCAGGCCTTCCCTCGTTTGAATCGCGGATATTTGCCTAGAAAATCTATGTAAAGTTTCTGGAATGGCCTCTCCGTCACCACTTTCTGCTCTATCCCGACCTGAGTGCGGTAATTTGGAACCTTCGACTCCTTGCACTGGATGCATTGTCCCACGAAGTCTCGGACTTGGGTCTTCATTCCCGGCCAGTAATACTGCCGCTGGAGTCACTGCAGCGTCTTCCTTACGCCCCCATGTCCTGACGTCGGTGCGTCGTGGGCCGTCGCGATCAGTCCAGCTGTGAGCGAGGCTGGGACCCACAGCTTCCAAGTCCCTCCTTCAACTTCATCCTCCAATCTGTCGAATCCGTGCGTTTGAAGACGAGACTACCTTTTACTCGGACATCCGGTAGTCGATCCGGATTTTCCAGAATCTCATCCCGTATCTCTTTATACTCCGCAGATTCTAACTCGGTCGTGGCGAACCCGAAAGCATTGTAGGCGTCCAGCTTCAGCTCATCTACGCATCTGGACAGCGTGTCGGCCACCACATTTTCGGATCCCTTCCGGTGCGCTATCTGGAAGTCGAAGCTCTGCAACCTTAGAGACCATCGTGCAAGGCGCCCACTAAGGTCCTTCATGGTCATCAGCCATGTCAGACTGGCGTGGTCGGTGATGACCGTGAACTGCATCAGTTCCACGTACGGCCGGAATTTATTGATGGCAAGTACGGCTGCCAAGCACTCCATCTCCGTAACTGAATAATTTATTTGATGTTTATTCAACTTTGCAGAGAAAAAAACAATCGGACAGGACTGCTCTAACTCCATAGTGAGACGCGTCACACTGGACATATAACGGTCGCCTAAAAACAGCGTGGACCAAGACAGGAGCCGAGGTAAGTGCCGTCTTCAGCGCCTGTATCGCATCCAGGGCCTTAAAGTTCAGTACTAATCGGGTGTTCTTGCCTTTTTCAGGGCGTCGGTGAGCGGGGCCGCCATGGTTGCGAAGTCCTTGATGAACCGGCGATACCATCCCGAAGCTTCGTAGTTCCTTAACCGATTTCGGCTCGGGAATCTTCTGGGGTTAATTTGAAGGAGACCTTTTTCAAATCTGATCGCGTTGAAATTAAAAAAATATATTAAGACTATTTTTCTAAGAATTATGGTGATAGTCTTATTTGGGGGAGGCTTCTTATTTTTTTTAGGGATTTTTAAAGCTTAATTATTTCCCATACAAGATGTGTGCAGTGTGACCAGAGTTCATGCAGACCAAGACGAAAAAAATACTAAATTCTAAAAATGACAAAGTCTGTTTACACTGTGATAATATAATATTAATTGTTAACTTCTAGTCCTTTTCTGTAGTCCTTGAGATCTCTCCAGAGCCTCTCTATATTTTGGGTGTGTTCTAAAAAAAAGTTTATTAACAAACTTAATTTTTTAGCCGAAGACAAAAATTTTTTTTTTAAATCGCCCGATTTTTACAAAAAAAAATTGTTCACATACGGCGAAAAACTTACCTGTGCTCTCAGTGTCCACGAAATTAACAGAGTGATTTACTGTAAAATGTTGGAATCCCTCTTCCTCCAAACACTCATAAGCCTTCCAGCACAATGGTGGTCCCCTTGGCAATGTTTTCTTTAATGCACGCTAACAGCGTCTTGCTGTTTCGATTAACGAAATTTCGCAATTATTGCAACTTACCGTCGACATTTTGGTTTTCAGAATTCGCAAGTGACATTTAAAAAAATTTTGTAGGCAGTGCGACCAAACCCATTAAAGTATTTTCCAGTATTTTTCTAGTATTTTTATGCATTTTTGTCTGCATTGACCATGGCCACACTGGTCATTATTATTATTATTATTATTACAAGGGCCTTATTGCACTGCGACCAGATGTTAGGTCTTTTGTGCCGGCCTGTAGAATTAGGGTAAGGCCCCTATACCAAGGCTTTTAATAAAAGAAAGCACTTTGGTAGGGTCTATTTGTTCCCAAATCCTGTAGGGGGGAAAAAGTTCACCTCCTAGATGTTGAAGTCGACGTCTGATTAGCGAGGGGCACTCACATAGGATGTGTTCCGATGTTTCTTGCTCCATCTCGCAGAATCTGCATGTGTCGATTTCAGAAAGTTTTAATTTCTTAAGGTGATACCTAAGGTTACAGTGACCCGTTAGGTAACCTGTTAGAGTGCGAATTTCACTCTTTGGTAGGTTGATGATGCGTTTTGATCGCGTTATCTGGGGGACGGAAAATTGTTTGGCTTGTCTCAGCCCTGCACTGTCGGTCCAGTGACGGTTTATCTCCGCTTCCTCCCATTTCCTGAGTAGTTCTCTTTTGTGTCCTTTCGATAGTCAATAGAACGGCTCCGGGCCGATAAAAGGTGTTATCGCCCCGCGTTTAGCTAGGGAGTCTGCCACCTCGTTTCCTATATGGCCTTCATGCCCTGGTACCCAACCCACAGTTAGGGTGTTTTTGGAGGCAAGGGCATTCAGCTGTTGGAAACAGGTCTCTACAAGTCCGGACGAGATCGTGAAGGAACTCAGCGCTATGAGCGCTGCCTGACTGTCAGAGAAGATGTAAGTCCGTGCGCCTTGCATTTTCCTGCGAAGGCATTCACGAGCACAGATTTCTATGGCGTGTATCTCTGCTTGGAAAATGGTGGGCGACTTTCCCATGGCTATGGATTTGTTGAACCTTGGTCCGAAAATACCAGCCCCGGTGTCACCGTTTTCCAGTATTGACCCATCAGTGTACCATGTTTGTGATCCACTGGGTAGAGATATTGATTTTGTTTTCCATTCATTCCTAGTATATAGGACTACAGAGAAGTTTCTGTGGAAAACAAGTTTTGGTTTCTGATCGTCAGTTACGCGCAGAATGGGATCCTTTATTAAGGGTTCAAGGACCCTAAGATGCCCGGTAAGATCACCACTTTTGATATTGGCAGGCAGGCAGGCCTCCTTTTTCAATGTAATTGGTAAAGGGGGTATGCCAGTTATGACTCCTAGTGCTGCAGTGGGGCATGTCCGGATGGCTCCAGTGATGCCTATGCAGACCAGTCGTTGTAATTTGGTAAGTACAGCTGCAGCTGTCCTCTGGGTAGATTTCGTCCACCAAGCAAGAGATGCATAGGTTAAGATCGGTTTTACCACAGTGTTAAAAGACCAGTAGATCATTTTGGGACTTAGGCCCCATGTGCTGCCGTAGAGCCTGTTGCACGCAAAGTGTGCTCGAATGGCTTTGTTTATGGTCTTTTCCAGGTGTGCATTCCAGTTGAGCTTGGAGTCAAGTGTGACTCCTAAGTAGTTGGCCTCAACCGAAAAGTCAATGATAGACCCATTTAGGGATGGTCTCTTTACGGAGAGAGACCTTTTCCTAGTAAATGGGACTAAAACTGTTTTTGATGGGTTTATGGACAGTCCTTTGTCCTGGCACCATGTGTTGGCTATATCAAGGGCTTGCTGCATGCGGTCATGCTATATAGATGACTAGATCATCAGCGTAGCCTTGAGTGGGGAAACCTAAATTGTTGAGCACATAAAGTAGCTCGTCAATGACCAGAGTCCACAAGAGGGGAGAGAGTACTCCCCCTTGAGGGCACCCCCTTGTGGCTGTGATTGAGGTCATGGTTCCTCCAAGGTCTACAGTTATGATTCTGGATTTAAGCATTTCCAGAATCCACCTAATAATAGGTGTGGAGACATTCTTGCGTACAAGAGAGGCACGTATAGCCTCATATGACGTATTGTCGAAAGCTCCTGAGATGTCTAAGAAGGCACCTAGTGCTATCTGTTGAGCGCCAATGGCCTTTTCAATGGTTGTTGTAAGGCAATGTATGGCAGTCTCAGTTGATTTACCAGCTTGATACGCATATTGGTACTTGTTTAGGGGATGTTGCTTGAGATTTTCCTCCCTGATGTGCTGGTCGATTATCTTCCCCATAGTTTTGAGAAAGAAGGAGCTAAGGCTAATCGGTCTGTATGATTTAGGCAATTGGGAGTCTTTCTTCCCTGCCTTTGGGATAAATACGACTTTTACTTTAGCCCAGTTGCTTGGTATGTGTCCAAGCATGAGACTGCCTCGAAATAGACGGACCAGGGGGAATGCGATTGGGTGGATAGATCCCATCTGGTCCGGGTGATTTGTATGGGCTGAAATTTTGTAGTGCCCATTTTACGCTATTTTGATGAAACAGTCTATAGGGCATGTTTCCAATGTGTTCTGAGCGATAGGGTGGTTCCCCTCTCTCAGCCCCATTAGAGTCTGCCACCATAGTCACGTGCAGGTGCGGGCACTCTCCAGTCTCAGAGAGGTAGGTTGGTGCCTCACACTCTGAGATGGGTTGCTCCACAGCCACACACCCAGGAAAGTGAGTATCCAGGAGTGGGCTGCTCGTCTCCTTTGGGTTGTTTGTGTGTGTTCCATCCGGCTTTTTCAGCGTGCAGGTGCCGTTTGAGTGGTCTTTGGAGAGGGGTTTTTGCAGCCTAACAGCTTCCGGGAGAGATGAGATCTGCCCGCAGTGTTGACGCCACGTAGCCCGTTTTGACCTTCTCAGCTCTTTATTGTAGAGCATTAAAGCAGTTGTGTAGGAGTCCCATGAGGCCCTCCCACTCCTCGCTTTATTGAAGAGCCTGCGCGCAGCCTTTTTGAGATCGTCAAGGCTTTTGTTCCACCAGGGAACAGTCCTTTCGGTCTTGCGTACCTTTTGGTCGCAGCTGGCGTGATATGCTGATTCAACATTTCTGTGAAGCACAGTAGCTTCACGCTCTAACTCGTCTATGGATGTTATCGGTCGGGTTGAGCAGTCTCTGGATTGCTCAAGTTCAAAGCAGAAGAGATCACAGTTGGTTTTCCTGGGATTTCTGGTGACTAGGCTACATTGCAAGGCACACCCTATGTCAAATCTAATGTGTTGGTGATCTGACATAGTGATCTCATTTGCAACGTGCCAGTTTGAGACAACGGACAACATATTTGTACTACAGAGAGTCAGGTAAAGGACTTCCTCTCTAATGGCATTAATAAATGTGGGTTCGCTACCCTGGGTTAGTAATCCTATGTTATTACTAATAATGTATTCAAGAAGGTACTCACCCCTCTTGTTGATGTCACTCAGCTACTTAGCGGATGGGGTGCTAAGCTCCAGGACACGTCCTGCATTTATCCAGGGCTCCTGGGTGAACGCTATGTCCATTGTAGCGAACCTCTCGCAAAGTACATTAGATGCGGCCTTTGCGTGGTGGAGGTTCGCTTGGAGACATCGGAGGTGTCTCCTGGTGTTGGGGGGAGGGAGGAGGACATTAGTCCGCCCTCTTGCGGCCCCTGGCCGCTATCTTCCGGCCGCGGTTGGTGCCTAGAAGGGCCTGCTCCTCCTGGGTGCGCCTCCCACTTTTGGGTACGCGCCCGGTGCCTCGAGTGGTGCGCCCGGTTCCGCGCGTGATGCGCCCATGGAGTGGGGGGCGCAGGAACTTCCGCAGTACTGCGGGCTCCTGGGCCATCGTGGTGCCCTGTGGTGTCGCAGCAGCCATAGCAGGAGCACTGGCAGTAGAACAGGTGGGCTTCTCCGCTGCGGGAACGGGAGCCACTGCCTGTCTTTTTGCCTGCGTGTCGTCCTTTGGCTTAAGGGTAGACTTGCCAAACGCAAAGTTTAGGCTATGCTCTAGCTCTTTCAGCCGATTGACCGAGACTGGGTCCAGCGCGACTGTTATGACCGCCGTGTTCTGCCTTGTCTCCCACGCTTAGGCCGCTGTTTTGGCTTTCAATAAGGTCTAGAACCTCCGACGTCTTCATGTCCGCATTAGGGAGCGGAAAGTAGCCGATGTAGACAGCGGCACGTGGAGCCTCTGCCTCGGGGACTACTTTTATGTGGGCGTCCTTCCACAACCGGAGCTTGGGCACCTCGGTGCTCAGCCACTCGGCTGTCTTTGCGTCTCCACACGTTATGACCATCCAGCCTGGTCGGAAGGTGCAGCCAGAAAATAGCGGCTTCGTAGAGCCGTGTTTCAGAGCCATCACCCTCGACAGAATGGCGGATTGCACCGTCTTTAGCTGCTCCGTCGTGAGCAGATTTTTCGGGTAGTCGTCAGGGAGTATTGCCATCTTCACTGAGCTGGCTACGTCCCTGTAGGAGGCTATGCCACCGACTTGGGTCGACTGCTCCAGTGCTGCCTGCCTAGCCGCAGCAGCGGATGTGGAGGCTACTGGAGCCTCCGTGGCAAGCGGTACCGTTGCAGGACCCTTCGTCAAGGCACTGGGTGCCGCGGTTTTTGTCATGGGCCTCTTATTCGACACTCCTTCTGGGGTCGTGTTGGCCGATCTACCCCTTTTGTTAGTCCCGCCACTCTTGCTGGGCACTGCCCTAGGAGGGTCCATAGGCTTCTGGGCGAGCCTTTTGGCCTCCTCTAAGGGCATGCCGTTCGCAAGGTGTCTGCGCAACCTTTTCTTTGCGGCGCCCGATAGAGCGATCCGCTTTGGTTTATCAACCTTGGGAGAGGCGAGAAGGGCTTCTTCCTCTTCCATGGTGATGGTGTCGGTGCCAGAGCCTTGTGAACAGACGTCCATGGCTTCTTCGGGCTCCCGAGTGGGTTCGATATTAATCGATTTGGGGCTGCTAGGGCACCCTGTTTCTGAGTTACTATTATTGGTCTCCATATATTGGTCCCACGAGTAGTGAGGAAGGAAGTATCCCCCGGGGCAGAGCCTCATACCCCGGATCGGGCGCTTATACGACCGGAGGTGCCAGGTATCCGGAAGCCACCGTTAAAAGA
Source organism: Drosophila aff. chauvacae BK-2020 (assembly GCA_018903765.1). NCBI lineage: Eukaryota > Metazoa > Arthropoda > Insecta > Diptera > Drosophilidae > Drosophila > Drosophila aff. chauvacae BK-2020. The sequence goes on along the minus strand of JAEIGO010000863.1, from coordinate 97,973 downwards.
CACACTAACGTAGTGCCATTCATCACAGGGGCACGGTACGGTAACACCGGTGATTACGGGTTTTTTCGAGTTGTCCTCTCTAGATCCGCCATATTTAGTCTAGAGCAGGGGCACCTCGAGCAGGATGTGGTTCTTCACCACGTATGGTCGGTCTTTAGTACTCGGCATGTGACAGCCAACCACCACTAGCTGAGTAGGATCGACGCGGCGACAGGCGCACACGCGTCACTTAACCCAGCTTTAGCCCCCGCCACACTGGTCATTGTTTACTAAATACTCCCAAAACTGTATTCGTTTTTTGTATGGGAAATAATTAAACTTTAAAAATCGCTAAAAAAAAAAAAAACCAAGAAGCCGCCCCCAAATAAGACTTTCACCATAATTCTTAGAAAAATCGCCTTTATTTATGGTAAAAATTAAAAAAAAAAAAAAAAAAAGTGGCGTTAAAATGATCTCTGTCAAGTTTACCTCTTCTGGATCGCGACGATCCTGTCCACATCCATCCGAAGTGTCCCTATCGTCAAATTTGCTTTTCTTGGGCATTCCGGTACCAACCGGATATACCTTTGATGAGTCTCGAAATCCGGTGCGATGATAAGCAGATCGTCCAGGTTAACAAAAACGTTCGACCTCAACTGCGCTGGAATCACCTTGTCCATCAGCCGAAATAGCCGCTGCGCCGCATTGCACAGGCCGCACGGCATCATGGCAAACTGGTGCAAGGGTCTCCCCGCTAGCGTAAACGCCGTGTACGGACGACTTTCGGGATCCAGTTCCAACTGCCAGAATGCGAATTTTAAGTCGACACTTTAAATTAAGTGTTTCTGCTCGATTCTGGACAGGATTCCTTCTATGCATGGCAGCGGATAAGCGTCTTTCACGGTGAGGTTGTTTACCTTCCGTGCTTCTAAGAAGAACCTGTTTTTGTCCGGTCTTCGCACCACTGTCGTGCGGTTACTCCACGGACTCTCGCTGACCTCGATTACGCCAAGCTCCAACATCTTCTCAACTTCGGCCCACACAATCTCCTGCATCGCTGGCGACTGCGGATAATGCCTATCCTTGAACGGTTCTGCGCCTTCCACGAGCTGGATTCGATGTGTCTCCACCGGTGTCTTGCCCAGACCGACGTCCTCGAAAGCTAGTAACTCCTTCTTCACAGCTTCTAACCGATTTTGTTCTACTTCTTTCAGATCCCACTCCTCGATAACGGACTTTTTAGCAGCTTTGCCATCCAGCAACGGATTTGTCGCGTCCCACACTTCTTCCACATTCGCCTTCGGTTTCATTCCTGGCATCTCTCCGAGGATAGCTGGAGCCAACGCGAATTGCCTCCAGAAATCGATCCCAAGGTACAGTGCTTGCTCCAGGTACGGGCACACGTAAAAGGTAAGTACTCTCTCCACTCCCTGGAATTCCACCGGAACATGTACTCGACCTATAATTGACCAGTATTCTTCCGCAGCAGTCCTCACGATCGACGTGTATTTGTTCATGCTGACACCGATCTCCTCCAGTAATTTACGGCTGCCCTTTCCCAGGACATTGATCGATGCGCCTGTGTCCAGCAAATCGGAAATGGGCTAGCCCTATATCCGGACCTTGGCGAACACTCTGGGATTTCCCCCTATCCCACGGCGGACGGCTTCAACCACGGCACGTCGCGTCTGATGCCTCTGCCGAAATCTGGATCTGGCTTTTAGAAGCATTCGGCTGACGCTACGCATCCCGTCTACCTGGTTACTCGCGTAAATCCGGCTCCGAACCTCGAGGTACCTCAGCATCCTCTGCTGGTAAATATCTTAGATTATTGTTTTAAATATTATTCTTATGGACGTTTATTTCCTTATCTCCTAATTTAGATGTACAAATTTGTGTCCGTGGCTTTGGCGGAGGAATTATTTCCGGCTGGGCCTGTACTTCGAGCGTGGGTCTCCCACCATTCCGGCGCTCGTCCTCCCGTTTCCCGCACATACCGGGCAGTTCGGTGTGACCACCTCCGGCTTCCCGCAGCGGTAGCAGAAAATCTTCCGCTGCGACGATGCGCAGTCACGGAATCCGTGGTCCGGTTGCCCGCAGTTCCAGCAACTAATTCTCCGTCCTCCCGCTTCGCCGTCGGATGACTCTATCGCCATTTCCTCCACCTATCGTCCGCTCGTCGGAGACTTGGCTGGACCGCGGTATGTAGCTCGGCTGTCCCGCTTCATGAAGGCCTCCTCCACTTCGAGGCACTCTTCCCGCAGCTGATCCACGCTGAACACCCTCAGGGCGTACACGAATCGGGCGATCTCGGCGGTAAGTCCCTTCTTAACAACTTGGATCATTTCCGCCTCCGGTATCGGTCCTAACAGACTGTTCCCCAGCCGCCGCATCGCTCGGAAATAATCCTCGACGGACTCGCCCTGCTGTTGCCGTCGATCTTGGAGTACTCGTCTGCGCTCGAACTCGCCCCCGATGCCCCGGAATCTCGCCACCAGACTCTCTTTGCGGTCCTCCCACGTCTGCGGAGGGCTCTCGCGGACTTATTGCCAGTACCACTCGGCGGCCTGGCCTCGCATCAGCTGGTCCCAAGAACACCTAGACTGCCGCTGTAGGTATTCTACCCGGAAGACGAAATCCTCTACGGCGAGTTTGTTCTGGTCGCCGTCGAAGAAGATTTCCCATTTTTCGATCCTGACGCCTCTCACCGCATCTTCTCTCCTTTCAGGTCCTCGGAGACCTTGCGTGTTGCCTCTTCGAACCTCGTACTCCGCCCAGAATTGGTGCTGCTCTCCGCCACTCCTGCGCTGCTGCTCTCCCGGATATCCTCCGGCGTCGCCATCCCTCTCCGTGGGTACATCGCGTGCCCTTGGAGGTTTGGGGGGAATCCAAGGGTTCTCTCCCTCTGACTTGAACTTGGGATACGCGCCCGTCGATGGCACTGCGGCTGCGGTTTGCTTCAGCGGTTGGACAACCTCGTTTATCATTGTTATCATCTCATGGAAACCGAGGCGAATCTCCTCCTGCAATGACCGACTAACGTTGTCAGACAACGCCGCCCTGTGCGTTTCATACGCCTGGGCCACCGCAGCGTTTACCGATGACGCGATATCGCTCGGAACTCCACGGCGTGGGGGAGAAACTTCCCAGCTATAGCCGCCATACGCGTCATCTTCCTCGCTGATCTTCGGGCGGGGGAGTTCTCGCTGTCATCTCATTAGCTTTAGACCGTAAGTTTTACTTTCTAAACATGAACCTACTCTAATTCTATCTGCTAAATTATATTCCTAACACTAAACACGCTTTTTACTTTCTTTTTCTCGACGACAACAACAAAAATAACACTCAATTGGACAAAAAAGGGGGGAAAGGATCAAACTTCCACATGCTTTCCTGCGTCTTCTACGTACAAATGAGATCGATTGTATATTATCGCGAGCTCCATCGAAAACTCTATCTTCTTCATGGAAGATAAGGCATCGAGGGCGCTCACGTACCTATTCTGCTTCATGTCCAGTTGCGCCGCTGATGCGCTTGCGAGTTCTTTGGCAGTCCCGGATGCATCGCATGGTGAACCCTCTGTTCCCATGGGCTACCCGGAGACCAGCCATTTCCTGGCACGCATTCCCGCCGCAACCAGCCGAAGCCTCTCTTCCTAACTCATCCCATCGCGAGTCCACCAGGAACCGAACAGGCACCGAACAGGTTGCGTACTAGCTTGCTGGAGTCGCCGCTAGTGCCATACCCTTCGCTTGGGTGATCTCTGCATTTTAGGTGAGTCGAATACAAACATAAAGACAAATAAGAACAATTACTTTGTGGTTAATTTTATTCCAGCATCCCAGGTCTTTCCGTGGCGTGCAATTATGTTCAGCTTTTGATTGCCGACATAAGCCATCGCACACGTTCCAACCTGGTCTGCCGGAACCACTTGGATTTCAGCCCTCAACTGGATTTTTTTATTTAATTTTTTATGTGGCGGATTTCTCGCCATATGCCCACTGGTCGTACCATAAATGCCAGCTGATCTTTTGGAATCCACAAAATAACAACAACCGACATATCAGCCGCGAAATACATCAAACAAGGAATAATTACAACTGAAATACAATAAAACTAACACGAAATTCGATCTCTTGGACGTGGTCTCGGGGTGTGGATGTTAAGAACCCCTTTGGCGCACCCTCCCCGCCTGAGATCCGGACTTATTTTGTTTCTGGGATGCTTACGTTGGCTTTCTCCTGGCTACCGGCTCATCAGCTCATTTCCCAAATTTTACATTTGTTTTTGTAAAGTTTCTCGCTATTTATGTCATCATTATATTCAATCAATTAATAATTGCGTGTTGGTTTTTTATAGCATGTTAATAGCCACCAAAAATAAATAAATAAATAAGGACTGTTTAATTGTGTCCCCTTGTATATTGTTATAAAGAGCTCATTGTAAGAGGGTTCCCCGGCAAGAGTAAACAAACACAGTCGAATAAATTTCAATCGTTATAATTATTCCGTGATTTACTTTAAGCTAAGATTATGTACAGGCGTGTGTGTGTGTGTATATGTGTAAAAATAGATTGTTAGACCGGCGGCGGGCGTTCAGCGTCGTGTGCAAATTCAGACTGATTTTTGCCTCTCCTCCGTTCTCCCTCTCCCCGTCCTATGCACTGCCCAAAAACGAGCGAGCGATCAGCTGATCGCCGCTCTCCCGCACATTTGTACAAGCAGCAAACTGAACAAGGACCACACAGACAAATAGATCACATATTTTAACAAATTACTTTAGCACTGGTACATTAATAAATAACACTTAAATAAATTAAATAAATAAATTGGTTTAAATAAATAACTATGGAATAAGGGTAGAATTGGATGTATATATGTATAAATGTGGATTAAATAAATAAATTAATAACTATCCTATTTATACTAATTTTCGACGAACTTCTCCCGGGCGGGCTTGCTCGATTCTGAGTGGGGTTTCAGGTTGGAATCGGTCCAAAGGAAACGGCCCGGGTCCAAGAAAAATCTCCCGGGACGGGCGCTCTACTTGTATACCACTTTCCCTTCCGCCTCGTGGGACTGCCACCCCACTTTAGGTGCTCATTCCAGACGATATTTGTTTCGCCCGCGGCTATCGATCACCGTCAGAATGCAACAACTTTTTGAATGCTTAACAAGGTTCTTTCGAGGGTTGAACCACTGGTTCACAGCCGGTTCCAGGTGCGGAACTCGCGCCTTCCTTAACATATTTTTGAAAGCACTACTGTAAGCGATTCTCGTAAAATCTATGCCTACGATTTTATTTAAATGTTCACCAAATATTTTTTTTCGATCCCCAATATGCTCATAAACCGTGCATCTTGGCACGTTTTCTGAGAGTATGGGGGATTTCCATAGGTTTTGGCTACTATTGAGCAATTTTCTTTAAGTGGTTATATACACTTGCGCGCGAGGAAAAATAGGCTTTTTAACGATTTTTTTTGTGGAATAGCAACACAACTTTTCGTAAAACACTCAATGTATATTTATTTATACACTTTGTTAGATTCTTCATGAATTTTTTCAAAACAAAATATTTATATTTGTAGTTATGGTAGGCCATAATGTAAACACACAATTTTCCCAATATCGTCCGCGGTGACCACGATTATTGAAGAACCGTTAACTCGGACAGTCTGAAATTTTGCAGGCTTATTAACAACAATATTAGCCTGTGCGTGAACAAAGGATTTTTCAAAACAAAATTTTTTACGAAAATTATGATCGTTTTACTAAAAAATACGAGTTTTGAACGTATACATTTTTGGTTTTTACATCAGGAAAAAAAAGGTTTGCTTCAAATTCAAAATCCTTCGTTCACGAACTGGCTAATATTGTTGTTAATAAGCCTGCAAAATTTCAGGCTGACCGAGTTAACGGTTCTTTAGTAATCGTGGTCACCGCAACCACACTTTTTGAAAAAAACAGATTCGAGATAATCGCGTGTAAAGAATGAATCGCCGTTGACTCGTAGTGCAGATAGTGCGCTATAAATGCTGCCAATCCGGTTCTAATGCTCAGAATTTTATGATTTTTGGGGAAAACATTCTCCAAGATATGTACCTTTAGAAAATGCAATAACAAATTTTTCTATTTTTTTGACCAACGCAAGTGTATATAACCCCTTAAAACTGTTGCTACGATTTTAATGAAACTTTAAGGCATATGAAATTGTGCTCAAAAACCTGGCTGAAAAGTCCATTTTACATCTTAGTAAATTTAATTTTTTACTCGTAAGCACTTTATTTTGTTCGATTTAGTTGCTTACTAACGAAATTAATAAAAAGCCTTCTCAGTGTTCCTTTTCCCTTCGTTCCATTTGGACGCTAACTCACCGACGCTATTTTGACGGACATTAAATATTCATAAATCTATAAAAACATTTAAATGTATATATAAACATACGAATACATCTATTCATTTCTGTCTTAGCTGTTTGACATATTTGTATGTTCATATATTATGTTCATACATTTGTATATATATACGAATATTTATACATTCACATACTTGTAGCCAACGCAAGAGAAGTAATACAGTTAACATCAACTTCGAAATTTTGCTGCGGACAGTGGATTTAGTACATACTACCGACGTATGTACATGCACAAAGGTGATTTGTTTAGGGTTTCTTTTACTGATAAGACAAATGTCGAAAAAATACATAGTTAATACTATGTCCATATGTATGTACATATGTGTATGAATATGAATTCAACTCAACTTCATTATACCTATTAATATTAAGAAGTGCAAACAAAAAACATACATGTGTACATATGTGTGTACGTACTTAAACTTACATATATAAATAAAAATAAATATGTATAATTATATATTTACATATATACATATGCGTATGAATTAATAAGATACATAAGTATAACCTGTTAGAGTTTTTAATAAACATTCCTAGTAATATGAAAATTGTAATTTTGAACAAACATGTGTGTACAAATTCATATGTATATATGTATGTAGGTACATACATACATCAGTATGTATGACAGCCGATATAAGATTATTAGTCTGATTATTATTTTAAATTTAGTATTTGTATGTCCATATGTGCATATGCTGTTACTGCCCCTTCAGTATGAATTCAAACGCAAAATAGTTAACTGAGAATAATATTATTTCAATTATTAATTATGCCCAACATCTTACATAAATAAAAGCTAAACATACAGTTTATAATATATATTTTTTTAATCTTAATACATATGTACATATTTGGTATGTCGGCCCTATCTTGGTCCACAACCGATTTCAGGTGTTTCGGAATTGATTCCACCAATTTCTTTGTAGTTTTCGGGGATCTTAGCCCGTTACTTAAGGGCTTATATACACTTGCGCGCGAGGAAAAATAGGCTTTTTTGAGATTTTTTTTGTGGAATAACAACACAACTTTTCGTAAAACACTCAATGTATATTTATTTATACACTTTGTTAGATTCATCATGAATTTTTTCAAAACAAAATATTTATATTTGTAGTTACTGTAGGCCATAATGCAAACACACAATTTTCCCAATATCGTCCGCGGTGACCACGATTATTGAAGAACCGTTAACTCGGACAGTCTGAAATTTTGCAGGCTTATTAACAACAATATTAGCCTGTGCGTGAACAAAGGATTTTTCAAAACAAACTTTTTTACGAAAATTATGATCGTTTTACTAAAAAATACGAGCTTTGAACGTATACATTTTTGGTTTTTACATCAGAAAAAAAAAGTTTTGCTTCAAATTCAAAATCCTTCGTTCACGCACTGGCTAATATTGTTGTTAATTAGCCTGCCAAATTTCAGGCTGACCGAGTTAACGGTTCTTTAGTAATCGTGGTCACCGCAACCACACTTTTTGAAAAAAACAGTTTCGAGATAATCGAGTGTAAAGAATGATTCGCCGCTGACTCGTAGTGCAGATAGCGCGCTATCAATAGCTGCCAATCTGGTTCTAATGATCCGAATTTTATGATTTTTGGGGAAAATATTCTCCAAGACATGTACTTTCAGAAAATGCAATAAAAAAATTGTCAATTTTTTTTTACCATCGCTAGTGTATATAACCCCTTAAGTAAAACCGTTTTTAAATATTTATACCCTTGCAGGGTATTATAATTTTAGTTAGAAGTTTGCAACGCAGTGACGGAGACATTTCCACCCCTATAAAGTATAAGGGGCGTTCCACGCAAAATTAGCCACAAAAAATTTGTTTTCCTTCTTATATTTTTTTTTCGGTTTATTACTTGAAAATATTCTATACGACTTTATCATATAGCAGCCATAGGAACGATCGGATAAAGTCAAGTTTAGGATCCAGTCGGACACCCACAAATCATCGACTATAGTAATTCTTTCCAAAGAGCAGCAGTTTAGCGTGAAGCGCGACACGAGAGAAAATCATTAGCTTGCATTTAGAGCCGTTTAGGTTTAATAAGTTTATGCGGCACCATGTTTGGAAATTATTGAGATCTGTTTGTAAATCTGACTGGCAGTAAACGTCCTTATATTGCACGCAAAGTTTGACGTCGTCCGCGTACATAAGTACTCTGGAGTTAGTCAGAACTTTGGGCAGGTCGTTGATAAATAATGTAAACAACAGGGGACCCAAATGGCTCCCTTGCGGGACGCCAGAAGTAACCCTGAAAACATTAGATAAAGAATTTTTAAAGAGGACCTTTCGCGTTCTGCCATTCAGATAACTTGAGATCCAACTAAGACGATCAACCGAAAATCCCATTAGATAGAGTTTCCGAACAAGAAGAGAATGGTTAACAGAGTCAAATGCTTTACTGAAATCAGTATAGATTACGTCTGTCTGAAAGCCCTTATAGAAGCCCTTAACTAAGAAGGAAGTGAACTCTAAGAGACTGGTTGTCGTTGATCTACGCTTTAAAAATCCATGCTGTCATGGAGAAATAATTGATCTGCACAGGTGCTGCAAATGTGGAGTAAGGATTTTCTCGAAAAGTTTTGGAATGGCCGACAACTTATAGATTCCTCTATAGTTGCTGGCATCCGATTTGCTACCTTTTTTGTGGAGAGGAATAACAAATGATTCCTTCCAAATAAGGGGAAAGTGGGAGGTTTCTAGGGACAAGGTAAACAATTTTAGAAGAGGATTGCACAGGCCGTCGGCACAATACCTCAGCACACAGCCAGGTATACCGTCGGGACCTGGCGAATAAAAGGGCTTAACGCGATGAAGATCTGAAAGAATAGAGTTTTCGTCTAAAATAGGACTGAAAATAAAGTTCGATTTGGGCATGATGTAAGAATAAGTTTGATTGGAGTCAGTGGAAGTTGAGTAAGTGGTTTGAAAAAACTGCGCAAGATGATCGGCTATAGCCCGATCGTTATTTACTGTTGTATTTTAAAACGAAAGCGAGGAAGGATGCGTAATTGGCATACGTTTAGTGTTAACAAAATTATAAAACTGTTTTGGGTCCTGAGAGATCTGGACCCTACAACGAGTCAAATAATCTTGACCGAGCAGATAAATAAAGGGATAGAGCAGAGTTAGAACCGGTATATTTATATTTAGTATACAGCCTAGATTTTTTGTTTTTAAGATGACTCAACTCTTTAGTAAACCAAATCTTATTCATGGCCTTATCGACCTTTCATTGGGACAATTAAATTTTATTAGGAACTGTGGAGTCAAAGTCTTAGACTTAATTTCTTCTTTTGAGTTTGCCAATGCTTACGTCTCTAGAATCGACCCTCTCTCCAGCCCCGAAGACGCTTATCATCCCACATTGCAGATAATTCTAGAAGCCTCGACTCCATTACTGCCGTGTCCCTTAGCTGAACCAGCCACTTTTCTCTGCTTCCGCAAAGCTAATTTCACTGACATGAGCTCTTATTTATCGTCAATCGATTGGACTTTTCTTGATTCCACTGACGATCCCTTGCACATGGTTGAGCGCTTTTATGACATACTGTACTCAGGTTTTGACATGTTTGTTCCATCGTTTCCCTCTCCTGACGTTTCGCATAAGCCTCCCTGGTTTTCTCGTCGACTTTCCTATTTAAAAAACGTGAAGTCCAGACTTTTTAAAAAATTCAGAAGAACCGGGCTATAAGTCGATCGTGCTAGATATTTAATAGCCCGCTCTGACTTTCTGACTCACAACTCTGAATGTTACAAGAACCACCTAGATCGATGTAGAACTGAGTTTCAGGCTAATCCCAAGCAGTTTTATTTTTGGTTTTTACATCAGGAAAAAAAAGTTTTGCTTCAAATTCAAAATTTCAGGCTGACCGAGTTAACGGTTCTTTAGTAATCGTGGTCACCGCAACCACACTTTTTGAAAAAAAAACAGTTTCGAGATAATCGCGTGTAAAGAATGATTCGCCGCTGACTCGTAGTGCAGATAGCGCGCTATCAATAGCTGCCAATCTGGTTCTAATGCTCCGAATTTTATAATTTTTGTGGAAAATTTTCTCCAAGATATGTACTTTCAGAAAATGCAATAAAAAATTGTCGATTTTTTTGACCAACGCAAGTGTATATAACCCCTTAAGTAAAACCGTTTTTAAATATAGTAGAATCTGGTTATAACGACTCCGGTTATAACGATCGACCGGTTATTGCGACGAAAACTTGATGGTTTGGTTGGTCCCCATACAAACTTATATGAAAGGGCCTCCGCTTAGTACGCCTGCGCTTTTAGCGACGAACCGCTTATAACGACGATTTTTGACCGATTTTTAACAATTCAACCGGTTATTGCGACGTGCCGGAAAAAAATACAGCGAAATAATGCCAACAAATTTAAACTACAACCGATGGTGTCACCGACATCGATGTTTCGATGTTTTTAAGAAAAAACATCGCTGTATCGCCAATGGTTTTTTCAGCTCTAGTGTGCAGACCTCATAGCCTATTCTCCGTTATATTTGTTATGAAATAAAAATATCTATTTTAATTTGGAATTTATTAAATTTTTCGTTTTTATTGGAAAAATAATTTGTTTTATTTTAAAAGTTATTATGAACACGGCAACCATTTAAAAAAAAAACCAAAAAAATTTTTTTTTGCTCCTCCCGGCTAGTGCGACTTCCGGATATAACGACGTAAAATCGACGGTCCCTTAAATGTCGTTATAACCGAATTCTACAGTATGAATAACACAGGCCGACAAAATTTTGACCCAGAAACCAGTATATACTTTTCCGAAGGTTTTCGGTGCGCTGAATCCGAATCCGAGGTCGAAATTTCCGAATTGGCTCTGGTTTCCGAGATATCTTAACCTAAAAGTGCAAAAACCGCGTTTTTTGCCTATATTTGAGGTTATGTAGCATCGAATTTGTTCTTTTACTGAAAATACTAAAAAAGCCACCTTAAAGTATATCCCTTGCCCTTTCAAATGCTGTTGAGTTTGATTAAATATCTTTTTTTTTTCGCTGAGATATCGTACTTTGAAATTGATATAGAGTATTTTTTGTCGAGTGAGCTGTCTGACATTCCCCGCGATTTCGTTTATGGTCGTTTTATGGTCGCCATATTGAATTTTTTACTTACATCTAACATCTAACATCAAATTTCATCATCAAATTTCAGAATTTTATCTCAGTTTGGTAAACAGCGACCCCGAAGACCCCCATATGCCCAGTTTCAGCTTGATCCAGTAAGTTATTACGAATTTGGTCCGCCATATTGGATCCGCCATCTTGAATTTTGAAAATTTGAGTCCGGATTCGGGATCATCGACCCTAAAAACCCCCGAGTAACAGATTTAAGCTGTTTTATGTGTAAGAAAAATTTTTGCTTCATATGGCCTATCCATAATGTTTTTTTTAAGGTAAATTCATTAACATGAAAATTTCAAAGTACGATATCTCAGCAAAAAAAATAGATATTTAATCAAACTCAACAGCATTTGAAAGGGCAAGGGATATTCTTTAAGGTGGCTTTTTTAGTATTTTCAGTAAAAGAACAAATTCGATGCTACATAACCTCAAATATAGGCAAAAAACGCGGTTTTTGCACTTTTAGGTTAAGATATCTCGGAAACCGGAGCCAATTCAGATTCGGATTCAGCGCACCGAAAACCTTCGGAAAAGTATATACTGGTTTCTGGGTCAGAGGGTGAAGCTGATTTTGTCGGCCTGTGTAATCATTATTTTTAACAGTTTTTTATTTTCATCAAAAATAATTTTTATTTATAATATATTTTTTTTTTTCTCTAGAAAATCGGGAGAGTTTTCCCGAAGAAAATATGTTACAATTGAGACTTGCGGCTATCAGCCTAGCTGGGGAATTTCCACTGGGCAGGCGAAGAAGAAGACGAGCTCGAAATCGTTTCCAAATTATTTAATGCGCGGGCGCAGCCAGCAGCTTCGATCTCAGTTTGTCGACTCTTTTTACGAGCAGCATCCGAACATTGTGATGCTGCGACGGGCGAAAGCTTATCAGCTTGATCTCAACCACTCAAATCTGCTTGAGCGCACTGATAAGCTTTAACATTTCATTGTTTACATTTGCTTGTTTACATTTCATACCGAATTCATATTTAACAATACTAGGCTTATATTTAACTTATTTAACAATGAAAACTTAAACTACTGCTCCAACATTCCGGCCCCGTTAAAGGCCTCCGGCACTTTGATCTCCTCGACAGGAGCAGTGTGCACTGGCAGCAATGCCAACTTGTGGATGGCGCGCTTGATGACGCCTCCTGACGTCCGTACTTCGGCCACACGCACTCTACCGTCCTCGCCTGCTGTTGTTGCCACCACGCGGCCTGTTAGCCAACGCTGCGGGGGTACGTTGTCCTCGTGGACGACTACTAGGCAACCGACCTCCAGATCGCGGCATCCGACGCTCCATTTGTTGCGCTGCTGCAGGCTGGCGATGTAGTCCTTGGACCAGCCGTCCCAAAACTGCTGCTTGAGAGCGGACAGCATTCGTCACCGCTTCAAATACGCGCAACTGGCCTTGCTGCAGACTTCTCCTATGACGGATTCTTGCGGCAGCGTGATCAGAGGCTGCCCTATTAGCAGGTGTCCTGGTGTTAGGGCCTCTCCATCGTTGGGATCGTTGCCCGGCGACGCGATTGGACGCTAATTGAGCAACGCCTCTACCTCCACCAGGTGGGTGCTCAACTCGTCCGCTGTGAGCTTGGCATTGCCGACTCCTCGCAGCAACCGGTGTTTGGCGGACTTGACGGCTGCCTCCCAAAGTCCTCCGAAGTGTGGTGACCTCGGCGGTATGAAAAACCACTCGACGCCTCTCTGAGCCGCGTATCCTCTCAGCTCGTCCCGACTGTGGTGAAACGCTTCGCTCAGGTCCTTCAAAACGTTGCACGCTCCTACGAAGTTCGTGGCGTTGTCGCTGTAAATCTTCTCCGGCAGCCCTCTCCTCCCGACGAACCTTTTAAAGACGGATAAGAAGCTGTCAGTGGATAAGTCGACAACAAGTTCAAGGTGAACAGCCTTTGACGAAAAGCACACAAAAACAGCCACATAAGTTTTGATTGGAGGTCTACCGCGAATCTTTTAGGACACATAAAATGGACCACAAAAATCTACTCCGCAAACTAGAAAAGGGCGCTCCATTCGGACCCTATCGGCTGGCAAATTGCCCATTATCTGGCTCATCAGCACTGGTTTATACCGAAAACAGTGAACGCAGCTACGGACAATTTTCGTACATGCATCTCGCGCATTGATCAGCCATATCTGCTGCCTTAAAAGTGAAACCATCACCTTGACACCGGCATGGTAATGAGTCCGATGCAGGTTGCGAAGAAATAGCGAAGCAAATTCTGACTTTGAGGATAGTAATAGAGGAAGTTTGGCATCATATGGAATTGGTGCATTTAGCAATCTCCCCCCAACTCTGATTAAGTTGAACTTCACACCTTCTAAATCGCTGGTGTGTATAAAAGGATTTAAACGTTGTACATGTGGGCTTAAAATTTCAGACTTTTCCAACTTGACGTATTCTGAACTGAACTCCGCCTTTTGAACTATTTGGACCATCCTAAGAAACGACAACTTCAGTTCGTTAGCCGAAATGACGACCTCGCGTTGACGCTTCTTCCCTTGAATAAATCTATTTACGTAGGCCATGACCCGTAGGAGCTTACTAAATGATGAACATCTTCCAACAAGCTCAATAAAGACATTCGGTGTGTTTGTTGTGACGGAACATACTGCCACGCTTTTTTTGTTCTCAGACAACTGCAACTCCGTTGAAACTTCAATCTGATGGGATCGAGGCCACTCGCTTGGACTTCGGAGTAAGAAATCCGGTCCATTTTCCCATAGAGTACACATCAAACCCTCTATGTCTGTTCCACGTGAGACTAAATCAGCCGGATTCTCTTCCGTGGGCACATGACGCCAAACTACATTCTCGGTGAGTTCTTGGATTTCAGAAACTCTATTTGCGACAAATGTTGCTAGAGTGGATGGATCCCTCTTTAACCAGTATAAAGTGACTTGTGAGTCCGACCAGAAGTTAATGCTTTCAAACTCCAATTTGTTAAGCAAAGGAGATACTTGAGACCAAAGTTTGGCCAGCAGATGCGCTGCACAGAGTTCGAGCCTTGGAATGGACTTTGTTTTAAGGGGGGGTTTCTACCTTGTGTGGTCGAAAAAATCGAATTTTTTTTTTTTGCATTTTTGGATTGATATATGTTTCTAGAGTCCGCTTCCAAGATTTCAATTGGTTATCTTAAGAATTACGGAACCTACACCTTAAAACAGGGAGCACCTACACCTTAAAACAGGTACTGAAGCAAAACTTCAAACGCGTTTTACTCGAAACGACATTTTTTGACCTTGCGGAAGTGATTCAAGCCAGACGAGTTGAGCAATCGCCCCGAAATTTTAAAGTATCGTGTATTAGGCTTATGGCGGACAAAATCTTTAAAAATATTGAATATTTTTCATTTATATAACAATTAATGTCGAAAAAGGCTAAAAATCGAGTTTTCATTTAAAAGTTTCAATTTCATTCTTTTCGAATCGACCAGCCATGCCAAAAGTATACAAAGTAAGAATATATTTAATTTTGTGTTTCAGATCCTTGGGGCAGCAGCAGGACTCCGTAAGCAAAATGGCGTTCCATTGCTCAATGCCCCCCTGTGCATATTTCCATTTGAAACTTTTTTTACTTAAACAATAAACTTGTAGATACACCTGAAAAAAATTAGAAGTGTTTATCTTCAATACATTCCACGAAAAAATTTTTTAAAAAGCACATTTTTTCGACCACACAAGGTAGAAACCCCCCTTAAGTGGGGACACTCTAGACTTTGCAGTTAGCAGTCTTGATAAACTATTTGTCCCAGCCACGGTACGAATATAAATGCAACAGCCGTAGGCGTGGCTCGATGCATCAGCAAATCCGTGGATTTGAACAGTGTCATAGCCAGACAGACAGATATATCGAGGAATGGAGATCTTGTCAATTGATAGTAAATTCTGCTTAAATTCGTTCCAACTGGTGTGCAAGTTCATGGGAACCGATTCGTCCCAATCTAATTTCTGTCGCCACAGTTCCTGAAGCAAGATTTTTGCTCGTGTAATCAATGGACATAATAATCCCAAAGGGTCAAACAAACGAGCTGTGACGGACAAAATGTTGCGTTTAGTTGGTGGTAAGGACTGAAACGAATCCTCCAAGCTATAATGAAACACATCATTCTGAGGATTCCATCTCATCCCAAGCGTTTTAACGGACTCAGAAGTGTTAAATATAAGCGATTTTTCTGATCCCTGGTTGCTCATCAAACTTGGGTGATTTGTTGCCCATTTGGCTAGATGAAAACCCCCTAACTCCAAAACCTTCGTCACTTCTTTGCGAATTAACTCCAACTCTTTGTGGCTGTTCGCTCCTGTGAGCATATCGTCGACATAGAAGTCGCTTGAAATCACCTCTGATGCAACAGGATGTGACTCAGCGTAGATTTTTGATAGCTCAAAGAGGCAGCGGATGGCCAGAAACGGAGCAGAGGCTGTCCCATAAGTGACAGTGTTGAGGCGATAGGTTTGGAGAACTTGCGTCGAATTTTCCCTCCAAACGATAAGTTGGAAATCTCTATCTTCATTTGCAATGTTAACTTGCCTATACATCTTTGAGATATCCGCCGTCTAGGCATATTTGTGCAAACGAAATCTTGCCAGAATAGCGTAAAGCTCCCTCTGAATAGTTGCACCCACCATTAAAGTCTCATTTAATGAGATCGAGGTTGACGTTTTACTTGAAGCGTCAAAAACAACTCGCAACTTTGTGGTGCTACTCTCAGGTCTCAGGACACATTGATGTGGAATGTAATAGTGTTTCTCTGGAGGAGGTGTTGGAAGCAGTGACATGTGCCCAAGGTTAAGATACTCTCTCATGAACTCCTGATACATGTCATTTAACTCGCGATTATTTGCAAGCTTGCGTTCCAATGCAAGAAATCTGCGCTTTGTCGTTTCGAAGGAGAAGCCTAAGACACTTGGATCTTTTTTAAATGGCAACTTCACCTCAAAACGACCAGACGAAAGCCTGTGTACGGTTTGCTCAAAGTGCTGTTCGCAACCAATTTGTTCAGCTGTATAAACAGCCTTCGATCTCTCAGGAACGTGTTCTAACTCCCAAAATCGTTCCACCAAAGAGTCGAGAGAACTTACATTTTCATTGCCAAAGACGCTGCATACCTGAGCGTTCTTCGATGCGCGTTGAGTGAACTTTCCCGAAACAATCCATCCTAGTAAAGTTTTCTGAAGTGAAGGATGTTCAGAACCCAATTTTATTTGACGTACGCTCAAAAGATCGAAAAAGGATTCTGCGCCAATCAGTAAATCCATTTTTGCGGGCTTGTGAAAACTAGGGTCTGCCAGTTCGATGTTAGCCGGAATTTTCCATTGGGCACAATTGACTTCGTGATCGGGTTGGTACGATGAAATTGATCTTAACACCCAAAAATCGGTAACGAAACTATGAGCATTGACGCAAGAATGGACTGACGTGTGGACTTTGTGCCGTACAACCGAGTCGTTCTTCCCTACAGTAGTGATATTCAGATATGATTCTTGCCTGTGTAACTGCAAACGCTGTGCTAAGTCCTCTGCCATAAAATTGATTTGAGATCCTGAATCTAACAGCGCTCGTGCTAATTGAAACTGTCCAAATCTATCCCGTACTTTAACGACAGCAGTAGCAAGAATAACTTGGTCAGTACTAGCAACATGACAAGAATGGGCTTGATTATTATGATCAACTGCTACTGAAGGTGCCTGAACATGCGCTTGAGGAACTGATCCAGACGAAAATGGTTGCTGCTCTACCCCGTATCTGTGAAGAAGTGTGTTATGAGGTTTAGCGCAAACACGACACTTTGTTGCTTTGCACTTCTTCACTGGATGACCTGGACTTAAACAGTTTATGCACAACCGATTGTGTTTGGTAAAATCGAACCGCTAAATCACCGATAAAGCCATGAAAGGTTGACAACTGCCTAAACTGTGATTTGTGGCAGAGCAATATCGACACTTTGATTCCGGTTTGCGGTCTGTCTGTGTGCAAGAGAAGGAGGATTTGGAATATCCCTTATTGGAAGCTTGGCTAGGCTTCCCTTTACTTTTGGTTGACTCCTCAGCAGCTAAATGCTGGTATCTTCGATTCAACTGAATCGCACAATCGGACCATGTCGGTAGCGTATTGTAATCCAACTGTTCCTCAAATCTGGATTTTGTAGTGTGATCTACCTTGGACATTGCAATGTGAATAAAAATTGCGTTATTTATGTCCTTTTCACTACCCAATGACTGTAACGACGCATACAGAGCCGATATTTCATCAAGCCTGATGCAGATGGTTTCGATACTTGAGGAAGGTCAAACAATTGAGAAATTGTGTCGAAAAAAATCAAGCATTTATTGTCGTAAACATTTTTTAGACTAGCCAATGCCTTCTCATAATTTAAATCCGAAATTTGAAACGCCTTGACAGTTCCTAATGCATCGTCGGTTAAGCATGTTAGCAAATGGTTGAATTTTTCGATATTTGTTAGAGACGGGTCGTTATGCACTAAACTCTCGAAAAGACTTATAAAATTTTTAAAGTCGGAATGCTTTTCACTGAATTTGGGCAAATTCATTTTTGGTAAATAGGACGAATGACGAAAACCAGTGTTATCCCCTTGACTATGTCTCGGAGCCTCGACTCGACTAATTGCGGACCGATATAAAGCTTTTGTGATTATACACATATCCTCGACAAATGCTCTTAAATCATTTCCTGGGTTTAGCACATCGATGTCTGACTGAATATCCATTAATTTTTCACAATATGTTTCGAGAAGCTGCATTCGGTATTCCAGTTGAAAATTATCGAAAGAAATAGTTTTTTCCTCAAATGCAGTTTTCATACGTCCAATATCGCTCATAACCCTATCGTGTTTTTGCATAGCCACTATTAATTTAGAATTAAGCTTTGCCGATACTTCCTTTTCTTTTTCCACTTTGAAATTAATTTGACTAAATTAGAATAATCCAAATACTAGTAAATTTCCGAAACAAGGGCGCGTAATTATATGGGCACTTAGCCAATTTTTAATCGATGACCAAATATAATAAATTTGATGATTTCCAAATTTAAATTTAAACAATCAATTTTATTGGGTTATACAAGGGTTAAAGGTGCACAAGAACCACCGAAATTCACAAAATATGTGGTTTGTATGTGTATGTTCCGTTGATGGGTAAAACCAAGCCAAAAAATGCACAAAGTTTGAATTTTATTTTGACACATAAACTGTCCGAAATATTTAAGTGGATCCCATACGGGTTAAAGATGCCCACAAACACCGCCGAAGAATTCAAAAAATGTAATACAATTTTCTAAGTACGAATATCTCCATATAAATCGCATTAATGTCCACGCAAATGCATAAATGTACATGCAAATGTGAGCAGGGCTTAAATTCACTGCCGAGTTTTGCAGGAACTTTCCACTATGTACGGTTTGAGAGCCACTGCCACAGTATGTACTGCTGAAATAACCAATGTGCGAGGTATATATGGTTGGCCTCTGACACCGTGTATATAGCAGACAAATAACTGCTCTGCAACTGCACAAAAGGGAACCGACGTTGGCGGCAAACTGGCGTTATGTATATGTATGTATGTAGGTTTACTGTAATTTTGCAGTTTGACCGTATGTATGTCACGCACATAAATTTCCCAAAAATTTCACAGAAATTAACACCATAAGTTTTGTCAAAGGCAGTTCACTTTTTATTTATATTTATTTGGGGTGGTGGTTTATTTGGGATTTAAATTGGTTTTCCAATTTACCACATATGCCAAGAATTATTAACGCACACAATACACACATAAAGTGGAGTGCTTATTATTTTTAATTTTTGGCACTGAATACCTGGTTATTTGGCATAATTTCCAATAACTTCCCTTCGATGTCCACTCCTAATGTACGCTCGCCGCAACCACAATAATTCGCCAAATTCCACCAGCTAGGTTTTTTCGCCAACAACAAGAAAAACAGAACAAGTGCCGAGACGACGAAAAATTCACTATTTTGTTCGTGTTTTCACTCGCGAAAATTATCAAAATTATAGCCGTAGTCCCTGCTCGGGCGCAATGGAAAATCGGGAGAGTTTTCCCGAAGAAAATATGTTACAATTGAGACTTGCGGCTATCAGCCTAGCTGGGGAATTTCCACTGGGCAGGCGAAGAAGAAGACGAGCTCGAAATCGTTTCCAAATTATTTAATGCGCGGGCGCAGCCAGCAGCTTCGATCTCAGTTTGTCGACTCTTTTTACGAGCAGCATCCGAACATTGTGATGCTGCGACGGGCGAAAGCTTATCAGCTTGATCTCAACCACTCAAATCTGCTTGAGCGCACTGATAAGCTTTAACATTTCATTGTTTACATTTGCTTGTTTACATTTCATACCGAATTCATATTTAACAATACTAGGCTTATATTTAACTTATTTAACAATGAAAACTTAAACTACTGCTCCAACATACTCAAATGTAATGACTATCTTTGATGAAATTGAAGAAAATCATAAATGTACCTGATTTTTATTTTTGAAAAATAAAAATAATCATTATTTTTGGTCCCTGGTTATTTCAAGTTTATGCAGTGAAATGCCGTTGGCATTCCACATTGATATACGTAGGTTAGACATTTATTATTTTGAATGTTGTGCTACAAGCAACTGAACCGTGTTCTGGTTTTGAACCAGGGTTTTCGTAGTTGTTTTCATAAATGACATGAGTAGTTCCATCATACTTTGTTGCATGGTAAACATCATAGTATCCAAATTACTTTGCGCCTTAGGACCTGGTGAGAATTTTCTGAGTGTGGCTGGAGTAGATTTCCCATGCGTGTTCGTAGTGCTTCGGCGTAGGAGATTCCCTTAGTGGTATTTAGCGGACCGAATGATGATCTGGCTGCCTTGGCGAAAAATATGTCTGGCGTAGTTCTTGAGTTATAATACGGATTTTTGGTTTTTTTTTTTGACGCGTCGCTCGTCGCATGCGACTCTTCAGCCTCTTGTAGAGGTGAGGCACAGCGTCTGCAGTTTGCCGTATGATTTCCTCCACAGTTGCCAAATTTTTTCTTTTGGGGATCTTCTTTGATTGCGGTGCAGTTTACGGAGTCCTCAAACTACGCAGACTGTCCGATGCGTTTGTCTACGGTGCACAATGGGCGATTTGGCCAATCTAGCAAAAGAAAATTAATAACTCAACAAAATATTTTGTATCGTAATAATAACTTAAAAAACCGAACAAAAAATTTTTGTTTAATTTAATTTTAAAAAATAATTTTTTTTTTTAATTTTAATTTAACAAAATTTTTGTTTTCTTTTTTTGCTTCTTATTTATTTTTAAGTAAAAAAAATTTATTCGGAGTCGCTGCTCCAATCAGGTTCTAATAATTCGCCCTCCTTTACATAGCCCAAAAGCAGATCGGTTTCCGCATGCCATACTGAAAAAAGGGCGCTTCTGGAAACTGACATGATTACTGCAATATGAAAAATATTAAGAGCGGCAGATAGATGCAGCAAATCTTGGCCATTTTGAACAGAATACGATTCATATTTTCAAATGTATAGACACACTATTATCACAGGATAGGACGGGCCTTTTTCGAAAAGGTTAAAAGTTACAATTTTGGCAAAGAATGGATTTACCAGGGAAAAATGCTGGAAATGCTTATTATGATAGCAGCGAAAACATATGCTCACATTGAAAGCTCGCAGCTGATCAAATATATCGATTAAAATACCAAAAATAGTATTTTTGTGCTCATTAAATATTTAGTTTTCGGCGGGAATTAACATTTTGGAAAATTTCAACAACAAATATTTTGTATTTCCTTTCGCCAGATCGGCCAAATCGCCCACTGTTCGGTGGTCCTTCGATGCAGTAAGAGCTTCAGCTTGTAGATCGGGTGCACTTCGTTTTTCTTTAAGGCTATCTGGTTTTACCTTGACTTTGAAGAGTTGTTGCGGCTTTTTGTTTCTGTTAATTATGTTGCTGACATTTTTGGCACAGAATATCAATATTAAACTACAAAAAAACATACATTTCAAGTAATTTAAAAAAAAATTGTGACTCCGCAGCAGTTCTGCGGTGGCATGTTTTTTCTCGGATGGGTCCACGGCCGGAAACGTATCTTCTACAATTTTGGATCTAGAACAAAAAACCAAACATTTTCTGAATCCATATTGATGTCCCCAGGGAACTACATACGTAGGGGTTTTTTTTTTAAATTAATTTTTCGTAAAATGGCGAAAGTTTAAAAAAACAATTCACAATTTGACCATAAAATTCATCACATTTTTATTTTTCAAAAAAAAACTATTCACTTTTTCAAAAAACCCCTACGTAGTTCCCTGCGGACAACAATTTCAAACGTACTGTAAAAATTTGGAATCGATCGGTGAAGATTTGTTCGAGTTATGTTTCCGGCCAGCTGAAAAAAAGTCGTTTTGAGATAAACGCGTTTAAAGTTTTCAGTGGCTGTAAAATCGTATGTAAAATCATTAAAGGTCCTGCGGCAGAACTCGAAATTCAGGCATGTAAACATTTTTCCCGGACTTCATCTATTAGTATATCATTCTTAAGACCCTAAATGACCTTTAGCAATAAAAAAAAAATGTTCGATTTTTAAAAAATTTTACAGTGGTGTAACCCCTTAAGGGCTTCTTGAATCTCAGATGGGGCGACGTCAGGTTCTATTCCTTTTAGTACAACTTGCAATCCCTTGCTCCTTGTTTCCTCCAGGTACTTAGACACAGCTCGGAAATATTCTTCGGACTTCGTTTGAACGTTGGTTTCTTCTTTCTTACACTAGACTTTCTTAAGGGGTTACACCACTGTAGAATTTTTAATAAATACTAAAAGGTGAAGTCCGGGAAAAATGTTTACATGCCTGAATTTCGAGTTCTACCGCAGGACCTTTCATGATTTTACATACGATTTTACAGCCACTGAAAAATTTAAAACGCGTTTATCTCAATACCACTTTTTTTGAGCTGGCCGGAAACATAACTCGAACAAATCTTTACCGATCGATTCTAAATTTTTACAGTACGTTTGAAATTGTTGTCCGCAGGGAACTACGTAGGGGTTTTTTGAAAAAGTGAATAGACTTTTTTTTTTAAATAAAAATGTGATGAATTTCATGGTCAAATTGTGAATTTTTTTTTTAAACTGTCGCCATTTTACGAAAAATTAATTTAAAAAAAAAACCCCTACGTATGTAGTTCCCTGGGGACATCAATATGGATTCAGAAAATGTTTGGTTTTTTGTTCTAGATCCAAAATTGTAGAAGATCCGTTTCCGGCCGTGGACCCATCTGAGAAAAAACATGCCACCGCAGAACTGCTGCGGAGTCACCATTATTTTTTTAATTACTTGAAATGTATGTTTTTTGTAGTTTAATATTGATATTATAAAATACTTTTTACAGAATTTCAATAACTCCATTGTGTTTACCTACAAAAATTTCGAAAATATGCCATTTTTTTGGTGTTTTACCACTGTGTAACCCCTTAATCTAGACTTTAGACATGCATTGAGTTCATCAGCTGGTGTTGGTCGTGGAATCACTGGTAATGTTTCACGAAAATCTTCAGCTAATAAATCATTGTACCACTAAATTGATTATGTTTGCTCTGTAGATCTTTTAAGGTTATGTCTAAATAAATAATTAATTTACATGTCTGCAAGTCGGAGTTTCATTGCTTATCACAATTAATGACAATTTTAATGCTAAATGGCCTGTTCCACAACCTTTAAGAAAAGTTTTTGCGATTCCCGACCTAGCGAGTTCAAGTTTTTTCCTGCATCACCAGGTGCACAAAACACGATATAGGTACGATTTGTTTCGTGTATTATTTAACAAAAGCAAATTCAGTAGAGTAGCTATTGAGGAAATGCCTGCTTATGGTTAGATTTCTGTTTAAATCTGGGTCGAACGACCAATTCCGTGATGATGCTTTTAGCCTTTGCTGTTGTGTCGTCTGAATGATTTTTAAACACTTTTCTTAATATGTCACTTATTTGTATTGTTTCGTACATTATAAAGAGCGCTTCTGCTTCGCAACGCTCAAAAGTCAACACGTTTTCTCTTCTTATACCGATACAAAAACTTAAGACGGTGGATAGGAACGATAAATGTTTAAATACGTTAAACACGTTTACAACCGTAGCTAACCGTAACTCCAAGAATAACAACACTTACATTGACAGTTAAGGGGTCGCGATCTGTTTACGATTTTCTTTTGATTTAGGCCCTTATACATTTTTTAGAATTTCAGAATTCACTCAGATAAGTTTCGTGTTTCTGATGGACCTAAACCAGTGTTTTTTTTTTTTTGTAAAAGTTAAATATCAATTGTTAAATTCAACGAACATTAAGGTAGGTAGGTGTAAGTGGTGAGGCTACTCTAGGCTGAGTAACCTCTAATTATAGCTTTGATCCACACCCCCGTTTTGGTTGTAGTCTGCGCCACCTTTCAGTACCAGCCCGTGTCATTCAGGTAAGCCAGGATGGGCAGTCACTGTCTGCCTTCCTACTTCCCCTAGTGACCCGAGTTGGTATGCTTCGAAGTGACGCGTTCTTATCCGGTTGAATGCCGGGCAGTGGCACAGTGGTGTCTCCTGCTCGTTCAGTTCCTTGCAGCTTCTACAGTGTGGGTTGTAGGGTAGGCCCATCTTACAGGAATGCGTACCTATTGGCCAGTGGCCGGTGATGGCTGCCGTTACCCTCCTGATCTCCGTTTTACTCTTGGAGATCAGCTCTGCAGTTCGTCTCCTATTATATTCAGGGCAGCATAGTTTCGATCTCCTGTGTTCCTCCTTCATCGACCATTCCTTGCTGGCTAGTAGTTAGAAGTGGTCGTGAATTTCGGCCTGAACCGTGTTTAGAGATACTTGAATATCTGTTGTTACCGAGATTTCGTCTGACCCTTTCCTGACCAGCTCGTCGGCTTTTTCGTTGCCGGGGATGTCCGGGTACCCAGGCTATCTGCACCCTGTTGTGTTCCGCGAGTCTCCTTACATTTGGCCACTAGTATAGATGTAGTCCTTGCTGTTGCTAGAGATTTGATGGCCGCTTGGCTATCTGAGTATATTCTTACCTTGGTATTCAGGAGGTCTCGGTCCAATGAAAGTTCAGCTGCTTTCAGTATCCCAAGAACCTCCAATAACACTGTTGCTGACCCTGGGTGTTGGAAGGACTTTTCTATCATTCAGCGCTGCTGCGGGGCACGATCACATTGCTCCCGTGGCTCCTGCGCATGCCGATCTCTGTATTTTGGTGAGTTTCTAGATGTTGTATACCCTAGTTAGTTCTGGCCACCATACTCGGCACATATGTGAGTATGGGTCTTACAACCGCTGTGTAGAGCCATATTATTGTCATGGGGTTGATGCCGCAGTTTTTCCCGAACATCTTCCTACAGGAGTAGAATGCTATGCTTACTTTCTTGACTCTTTCGTTGATGTTTTGTTCCCATGATAGCTTCGTATCGAGTATCACTCCCAGATACTTTGCTTGTTGTGATAGCTCTAGCTCTGTACCATCTATCTTTGGTTTACTGAATCTGGGGATCTTTGTTCTCTTTGTAAAGAGCATAAGTTCCGTTTTGCTTGGGCTTATGCCCAACCCACAAGCTTTTACCCATTGGTTTTTTTTTTTTTCAGCGCCCTTGTTATTAGTTCGCTTATGACGTCCGGAAATGGTCCTGAAGTGTGTAGAACTACGTCGTCTGCGTCTGCTACCACTTTAACTCCTTCGCTATTGAGTTCTCTCAGTATGCCGTCCATGTTGATCAGCCACAGTAGTGAAGACAGAACTCCTCCCTGAGGTGTGCCCCTCTGATGATGCCTGCTTCAACTCTGATCTTGTTGAGGGAGCTCAGGATGGAGTCTGCGTTTACGTTATTAAAGGGGCCTTCTATGTCTAGGAAGGTGGCGGTGGCCAACGTGTAGTTTTTATAGACCAATGCCTTTTCTATGTATCCCACTACTGCGTGTAGCGCTGTTGCCGTGGATCTACCTTTCCTGTATGCATGCTGTGCTTCGGAAAGGTTTTTCTCCGTTCTTTCTCTGATATGGATATCTAGTATCCGTTCCATTGTTTTCATGAGGAATGAGGTCAGTCTGATCGGTCTGCAATCCTTGGCTTGGATGTGACCTCTTCTTCCTGGTTTTGGTATGAAGACTACTCTCGCTTCCTTAAACGAAAGTAGTATGTGTGCTGTTTTAATGTATGCTTTAAAGATTGCTTGCATCCATTTGCCAGTGCATGCTTTTGTTGTCTGCAGCGTTGCTGGTATGATTCCGTTTCCGTTTAGGATTCTTTCCATGGTGACGATCTCTTCGACTCCTAGCTGGTGTTCCGTCATTTGGCTTTCCACTGTTCTCGTTTCTTCTTTCTGGGCTTGTATGCCCCTTGGCTAGAATTTTGCTCAACCCAGCCGTGTCTTTGACTCCTTCTAGCAATTCACAGTACCTGCTCCAGGAGTCTTTCTTGGTTGCGTATATCGCTTTCTTGTATTCCTTTTGTATTTCCTTATACGGCTGCCAGTTTTTGGTACCGTAACTTGTATTGAAGGCTTTCCTTGCATTTTTTCACTACTCATACGCGTTGTTGAGAATATTCGTGAAGTCCTCGACTTCCTTGTCTATTTTCTCTGTGGTGGTCGGATCTTGATTCTCCTGTTTTTTATCTTTGACTGTACAATCTTTTCATATTTGTTCCAGTCTGTGTTACGGGGATTGCGCTTCGGTGCCGTCTCTCTAGTCGGCAGCGAGATCTCAAAGAATATATATCTATGGTCTGAAAAAGAGTTATTTGTCGAAACCCTCCACTTTCCTACCCTATAGTTACTATACTACATTTGGAGGGTTATATCTAGGACCTCTTCCCATCCTTGAAATTCCTCCGTACTCGGAAAAATCCCCTTTGTTACATATAGTGACGTCACGACAGATATGTTCGAAAAGAGACTCACCCCTTACTTCCCCATAGTGTATGCCTAGTTTGGCATCGCACCCCAGGATGAGGCTCGTTTTGGCTTTCTCGGCCGATTGCATCATCCTGATGAACGCTTCAGGTGTTGCTAGTCCGTCATGGTCCATGTACTCGGAGGCTATCAGAAAGGCTGTCCCGTCCGCTGCATCAAGCCTGGCCACTGCTAGGTGTCTGTGTTGCTAGGATTGGGATGTAGAATAGCGTTAAGGTGGTTTTTAACGATTATACCCGCCCTCGGCCTACCTGTCGAGTTTGTGTATAATGTTGTGTATCCTTTAATGACCATCCCAGAGATTTATCCGTCCCTGGTCCATGGCTCTTGTAGTAAGCCGATGTCGATGTCCTCCTCTCGGAGGAGGACTGCCAGATTCGCTAAAGCGTGCGAGCTACGCTTCAGGTTGATCTGCACGACGGTCGGCATTTATTGCGGTGTGGTATTGGGGGTGTCGTCGTCGATAACCAAGCCATCCATCAGCTGTTGGTATCGTCGACTTCGTCCTCGAGATTGTCATCCGGCTTGGTTTGGATGGCAGTCACTGTCTGCCTTCCCACTTCCCCTAGTGACCCGAGTTGGTATGCTCCGAAGAAGTGGCACATTACATGCTCTGGAGTCTCCTGATCGTTCGGTTCCTTGCAGCTTCTGCAGTGTGGGTTGTAGGGTAGGCCCATCTTGCAGGCATGCGTGCCTATTGGCCAGTGGCCGGTGATAGCTGCCGTTACCCTCCTGATGCCTTGGTCTGATGCACCCTTACCACCCTTTTTCTTGTGGATGACACAAACTCGGCACGAGTGTATTGTTTGTTTCACCAACCTTTTAAGCTTAGGAATCCAGAATTTGGAACGAATCAGTCGGATCATTAATTGATTCCGCCCATGCGATGGAGGACTTTGGAGTTTGGCGAACCTACACTGTGCAGGAATGATGATCGCATGTTTTTCATCATAACTAAGTATCTCAGATGATTGTAACCTGCCGCTTGCCCTCAAGATACCCTTTCCGTCGAAAAAGGGGTTTAAGTTAGCAATTGCGCTTGCTGATGGAACTGATTGCTTGTTGTTCAAGGCCTTGTATTCGGCGGGAAATTCATTCTTTTGAGTGACACGATTGACCGCTCTTGAATCTTCCGCCGCGGTGAGGTCTGCCTATGATCTATCGGCAACCTTTCACAAAACGAAACACATAAGCAAGAACCCGCAGAGCTCTGTCAAAGGCTGAGAAACGCTCTAGGATCCCGACTGCTGGGGGTACTGTGACAGTGTGACATTTGATGGGGCGCTGCTCAAGCTCAGTATCCGAATGGACCCCTGAATTGCTCGGCCACTGCTCCTGTTTGAGGTGCAACCAAGCTGGACCATGCCACCACAGTGCACTGTCGTCAAGCTCTTGGGATGAGACGCCCCGGCTTGCCAGATCAGCTGGATTGTCTTCGGATCGTACATGTCCCCATCTGCTTCGGTTGGTGCACTGTTCGATTTTGGCGAAGTAGGGCCACGAATGTCGTCCAGAAGCATGCTGGCTTACTTAGCCAAGCAAGAACCAATGTAGAGTCCGTCCAGTAAAAGGTCTCATAAACATGAGGCATTTCGGAAATTACTGATGCTGCAAGCTCAGTGAGCAGCACTGCTCCGCACAATTCTAAGCGTGGTATGGAGACGGATCTGACGGGAGCGACTCGGGTTTTGGATGTAAGTAAATGGGTAAAATAGTCTTCAGTCGTTTCGTTCCAGACGAAAATAGCAGCCCCATATGCGTCCTGTGACGCGTCGCAAAACGCATGGTATTGAAGTTTTGCAGCTGGATGGAAACGTACCTATCTCGGAATACGAATTTTCTTCAGGGCGGGATACCCTTCTAGGAAGTCGCGCAACAGGGTTGCGAGGTCCATAGGGAGTGGCTGATCCCAGCCCAGCTCCCGTAGCCAAATTTTCTGCATGAAAGTCTTGGCTCGGACTACAAAAGGTGATAGCCATCCTGCTGGGTCGAAAAGTTTGGCTATCTGAGATAAAACCTCTCGTTTTGTGTAAGCAGTTTGGATGTGGATCTCCATTGGAATAAAAAAGAAACTATCGAATGTAGCTTGCCAACGGATCGCAAGAGTTTTCGCCGTACTAGCCTCTTCAAGCTCAAGGAAGTCTGCACTCACCAAGTGCTCCTTTGGAATAGCTTGTAGAAGTTTCCTCTCGTTTGAGGTCCAGTTTCGTAATGGAAAACCATCACTCTCAAGAGCCAGCTGAAGCTCCTCGATGGCTAAAACTACCGACCGCTTAGTGTGAGTGCCGGCGAGCACATCGTCGACGTACATAAAGTACATAACATTCGTTGTGGTGCTGTCTGGTTTGAAGACAGCGTGATGGGGAAAATAAAAATTGCTGGAGTCGTTCGGAGAGACTTGGTGCATATGGCTCAAATCTAGATACTCTTGAATGACTGAGTCGTACTGCTTTTTTTAATCGAATCTCATTTCTGAGGAACTGAGCCAGGGCGATTGACCTGGAGTGTCCCATATTGATATTGTTAGGCTCTTTAAAGGGCAGCGAAACCACATACCTCACATCCTCGTTCCTTTTGGTGGATCGGACAAAGTTTTCCTCGCAAACCGTGGTGGATTCCCGAACCAGCTTCACTGGAACATCCTCACCCTACCAAAATTTGGTGAGAATGTTGTCTAGTCTGGACTCGGTGACAGCTAGTGGATATGAAAATGAACATATTCTGCTTGTAGAATTCTTTGCGATTGGACTACAAAGAATCCCACCGAATATGGTCTCTTGGACCAGAAGCGTGCCCCAAATATTGGAATGGGAGCCGCTGAGAATGATCGATGGTAGGATATCGGCACCAATAAGAACGTCGAACTGCGAACTCCGGTAGACATTCGGATCCGCTAGTTGCAAAGGCGGCAGATGCTTCAGAGGGTTTTCTGGTAAAGTACAGGATGGCCAGTTGTGTTAGTACGTATGCAGAAGTTTTAATTTGGATGTGGGGCTTGACGGGAGAACCTATGTTGAGTTGACAGCGCTTACGGGGCTGAGCCGCAACAGTCAGGTTGACCCCTGAAACTTGAGCTTGTACAGATTAATAAGGCAACTTAATCAAGTTGAACAACCGTTCTGATATAAAGGTTGCCTCAAAACCCGAGTCAATAAGTGCCCGTGCTAAGTATTTGATGCCCAAATGGCAAATCTCCAATAAAGCTGTATTCAGGGGGACCCCTTGAGTGTTTACAGCCAGGAACGTTTGCACATTCGGTTAACTCGT
Source organism: Drosophila aff. chauvacae BK-2020 (assembly GCA_018903765.1). Taxonomy (NCBI): domain Eukaryota; kingdom Metazoa; phylum Arthropoda; class Insecta; order Diptera; family Drosophilidae; genus Drosophila; species Drosophila aff. chauvacae BK-2020. The sequence continues at coordinate 68,171 of JAEIGO010000863.1, read as the reverse complement.
TCATTGAGTGGACTGTATATTTTGCTGGTGGTCAAATGTGGATAAGTGGGGCTGGTGGTCAGGATTGACCGCGGACTGGACTGCTGGAGTGTTTTTTCTGTGCAGGAGAGTGTTGTGGCGTCCTCTGCAAGTATGGCAATTATTATTAGCTGGTGCAATCCCTAAGAAAATGCGTTCTGGTGAAACATTTTAAACACAACTTCTGCTGTTTTATATATTTCTCCCGATCTCCGACTGGCATTCGTAAGAATAACTGACATAATCGGATAGGATAGAGCTCTTGAGAACGAAGTTTACAGGATTGTGGATTTACTGTAACTCTATTCTCAAAGGTTTGGATTGTCCGCGAGCTATTGTCAGTCCGCAGTGCTCTGGATTGAGCGCTCGCGTTTGGCTTAAACTCTTCAATCGCCTCGAGCGTTCGATGACGATCTGATAAGAAGGTCTTGAATTCAGTGCAGAATGGAATATCTGTCTTACTGATGAGGGACTGTTCCAATAGAGACAGCGTTAGCTTTGGCAACTTGGAGGAGCACAAAAAAAATAGCAGGCAATCCCAGTTAGTGGTATCGTTTTTCAAAGCCGTTAAACAACCTTGGACCGTGCTCTTTATCTGTTTCAAACCCATCATTGCACATTGGGCAAAATGCCCGATTTTTTGGAAAAAACCCAAAATTTTCATGGAAAGCTTTTCGTGTTTTGATTTTGTATTTTGTAAGTAGATACTCTAAGATCATTTATGCGGTAAATTAAAGTTGTATAGTGGCAATCCTATGTTTGTACCAGGGCGTCAAAGTCAAACATGTGTTCAGCGCTTTGTTTACATGTGGAACAATTAGAAATTTCGGAAGGTTTAAACGTCTATAACTATTGGAAATAAAGACTTATAATTATTATTTTTAATGGAAAATCAAGATCCAGGTATGTTTAATATAAATTGTATGTTAGAATTGTTTATTATATGTTAATTGCTTTATGTGTGTCTTGTGTTGTAGACCGATTTTATGTTCATAACTAAACCCGTATGCTCGTCTTTTATGAAATATAACTTACACGGCGCGAATTTGCGCCAAAAATGAAATATGTTGCGTTTTAAATAAAATTATACAGTTTTAGAGGGTATGATTTTCATGGAGAAACATCCGCACGGAAAATATTAATAAATATGTTAATAATTTGAAAAAAATATTATATTTTGTCATATTGTTTCTTAATTACACAATTTTGTTATCAATAGGCTTCTCTGCAGACTTTACAAACTTTAAAATTACGTATACGCCATGTGTTGCCTTATTTGGTCGGTAAGAGTAGGGTGACCAAAGTCGTCAAACATTTTATTTTTTAATTAGCGGCCTATAAATATAATGTACGCCAAGTTTCAGCTTCCTAACTTCATTATTTTAGTTTTTTCCAAAAATGTGGGCATTTTGCCCAATGTGCATTGGTTAGGGGTGATAAGGCAACAATGGATTTGGCTTCACCGCTAGTTTTCCAATTGAGATGGAACAATTTCTCAACTTCTGACAACCGAGGGTTGTGAATGTAGATGGCTGAGAAAAGGTCCCGAAACGTGGGCCAGTGAACATAGTCCCCACTGAAAATGTCGCACTCGACTGGGAGTAAGCGAAACCCTCCCTGAGGAGGCGCCAGAATGGAGGCCTGAGCGGACTGTTGAGAGCGTGAACCTTCAATGATCTCGTTGAGACTCGCTGCGCACCGCTCGTAAACGGTCATACTTGGACTGCATGACTGTTATTGTGTCTGTGCATTTCAGTCCGGACAGAACTTCGGAGCACGTCTCGTATTCTTTCTCCACCTTGTCCCATAGGGCTCTGATCTGCTCGAGTCGCACCCTACTTGTGTGGATTGATGGACTTGTGTCCGGTGGGGTGTTGACTCTGGCTTCGAACTGACCTACCCTATCGGTTATGGTCATGAATTTCGTCAAGGCCTTGTCTGTCTCAACTTGCGCCATTTTTGCGGTTGCTCTAGTAACGTGGGTTGAGAAGTCTGAAATCGCAGATTTTGTGTTCGGTACTGACCGCGGAACTTGGAGCGACGTGCTCGTGAATTTTAGTGGAGTTGTCAATGGGCTTCTTCTTTGAGTGGGATTTGGGTTTTTGGGGGGCACAGCTCTAACTCCCTGAAACGCTTTAGAGACAGTCAAACGGGGTTTTCCCTCCTCACCGTGGCCAATTGGCATATTAAGTTCTCGTAGGAGCCGAAAATCGTAAGGGGGCGAAACACTCTGTCCACTTGGACAAATATGAGGAAGCTGGATAAAGCGTGCAACCACCTAAACGTTCGAAGTATCTTATATGTTTGGGACGTTGGATAAGCGTGCAACTAGTTGAAAAGATCGAAACAACTTATATATTTGGGACGCTGGATAAAGCGTGCAACCAGTTGAACGATCGAATTAACTTATACTTTCGGGACGCTAGATAAAGCGTACAACCAATTGAAAAAAACGAAACAGCTGAAAAGTCAATGGTGGACCCATTTAGGAATGGTCTTGTTAGAGAAAGAGACCTCTTCCTGGTAAATGGGACTGAGACAGTTTTTCACGGGTTTTTGGACAATCTTTTGTCCTGACACCATCTGTTGGCAATATTTAGGGCTTGCTGCATGCGGTCCGAGATGGTTTGCTTATGCCAGCCCACTATACAGATGACTAGATCATCAGCGTAGTCTTGAGTGGGGAACCCAAAGTTGTTGAGCTTATGGAGTAGCTCGTCAATGACCAGAGTCCACAAGAAAGTAGAGAGTACTCCCTCTCGTATTTCTAAAAGTCAGCGATCACGGCCTGGAATCGGGCATTGTCTTGTATGCCTCGCTGGTCCGCTTTGCCCTCTGCCTCGTTCTTGGCTATCTTTGCCAGAATGTAGCGGGCTTTACTGGCCTGCGCTTTCTTTTGCTGATGGGGAAAACGGATTTGGCTTTTTGCTACCCTCCACCTTGCCGTGGCTCGCCAGTCCACACCGAACTCGACGGAGTTAGAGTCTCGTCATCCGAGCGCAGCAACTCATCTTCGTCGATTGTTCGGGGTTTTACCTCCCTCATGAGGTCCGAAGCGGATTGTAATAGGTTGGCCTCGGTGGGCCCGAGGGATTTGGAGCATTGAAGAGGGTTGACCATGGCTTCGCCCCTAAACTACGGCAAGGCTAAACTACGGCAAGGCTATTTCCGACCCAGAGTTGCCCGGTCGTGGGAAGACTCTTTTAGACACAGCTGGATTTACCCCTCGGCTGCGAACCTTATAGCCAAAGGGCACGGGTCGTTTTACACTCCTGACTTGAGGGGAAGCTTGCCCAAGTCTCGGTAGGGAGGAGGAGTAATATGAGTTATAGGATGGAGGATTCACAGGAAATTGCCGCTCGCATTAGCCGTACCGTAGTCCGTTTTCAGGAGGTACCGTGCGGAAGACCCTCTCCGACGAGAAGGTGGTGTTTATCGGATCGATATTAACCTGCGAGTCGATTTGATGCACCTGTAAAGCCAAGGAATATACATCAGCAAATACTATGCTGATCTTGCCTTGGTCTGATGCAGCCTTACCACATCAAAAAACTGTCAAAATTTGTTTAGGCCTTGTTGAGTTGTGCCGTTAGGAACACAATTTAAGGTTATTTTTGATATATATGAAGATTATACAGCAGGAATCCCAAGAGTTAACAATAATAAATCTGAACATAGAACAAAATATAAAAAAAGTGAGCTGGTGGATCTTTTACCACTGATAGTTGCGAAGGGCATTTTAATCTCTGCAACTCAGAGAGGTCAAGCATGCCCGATACGCTTAAGGGGTTACACCAATGTAAAACACCAAAAAAAAAAGGCATATTTTCGAAATTTTTGTAGGTAAACACAATGGAGTTATTGAAATTCTGTAAAAAGTATTTTATAATATCATACCGTGTGACGTACGGCTCGATCGCGTTCTAGATAGACGCGTGAGAAGGAAAATATAGGAAAGAACGAGGTTCATGCAACATTACGAGCTAATTCTACTAGCAATACAGTTTTAAGGCGAGGGAGGCTCTCAGGTCCCTCTATAAATTTAAAAAGTCGGTTGTAATCGGCACATAAGACCCTAAAAGGTTCATGTGCCTCAAACTCCCTCCTACAGTGATTTATTGCTAAGGGGATAAAGGTTCTAGATGTTAGTCGAGGAACGTGAAAGTAAAGCTGTCCTAGCAGGTAGGGGCTCTCTACGTCACCATGAATTAGCTTGTGTAGAAAGACGACACCAAGCATAGTTCTACGGTTATATAGGGAAGGTAGGTTAATTAATAGAAGTCTACGAGAATAAGACGGTAATCTTAGGTCGGCATCCCAGGGTAAGCCACGTAGGGCGAAAAGCAGAAAATTTTGTTGAACAGATTCAATGCGGGCAATATGAATTCCAAATTGAGGACTCCAAACGCAAGAACCATATTCTAAAATAGGACGAACTAATGAAGTGAAAAGAGTCTTAGTTACGTAAGGGGAATCGAATTCTTTCGACCACCTTTTAATAAATCCAAGCATGCCTTTGGCCTTGTTACATAAGTACCCTAGAGTTGGGTAGCACTAGAGGAAGGTCATTGATGAATAAGGTAAATAGCAGCGGGCCAAGATGGCTGCCTTGTGGGACGCCAGAAGTGACATTGAGGGAGTTGGAAAGAGAATTCTTGAAGAGAACCTTTTGAGTCCGGTGACTCAAATAAGTCTGAAGCCAATTAAGAAGATCGGTAGGAAACCCTATTAAATCGAGCTTCCTTATAAGAAGAAAATGATTAACCGAGTCAAAGGCTTTACTAAAGTCCGTATAGATCACGTCGGTCTGAGATTTACGTTGGAAGCCCCTAATCACAAATGAGGTAAGTTCCAAAAGATTTGTAGTGGTCGATCTTCGTTTCATAAATCCATGCTGACATAGAGAAATTACGGATCTGCACAAGTGCTGCAGGTGAGGAGTAATTATATTTTCAAAGAGCTTTGGAATTGCCGACAACTTAGAGATTCCTCTGTAGTTACCAGCATCCGACTTGCTACCTTTTTTGTGGAGAGGAATAATAAAGGATTCCTTCCAAATAAGGGGAAATTCTGATGTTTCCAAAGATATGGTAAATAGTTTGAGAAGGGGGTTACACAGAGCCTCGGCACAATACCTGAGAACACAGCCCGGTATGCCATCGGGACCCGGTGATAGTTAGAAAAGATAGTAAGAAAAGACAGTTTTAGAACGAGTAAGTTTATATTTATTACAAAGCCTAGACTTAATATTTTTTAGGCGTGTCAGCTCCTTATTAAACCAAGGTGGTTTACTAGAGACAGACGGATAGGTTAACGGAACACAGGATAAGAAGAACGAGTTCATGGCACTGTAAAAAATGTCCACGGCGGCTGCCATGTCAGTGCACATGTACAGATTTGACCAATCGAATTCAGATATAAGATTATTTAGCGCATGAAAGTTAGCTTTACGAAAACAGCGAACCTTATTGGCTAAACAATCAGATTCGTTCTTTACAACCGTCCCCGTATCGATAGTCACTTCGAAAGTTGGATGGTAAGGATCTTCAGGTAGCGTCAATGGAGGAACTCTAACTAAGTCAACACCTAGAGGATCAAAGACGAAACAAAGATCCAATAAGCGGTTTAAGGAATTCAGGACATGGTTAACTTGAGACAAGGATATGTCTAGCAGGCCATCAATAAGGTCATGCTGTGCCATAGTCTGAAGGACATTTGACACACCATCAGATGACCAACGAGCTCCAGGTATATTGAAGTCCCCTAGGGCTACGAGTTGGTCTCGATCTGAAAGCCTGTTGGAAACGGCCTGAATTGCCGCAAGGTGTTTCCAATAAATGGGCTCCTCAGCCGATGGTGGAACATAGGAGCAAGTTATGTAAATAAAGCTACCTGGAAAGGAAAGTTTTACACAAATAAATTCGATATCGGTGATATCGTCAAGGGCAACTAGTTCTGAGATGAGGGAGGAGTCAACGGCAATTAATACTCCACCTCCACACTGGACTAGTCGGTCAACCCTGTAAGTTGTATATTTACCCGGGAAAATTTCAAAGCTAAGGATATCTGGCTTTAACCAGGTCTCGGTAAATACATTTACCTAGGATGCGAAGGAAAAACTGTCAGAATACAATTTCGAGAGCTTGCTGCGTAAGCCTCTACTATTCTGATAGGAAAGTTGGAAGGAAGTGGTTAGTTTTTTGGTACTGAAGGTGTTGAGGTGGTCTTAGCGGTGGTCCTTGCGGTTTGTGGCGGTATAGGGAGGCGTACTCCCACTGGCCGCTTTTTCTTTGTTTTAGCCTCGAATTCTTTAACTACAACGTGCTCGGGCCAGAAGTCACCAGAGCAAATTGTGTCAAAGATATTCGGATTGACGCTAATCTTGAACGACGAGATGTGTCTGACATACGAAAAATTAAACTTTTCCACTTTTACATTTTCGGCTTGGGTTTTGCCTTGAATATAGGCAACGACATCTTCCGATGCGAGGTCAGGGGCAAGCCGCGAAACAAATATTGTTTTCGATGGTGGAACAGCAGTTAGGGTCTTTGGTAACCCTAAGTTACCGACAGCCGGTAGTCCGGAAATTACTGGCGGACCTGTTGCCATTTCCACCCCTGTACATTCGGTTACCGAATCTAGTACCGCTCCCGATCTCAAGACCATTGGGCTTGGTATCGGGGTCGGTGGCTGTGCCGAAGGGGTGAGCCCGATGGTAGGTTGCTGGGATTCACACAGTTGCTGACGACCAGCAACAGATTTTTTGCGCTTTGGCGACTCGTTTAATAGCTTCAGACTATTAAACTGAGCGTCTAACGATGTGAACAGATGATTCGCTTTGCGAAAATTGACCGTGAGCTCACTAAATCCGTTTCTGGTCTGCCGCATGAAGGATTTCATTTCCTTCTCAACCTCTCGACAGGACTGGCAACAATAATGTATTCCCATTTTACTGGAAATTGCATCCGCAATACGGCCCGACAACTCGACACACTTAGCGTGTACGACCGTATCACAGAGCCAGCAATATACTCTTGGTTGGTCTGCCAAAACGGTTTTTTGGCAGTTTTTAATTCCGCAGACAATATTAAAAGACATTTCCACAAACCTTAGACCACTGTGGAAAGAGGAGAACCGTCAACGCGGGTGAGCGGGAGAGTGAGAGCGATAAGGAAATAGCGAGGGCGAGAGAGCTTAGAACCGTTTAGCTGCAGCTAAACACCAACGGAACGTAAGCGGGGAGAAGAGGGATAGGCACAAAAGAGAATGCAGAAAACCTAAGATGAAACCTAAGAAACTAAAAGTCTAATTAAATACAAATTAAACACGAAAAAAGCTCATGTACACGCGGTAGCAAACGGCTGAAGTTAAGTGAGAAGTTTTGTGATGATTTTAATAAAAACCCCGGTGGTTTAAAAAGCAAAACAACACAATATTCGGAGCGCAAAACAAAAACACGACCGTTCACTATGAAGAGAAAAGAAGTAATGAAAACAAAAAATGATGACTCCGCAGCAGTTCTGCGGTGGCATGCTTTTTCTCAGATGGGTCCACGGCCGGAAACGGATCTTCTAAAATTTTTGATCTAAAACAAAAAACCAAACATTTTCTGAATCCATATTGATGTCCCCAGGGAACTACGTAGGGGTTTTTTTTAAATTAATTTTTCGTAAAATGGCGACAGTTAAAAAAAAAAATTCACAATTTGACCATGAAATTCATCACATTTTTATTTAAAAAAAAAAGACTATTCACTTTTTCAAAAAACCCCTACGTAGTTCCCTGCGGACAACAATTTCAAACGTACTGTAAAAATTTAGAATCGATCGGTAAAGATTTGTTCGAGTTATGTTTCCGGCCAGCTCAAAAAAAGTGGTATTGAGATAAACGCGTTTTAAATTTTCAGTGGCTGTAAAATCGTATGTAAAATCGTGAAAGGTCCTGCGGCAGAACTCGAAATTCAGGCATGTAAACATTTTTCCCGGACTTCATCTTTTAGTATATCATTCTTAAGACCCTAAATGACCTTAAGCAATAAAAAGTTTAGCAAAAAAAAGTTCGATTTTTAAAAAATTCTACAGTGGTGCAACCCCTTAACATCTCGTCTAAAAACATTCTGCAGATGCTTATGCTTTATAAGCTTCATCGCTTTTTTAAAAAGTACATAACTCTCTTTAGTCAGCTGCTCTTTAAGATAAAGCGGAGCTTCCGAATTAAAACCTCGAAAGTTTAGTTTGAATTGGTTCTTTGAGATGCAGGTGAATATCGGCTCAAAGAAGTTGGCCTTATAATGCACGCCAACAATTTTTTTAATTATTACCGGGTCAACCACCGTTTTGCATCGTGGCTTGACTTTAAATATATTTTTGACCCAGAGTGAGCTCAAGAAGAAAGCAAAGTGCGTTAAAAAGCGTGCGAAAGTTATTTTATAATCCGCAATTTTTTTAGTTCACTTCAAGAGCTTTTTGTGGTGTACAAAACCAACCAACATAAGGTCCCATTTACACTAGGCTGCGTTTTTGCGTTTTTGCGTCTCAGAGCAAACGTAGTTTTTTTACATAGGTTTTGTATAGGGGCCTAGAGGTGGGAAAAAGTTGCGTCCAAGTTGCGTTCAAGTTACGTTTGGGTCGATAACACCTGAGTATTTCGATAACAACTCTATATTCGGACTATCGTACAAGTTTCACCACCAAATAAAAATCAAAACCTAGTAACTGACGGTTTGAGCAGTGCACTCTTGGGGACTTCTGGTCGGCACTTCTGGATCTGTGGACAAAGAATATGAGAGAATTCAGTGAGTTCTGAAAAACTCCCACATATACAGAAAGATAAAATATAATTCAAATTGGGATCGATGCTAGCCGACCGCTTGGATGGACCTCTTTCACGAATCGCAATATGGCGTTTTAAAAAAACCGCGTAAAAACCCTTTTTTTTTAATTAAAAAATATTTTAAAATTAATGTACAAAATAATTATTTAATAATGGTTCCACAAAGAACATTTAGACCCAGGCGGGCCCAATGCGTTCAGCGCTTTCGTTTGTATTTCCTATCCAAGTTTCTTGAGCAGGTTGCCTCCAATATCATCAAATTCTTTAACGGATTTTGATATTCACTTATTGGTGAGGGATCCTGGTGGATACTCGCAGCCAAAATCCTGCATATTATTGGGTGCGGCAGAGACTCGCTATAGTGCGGTATTCCGTAGAAGATCCCAAGCAGTACGAGATCCCAAGTCGCTTCTCCAAAGAAAAAGACATCGCAGACAAATCCATGGCCTTCATCATGGTTTCTCTATTGTGTTCCATGGCTGATAATATCAGGCTTTCGTCGTTGTTCGAATTCCTCATTTTCGTCAATTTTGGTTTACTTTTACAATAAATGCTGACAGCTGTCAAAAACAGACGCAATAACGCAATAGAAACACACATTCTACGTTATTGCGTTTCCTTCGATATCGATAGGTAACGCACGATAGTGTAAATAGGCTATAAGTTACTTTGTTAAATACATATTAAAAACAAGAAAAGAAGCTAACTTCGACAAGCCGATGTTTAAATACCTTTGCAGTAAGTACTTACAGTTTTGTATTTATTTTATTTTGTACATTGTATACCTAATTACAAATTAGAATAACATAGCTGCTGTGGCTTTCGGCTACACACATTTTTTTTATATTTTAGGATTGAGGTCACTTTCAGTGATATTTTTTGTTCGAAATTCCCGTATTAAGCCCCCACACCACGACAAGGGTTCAATCCACGAGGGGAAACTAAAGCTAAATATGAAACAAATTTCAAAATGTCCATTTATTTATTTATAAATAAACATTTACAATTCGATATATAAAATCTATTTTACTATAACCTTGATCAAATAAATATCTTAAATTAACTGACTTACAACCCATGTAAGGTTAAGGTAGGTTAAAGTGGTGAGGCCCTCTCTCGAGCCTCCAATTAGAGCAATGCTCCGTTTTGGTCCACACCCTCTGTTTCCTGGTAACACCATCCCTAATGGTTGAGAAAAGCAAGGATAGCTGCATTCTTGATCTACTTCCCTACTTCTCCCAGCGATTCTAGCTGGAAGGCAGCGAAATTACGCATTCTTCTTGTGTTTAACGTTGGACAGTGACAGAGAAGGTGATCTGTCGTGTATTGTTCTGCTGGTTCTTCAGTTTGTGCAGCTTGTGTTATAGGACAGCCCCATCTTCATTGCTTGCGATCCTATTGCCCAATGACCGGTGGAAACTGCTGTGATCCTAATGATATCCTTCTTGCTATGGCAGATCTTTAGTGCGTTTGTTGTTGAAGTTCGGCCAACATAGCTTCGATCTTCGGTTCTGACTCGTTCTTGACCATTTGATAGCCTGACCTTTGAAATAGTGATGGATCTTTGACTGTTCCGCGTTCAGCGATATTGGTGTATTTTTAATGTTGCTGCGCTTGGCTGACCCCTTGCGGACTAGCGTCTGCCTTCTCATTGCCTGGTATGTCGTTGTGCCCTGGCACCCAGGTTATTCTAACGTCGTTGTGTTCAGCAAGTTTATTTAAAGATCTCTAGCACTCCGCCACTAGCTGCGAGTTTGTTTTGACTGCTGCTAGAGCTTTGATAGTCGCTTGGCTATCAGAGTAAATCCTCACTTTGGTATTACTAAGGCCTCGCTGTTGTAAAAGTCTCCAATACAGCGACCGTCGCTGATGCTGGGAGATTAAAAGTCGATTCGATCCCCCAGCTCTCAGCGAAAATTCCAGCCCTCACACCTCAGTTCATCTTGGAGCCATCGGTCTAAGGTAAGACCTCATCTTGTTCGGTTACTCTGCCTTTAGTCCACTCCTTCCTTGTCGGGTCGTACACCCTTTTCCAAATATAATTTCGGAGGTCATGTAGTCCATATCTTAGTCTATTAACGCTGTAATAGTGCGGTGTCCTAAGCGGCGATCCCTCCAGAAATTGCTTGCTTTGAGTCTCACCGCACTCTGCGGCGCCGTTTCTTTGATGAACAGGTCAATCGGCATAATGTCTACGACTACCTTCAGGGCAGCCGTTGGGCACGAGCGCATAGCCCCCGTTGCTCCTGCGCAAACCGAACGTTGTATCCTCGTTAGTTTAATGATGTTGCAGGCTCTAACGAGTGCCGGCCACCATACTAGAGCCCCGTATTTTAATATTGGTATAACTACTGCTATGTAGAAGCACATTATAGTCTTTGGGTGAGTCCCAAGTTTTTCCAAAACATCCAAAAGTTGAAGGCAATTCCTGCCTTTCTATCTCTCTCTTCAATGTTTCGTTTCCATGAGAGCTTTGGGTCCAGTATAACTCATAAATACATCGCCTGCTCTGAAATTTTTAGCTCTATGCCATCTATCTTGGGCATGTTTGGGGTTTGGCGTTTACGTTATTGAACGCAGAATTATTTATTGAGAAAAGATTGTATCCATACAAATTTTCCTCCAGAACATCGCTCGTTGAGTATCTTCAGATATTAAAATCCCCTAAGATTACTACTTTATCACTAACCATTCTGCGAAGTTTTTTAACGTCAGCTTTAATTTTACTTTGAAATCTTCCTAAAGGAAATCCGGGACTCCTATACAGAGTCCGCCACGTAATATTTTTTTTTTTTAAATGCAATAAAACAAAAACGGTTCATGCGATCATCAAATTTATTTTTTTTATATTAAGGGGGGTTTCTACCTTGTGTGGTCGAAAAAATCGAATTTTTTTTTTTGCATTTTTGGATTGATATATGTTTCTAGAGTCCGCTCCCAAAATTTCAATTGCTTATCTTAAGAATTACGGAACCTACACCTTAAAACAGGGAGCACCTACACCTTAAAACAGGTACTGAAGCAAAACTTCAAACGCGTTTTACTCGAAACGACATTTTTTGACCTTGCGGAAGTGATTCAAGCCAGACGAGTTGAGCAATCGCGCCATGTTAACGGATTGGTTCTTCCCGGAAATCGAAGAGGAGGACTTGGACAACATTTGGTTCCAGCCAGACGGCGCTCCGTGCCACACAGCCAACGCCACGATCGATCTTGTGCACACTGTTTTTTAACGTCAGCTTTAATTTTACTTTGAAATCTTCCTAAAGGAAATCCGGGACTCCTATACAGAGTCCGCCACGTAATATTTTTTTTTTTAAATGCAATAAAACAAAAACGGTTCATGCGATCATCAAATTTATTTTTTTTATATTAAGGGGGGTTTCTACCTTGTGTGGTCGAAAAAATCGAATTTTTTTTTTTTGCATTTTTGGATTGATATATGTTTCTAGAGTCCGCTCCCAAAATTTCAATTGCTTATCTTAAGAATTACGGAACCTACACCTTAAAACAGGGAGCACCTACACCTTAAAACAGGTACTGAAGCAAAACTTCAAACGCGTTTTACTCGAAACGACATTTTTTGACCTTGCGGAAGTGATTCAAGCCAGACGAGTTGAGCAATCGCCACGAAATTTTAAAGTATCGTGTATTAGAGGCTTCTCCATGGCTGGTACCAAAATCTTTAATAAATATTGAATACTTTTCATTTTATATAACAATTAATGTCGAAAAAAGTGCGTAAAAATCGAGTTTTTCATTTAAAATCGCATAAGTTTTTCAATTTTCATTCTTTTTTCGTAATTCTGGTACCAGCCATGCGGAAAAGTATACAAAGTAAGAATATATTTAATTTTTGTGTTTCAGATCCTTTGGGGCAACAGCAGGACTTCCGTAAGCGAAAAAAGGCGTTCCATTGCTCAATGCCCCTCCCCCCCCCCCCTGTGCATATTTCCATTTGAAACTTTTTGTACTTAAACAATAAATATGTAGATACACCTGAAAAAAATTAGAAGTGTTTATCTTCAATACATTCCACGAAAAAAATTTTTTAAAAAGCACATTTTTTCGACCACACAAGGTAGAAACCCCCCTTAAAGTAGAATCCTTCCGATTACTTATGGAATACAAGTTCGTTCAAATGGCTGCCTCGGCTGGCCTTGCAGTACGCCATACGGCCGACCCAATTTTTGAGGACATTTCCGATTGTTTGCGGCCGTATTTCGGCAACGGCGACGCGCCATGTTAACGGATTGGTTCTTCCCGGAAATCGAAGAGGAGGACTTGGACAACATTTGGTTCCAGCCAGACGGCGCTCCGTGCCACACAGCCAACGCCACGATCGATCTTGTGCACACTGTTTTCGGAGACCAAATTATCAGCCGAAATTCTGATGTCGTTTGGAGCTGTGATTTGACACCGTTGGATTATTATTTGTGGGGCGCCGTCAAAGACAAGTGTTATGTGGACAAGCCAGCGACAATTCAAGCTTTGAAGGACAACATTCGTGTCGCCGTTGCCGAAATACGGCCGCAAACAATCGGAAATGTCCTCAAAAATTGGGTCGGCCGTATGGCGTACTGCAAGGCCAGCCGAGGCAGCCATTTGAACGAACTTGTATTCCATAGGTAATCGGAAGGATTGTACTTTAATATAAAAAAATAAATTTGATGATCGGATGAACCGTTTTTGTTTTATTGCATTTAAAAAAAAAATGTTACGTGGCGGACCCTTTAAATAATTATAAATGACGTGTCAAGTTAAACACAATCGATTGATAGGTAGCTCTGTTGCTTTGCGATTGCTTTGTCTCAAAAAGAAATTGAGAAATTTTGAGTATTCCGTTTTTACCAGTACCATTTAAACAATTGCTATCAATTCTTATAATGTCGAAATTGTTTAAATTACACTCTTCCAGGTTTAAGATACGACCGATTTTCTGAAAGAAGCAAAACTCCATATAATTAAAAAACCGACCTAAAAGAGAAAGAAGAACTTGCTGACTTTTCACTTTCGCATTCGAGGTGTGTTCAAAAAGTAAGGTGACTTTTCAAATTAAACTTAGCGGGCTTAACATTTCGAGCTAGTTATTTTTTCTTGTGTTAGTAGGATTGTTAATGACATCTGGGGTAAATTTCATGTCAATATCATCAGCGCGTTTAAACACACCTCTTATACTTACATAAAATAAATGTTGCGAACGAACTAAATGTTGCGAGCAACAAAGACAAACGGATGCGATTTTGCTTTCAAAATAAATGAATGATATTTATATTTATAGAAATTTTGCTTACAAAATTTCGAAAACCTGTTTATCTCACTATATGTTACGAAAACTTGTAAAAACATAAGAATATGTAGTAAAATTTTATTCAAGAAATACAAAATAAATACATATTTGGCTAATCAACATTTGGGATTCCGATTCTTTCATTTGCGATTCCGAATCTTTTATCCTTCCAAACGTTTCTACTTCAGATAAAATATATAGTGGTCCACTTTTAATAAAATGAAAAGAAAACAATATTTTAGAATCTTAAAGAATTCCTGTATATTCAATTATGTGAAAATATTTTGAAATAAAGAACGGCGAAATTCGAATTTTTATTTAAAAATTCTGATCGTTCCTAAGGCAACTATATGATATAGTATTCCGATTTTAAAAAAATAAAGACCGAAATTCTAGAATAATACAAAATGGTCATGTCTCAAATTATATAAAATTATGTTTAAAACTCGCAAAGTTATACAGGGGTGCCACAGAAACCACTTCCGCTGCAAAAACCCTGAAAAATGATTCCTCGGTGCCACAGCACTTCCACTCAAATATTTTTCGGGTCTTTGAAAACACACAACTTGACGTCAATTTCGATGCCTACCACATCAATAGATTCGAAATTTTGAAGTCGGGTTTAGTAGAGCTGTCTAGCTAGTTTTATTTATTTTCGCGTCAACATTTTAAACTTTTTTTTTAAATAAAAGTAAATAAAACTAAATTAATTAACAAAATAGGTTAAATCACATTATTTAAAGAATAAAATAACCCAAAACCTACCATTTTACAGTCATTTCAAAAAAATGTTTGTTAAAACATATGGGTGATTTCATCATGGCAACCCTGCCAACCATTTCGAATGGTTTGTGAAAAAACTAAAAACACAAAACTTATTCGATGTTGTATGGCACCGAGAAATTATTTAGCGGAAATGCCTTTTTGGGGAAATCAAAACCACAGTGTTTTCCATGGCACCCCTGATAATTTTTTCTCAACAATTTCCGATCTTTCCTATGGTAGATATATGATATAGTAGTCCGATTCGTTTGAAGTTAATCCGAAATACTAGAATAACGTCAAATGGCCATGTCTTAAATTAATGCAAATATGTTAAAAACTGGCTAATGTTCCTATTTTTTTTTTGTAAATACCCAGTCAAGCCATAGCAGTTTATGCT
This sequence comes from Drosophila aff. chauvacae BK-2020, assembly GCA_018903765.1. Classification (NCBI taxonomy): domain Eukaryota; kingdom Metazoa; phylum Arthropoda; class Insecta; order Diptera; family Drosophilidae; genus Drosophila; species Drosophila aff. chauvacae BK-2020. The sequence goes on along the minus strand of JAEIGO010000863.1, from coordinate 52,869 downwards.
CTAAATTAATGATTTTTAATGGTCTAATTGAAAACTGTAAGAGTATACAAACTTCGGTGTGGTGAAGTTAGCTTCATTTATCGTTTTGAACTAAGTAGAGAAAAGTTTAATTTGTTTCCAAACTTTTAATTTATTGCCGTGAGTAAGCACAAATTCTGTGATAATAACATACGAAATATAACACTTTATTTTTGCAGTGATTTTAACCTTTGGAAATACAAAAACCCACAATACAATATATATATTTGGTAATCGCCATTTTGAAGTGCCATATGTTTTCTACATCGTTATACAGAGACCGTAATGAGTAGCACTACATCGATGGATAATTTAGCTGTCCAGGACTACTCCGAGTTTCTGAGCGAATATTTTTTACAATCAAGCTTGCATTGCAATGACCCTGAAGTTAATTACGAAGGTATGTACTGTTAATAAGAATTTAAAAGTAACAAAATTAAATTGATTCATATATTAAATTTATAGATGGGGAAATGGAAGCAGAATGGTTGATATCCGCCGGTTATCCTGAGCTGACCAAGCCTTTTGAACAAGTAAGGATAATTTGCATTTTTCGAAAGTTGGACAATCAGACATAAGAACAACTCTAGTGTAAAGAAAATAGCATTTCACTCATCCCAGGTTTTTGTTTTACGTTTGATTAAAGGGGGAAGGTGAATTCGGTGGAAAACTATAAACTTTCCATCGTATACCACGCATTGGCCAAATCCGTTAGTTGTCCAAATGTTTTGTTGTATGGCTCTGGAGAGTATAATGCGGTTTCGAAGTCCTTTATCATCAAGTTATTTTTCTGCATTTTTTGGTGATGCCAGTACTGGAGAGCCGAGGTATATTGTTCTTGACCGCATTAGTGCCGGACACTTCCGTATGAGATGCTCTAAGGTTTTGATTGACTCGGATTCATCACATTTCCGGCATTTGGCGATGTCGGTGAAGCCCAGCTTGATTGCATGTGGCGCAGCCAGGCAGTACCCTGTGAGAATTCCAACTAAGAGTTCGTGGTAGACGGAGCACTTAGTAGCTGATCTTATCATTGCTCTTTGCACGTGATTTTAGATATTTTGCAGGTTGTGGAGTTTCTCGTAGCAAATGATCTGCTACATTGCAATAATTGCATTTAATTGTTCCTAAAGCTTCACTAGAGAAACATGAAATTAAATGGTTAAATTTTTCGATAACTGGAATGCTGACGTCTTTATAAAACAAATTTTCGAAAAGGCTGATGGAATTTTTGAACTCGGAATAATCTCTACTGAATTTTGGCAATGCCAAATTCGGAAGTCGCGCACGAGTTGGAGCTAAAGCAGATGGTCCCGGAGTTTCGCTGATGCTTGCTACTTGCAAGGCAGATAATAGGGACATTATTTTCGCCTTGGTCACTATACACAGTTCTTCCAACTCGGAGCCAAATTCATCGCCACAATCTATGTCTTCTATCTTCTTGTAATTGATTTGCCTTATTAATTGAAGCATTTAAGTTTTCTAGTCGACATTTTAATTTATCCTCTAAAATCGGAATCGATCCCTATTCCAATCGCTCATTTAATCGGCGAATTGTTTTGACCCGACCTTGGAGCTTGCCTTTCAGCTCTTTCAGAATCGATTTGGTTTCTTGGCTCATTTTAAATTAATAAAAAAAAAATAATTATTATTTTAAATATTAATTCAAGAATAAATAAATGGCTAAAATAAACTTTCTCGAATCAGGCCGACAACAATAATTTAATAACCTTCGAAAAAATAGGTTATTTTTATACCCTTGCAGGGTATTATAATATTATAATTTTATAGCCTTATTCCACTGCTACATATTTCAACATTTTGAATGTTGGGCTGATTCCATTGCTACATTTACATTCGGCTACATTCCTTGTTTATTTGAAGTCCGACATGTCAAATATAAATAAGGAAAATATTGAACAAAATTTGTCAGAATGAAGAAATAGCCACTATCAGCGGGTTCTACGCAATGATATCGTGACACTGGCCAGTTTGGAAGATGGGGAAGAGGATCTCATGACGGTATACAATGCGATTGCCGAGAAGGACCCATTGCCTCCACATACATAAAGATCTGCGCCAATCCCCGTGAATCTGAGAGTTTGTCAGTAACAAAGAATAATAAACCATGACGAATACTGCATCTATACCTCATACAAATAATTATATGTGCATCATATTTTTTTGAAATAACAGGAATAAACAATTTTTTAAAATTTTTTTCGGTATGAACGTTTATTGTTATTACAACTTAAGATATAAAAAACAAAAAATTAACGAATTTAAAATTTACTTATAACTAAAAAATAACATTTAATATTATCTGCATAGTAAATAATTATATGTTCATTTTTGTTTTTCTATTAATTTAAATTAATAGAATAATTGAAAAAAAGTTATTATTATTTATTAATAGTTAATACTTTTATCGTTATTTTCTAAAACTAAATTAAGCCGTTTTGGTATAGAAATAACTGAAGATTGTAGTGTTGCATGTCAATATTCGGTCTATGGCTGATTTGAGGTCACGAACTGTCTCAAACTGTCTGCCGTTTTAAAAAACACGAGTAGAGAGGATCCCCCATAGATTCTCGATAGGATTAAGGTCGGGGCTCAAAGCTGGCCGTTCTAAAACTGGAATTTTGTATCTTTAAAAAAGTTGTTGGTGACCTGTACCGTGTGAATTAAAGCGTTATCCTGTTGATAGCTCCAGTCATCATCATCAAATTCAATGAGTTCGTCGTCCAAATGATCTACATACATGCTGGTACTCATTCTATTGGATATTTAACATATTGGGGTCTTTCCATTGTAGCAGAATGCTGCCCGTGCCATCACAATGCCACCTTCAAATCCTCGCTTGTTGCAGGACCGTCGTTCCTGGCGCGAATCTCCCGAATATTTTTTGCAATTGTCTGGGCTATCTAAATTAAATTTTTGTTCGTCTCTAAAGACGACATTGTGCCACTTTCACTCCAAAATCTATATTGGTTTGCAAATTTCAAACGAGCCATAATGTGCCGCTTCAATAGCTTTGGTTTAGGTACCATGGTTCGGGGAACGAACCCACCTTTATTACTAAAAACCGAATGGAGGTTCTAGACATCACCCTTCTTTCTGCATCTTTCTGGACGTTGATGGACTACGATCAGTACATTGAAGTGACCCGTCTGACACCAAGCACGTGCCTGTTCGTGTTAGGTGTTAGTAGGCGCGACAAATGAAAGTATAGAAAAGGAATACGAGGAAGAGACTACTGGCGTGCTGCCAGACTGTTTGCCTGCATGCGTACTAATTGGGTTAGTATTAAGGTTTTTAGTTGGGGAAGGTTATCATGTAAAAATCGTTATAAATTGCACATAAGACTCTAAAGGGTTCATGCAATTCAAAAGACGTTCTACAGTGGCGCAAAACTAAAGGAATATAGGATCTAGTATTTCTACTCGGTACGTGAAAGTTAAGCTGACCCAACAGGTCAGCACTTTCCACGTCACCGTGGATAAGGTTAAAAATGAAGGTAATGCCAAGCATGGTTCTACGGTTAGCTAAAGAAGGTAAGTTAATTAAGAGGAGTCTACCAGAGTACGAGGGTAACCTCTGGTTTGGATCCCAGTTCAAACCGCGTAAAGCGAAAAGTAAAAACTTCTTCTGAACTGACTCAATGCGTTTACTGTGAACCCCATACTGAGGGCTCCAAGCGCAAGATCCATATTCTACGATAGGACGAACTAAAGAAATATATAGGGTATTTGTAAGGGGTAGGGGTCATTGAATTCTTTCGACCACCGTTTAATGAAACTAAGAACACTTTATTCACCATGCATGAAATATGATCGATAAAGTCAAGTTTAGGATCCAGTCGGACACCCAAATCATCGACAATAGCAATTCTCTCCAAAGAGCATCGGTTTAGCGTGTAAGTCGCGAGCTTGGGAGCGACACAAGAGAAAATCATTAGCTTGCATTTAGAGCCGTTTAGGTTCAATAGGTTTATGCGGCACCATGTTTGGAAGTTATTGAGATCTGTTTGTAAATCAGACTGGCAGGAAGCGTCCTTATATTGCACGCAAAGTTTGACGTCGTTCGCGTACATAAGTACTCTGGAGTTAGTCAGAACTTTGGGCAGGTCGTTGATAAATAATGTAAACAACAGGGGACCCAAATGGCTCCCTTGCGGGACGCCAGAAGTAACCCTGAGAACATTAGATAAAGAAATTTAAAGAGGACCTTTTGCGTTCTGCCATTCAGATAACTTGAGATCCAACTAAGAAGATCAACCGGAAATCCCATTAGATCGAGTTTCCGAACAAGAAGAGAATGGTTGACAGAATCAAATGCTTTACTGAAATCAGTATAGATTACGTCTGTCTGAAAGCTCTCATGGAAGCCCTTAACTAAAAAGGAAGTGAACTCTAAAAAATTGGTTGTCGTTGATCTACGCGTTAAAAATCCATGCTGACATGGAGAAATAATTGATCTACACAGGTGCTGCAAATGTGGAGTAATGATTTTCTCAAAAAGTTTTGGAATGACCGACAACTTAGAGATTCCTCTATAGTTGCAGGCATCCGATTTGCTACCTTTTTTGTGGAGAGGAATAACAAATGATTCCTTCCAAATAAGGGGAAAGTGGGAGGTTTCTACGGACAAGGTAAACCATTTTAGAAGGGGATTGCACTGGGCGTCGGCACAATACCTAAGCACACAGCCAGGTATACCGTCGGGACCTGGCGAATAAATGGGCTTAACGCGATGAAGATCTGAAAGAATAGTGCTTTCGTCTAAAGTAGGACTGAAAATAAAGTTCGATTTGGGCATGATGTAGGAATAAGTCTGATTACAGTCAGTGGAAGTTGAGTAAGTGGTTTGAAAAAACTGCGCAAACAGATTGGCAATAGCCCGATCGTCTTTTACGGTTGTATTTTCAAACGAAAGCGAGGAAGGATGCGTAATTGGCTTACGTTAAGTGTTAACAAAATTATAAAACTGTTTTGGGTCCTGAGAGATCTGGACCCTACAACGAGTCAAATAATTTTTGTAACACTGCACGTTCAACACGGTAAATCTTGACCGAACAGATAAATAAAGGGATAGGGCAGAGTTGGAACCGGTATATTTATATTTACTATACAGCCTAGATTTTTTGTTTTTAAGATGACTTTAGTAAACCAAGGAGGCTTATTCGAAGTTGGCGGATAGTATAACGGAACACATACAGTAAAAAAAGAATTTATGGCACTGTAAAAAATATCCACGGCTTCTGACATGTCAGTGCACATGTATAAATCGGACCAATTAAAATCTAATATAAAGTTATTCAGCCGTGCGAAGTCCGTCTTGCGAAAATAAAGGACTTTCTTGGCTGGACAATCAGATATATTCTGTAAGTCGGTCCCAATGTCGAGGGTCACATCGAAAGTGGGATGATAGGGATTTTCGGGAAGCGTCAACGACTCCACCCTGCCTAAACTGACTCTTTCCGGATCTGAGACAAAACAGAGATCAAGCAAGCACTCTAGGGAATTTCGTACTTGGTTGATTTTGCACAGCGAAATGTCGAGCAAGCCAGCAATAAAATCATGCTGTGTGGAGGTGGAAAGTGTATTAGTTTAAATATTAGAGGATCAATACCCCCTGGGATATTAAAATCACCAAGAACTGCTAAATGATCCTTCTCGTTTGGAATCCACCTGGATAGTGGAAAGATGGTTCCAATAAATAGGAAGTTCCGACAAAGGAGGAATGTAGGAACAGGTAATGAAAATGGAGCTACCATAGACTGATAGCTTCACACAAAGGAATACAGCATCGTTGCACTCTTCGAAAGTTATTAATTCCGACGCGAGAGTGGAGTCAACCGCTATGAGGACGAACCGCGTTTTATGCCTGCAACGGGCCTTAGCTAGGCACTGTATAACTGCGGACGGATATCCCGCTGTCAGGGATAATACAGAGCCAAATGCTCTGCCGGCTTCCTCGTGGAGGGTTCAGATGGAAGATTCAGTTTAAGGTCTGGAGACTTGTCCGATTATTGTTTGCGCAGGCAGCAGGTATTCCTAGGCACTTCGGTTCACTAAGTGCAGGGTACTGGTGTTGCTGTAGGTGACAACCAAGGCGCTGCAAACTTTAGGTGGCAGATGGGAATGTGTTCCCGGTTCTAGCTGAGCCAAGGGTATCTGCTCTTCAGACAGGCAACTAGGTCCACTAGGTATAAGTCCGATACTTCTCCTTCTGCAGGCAGAGGCTGTGCGGTCCCGTGGGCCTCGGCGGCGGCGTGGGCAGTTTGGGTCGAACCTTTTGTGAAAGGCGGCAGCCCGTAAGTAGACTGCAGCTCCTGTAACAGTTGCAGACAGGCGGCCTGTGCTTCCTGTCAGCCCCAAGAGGCAGACGGCGTTTAGTTTTCCGAAGCCAAAACGTGACTCCGGAAAGAATCCAGACCAGCCGTGCCGTTCCTACGTGAGACCTGGGTTCCTGTCCTCGGTGCGTCGACGGAATCGCCCACGGGCATGGCTGCAACGGTCATCACGCCAGGCGTTCCAGATCCATGGCAAAGTCCTCGAATGACTCTCGGGGCCCTTGCATTCGGTTATGTAACGCGTTGTAACAGGTATGCTTGCTGATTGTAAAATAGTCGCGCATAGATGCCGTTGTGGCTTCATACGAGTAGAGTGTGGTTTTTGGGAGGGTGGCGTGGAAACCCTGGCACCATTCCTCGGAAATAGAACAGCCGCGTCTGCTCCGGGTCCGTGTTGGTCGCTTCAGGAGTCCGGTGGGGTGCTGGCGTATTGCCGATCGCTCCCTGTCTGCGTTACGCAGTCGCGAATGCGCGCCGGCTCTCCTACGCTGTTCCCAGATCGGTCGCCTTCTCGAAGGCTCGGTCGACAGGCGTTCGGAGCGGCGTCTTCCATCTGCGGTTATTGAATTCGCCCCCCTGCAAGGCTTAACGGCGGTGGCGAGCAGACTTTTTAGGCATTGTTTTTTTTTTGAGGATTTATGCAAACCCTAGTGACCCCAACCCTGACACCAATGTAACGAATTTTAGGACACGGTAATGTTGCGCAGGCAGAATCCGTCACGCAAAGCAGAGCGGAGACTAGCTTAACGAAGGTTGGCGATGGCGGGGCGAATTCGCAAAGAGCGAGAGTGAGGTCTATTATGCTCCCGCCTTTGCCCTGAACTAACTCTCTCTAGACTTCAAAATGTTTACTTCTGCATATAATAACACAAAACAATAAACAACGACATAAAGATCTAGGTTCAGCCAACACCGGTCCCGTTGAACGCCTCCACGGCTTCAATCAACTGGCAGCTTATGGATCGTTCTCCGAAATATTGCTCCATCGCTCCTCCTAAGGTCGACGACCCTGACCCCAGCGTGTGTCGCGACGATCCTTCCCAGCAGCAAACTTACCTGGTCGGGGGTCCGGAGTGCTGGTGCTGCGACGAGGGGTGGCTGGCAATGAGCACCTAGCTGAGAGTTTATGACGCGAGTTCATGACGGTCTCGATCCCGACGAGGAGTGTCCCCAGCTCTTCCGCGTTGAGATGTACGCTGCCCGCCGGAGTAGGTGCTTGGCAGTTTTGAAACATGACTGCCATACTCCACCCATGCCCGGTCTGGACATCCTTGTCGACTTTTCAATGTCGTATAGACAGGGCCACAAAAATTAGCGCCACAAGTCGCAAATAGGCGAAGAGCACGGAGTCTATTTGCGGGTAGATTTTACGCTGTGTTAGGTTGCTCACACAAATAGGGAGCGTTTCGTCATGAGCAAGGTAAACTTGGCGTCGTATGGTATATGAGCGTTAGCTAGTCGCTCCCCAATTCGCAACAACGAAAAGTTGCACCCTTGCTAGAGGATTTGGGTGGACAGAGAGTTTTTCATTGTAGGACTCTTTTTGCTTGTCTATTTTATCTTTTACTGCGAGAATGCCGAGGTCCCTGAGGGTGTTTTGGTTTCGAATATACCATGGTGCTCCAGTGATAGTTCGCAGGATCTTTGATTGGGCGCGCTGTATGATGTCTATGTTTGTTCTGTTCGCTTTCCCCCAAAGCTGGGAGCCATACGTCCAGATTGGCTTAACAGTGGAGTTGTAGAGCAGGACCTTGTAGTCCAGACACAAGGGCGATCGGGAGTTTATAATCCAGTGGAGTCTGCTAGCTTTCAGTTTTAAGTGCAGTTTCTTGCATTCGATATGTCTACGCCATGTTAGACGTCTTTCGAGGTGGATGCCGAGATACGTTACTTACTTCATTAACTTGGGGGATCTGCGTGCTATTCAGGCAGAGCGGAGGGCAAGTTTGTCTGTTAAGAGTAAACGTTATGTGTTTACACTTTTGTTCGTTAATTTTAATACGCCAGTCAGATAGCCACTTCTCGACTAACACGAGGTGGTTGGCGAGTTGGGTTGTTGCACGGACTGGGCATCTGGAGCGGCTAAGGATCGCAGTGTCGTCAGCGAAGGTAGATGTTGTTAGTCGGTCACTCGTGGGGATATCCGCTGTGTAAAGGACGAATAGAGTTGGCCCAAGTGCGCTGCCTTGTGGGACTCCAGCTTCGATAGTATAGCTGTCGGAAATTGTTCTGTTGCACCGCACTGCGAAGGCTCTATTGTAGAGGTAGGATTCAAGAAGTTTAAGGGGGTCTTCTACCTTCGCGCTCAAATTTGGGGCCTATTTTTCAAGGATGGATTGCAACAAAACTACACATGATATCCGAACAACATTTTTTTTATTTGATTAATTAATGCTTGAACTTGAAACAAAAAAAAAACACATGAATCTATCATAAAATTTGCCATTGGCGCGACGTTGAATAAACAACTGCCAGCGCGACAGAGTCAAACGGCTGGCAAATAATCTCAGCTTCAGAACCTGCAAACAACAAGAAATTTTTTTTAACTTAATTTTAAGAACGTCGATTAGGGGTAGACACAAGCTTTTTTTAATAATTGCAAATTTCACAAAATGGCAGCGATTTAAAAAAAAGTTTCATTTTTTGACCATGTTTTTCAATCTAAGAATGACTGTAAAAAATTGAAAAAAAAAAGTTTTTGGAAAAAAGCTTGTGTCTAGACCTAGCGAGATGTTTTGTGAATAAGTAACGCTTTACAGATCTAGGATATCTTCTATGGTTTCGTCAAAATCGTGCCAAAACTTTTGAAAAACACTACTTTCGGGAAAACGCGTTTAAAGATAGGAAAAATGGTCGAAACGTATGGAGGTGGCAATCTTTCGGGCTTCGTTTACCCATGAAGGAATGCGAATTTTACAAAACCCTTTATATGGCGTATTCCTCAGATCCTCTAGTATTTAAAAAAAATCGAAAATAAAAAAAATCGTAAGTAGAAGACCCCCTTAAGGGGTCTCGAAAAAGGAGTGCTCGGCGTCCTCGATAGATTCCCTGCCGCAGTGGTCACAATAAGGGTCGGCCTCATGTTTAAACCTGTGCAGGTACGCCTTGAAGCCACCGTGCCCAGTGATGATCTGCGAGGTATGGAAATCCAACTGCCCGTGGCGTCTCTGCAGCCAGGGACCCAGATTGGGGATGAGTTTGTAGGTCCATCGCCCTGTGCTCGCATTGTCCCATCTCGTTTGCCGAGCAATGGTGCTGCTTCTCTGGGTTCTGCTGCCCGAAGTTCCTGTCCAGCGCTCTTCCGCTAGGAGGTCTATTGGGATTGCTCCCGATATCACCAATGCCGCTTCTTCTGACACCGTGCAGAAACAGCTGGAGATGCTCAACGCACAGCGTCTGTAAACAGCCTTGCACTGCCGGCTGTAGCTGGTAGTCTTCATGGCTTCAGCCCATATCGGCGCGGCATAGAGGATGGTCGAGGTCCCCACCGTCGCTATAAGTCTCCTACTATGCTGCTTGGGACCTCGCGTATTGGCCATCATCCTCGATATAGCTGCGGTGGCCTTGGACGCCTTGGCAGCCGCGTACTCCAGGTGGATCTTGAAGCTCATCCTATGATCGATCATGACTCCGAGGTATTTGATCGCCGGACTGGACTCAATGGATGTCGAGCCGACCCGGAAGTTGACCTTTTCTACCGCCTTCCTGCTGCTTATGAGCACTGCTTCGGTCTTATGCTCTGCGAGGGAGAGCCCGTTATCTTCCAGCCAAGACATCATCATGTCAACGGCAAGGCTGCATTTAGCAGAGACATCGGCCAGATGCTTCTCCACCGCAATGTCGTCGGCGAACCCCACTAGGGCGCAGCCATCAGGTAGTGGTAGCCTCAGGATCTCAAGAACATGACGTTCCACAGGATTGGCCCAAGCACGGAGCCCTGGGGCACTCCTCCTGTCACTTGGTGGGCTTGGTTCCCGTCGTCCGATGAATACAGCAGGACGCGGTCTTTGAAGTAATCTGCTATCAGGAGGATGAGGTTCCCCGATATGCCGCAGCGCTGGAGTGCCTGCAGGACAAGGCTCCAATTCGCTGAGTTGAAGGCGTTTTTGACGTCTAGGGTGCAAACCAGGCAATATTGCTTGGTGCCTCCCTGCCATCTTTCGCCCTCAATCGCGTTTGCTGCCATCTGCGTTACCTCTCGTATCGCGTCGATCGTACTCCTCTTCTTCCTGAAGCCGTGCTGCTGGTTCGAAAGGGCTCCACGCTCCTCGATTTCTCTATCCAGCATGTTGCAGATGATACGCTAAAATATCTTCCCCACTGTATTGAGCATACAGAGGGGCGATATGAGGACGGGTCGTCGTTCATCTTGCCTGGTTTCGGGATGAGCACCAGTCTTTGCTGCTTCCAGATTGCTGGAAAGGTGTGCTCAACGATGCACCTGCTATACACCTGTGCAAATAGGCTGGGGTTGGCCTTCATTATGGCGTGCAGTGCGGCGTTGGGAATGCCATCGGGTCCCGGGGCCTTGGCTGCCTTGCTGCCAGACAGCGCGCGAAGGATTTCATCCTCGCTGATGGGGATCGCTTCGCTCGCATCTGTACTGGGAAGCAATAGGGGCGGCTGTGCAGGGAACAGCGTGGAGATTATTGCCCCAAGTTGTTCCTGCGATGTGGGGGTCGGCGGCCTGTATAGCTTGCCCATGACCAGCTTGTAGGCCGAGCCGAATGGTTCGTGGTCTGCTGCATCGCACAGCTCCTGGAAGCACCTGCTCTTGCTGGACTTTATAGCAGCCTTGAGTGCCTTTTTCTTCTCTTTGTAGCAGGCCTCGAACAGCGCTTGGGTTAGGCGGTGGGCTGTAGACAGCGGCAATGCAAAGGTTGCCGTTTCCTGAGTGCACTTTTATGGACCTGGCTTGCAAGTAATTTGTTGCAAACCTTTGGTGAAAGTGGTGTTTGATGCGTTCTCTGATTAAGATGCCGGTTCCGACGTGGGCCTTGTCATCCGGATTATCTGTGCTGTAGAAGGTATAACCTCTTATATGGAAGTTATATCTCCCTGTGAGGTGTGTTTCAACCAGCAGCATGGCGTCGATGTGATTTACATTTAGGAATTGAGTAATTTCAAGTTTATGCCGTGAAATGGCATTGGCATTCCACATGGATATACGTAGGTTAGTCATTTATTATTTGGACTGTTGTGCTACAAGCAACTGAATTACCATGTTCTGGTTCTGAACAAGGGTTTTCATGGTTGTTTTCATGAATGACATAAGTTCCATCATACTTTGTTGCATGGTGAACTTCATAGATTCCAATTTGCTTTGCGGCTGCCCTGGAACCTGCTGAGCATTTTCTGAGTGAGGCTGGGGTGGATTTTCCATGCCTGTTCTTAGTGCTTCGGCGTAGGAGATTCCCTTGGTTGTATTTAGCTGCCCAAATGATGATCTGGCTGCCTTGGCGAAAAATACGTCTGGCGTACTTTTTGAGTTGTAATAAACATTTTGCGTATGCGACTCTTCAGCTCCTTATGACCGCACAGCCTCTGTAGTTTGCCCTATGGTTTCCTCCACAGTTGCCACATTTTTTCATTTGGGGGTCTTCTTTGTTTGCGGGGCAGTTTACGGAGTTGTGGAAGTCTCCGCAGACTACACAGACCGTCGAAGTGTGCAGTATGTCTTGGTGTGTCCATACTCTTGGCAATTTGTGCATTGTACAGGGCCGTTGCGTTTGTGTTGTTCTTTCACGGTGATCCTTCGATGCAGTAAGAGCTGCAGCTTGTAGATCGGGTGAACTTCGTTTTTCTTTAAGGCTTTGCTATCTGGTTCAAGCTCGTCCTTGAAAAGTGTTTACGGTTTTTTGTTTCTGTTAACAATGTTGCTCACATTTTTGGCATAGAAGCCAAGGCCAAGGGCTTCTTGAGTCTCAGACGGGGCGATGCCAGGTTCTATTCCCTTTAGTACAACTTGCAGTCCCTTGCTACTTTTTAGTTGGTAGGTGTAGAAGTTCTTTTTGTGTCCTCCAGGTACTTAGACACAGCTCGGAAGTGTTCTTCAGACTTCGTTTGAACTTTTGTTTCGTGTATGTTCCCTTTAATAAGCGGAACAACATGGAAATTATCGTCCCCGACCAGCGCAACAATTTTGTTAACCACGGCGCTTGAACTTTTTTCCCTTATATAAATAGTTGGGGGCTTTGTTTTCTTTTGGGTCTCCTGCCCCAACTCCGGTTGGTTGTTCTCCGCCTCTGCTAAGATGGAAAAACGGTTATCATTGTAACTCCTGGTTTGGTCGTTGCTTTTGTTGGTACGGTTGATCTTTGGTTTATTACCAACAGTGTTGAGTGGACTAGGGTTACGCTTAATCTGGATGTATCGCTCCTACCGGTCTGTATAGCCGGGACTGCTTGTTTCTTATCGAAGCTTACGGTTTTTGATGTCATTGTGTTTTGCTGTGCAGCCGTTGGCTCCAAATTCGCAATTTTGGTAGTTGGTTTAATTATTGGTGGTACTTTTGCTGCGACTGCAGAAATTGTAGCACTGCTTGTTGTTGGAGCTTCTTCCATCGAAGCCGGCGGTGGTGGGATTTGACATTGGTAACTCCAAGATGCAGGAGTTGGGGTGAGCAGAGAGGGTGAGCAAGAGCTGGCTCTCTTGCTGTCGACGGTCAGTAGAGCCGAGTTGCTCTTTATCGACTTCTTATTTTCATCGATATCGCGAGTTGATAAATAAGAGTAACAGGCGTTTCTTGAGTTTACGGAGCTTCTACGCTCATTCTTTTGATCGCTGCTCATTTTTTGAGCTTATTATGCGTGGCACTTATTTATTTAAATTAATAAACACTTGTATTAATCATAACAGTAGTTATGATTATATTTTTCTTTGTTCTTTGATTTGTTAGCGTCTTTTCGCACTGTTTGGACTTCTCCAGTATAATATTCTTTATTATAATCTATATATGGGCAATTCTCTGGTGTCGCACGTGACATTCGTACGCATTCAAACAAAAAAAACATGTACCAAGATTTTTTTTAATTTTACAAAATTTGGAACTTATAGCTCTTGGGTAGCACTATAATTGGTGTTAAGGTCAATCTCGAACAATTGTTCGTTTTCAAGATAATTAAAAAAAATGTATCGAGTTCGCACGTGACACAGACGGAAGTGAATTTTTCGCAAACCAGTTCAAGCAATGATTTCAGCGAAACTTGATGAAAGATTTTAATGCAATTAATTTTAATGTATTATATATCAATTCAACTTAATAATTTATTTGATTTGATTTAAAAATATTAAGTAGTTTTTTTTTAGGTAAATTTTTATCGGTGTCGCACGTGACATTTTTTCCATCGTTCTTTTCGTGATGTTTTTTACTATTTAAGCATATTAGAAAAGTATAAATGTTATCTCTTTTGACTCTTTGCAATCTCCCAGTGATGATAGAAAGCAAAAGTCCAAGCATAGTTCCTCTGCTTTAGAGATTTTTATCAAAACACAACATGATCTTTTTATGGTGTTTTTCATCAAAATAATGAAAAATTGCGAGTTGAGCGAGTTTGCGTTCCAATATTTCGAAATTTGTTTTAGAATATGATAAAGGCTTTCAAATTTGATCTATTGAAACATTTCTTAAAGTTACTATGTTACAAATATTAATTTTAGAGCATTTTTGTGTGTTTTTTGCCGCGGTTGTAATTTCCAGAGAATAGCCCTTATATAAAATGCTTTGTCCTCACTGACTGACTGATATATCACAGCCATGGCCAAACCACATGTCTTAGAGACTAGAAGTTTTTTTTTTAAATCAGAAAAAAATTTCCAGATTCGTATGGGTATTTTAATTTTCTAATTCCACCTGCAACCTATTTTAAAAAATAAAAAACATAAATTAAAAAAAAATAATATTAATGGGATAATATTGATATTTGTCTAAGGCTTAGAGTAGGCCTTGCCTCATTTTAAATTTGTCATTCGACTTCAAAGAATCTTTATTTCTCATTCAGTGCGCTGACTTCAAAGCGAAATTTAATAAAAAATTTTAAGTGTGGATCTGCATCCGATCAAAGCGAGGATGTAATAGCGGGCCCTCTAGTATATATATATTTAATTCATCCACTGTCCGACAGCAGCCTTCCTTGCTTCGCAAGACTTCCTCATCCAGCTTCGAAATGCGCATTGTTAGGCCAGTTTCTTCTCCACTTTATGAGTTCAGACTTCCTATCCGCTTCTGGGCATACTTGTGGAGCCGGAAGCGGAGTAGAGTAAAGTACATCTCATCTTGAACCGTCGCCCCCACCATCAGGATGTCATTTCAGAAAACGACTCGCAACCTTATTGACGTACTCTGAGGCCTTAACACGCATTGATGGGGAATCACATAATGTGGAGTGGAAGGGATTTTGTTTTCCGTAGGCGACATATGACCTAGGGCGAAATATTCTTCCATGAATTCCAAGTACATGGTACATGATCGACACAACAGAGAAAATTCAAAATTTTCGATTTTTTTTTTTTTTTTTATTTTCTTAAAGTTTGATATATTAAGAATGTCTGGTCCAAGTTTCAAGTCGAAATTCAAAAAAATAACGAAGTTAGGTCCGAAAATGTATGCCTTCGTTACAAGTGCGCTTACCCATTGACAAATTTTCAAACGCGTTTTTCTCGAAATCATGTTTTTGAAGTCGGTGCACGATATCTCGAAAACTAATAAACCGATTGACTTGAAAATTTCTGTGGCTATTTTATACATAATTATCTAGTCTTTATCGTAAGATTTTTTTTTTAAGATTTTTAGTTTTTTTTTTATTAAGTAATTAAATTTAATTAAATAAAACGGCCGCCATTTCGCCAAAAATCAATATTTTCAAAAAATCCTCCTTTAAAGACTAGAAGAGGATCTATAGATTAATAATCTTTTTTGTTTTTTTTTTTGATTTGGATAATTACCGATGAAGCAGGAGTGTGCACCGCGGAGGTCCTTTGATTTTCAGGACGTTACGGGACAAATGATAACTCGGAGTATATTTAATATTTTTAAATAAAAAAGTTATGAAATAATAGTTGAAATGTGTGCTTATCATTTAAAAAAAAATGGTTGATTACTTTTATAGGTTGCCAGGAAAAAATTTTACAAAAATGGCCTTTTTTTGGGTTTCTCGGTGCGTTACCCCCCTTAAACGACAAAAACCGCCGTTTTGCAACCACAAAGGAGTTACCCAACCCATTTGGATCAGTTTTAAACTGCAGCCTTACTTCAAACCGACCTGATAAGTCGAGTCGGCTCGGTTGGAAACTACATTTTTCAAAACGGTTGCCATGATATCTCAAGTTTCTATTTAGCCGATTTACTTGAAATTAGGTGTGAGTGTTTTTAATATTTAAAAAAAAAATCAATAAATCAATAAAAAAAAAAATTAGAATAAAACGTTTATTTTCGGAGAGCCTGAAAGCATAACATTTTATGTAGCACCCGAAAAACACCTTAAATTCACACCAGATACCCCCTTAACAAACTTCGAACCTTTGCCATTGGTCACTATACAAAGTTCTTCCAGCTCGTCTCCAAATTCATCGTCACAATCTATGTCTTCCATCTGTTCTTGTAATTGATTTGCCTTATTTATGGAAGCATTCAACTTTTCGAGTCGACATTTTAATTTTTCCTCTAAAATCGGAATAGCTCACTGTTCTAGTCGCTCGTTTAATCGGCGATTGGTTCTGACCCGGTTTTGAAGCTATCTTTTGGGTTCTTTCAGAACATATTTATTTTCAGTTTCTTGGCTCATTTTGTATTAAATATTTAATTATTATTTAAAAAACTAAATTATAACGGACAAAACAAAAATTTTCCCAAATCAGATCACTTCGCGGCCCGCTAATCTAAGCGCGCCAAACGAAAAGGGCCTAACAACAACAACGTAGGCACCGGTGCACAAGCGAAAGCGAAAACGAAAAAGTTCACCGCTGCAGCTACTGGTATAGAAGGTTTGTATGTATTAGTGCGCAAGCTTGAAATAGCTTCCTAAGTCTTAATGAGATTTTAATCGAGAAAGAGAGGGGGACGGGGCGACAATTATTGCAATTAGAGCTGGAAAAACATTCATGTTTACCTACATCGATGTATTGATACATCGACTTTTTTAGGGTGTATTTTTTAAAACTGTATTTTACTCCATATATTATAAAAGTTCTTTGTAAAAAATTACGCTTTATTTGAGATACAAATAAATACAAATCTTATGATTATAACTTATCAATCTAATTACCATTGCTGTTCTGCCCTTTCAAAATGTTCTCCATTTCTGAGCGCTGCCAACAACAATCTTAGTCAAAATCTATAATAATTTGATTATTTATTGAATTATCTTTTATATAATAGAAAAAAATTTGTTTTGCTAACCAAGATCTTTCCCTGCCAAGTAGAGATGGGTTAAAAGGAAACATCGAACATCGATGTTTTAAAACCGCGATGATTTCGATTTTTGGAAAACATCGATATATCGATACATCGCCGATGTTTTTTCCAGCTCTAATTGCAGTAATAAAATACAATATACAATATATACATTTTGCGTCCAAGAGCGGTTCAATATATGTATTTTATTGACAAATAAATTAAATAATTTACATCCAAAGTGTGTGCCAAACATTTGAAAGCTAGGTGCAATATTTCAGCATAAGACAATAATCTTAAATTTGTCTCCAACTCTTGCTTTAAATGTTTTGCAAAAATACCTCTGATTTCTAGGGTAGTCACTTTTTATTTTGTTGCCGTTGGCGACGACTTGGAAGAACTTTGTATAGTGACCAAGGGAGACGAATAAAGACGTAGGCGACGGCGTCAGTGAGCTCTATTATGCTCCCGCCTTCGCCCTAATCTAACTTACACAATACTTCAAAATGTTGTCTTCTTCATATAATGACACAAAACAATAAATAACGACATAAACATCTATATTCAGCCAGCATTCTTCCTTAAACGTCCCGCAAGGAAGCCATTAATTATTAGCGACCTATCCAAAGTTTTGACAAACTCTAGAGTACATTTGTACGCTGACGACGTTAAGCTTGGCGTGCAAAATAGAGATGGTGCTTGTCAGTCGGATGTACAAACTGATCTTCATTATTTTCATTCATCACTGATCCAGGTATTCCGTCGGGACCTGACAAATAAACTGGCTTATCACGATAATGAAGAGAGACTTCGTTTAAATTAGGACTGAATATTAGTTTTCATTTGGGCAATCCAAAAGTATTGTTACCACTTCTCCCGGTTCCTTCAATTACTGGCTTCCGTATGACGACATCAAAACCAGAAGCTCACGGGGGTATATTATTCTACACATGCCACCCTCTGCAGAAGCGCCACAGTTTTCTACTGCTTAGCGCATGAAAAACGCCACCAGACAGTGATTAATAAAAAGTACTGCAGCAATTGCATAAGTCACCAGTGCGGTGCACAAGATAAGTTTAATTGTAGGTATGTTCGCACCAAAAGGAAGTTTTTCAAAGGGGTAGTGTGCACCACTGGGCACTGGGAATTGTTCCATCACCACATACACATACATATGTATGTATATTTTATATGGTACTGGTTATAAAGGCAGTAAAACAAATTTTAACCTTAATTGATCATTAGATCGAAAATACTTATATAAACTTACTTTTATACTCCTGCAGGGTATTATAATTTTAGTCAGAAGTTTGCAACGCAGTGAAGGAGACATTTCCGACCCTATAAAGTATATATATTCTTGATCAGCATCAACAGTCGAGTCGATTTAGCCATGTCCGTCTGTCCATCTGTCCGTCTGTCCGTCCGTTTCTACGCAAACTAGTCCCTCAGTTTTGAAGCTATCTGAATGAAACTTTGCAGATAGTCTTCTACTACTATATAAGTCGGAAAGGGCCGGATCGGACGACTATATCATATAGCTGCCATAGGAACAATCGGAAATTTTGAGAAAAATTGTTGAATTTTGCCAATTTTGGATCATATTTTCATATAATTTGAGATATGTATTATATTATATGTTATGTTTTGTATTATTCAAGAATTTCGGTTTTCATTTTATCAAAATCGGACTACTATATCATATAGGTGCCATAGGAATATGTATATCAATTAATTTATTTTGAAAGCTTTGTTGCTCACAACATTTAGTTGTTGCGGAACATTTTTCAGTGTCAACATTTTGCGCTCAACATTTATATTATCTAAGAACACGCGAAAGCAAAAAGAACCGTAATCCTTAAATATACCAAATTTCGGTTTTAAATACTTACTGCAAGGGCATTTAAACTTCGGCTTGCCGAAATTAGCTTACTTTCTTGTTAGTGTTTTTCTTACTGATTATATGTTCTTATTTTTCTAATTTTTCTTCATTAATATTTTAGGGGTTCGAGTTAAGTACAACTGAATTGGAGCCTGTACTTTCTACATTGTCCCACCCTTATGCGGCAGCTATAAAGCAACGTAAAAAGCTTTGAATAAAACAGTTCGAGGACGCACAAAGTGTCGTTCAAAGCAAAAGCCTGATATCCGAGACGTATTTCGGGACTTCGATGTAAGTGTACATAAACCTTAAAACGTAATTATAGCTAATATTGATTAAAAAAAAAAAATTAAAATTATATAAATTATGTATACATAAATTAGGTTTTTACATTACATGCCATATTTACAGTTTTACATTCACAGTTTTGCATTTTCCTGTACTTTTAATGATCGTTCCTATGGCAGCTATATGATATACATAATCATACGATTTGCATAAAATTAAACCTAAAAATCTGAAATATTACAAAGTAGCGAAGAGTATAAAATATCCATTTTTAAATTAGTTGAAAATTTGTTCAAAACTAGATGAGACATTTTTTTTTTGTAATTTTCCGATCTTTTCTATGACAGGTAAATGATGATATAGTCGTCCAATCCGGCCCATTCCGACTTATGTATATAGTAGTGAGAGCATATAAAAGACTATCTGCTATGTTTCACTCAGATTGCTTTAAAACAGAGGAACTAGTTTGCGTAGAAACGGACGGACGAACGGTCGCACAGACGGAAATGGCTAGATCGACTCGGCTGATGCTGTTCAAGAATATGTATACTTTACAGGGTCGGAAATGTCTCCTTTATCCAGTCTCCTTAAGAACGATCCAAAGCGAGTTAGAGAGACGGGTGGACGTACGAGAATATATACTGCGGCTCCCGATTCAACATCGTGGGCTTCGCCGACGACATAGCCGTGGTCGCAGTTGCAAAGGAGCGCACTGCAGCGGAGGAGAAGGCGAAAAGAGCAATCAAGACTATTGAAACGTGGCTTTCGAACACTGGCCTGGAGCTAGCGGCACACGAAGACGATCCTGATTTCTAGTAGGAAATCGGTGGAAACGGTCGAAGTTCACGTCGGTGTAGTCGCGATAAAGTGGCAGAGGGCTATTTAATAACTTGGCGTTCACCTTGATACCCAGCCCAGTTCACGGAGCAAGAAGGCTAGTGCGACCATGGGAGCCCTGTCCCGCTTGCTGTTGAACACCAGAGGGCCCAAGCACACCACTATTAAATTTTGGGCAAGCATCGTCACCTCCGAGCTGCTGTATGCGGCGCCGGTGTGGGCTGAAGCGGCCGAGTCCTACATGCGGGGGTCGGGTCTACGTATAGGCCATACGCTATCCGAGTGGATATTCCGGACGATCTCGGACGATGCCATGGTGGTCTTAACAGGCTTAGTGCCGCTGAGAGAGCTAGTACGGGAGAAGACGGACATGCGCAACGAGCTTCGCAGGTACCACGGATCCGAGTGTGTCTCCGAGACGGAGCTTAAGAGCGCCGCCAGAATGAAGAGCTACGGAAGCTGACAGATCAGGTGGGATTCCTCGTCCAAAGGATTTTGGACACACAGGCTTATCCATGGGCAGGTAGATTTTTACTTGACCCATGTGCTGAGCGGGCACGGATGCTTCCGTAGCTACCTCAAAGGGTTCGGTGACTAAGAAGGCTGCGGTAGCAGAGTCGGTGATCAACGAACACATGCTGGTGCCGCTGGTGCTGCCTGACCCAAGGACATAGTTCTCAGCTAAGCTGATGAAATCGCTGAGGTCCCCGGAGTGAGGGAGAAGTACTGCTTTGCGACCGTACCGCACAATGTAGGCCCTTGCCCTGTCATGCCACTGCATAGCACCCCTATTAAGTAAATAAATAAATAAATGCAAAAAACATTATTTATACTGTTAACAAAGCCTATTTGGGGGAGACAAATTAAACAATAAAGGAAGCTAACTTCGGCACGCCGAAGTTTGTATACCTTAGCAGCTTACAATTGGATCATTATCGCCAAATTTGATCAAATAAAAAGAAAAACTAACAGTAATTATATAAAGCATTTATATACATATACAAAAAAAAAATCGGTTTAATGTTTATCTATTAAACTCCGGTTACAGTTTTAGATTCACAGTTTTACATTTTCTTCTACATTTAAGACAGCTGATTTTGATCAAATGAAACCCGAACTCCTAGAATAATACAAAATGGACATATCTTAAATTATATGAAAATGCGTTAAAAACTGGCTAAGTTATATTTTTTTCTTCAAAAATTTCCAATCGTTCCTATGTCAGCTGTATGTTATAGTCGGCCGATCCGTCCCGTTCCAACTTATATACTAGTGAGGGCATATAGAGAACTATCTGCAAAGTTTTATTCAGATAGCTGCAATACTGAGGGACTATTTTGCGTGGAAACGGACGGACAGATGGACATGGCTAGATCGACTCGGCTGTTGATGCTGATCAAAAATATGTATACTATATGTATATGTAATATATGTATATGTCGGAAATGCCTCCTTTACTACGTTGCAAACTACTGACTAAAATTATAATACCCTGCAAGGATATAAAAAATGTGACCTATTTCCTACCTCCGCGTGGTGTGAAAATGGGGATTAATTTTAGTTTTAGTAAAAAACTGAAAGTGTTAAGAAAGTAAACCTCTACAACAGAAAATAATATAGTTACCCTTTGCATAAGAATTCCAGCTTTAAGAAAAATACGAATAAGCGATGTAGGCATAAACATACATAGCTATCCGCCAAATATACTGATATATCTGCAAGCCAAATAATCCACCGCAAAAAAGCTGCGAGAGCCATGCTAGTTAAATAATTAAGTTTCTACAATTGTATTGACCAATGCGAATTACTCGATGTGTTCCACGTGTTAGATTTGTATGCTCTTAAATTTATGCAAACAAGACTTGGAAATACATAAGGCTATCATACACCCTGTGCATCTTATTTTTTTATTTGTATCTTAAAAATTAGTTTCACACATTGTTTATTTACAGAAGTATTTGTATATGCATTAAAAAAATAAATAATGTTTTTAAAAATTTTGTATATATTTAGGAATCAAGTACAGGAACACGTTCACGCAGTGCTACTCCAGACTCTCTTGATTCCATACAAGTTGACGAGGTGTGGCGAAATGCTGTTATGTAAGTAGTTTCTTATATGATGTTTGCACTTAATCTAGTCTGAAATGTAACTAGGCCAAACTTTGTTCGAGTTTTTGAGAACAACAGTAAAGCCGATATTAAAACTATTCAGCAATCGAAAGGAACACATTTAAAACAGAAGTTGCGGCGAACGCCAAGTGCGCCGCTTAAAAGTTCAACCTCTGCGGATATATTTCGGGGATCTCATGTGCGATGTGATATTCCATTATATTCTGCGCATGGTGTTGAGTTGCTTGGATATTCACGAATTGGGACCATACACTTACCACGAAATCGATCTGGATCGGACCCATCTTTCTCTGTCGGGTAAGCATTTAAAAATATATTTTATAATACTTAATACTTACTTAAATTTCATTTCATTCAGACGTGGAAGTCTTTTACGGGAGTCCCAGAGCGAAAACAATACTTCTTCTGGTGATTCATGCGACGAGTATATGAAAAAAACTAAAATAAATGATCAGAATAAGGAACTGTCTCAGTCAGAAAGTCAGTGCAGTAAACGTCATTCTCCGCAACAGCGGGATGGGCCAAGCTTTGAAAGCTATTGCCGTGGTACCTTAAGCCCAGATGACGAAGAAAAAATTTACGAATATGAAACTTCTTTGAAATTATTCTCAGACATAGTTTTAATAAGCGAACTTGATCTTAAGCGTATACAAAAACCCTTTGGTTGGAACTAGCTACCATATTTGATCGTAATCAAGTGTCATTAGACAAGCGAAAACCGTTTAAACGGCGTCGAAAAGAAGAGGGTAACCTCTTTGGTGTATCGCTAAACGCCCTTATACGACGGGATCAGCAAGTTACTGGTACTGATTCTAACCTAGTTCCCCTTTTTTGGAAAACTTGCTTAGCGAACTATTAAGACGTGGTTCTCGAGAAGAAGGAATTCTGCGAATTGCTGGACATAAGCAAAAGGTAATTATTAAGTTTTATTTATACAATAGTTGCCATTTTAGTTCAATTTTCTCTTATTATAGGCAGTAAGTATCTTTGATTCAAATGCAATTTACAAAACAATATTAAATAACTGATAGTTATTGCTTCAGTTTGCGTTTAAACACCTAAATATTTGTTTTTAAGTTAATTGCTTAAAAAACAATAAGTACCTACCTACAGAATATTTAACAAGAAAATAAGCTAACTTCGTCATGCCGAAGTTTAAATACCCTTGCAGTAAGTAGAAAAATTTTCTGACTTTTTCGTTTTCTCGGGAACTGACATTAAATAAATGTTGGCGAGCGAAAAATGTTGCGAGCGAAAATGTTGCGAACAAACTAAATGAATTTATATATATGTCGGAGATTAAATGATTTATTTGAAATACCCGCACAATCGTTAATAGGGTTGTCGTTAATAGGTAGAGTTGCCTATTGGGTAAAAGTTACAGTTCTAGAATTTACGAGTGTCGTGCACACTGCGTGAAAATGAAAGAAAAAGCCGAATGCCTGTCGTATAGACTTACGAACAAAGAGTCTGAGACGAACGCCTGCGCAGTGAAAACGTGAATATTCGCCATCTACAATCATAGAGGTTTTTCAACGCTAGTAGTTAAAATCGAGAAAACAATTAACAATAACGAAAACAACAACGTTAACCCGACATCAGAAGTGGGATCTGTGCCAACTTGTGCACTTTCTGCTGACCAATTGCGCCTTGTCTTGGAAATGCAAAATCGAACTTTTTGGAGATGTGCAAAGTCATGCAGTCTTCGACGCGTCCGCAAAATCAAGTGGTGCTTCCGAAATTTAATCCGCATGTGGCTGGCGCTGATGCAACTCAATGGTGCGCAACTGCAAATATCGTTATGGAAGAACAAACGATTGAAGAAAGTAACTTAATTATGTTGCTAAGTAACTGCATTCAGGGAAGTGCTTCGTCATGGCTGACCCAAATCTGCTATATTGTCATTACTTGGGAACAGTTCCGTGAGTTGTTTCTACAACGCTTTGAAGTGAAGGAGACACCGGAAGCCGCAATTTTGAATCTGCTAGACTGTCGTCCAGCAAATAATGAGTGTCATGCAGTGTATGCAAGCCGCATGGTAACAACGTTGACAACAAAATGGAGCAACATGACAGCCGAGCAAATAGCTGTGTCGACTGTATTAGCACACATGGCGAATTTTGACAGCCGTTTGCAGCGTGTGGCGTTTTCGTCAGATGTTAGCTCGAGGAACCAACTGCAGATGGAGTTAAAGGCGTTTACCTTTGAGAAGAAGCGCAGTGCTGGCCACACGGAAAGTACTGGCGGAGATCACAAGCATGCTAAAATAATATGCCACGCAAGCAAGAAGCCTGGGCATAAGATGGCGAAATGTCGACTCAAGCGATCTGACGTGGAGGTCAAGCAGCAGCAGCAGCGGGATTTGCGAAACGTCACCTGCTATCGTTGTGGACAGCTTGGACATTAGGCGAATCGGTGCATCAACAATGAAAAAAAACCTGGAACATTCGAGAAGAAAGTAAATCAGTGCTCTGTGTCCGAACCAAAAGGAACTATGACACACGGAGGTGAGCTCTTTCCGATTTGTTTTGACTCTGGGGCGGAATGCTCGCTCATTCGAAACAGTGTTGCTGATAAATTTATTGGTAAAAACATTTATAATGTCGGTTAACGTATTGGAAATGCTGGAATTCCTTGTAGACAGCAGAAACTAACCACTCACCTTTTGGTTTCGCCGATCTTACTCCCCAGTTTCCTCCTTGTTTCCTGGATCATTAGTATTATTTTCAGCTTACTCCTTTTTTTTTTACTTTATTTATTTTTTTATATATTTCAACAAAATATTTGTGTCCCTCGGGCGTATTTTTCACTCGGTCGTGTTTTTTGAATCCGTTGCCGTTGCGCACTCACGTTTCACTCTCGCGCCTGGAACCAACCGAGCAAAAGTAGATCGAGAACTATTCAGTTTTTATCGGGTGAACGAACCCGAGTTCGAAATCTATTCGCATTGGCTTCGGTTGGCAGCCTGTTCACCCTTGCTCCATCACCGACCTATTGATATCTGCCGCCTATGTCTGGTACTACCCAATTTGGCCATCTATCGATAGTTGCCCCCTTAATCGGTCCGACGGACACAACATATGGTGCATTTTGCACGTTGAATGTACACAGTTGAACTGTGTAAATTATGTGGATCGTGCATTTGAGGTTAAATTCACCACTCTGTTCTTAGTCCAAAATCCGTTTTGTTTCTCTATTAAAAAGTTACAATTTGATTTAAAATGCATTTTTTTAATGTTTTATCTGCTCATCAATAACACAGGCCGACAAAATTCTGACCCAGAAACCAGTATATACTTTTCCAAAGGTTTTCGGTGCGCTGAATCCGAATCCGAAGTCGAAATTCCCGAATTGGCTCTGGTTTCCGAGATATCCTAACCTAAAAGTGCAAAAACAGCGTTTTCTGCCTATATTTGAGGTTATGTAGCATCGAATTTGTTCTTTTACTGAAAATACTAAACAAACCATCTTAAAGTATAACCCTTGCCCTTTCAAATGCTGTTGAGATTGATTAAATATCTCTTTTTTTCGCTGAGATATCGTACTTTGAAATTTTCATGTTAACGAATTTACCTAAAAAAAGAAACATTATGGATAGGCCCTATGAAGCAAACATTTTTCTTTGCACATAAAACAGCTTAAATCTGTTACTCGGGGGTTTTTGGGGTCGATGATCACGAATCCGGACTAAAATTTTCAAAATTCAAGATGGCGGATCCAATATGGCGGACCAAATTCGTAAAAAGTTACTGAATCAAGCTGAAACTGGGTATATGGGGGTCTTCGGGGTCTGTTTTAGAGGTGCAGAAACATCGATGGAAACATCGATGCATCGATGTTTTTGAAATTTCCAAATTTTGAAATTTCCAAAAACATCGATGTTTTTTTTTGACCATCGATGTTTCTGTGTCGTCACTACCTAATGCTAAAGTAAACGTGAATTTCATGAATTTAAAAAATATTAAAAAAAAGTTGTAAAACTTCGATGTTTCATCGATGTTTCTGCACTTTTACCCACATCGATGTTACATCGATGTTTTTTGTGAAAAACATCGAAACATCGATGTCTCCAAACATCGATGTTTCTGCACCTCTAGTCTGTTTACCAAACTGAGATAAAATTCTGAAATTTGATGATGAAATTTGATGTTAGATTTTTATTTTTTGTAAGTAAAAAAATACAATATGGCGCCCATAAAACGACCATAAACGAAATCGCGGGGAATGTCAGGCAGCTCACTCGACAAAGAATACTCTATATCAATTTCAAAGTACGATATCTCAGCGAAAAAAAGAGATATTTAATCAAACTCAACAGCATTTGAAAGGGCAAGGGTTATACTTTAAGATGGTTTGTTTAGTATTTTCAGTAAAAGAACAAATTCGATGCTACATAACCTCAAATATAGGCGGAAAACGCTGTTTTTGCACTTTTAGGTTAGGATATCTCGGAAACCAGAGCCAATTCGGGAATTTCGACTTCGGATTCGGATTCAGCGCACCGAAAACCTTTGGAAAAGTATATACTGGTTTCTGGGTCAGAGGGTCGAGCTGATTTTGTCGGCCTGTGTAATTTTACTATGGAATTTAAATGCAAAAAAAAAGGTGCAATGGCACATAATTGGTTGTAAGAAAATTGATGCCGAATTTAATTGAAGTTATAATATTGAATGGCGAAGCAAAAGGAGAAATTCTTCTCATACCGCGTATTCCGATGATACCAACAGACATGCCATTTGAATTCAAGCAAAAGGAATTCCCATTGGGTCTTTCATTTGCTATGTCCATCAATAAGGCACAAGGGGAAACGCTTGAAGTATGCGGAATGAATTTCGAAGAGCCGTGTTTTTCTCACGGGCAGCTATACGTGGCCTGTTCAAGAGTTGGCATTCCAAACTCATTATTTCTATACGCTCCAAATGGACAGACAAAAAATATAGCTTATCCAAATGTTTTGGATTGAAAATAAAAATTTTGAAATAAAATAAATGACTTTCATATAACAAATTCTAGGATTCTAGGATCATTGAATTTTATGACTGCATGCGGCGAAGCGCATAGTGGTCCGCTATTAGAATATATAAGTATGTCGTTTTGTAGAATTTTAGTGCCGTGTAACGTCTTAGTTATGTGATTTTATAGGGAAAAATTAACTATGTCCTCTGTCTTTAGTGGAGTATAACCAAAGAGTATGAATATACAGAGGGGACATCTCATACAAAAAAAATGTGTTCTATGGCGGGTTCCGCCATTTTACTCGTGGAACCCGCAGTGCCGGATTCTTTTTAGTGGTTAAGGTATCGGGCTACCAATCCAAGGGTTTGAATCCCAGTTAGACTTAGATTTCCTTTTTTTTTTGTTTTATTTTTTTTCTCTAGTACTTTTTTTTTTTTTGTATCTATGTACTTACATTTAATAAATTAAATTCTGAAAAATATGTTCACTTTATAAAAAACAACAAAAAATTAATTTTAATAAAGGGGTAACTCTTTTAATTGTTAATTTTTTTTATAGTTATATAGTTTTTTTTTTATTTTCAATGGTGTTTTTGTGTTTCTTTTTGTTTTTTTTCTTTAATACTAAAAATCAGCTGTATGATAAACTTTTTTTATTGCTGTGTTAGATTATGATATAAATTTAAAAAACGTATAAAAAAAGCTTTTATCGATATATGTAAAATATATTATAAATAAGATAAGATAAGATAATAAGGAAAAGATATTGAAGTTTTGGTTCTCTAACCAGTCACTCGTTCTATTTTTATTCATAGCGGTTTTTAAGTTTTAAGATCATTTAACTAAAATAATGATTAACAAGAAAGGAAGCTAAATTCGGCATGCCGATGTTTAAATATCCTTGCAGTAAGTAGAAGAAGAAGAAGAAAAATGTTTTGACTTTCCGCTTTCTCGGGTACTAACATAAGGTAAATGTTGCGAACGAACTAAATGAATTTATTTATATATTCCTATGGCAGCTGTATGATATAGTGGTCCGATTTGAATAAATCTCGGGTACTAACATAAGGTAAATGTTGCGAACGAACTAAATGAATTTATTTATATATTCCTATGGCAGCTGTATGATATAGTGGTCCGATTTGAATAAAATTAAAACTGAAATTCTGGAATAATACAAAATGGACATGTCTCAAATTATATTGAAAATTGGCATAGCTAAAATTTTTTTCTGAAAATTTCGATCGATATGATATAGTCGTCCGATCCTGCCCGTTCGGACATATATATTAGTTAGAGCATATAGAAGACTATCTGCAAAGTTTCATTCAGATAGCTTAAAAACTACGGGACTAGTTTGCGTAGAAGCGGACGGACAGACGCTCTTTCCCTTTTTCTCCTTGCCTACAAGCGTAGTGCTGTCAAAGCATTGTAGACGCCCTCTCGATATAACTTTATACTCTTTGGTATAACTAACAAACTGACAATTTCTGACAAAAGTTAAAAACGTAAGTTTGTAGGTTTAACCTTTGTTTTTCATGGCTACGTAATATCTTTTTCTCCTTTTCTAATAAATCGATAATACATAGGCAAGTCCCAGTTCCGGCGTAGCGACCTTTCGATGAGGAAATTTTTAATATAGAATTACAGGAAGAACAAGATTAATCATTCTAAAATATTTATATAATATATGTAGATCTCATAAAAAGTTAATAAAGTTCAGTTTTTGTGTTTAATAAAAAAAAATTATAAAATTTGGTTTAATTCCGAAGTCATTTCAGTAGCCCCAATTTTTTTAAACAAACTTGTTATAATATAACAACAAAATGTGTAAAGTTTTTTATCTGTAGCTTCATTTTCAGACTTTATGCCAAAAACGATATCTGTGCGGCGATAGACGAAAAATGATGCGTGTGCTCCGTTCGATTTCAATTTTCAACATAACATTTATTTTACACGATTGTGCTTAGAGCCTAGCTTAGCGAAAGTTGGTGAAGGCAGGGCGAATTCGCAAAGAGCGCCAGAGAGCTTTATCATGCTCTCACCTTCGCCCTAATTAACTTACACTAGACTTCAAATATTTTTCTTCTTCATAAATTTCTTCATAATATTTTTCAATCTACATTCATTCAACAATGACCTTACCTCGGATCATTTACCACTCATAGCTACCCGCCAACTTGCCTTAATTTCTTCACAACATATCGGGAAAAAAAGTGTTTAAGGCTTGACAACTGCCATTTACTATTTACAGTGGAAAGTCGTATTTTCGCCGCTCCAAAAGTGCATCCCCCATGAACCAGTGTATGGCAATAGAAGCTCTGAAAAGTGAAAATACTAAAGTGGGAAACATCTTTTGACGCATCTACGTTCACCGGAATTACTTATTGGATTTCGTTACTAAAAAAAACATACATGAAAATTTGGGTGGCTCCAGTTTCTGAATTTTTCGCAGCAGGCTCCAGTGGGGCAAAGAACAAAAGGTCGAGGATCTATAACCATTATGCAATTCCTCCGGTGAGGCGGCACCATTTTAGGAGGGCCTTTGGGGACGTAACGGAAGTAGTAACGGTATAACTGGCATCAGCTAGGGAAATCCCTGTCCACCGAGAGACCCCAACAAGGAGCAAGTGCGATAAGAGATAAGGAGAAGCTGCCAGTAGGCCGGGATGACGAGACCCAGGCACTAGAGGTAGCTGTAGCAGAGGAGGAACTGTTGCACAATTTCCAACAAATAAAGCAGAAGTTCGCCTCTAGCGTCCATGATCGAGAAGTACCCTATGTCAGCGTCAGCGCGATGATAGGAAGAAATGGCCACCACGGTTAGAAACCTCAACGTCTCTACCTCGTGCGGAAAGCGAGCAGGCCACCCAGACGGTGATCGGCACAACATCTAACGGTTCAAGCGCGACAAGGTGGGATGCAAGTCAGGGCCAAACCCAAATCCAAGAATCATCTATCTAGAGCTAAGAGAATCAAGCACAAAGAAAACCTTTACATAACTTTGCGCTGGCGCTATTGTAATAAAATCCTATTATGAAGTTTAGTCAAACAGTTTAGTTGGTAAAAATTGCACTCTCTTTAAAATAATTCTTTCAAGCGGCGAAACTAACGAGGTTTAGTTAAAGTGGAATTTTTTTTTTACGTTGACCGAAGCGATTGGAATTCGAAATGGAAATTAAAACTTTGTTTATAAACTAAGTGAGGGAACTAATTTTTCATTGTTTAAAAATTAAAATTAAAATCCTGTTTATGAAACTGGGTAAGGTTATTTCTGCTTACATTTTAAATATTAAAAAATAATACATTTGTTTAGGTGTATGTGTTACTTGGCTTTTTTTAAATGGAAGTCAAATCCCGAGTAATAACTAAAAAAATAAGTTTAAAATATAATAAAATAAAAACGTTAGTACCTATATATGTAATTATTTAACCCTATATATGTAATTTTTCAGCCCATATTTAAAATTAGCCAAGATAAACGTATTTTTTTAAGAGATATGTATTTGGCTTTATTCAAAGATGAACTGACGAAAATTGTAAGGTCCTTGGTGTCCTGGTTCAATAGTTGCAGGATGTTGCCACAAAATGTTCACAAAATTCTTGTAGACTGTAGTGTACAGAACAGGACGGCTTAGCCTTGGTAGCCTGAAACGGCCAGAAACTATGACCGTTGCCCAAAGATTTTTCTTTTATAAGAAGCTAGGTTCGACGGTGCGCATTCTTGCTGTGCTCGGGTCAGCTCGTCGGATAGGTCGGGGTCCTTTCTCCCCTAGCTATCTTTCCTTCTAACACAAGTCAATTAATTCGCGAGATAAACCAAAAATTAATCAGTCTCTATAAGGGAAATGGTATATAAAACAAAGGAATTGATTCCGCGCCGCCACGCGTACTATAACCAAGAAAAAAGTGTAAACTCCGCTAGATTATGGGATCACAGGTGTTAAGTGTCCCGTTTCTCTACCCACCCAACCTTGACAACTACTAGAATTTGATAGCTGTCCCAAGTCAAAAGAATCTTCACATTCTTAATTCACTTTAGTAGAACTTAGCATGAGTACTGACGGACGAAAGTAATTAAGTTTAAGCCAACATGTTTATAATCATAAAGGTACAAATAAGTTTCATTTTAACTCCATAAGTCATTCACAAAAGGCAAAACTAACAAATATATTTACATTCAACATTAATTTAATTAATTATCGGTTATTAATTCTTGTGATCAGCAAAATATTTAATGGGGCTCATGGTGATATCTCGTCTCATATCATTATTTATATATATTATTATAATTTAGCCATGCATTTCGCTTATGAATACTCACAGTAATGCAACTCTCACCGATATATCATTGGGCCCAAGATGACTCCGATGTAATTGCTGTATAATTTAAAAAGTAGTTATATGTACCTATATATATATAGATAAAGAGAGAAAGATTTATTCAAATGATTCCCATCTTCATATTGTTCAGTCTTACAACTAGTTTTCTTAAGGGGTTATATACACTTGCGTTGGTCAAAAAAATCGAAAATTTTTGTATTCCATTTTCTGAAAGTACATATCTTGGAGAATGTTTTCCCCAAAATCATAAAATTCTGAGCATTAGAACCGGATTGGCAGCTATTTATAGCGCGCTATCTGCACTGCGAGTCAACGGCGAATCATTCTTTACACGCGATTATCTCGAAACTGTTTTTTTCAAAAAGTGTGGTTGCGGTGACCACGATTACTAAAGAACCGTTAACTCGGTCAGCCTGAAATTTTGCAGGCTAATTAACAACAATATTAGCCAGTGCGTGAACGAAGGATTTTGAATTTGAAGCAAAACTTTTTTTTTCCTGATGTAAAAACCAAAAATTTATACGTTCAAAACTCGTATTTTTTAGTAAAACGATCATAATTTTCGTAAAAAATTTTGTTTTGCAAAATCCTTCGTTCACGCACAGCGTATAGGTGTAAACTACATAAATTTTTTCTGTTTGAGTATTTCCGATGAGCAGATCCTTCGTCATCGTGGTCACCGCGGACGATATTGGGAAAATTGTGTTTTTGCATTATGGCCTACAGTAACTACAAATATAAATATTTTGATTTGAAAAAATTCGTGAAGAATCTAACAAAGTGTATAAATAAATATACATTGAGTGTTTTACGAAAATTTGTGTTGTTATTCCACAAAAAAAAATCGCAAAAAGGCCTATTTTTCCTCGCGCGCAAGTGTATATAACCCCTTAAATTAATTTATGCGTTGGTTCATAGTTTAAAGAGAAAAATTGAAATGCAAAAACAAGAAGATTTTAAGTTAACCGATTATTTGTATGATTTTTACATTACTGTTTATAAGAACAAAGAAGACTTTTATATCATATTTTCGGCGCAATGACAGATGACAAACGAGAATCAAAAAACAAACGAAAACTCTTTTACAGCTTCTAGACTGGTGCAATGAATTGGGTTTGGTTTAGTTACGTCACAGGTGCTCGCCGATTACTGATGAGGTTATGGAAATGGACCGCGATCTCTTTCTGAGGGGTCCAAACAATCCTAAATCTTCCGTCTTAATTTCCAGACTATATATCCAAAACGTAGGTCCAGAGCTGCTGTCTCGGCCTCCGAGTGCAGTCTTGGTTATGTAATCCAAAGGTCCAAGGGTCGGCACCGCCTTCGCTCAGTTGGCGAGGTGCTCGCGGCTACAGTCAAGTTGGAAACGCTTGCAGATAACGCGTATAAGCTCTTTGGCTCAAACCAAGGCTGAATGCCTCTTGCATAAAATCAAATTAGAACTCAGAACTTTCGAACTGGAAACTAACACTCCACTTTCTTGATGGTTGTGAGTTTATTTTTTTGAAATAGTTGATAGCTGATTAGCTAATATAAATTTGAAAATTAACACCACGTGTGTATAGTTGAGCTGCTTATGCCACGACCATATACAGACTATAGGTCTTTATCGCTCGCTGAATAAAATCGAATGATTTGCACGGGAAGAGTTCGTATGCTCGAAACTCCCAAATTTGGTCTTCGCTTAAAGCTTTGTCATAGCGGTGAAATCGGGTGATCTTTCCGTGTTCTTTCATTACAACAATTATAGCAAGTGCATCAGCGAGGCCGGTTACAAAAGTTGTCGTACTAATTGTACCTAACAATAAATGCCTTTAAGGGGGTCTTCTACCTTAGCGGATTGAAAAAATCGATTTTTTTTTTTTTTTGCATATTTCTAAAGTAGACATAACTAAAAACATGCCCTATGAAGGATTTGATCGAAAACATGCTCGCTTACGAGATATCGAGCCTCAAACCCGGGCCCGCCTTGCCTATAGTATTGTAACATTTATCTTTAAACGCGTTTTCCCGAAAGTAGTGTTTTTCAAAGGTTTTGGCACGATTTTGACGAAACCATATAAGATATCCTAG
The DNA here is from genome assembly GCA_018903765.1 of Drosophila aff. chauvacae BK-2020. NCBI lineage: Eukaryota > Metazoa > Arthropoda > Insecta > Diptera > Drosophilidae > Drosophila > Drosophila aff. chauvacae BK-2020. Next base: position 19,595 of record JAEIGO010000863.1, on the reverse strand, counting down.
ATCTGTAAAGCGTTACTTATTCACAAAACATCTCGCTAGGTCTAGACACAAGCTTTTTTCCAAAAAAATTTTTTTTAATTTTTTACAGTCATTTTTAGATTTAAAACCATGATAAAAAAATGAAACTTTTTTTCAAATCGCTGCCATATTGTGAAATTTGCAAATATTAAAGTTAAAAAAAAATGTCTTGTTGCTTGAAGGTTCTGAAGCTCAGATTTCTTGCCAGCCGTTTGACTCTGTCGCGCCGGCAGTGTTTTATTCAACGACGCGCCAATGGCAAATTTTATGATAAATTCATGTCGTTTTTTTTTTTTTTTGCAAGTTCAAGCATTAATTAATCAAATAAAAAAAATTTTGTTCGGATATCATGTGTAGTTTTTTTGCAATCTATCCTTGAAAAATAGGCCCCAAATTTGAGCGCGAAGGTAGAAGACCCAATTAACCCTCTCAGCCCCGAATTAAAATTAGCCAAGATACATTTTTTTTTTTTAAAGATATGTATTTGGCGTTATTCAAAGATGAACTGACAAAAATTTCAAGGTCCTTGGTGTCCTGGTTCAATAGTTACAGGATGTTGCCGCAAAATGTTCACAAAATTCTTGTAGACAAACTATGAACTTTTTTAAAATGTTTTTATTTTTAAATAATTTACTTACCTTTATAGTATATAAGGTGAAAAAGTTTGTTCGTATTTTATCTAAGAGATGACTTTATTGTCCATAGTTCGTAGTGTCGCATCATGTCATACGTTACGGCGTTAAAAAGGTGTTCATTCGCACTACAAGTTTGTCTTTGACAGTTTTTCGATTGATTGACTTAGTACGTTGTGAGCGCTCATCAAAGATGGACACCAGAAAATAGAAAATGTACTATATTTTACAATTATTCTTCGATCAAAGCGAACTGTTTTTTCGCTGGATCGGCTGAAAAAATTAATTTAGTTTATGTGCCCGATACTGTAATGAAATGTGCAGCACAAAAGTGGTTTGCTAGGTTCCGTCCCGGGAATTTCGATGTCAAAGATGCACCTTGCGTCGGGAGACCTGTCGTCTAAAATTCATGGAAATAGTGGAAACAGATCGGCACGTAAGCACCTATTCAATTGCTGAGGAACCCAAGATAAGCCAGAAACCCGTTTGGACTATTTGCATAACCTTGGATTTAAAAAAAAGCTCGATGTTTGGGTGCCACACGAACTAGGCCTAAAAACATGATAGGCCGAATTTCCATCTGCTATTCGATGCTGAATCGCAACAAAATCGACCCGTTTCTGAAGCCGATTGTGACTGGCGATGAAAAACCAACATCAGGCAACAACATGAAGCGCAAACGATCGTGGTCAAAACTCGGGGAACCGGCCCAGACGGTGGCCAAACCAGGAAGATTTTGTTGTGTGTTTGGTGTAATTGGCAAGGAATCATCTGCTCCCTTATGACCAAACGCTCAATCCGGCCTTCTACTATGAAACAGAGCCGAATTGTGTTTCATCAGGACAACGCCAGGCCACACACAACTTTGGTGACGCGTCAGAAGCTCAGGGAGCTCGGATGGGAGGTCCTAATGCACCCATCTTATAGTCCGGATCTGGCACTAAGTGATTACCACCTTTTCCTGTCCATGGCGAACGCGCTTAATGGTGAAAAGTTGGATTCAAGGGAGGCCAGTGAAAATTGGGTTTCCGAGTTTTCTGCCAATAGGGACGCAGCCTTTTACGAGACGGGTATAATGAAGTTGGCATCTCGTTGGCAACAAGTTTATGAACAAAACGGCGCATATTTCACATAAATCAGACGAATGTATCCAAAATTATCACTTTTGAAAAATCAATAAAAAAAACGAACTTTTTACTTCACCTTATATATTTATAATTCCCACCTAGTTTTCCATTACAATAAATATTTATTGAATAAAATAAAAAAATAAATTTTTATTTTACCAACACTTTTCCCGCCAACAATTTTTTTTTCATACGACTGCACTTAAAACGTCTGCTAAATAAACACGTTCGCAGCTTACAAGTAACTTATTAGTTATTTTGGTTGCAGAAAACATTAAGGAAGATGTTGAAAAAAGCGCGAAGCAGAAAAATGTATATTCCAGGTAACTGAGGCTTATTTGTAGAATGTTGCCTATAGGCAACAAATGGGCTGAGAGGGTTAAAGTATGTTTCGTAAATTGGTCTAGATAGATTTTCATTAATCTGAAATGGAAATTCCTAAATTATAAAAAAAAAACAAGTCCTGAGACTTAGTAGTTAGAAATATGTTGAAGAATTGAGAAGTTAATTATTTTCCCGATTGTTCATATGGTATTCAAAAAGGTTCGTAAACGTGTCTCAATGTTAATTTTTTCATTTTTTTTAAACCAGTTTCAGAGTATTATTGTTATAACTGCAAAGTATATAACCTACGGGTTACCGAACTTCTTGATTTATGTATACGTATAATTGATATAATGTATTATTTATTTTCAGACTGAATTGCTGTACAACGAATTCGAATCAATATTTTATCATAAGCCTGACAAGATATCTCATTTATTTAGAACCGCTACAATACATGAGCTGAGCGCGTTGCTTAAACGTTGGTTGCGGGAACTTCCACAACCGTTGCTTACCAACGAACTTTTAAAACTTTTTTATCAATGCCACAAACTTCCAACAATGGATCAAAGATGCGCATTATCGATTCTATGCCAGCTTCTACCACATGAAAATTGCAACACATTACGTTCGCTACTGAAATTTTTAAATTACATAATTGATTTAAAAGACATTAACAAAATGAATCTACATAACGTTTCAACTATAATTGCCCCATCCCTTTTTCCACCCCGGTATATACATCCAATTGACAAAAAAAATATTGAAGAGCAAGTTAAGATGGCCGCAGACTGTTGTCGTTTAACTAACGCAATGCTTTTACTTGGCGAACGACTTTTTCAAGTACCGAAGAACTTAATTATGGAATCAAGGTGTAAGACTACAAAGATGGTATGTTTTATCTTATCATGAACAGCATAAAATTCAAAATATTGGTCACTTACAGGGTAAAAAAGGACCCTCTCGAAGTTTAATATTGGATTCATCAATGGAACGGAACTTGGCAGTAACTGGTGATCCCACCACAGCCGATATTAATGCATACTCAACTAATCCGAATCATGTTCATCGCTTACTTATTTAAGATACATAAAATACCTGATATTAATACGGTTGAATTTGGTGCCTAGTTTTGATTGTATTTTATTGAAATTTTATTTATTTTAATACCTTTTAAATAAGTTACTGTTTAATAAGATTTATTTTATGGCACCGTTAAAATGTGTTGTAATAAGTAGAAGTATGCATTACACAAATTAAATGGGAAGTCAAATTTTTGTATGCAGTTTTCTTAATATTTTTGACCAAACTAATAAAGAACACTAAAATATATAAGACTGTTTTTAAAAATATATTGTATAAACAGCGAAAAAACAGCCAAAGCGGCTAAAAAAATTAATTTAGTTTATGTGCGCGATACTGTAATGGAATGTGTAGCACAAAAGTGGTTTGCTAGGTTCCGTTCCGGGAATTTCGATGTCGAAGATGCACCATGCGTCGGGAGACCTGTCGTCTAAAATTGTGATAAAATCATGGAAATAGTGGAAACAGATCGGCACGTAAGCACCTATTCAGTTGCTGAGGAACCCAAGATAAGCCAGAAACCCGTTTGGACTATTTGCATAACCTTGGATTTAAAAAAAAGCTCGATGTTTGGGTGCCACACGAACTAGGCCTAAAAACATGATAGGCCGAATTTCCATCTGCTATTCGATGCTGAATCGCAACAAAATCGACCCGTTTCTGAAGCCGATTGTGACTGGCGATGAAAAATCAACATCAAGCAACAACATGGAGCGCAAATGATCGTGGTCAAAACGCGGGGAAGCGGCCCAGACGATGACCAAGCCTGGATTGACAACCAGGAAGGTTGTGTTGTGTGTTTGGTGGAATTGGCAAGGAATCATCTGCTCCCTTATGGCCAAACGCTCAATCCGGCCTTCTACTATGAAACAGAGCCGAATTGTGTTTCATCAGGACAACGCCAGGCCACACACAACTTTGGTGACGCGTCAGAAGCTCAGGGAGCTCGGATGGGAGGCCCTAATGCACCCACCTTACTGTCCGGACCTGGCACCAAGTGATTACCACCTTTTCCTGTGCATGGCGAACGCGTTTAATGGTGAAAAGTTGGCGTCAAGAGAAGCCTGTGAAACTTGGCTCTCCTAGTTTTTTGCCAATAGGGACGCAGCCTCCTACGAGATGGCTATAATGAAGTTGGCATCTCGTTGGCAACAAAACGGCGCACATTTCACTTAAATCGGACGAATGTACCCAAAATTATCATCTTTTGAAAAATCAATAAAAAAACAAATTAACTTTTTACTTCACCTTATATATAATCAGGCAATCGTAATTTTTTTTAGATTTCGGTTTCGATTTCCGGTTTTCGCATAATTTTTACTACCGTTTTCATTTCATTTTAAGACATGAAGTTAACTTAACGCAGCAATTTAAACAATTTTCCACATTTTTTACAGTTTTAATTCCGATTTTTGCAATTAATTTTTAATTTTATTTTACCATTAAAGTAATTCAATTAAATAGCATTATTTAGAAACAACATTTTTGGCCCTCCTTTACATTTATTAAAGAATTAATGTATATTTTATAAGGATTTTTACCTGTCTGCTTCGTTTCACCAACTGTTCGGAGGGGGGTGGCTTTAAGCTGAAATGCACTCGACAAGAAAACACGGAAGAACTTTCGGGGTATTACGCGACGTGCGTTTGAGGTCTTTATTAGTAGAATCGCAAATTGGTACTGAACAAGAAGAACCTTAAAACTAACTTGGGGAGAGCGGACTAGGAGCTCGATGCACAAAAGTGCAGTGGAAGAGGGAGAGAGAGAGCGAGTGTACGGGATCACACTGCCTCCGGAAAATAAGCGCCCTTCTGGCGTGAACATTCTCCCCCCTTGCGAGGATACGCAGCAAAAAAATATAAGAAGGCCTTCGAGGCCCCCTAGCGAGGATACGCTGTAGGAATGCAGGAGGCCTTTGCTCGGGAAAGCGTTGGATACGCTGAGCGCTCGTGGACATGGAGAAGTGTGTGGTGATCCTGGCCACACGACTGGCATCGGTCGTCACTGCGGCAAGATCCCGTGGAATGATGGTGGGCCAGGCAATTGACGCAGTACTTCTTTTGTATGACTGCCTGGAGCCGTTTCTCAGCGCTAAGCCGAAGGAAACGGTGGCATTTCCGAAGAGGATGGTTCCCTTGGCAGACTCGGCATGGGTAGGATAAAATACCTCGGGAACGTCTGCATTTCATCTCGTTGTACGGAATCCAGTAATTGGAAGACTCAGGAGCTGTTGTCACTCGTGTGGAGAACGAGGAAATTCTTTGTATCGGATCAGAAGCAGTATCAGGAGCAGTCGGTTCACTGGAGGAGCAGTTGCTTGGATGCAACAAAGTGTGATGCCGACCGTGACACTTGAAGCACTTGTGGGCGCTTGTGCAATTACGGAGTTGATGACCGCTTGCAAAGCAATTTAAGCACAACCGCTTCTTCTGGATATAAGATGTACGATCCTCTGTCGTCATCTGAAGGAAGCGTGGACATAAACGCACTGGATGGTTCTCTTTGGAACATACATCGCATCTTTTGGATATCGGAACAATCCTCGTACTGAAGGATTTCAGTATTCGTGGCGACACGTCGGAGGGTGTCGGTTCTGACGGATGGAGGCGCTACTTAGGAGGTTGGATAGAATCTATAGTTTCTAGAGTTCTATGGCGCTCAGTCAGGAATGAATCAAGTTCTTGCCACGTTGGAATTTCGGTTTTATTTGTTAAGGACTGCTCCCATAGTGAGAGCGTCAGTTTTGGAAGTTTTGTAGAACACAAATAAACCAGGAGACAATCCCAATATCCGTAGGAAGGCCGGACAAATTTAGGGATGTGAGGCAGTTCTGGATTGTATTTTGCAGCTCTTTCAAGGCTGCCGAAGATTCTTGTGCGACGGACTGCATGTTTAATAGCTTTTTCAGTTGGCTGTTCACCAGCGCTCGTTTGTTTTCGAAACGCTCAGATAGGTTTTTCCAGGCTGAGCGGAAACCATCGTTGGTGAGTGGCGAATTGGAAACTACGGAATGAGCTTCACCACTAGTCTTGGCATTTAGATAGAACAACTTTTCAACAGGGGTCAGCGCAGGATTGTCTATATAGACCGCTGTGAAAAGGTCTCGGAAAGTCGGCCAGCGAATGTAATCGCCCGAGAACTTCTGTTTCGCACGGAGGAAGCTGACAGCCAGACGGATAGGAATTTTGGGGCGGAACGGGTTGGACTTGAGCTGTTGTAGTAGCGACCGTTTCGATCTGTTCCATGAGCTTTGCGGCACACCTTTCGTATATAAAATAGGCATACTCGTATTTTGCCTTTAGAGTAGGTAAGGTGTCCGCCGTGCCCTCTAAGCCAACTGAAATTTGCTCTGAACAAGCTTCGTACTCTTTCTCGACCTTATCCCGCCTTATAGCGCTCGGACTTGGTCGAGATGGATTTGGCACGTGTACTTGGATGGACTTGGTGCTGCTGGATTGCAGATTTTGGAATCTAAGTGACTTAGACGGTCACAGATCGAAATAAATTTATTTAAAATGGAAGCAGTCATTTTGGATATTTAAAGAACAAACTGGATTGTTTCTTTATGGTTATATTTTGGATCGAATTAACTTATATTTGGGACGCTGGATAAAGCGTTCAACCAGTTGAATGATCGAAAACAACTTCTATTCGGGACGCTGGATAAAGCGTGCAACCAATTGGATCGAAAACGTATATATTCGGGACGCTGGATAAGGCGTACAACCAGTTAAGAAATCGAAAATCAACTTATTTTTTTTTGGGACGATTTAGTTATACGTGTCGAAGCTGGAATTGGAATTTAGGAGCCAATCGGAATGTATTAGGAATTTAATTTATTTGTAGAAGCAGGATTGGAATTTAGGAACCAATCGGAATATATAAAATTAAATTTAATTTAATTTAATAACGAATTAATTGAATAATATTCTCTCTGCTGCAAAACGGATACGGTCACACTAATGCGGATATGGAAGCGCACTTGAATTCCTAACTGATTCAGTTAGTTGAATTTTTATAAAAAATAATTTTAAAATTATTTTTGTGCCTGGACTTATCCAGTTGACCGCTGCTGTATTTTCCGCGGTACTGTTCTTGGAGATAAGGCGTGCGTGGGAATATGTTTGTGCAATGCACAATGTGCATTCGCCGTTTGCCAACGCAGAATAGCGGAGACAACGAGAGGCGGAAAAATTGCCAAAAAATCGGAGCGTCGACTTGCAGTCGAATATGTATTATGTATGTTTATTTGGATGAAGCTCCGCTCAGGATAGAGCAGGGAAGAGCTGATAAATAAATGCACAAATTATATCGGCGTTTCTGTGCGGCGATTTTGGGGATATATTTATTTATTTATAGGAGCGGTGGACTGTATTTGTAGAATTAGAATTGTAGAATTTGTAGAATTATGTAGTTTAAAGTTTAGGAAATGTTGCAAATATATTTATTTTAAGTTTAAATATTTATAAGTGTATGTATATATTTATTTAATTTTGTTTAAATTGCTTTTGGCGCTCGTAGATCAGTGGAGTGGACTGTATTGTATATCGGAGAGTGTAAATATGTAAATGCAAGCGGAACACAGTGAACGGTTAGAATTTCGGAACTAGAAGTTTCACTGTGGCTTATAGCATACGTACATATATTTAAATTTACACTTGTGGATTTTGGAATGTTTATTTACTATTGTTATCCAGGATAGGAATATTTATAGCGTAAATTGTTGGTGCCGATTGTAGATGAGTGAAGTGGACTGTATGTATTGGACTTATGTATGTACGTAGGTGTAGGAAGTGGAAATAAATGCAAGCGGATCACAGCGAACGAAGAGAAATTCGAAATTGGAAGTTTCACTGTGGCTTATGGCATATATTTAAACACACACTTTCTGAATGTTGAATTCGCGGAAAATTAATATAAATTAATTGCGATTCGGACTTGGAAGCTGCCGTAGTGTCGGATCAATCGGACTCGGATTTAGACAAAAATCATAAAAATGACCGGCAGCAAAGTAAAATGTTTACTTATCTTGTGCGGTGTTAAAGCCACCGGAACTGCTGGAGTGGAATAATCCGGCTCGAAGGACCAAATGTTCGGAGGGGGGTGGCTTTAAGCTGAAATGCACTCGACAAGAAAACACGGAAGAACTTTCGGGGTATTACGCGACGTGCGTTTGAGGTCTTTATTAGTAGAATCGCAAATTGGTACTGAACAAGAAGAACCTTAAAACTAACTTGGGGAGAGCGGACTAGGAGCTCGATGCACAAAAGTGCAGTGGAAGAGGGAGAGAGAGCGAGTGTACGGGATCACACTGCCTCCGGAAAATAAGCGCCCTTCTGGCGTGAACACCAACCTTGGCGATAACTTTTGGCGACGTACAAAATTTTGTTTGTTAAATCTGAAATGGGGTCAGAAACGAATTTTTTATAAAATTGGCCCAAATAGGTGGAGTTCCGAACTATTGGTGGCAGGTATGGATCAGAGATCTGCAACGGGTATGATCAAATCATCTCGATCATACTATACCATACTATGGATAGGTTAATAGCAGACTGCGAACCGGAGCGAGTTCGAAAAGTATTCGAAGACGGGTTCGTTCACCCGATAAAAGGGAAGTGCGAACTAACGGAGTTCGAATCGCGTGTTCTCGAGTCTCCTCCGTTGTTTCGTTGCAACGGCAACGGAGTTTGAAAACTGGAGTTTTTAAAGAAAAGTACAAATCGCCCGCGAAAAACAAAAAAATACAAAAAAACAAATTCAAAGTCAATATAGTAGTCAACCGGACCTAGGTGTCCGAGGAGGAAACGCCAGGCCAAGTTCCGGGCTTTTTTTTGCGGGCCCAATTTGTTTCGGCTGCCCCTAATTCTCTGGCGGGCGAGAGTTCTTTTTGACTGTCACAAAATAAACAAATCAATTAAATCGGGGGCCAAGTCTCTGTGCCCGTAAAGTGCTTCGTATAATATTTCCGCAACAGTGGCCTAATCTCGCCATTGCCTCAGTGCCGTCCCACATCACTAGTCGAGAGGACCGACACGCCTTCCGAGGGGCGGCTACAGGAGCCACCAAAGGCTTCATACATTTTTTTTAACCTTTTGTCTTTTGTTGTTTATTTATTGGTATAAATTTGCTGTTCAAGGCAAGGCCCACAGCGGAACCGGCATCTTAATCAGAGATCGCATCAAACACCACTTTCACCAAAGGTTTGCAACAAATTACTGTCTACAGCCCACCTCTCTTTACTATCTCTGAAGGTCAATTCATGGACTTCTACAACACTCTGGGGGATCGCTTCATAGCTGCAGGAGACTACAAAGCCAAACACACGTACTGGGGATCACATCTCGTGACTCCCAAGGGAAGGCAACCGTATATTGCACTTATAAAAGTGAGCAATAAACTGGACTACGTATCTCCTGGCAGCTCCACATATTGGCCTGCAGACCGAAGAAAGATCCCAGATCTAATTGATTTCGCGGTGACAAAAATATCCCACGCAATCTAATAAGCGCCATAGCTCTACCGGATCTCTCTCTGACCACTCGCCTTTGTTGATAACCCTTCTTCAAAGTCCAGAAATTACGGACCACCCCTACAGGCTGACGTCGCACAACACTAACTGGATGAAATACAAAAAGTATGTGAGCTCACATTGAGCTAACTCCTCAACTAAATATCGACGCGGACATCGACTGCTCTACAGCCGCCCTGAAGAGGTACTCGTCATAGCAGCCAGGATCTCAACCCCTAAACGGAAGGATCTGGAAATTAAGAAGTTCAAAACCAACCGGCAAATTGAACAGCTGGTCTGAAAGAGGCGTTTGCGACGAGCGTGGCAAACCACCAGATCGCCCTGCGCAAAGCAACGTCTAACGGAAGCCACCCGCAATCTAAACCGGGCTCTGAAGCAAGATGCTGAAAATGAACAACTTAAATATATTAAAAAAAAAAAAAAAAAAAAAACTCGCCAACTTCCCTTGTGGAGCATCCCTTGTGGAGGGCTCATCCAAATTTAAGCTCTCCAATTGAAACCGTCAGTCCTATAAGGAATTCCTCAAGATGCTGGGCCCGCAGCGACAAAGATAGAGCCGAATCATTTGCCTTACATCTCAGAGGCGTCTTCCAGCCGAACCCCGCAGCAAGTGACTATGTTCTTCCGCAAATCCACCTCGAAACTGAATCGTTCGGCCGAACGAGATCACAAAAGTCATCAGGGAGCTTAAACCAAAAAAGGCTCCAGAAGGTGACCTAATAACTTCAGAAATGATAATGGAACTTCCGTACTGTGCTATTAAGGTCATCTGTAAACTCTTCAATGGAATCATAAGTCTCGGCTACTTTCCAAGGAAATGGAAAAATATCAATTATTATAATGATACCGAAGCCCGGAAAGATCATACGATTCCGTCATCTTACAGACCAGTTTATTACCATGCCTGTCCAAATTATTTGAAAAATGCCTTCTAACGCGCATAATACCATATATGGGAGCCCACAACATTATCCCAGCCCATCAATTTGGCTTCAGAGTAAAAAACGGAACTATCGAGCAAGTAAACAGAATAACATAAGAGATTCGCACAGCCTTCAAGCATAGGGAATATTGCAGCGCGATATTCCTCGATGTATCTCAAGCATTCGACCGCGTCTGGCTCAAAGGTCTCATGCATAAAATTAAAACACGCTTGCCTGGGTATACTCATAAACTTCTTGAATCCTACCTTTAGACAATTGAGCGTTCGCAGTGAGGTGTAACACAACAATTTCCGACAGCTACACTATCAAAGCTGGAGTCCCACAAGGCAGCGCACTTGGGCCAACTCTATTCGTCCTTTACACAGCGGATATCCCCACGAGTCACAGTGGGCGATTTTGCCAATCTAGCGAAAGAAAATTAATTACTCAAAAATAAAAGATTTTTCAAAACAAAAAAATGTTATCGTAATAATAACTTAAAAAGCCATACAACATTTTTTTTAATTTAATTTTTTATTTTAAAAAAAAATTAATTTTTTAATTTAACAAAATTTTTGTTTTCTTTTTTTGTTTCTTATTTATTTTTAAGTATAAAAACAATTATTCGGAGTCGCTGCTCCAATCAGTTTCTGATATTTCGCCCTTTGTAAACCCTTACCGGCTTTGTAAACCCAAAAGCAGCATGTCATACTGAATAAAGGGCGCTTCTGGACCACTGACATTATTTCTGCAATATGAAAAATATTAGAAGCGGAGAGTTGCGGCAGCCAAGTTTGGTCATTTTGAATAGAAGACGATTCATATTTTCAAATGTATACACAATTATCACAGACAAGTACGGTCATCATATAGTTTTATTCCACAGAAGTTAACAATTATTCACAAAAAGGGTCATTTAAAGCTTACCACATTCAATCACCATTTAATAATTCAACACTTATCACAGGTCACAAAATGTTTTTTGTCTATTACTACATACCTGACTTCTTCTAAAAACAATACAAAATCTTCGAAAAGGTTAAAAGTTAAATTTTTGCAAAGAATGGAATTACCACGAAAAAACGCTGGAAATGCCTATTACGATTGCAGCGAAAATATATGCCCACTTTGAAAGCTCACAGCTGATCAAATATATCGATTAAAACACAAAAAATAGTATTTTTGTGCTAATTAAATATTTAGGTATCGGCGGGAATTCAAATTTTGGAACATTTCAACAAAAAAATTTTTTAATTTCCTGTCGCTAGATCGGCCAAATCGCCCACTGTGCGAGTGACCGACTAACAACATCCACCTTCGCTGACGACACTGCGATCCTTAGCCGCTCCAGATGGCCAGTCAGTATTAAAATAAACGATCAAAAGCACATAACGTTTACTCTTAACAGGACAACTTGCCCTCTGCTCTGCCTGAATAGCACGCAGATCCCCCAAGTCAATGAAGTAAAGTATCTCGGCATCCACCTCGACAGACGTCTAACATGGCGTAGACATATCGAATGCCAGAAACTACACCTAAAACTGAAAGCCAGCAGCCTCCTCTGAATTATAAACGCCCGATCGACCTTGTGCCTGGACTACAAGGTCCTGCTCTACAACTCCACTCTTAAGCCAATCTGGACGTATGGCTCCCAGGTTTGGGGAAACGCGAGCAGAACCAACATAGACATCATACATCAATCAAACACTGGGGCACCATGGTATATTCGTAACCAAAACATCCACAGGACCTAGGCATTCTCACAGTAAAAGATGAAGTATACAAGCAAAAAGCATCCTACAATAAAAAACTCTCTGCCCACCCAAATCCTCTCGGGTTTTCAACCGAATCCGCCTACAACGTACCGTCTTTCCAGTCCAGCCATAATTTGTCAGGGCCATTTTTACTGTTTCAGTCTACATGACTTCTAGTTAGGTTATTGTTCGGAGGGGGATGGTTTCAACCTGGTCACTCGATAAATAAAAATACGGAAAAGACTTTGCGGGGTATTACGCCACGTGCGTCTTTATTGGTGGAATGGAATATTATCAGGGGTGCCATGGAAAACACTGTGGCTTTGATTTCCCCAAAAAGGCATTTCCGCTAAACCAATTTCTCGGTGCCATACAACATCGAATAAGTTTTGTGTTTTTAGTTTTTCACAAACCATTCGAAATGGCTGGCAGGGTTGCCTTGATGAAATCACCCATGTGTTTTAACAAACATTTTTTTTAAATGACTGTAAAAGGGTAGGTTTTGGGTTATTTTATTCTTTAAATAATGTGATTTAACCTATTTTGTTAATTAATTTAGTTTTTTTACTTTTATTTAAACAAAAGTTTAAAATGTTGGCGCGAAAATAAATAAAACTAGCTAGACAGCTCTACTAAACCCGACTTCAAAATTTCGAATCTATTGATGTGGTAGGCATTGAAATTGACGTCAAGTTGTGTGTTTTCAAAGACCCGAAAAATATTTGAGTGGAAGTGCTGTAGCACCGAGGAATTATTTTTCAGGGTTTTTGCAGCGGAAGTGGTTTCTGTGGCACCCCTGTATAAATAAAAACAAGAAGGCTTAAAACTATCTTGGGAGAGCGGTTTGGAAGCTCCGTGGACGGAAGTCCCATGGAAGAGGCACAGAAAGAGCAAGTGTACGGGATCACATTGCCACCTGAAAATAAGCGCCCTTTTGGCGTGAACATAGCATATCGGCGGAACGCTATATCGTACTGAAGGATTTCAGTATTTGTGGCGACACTTGCAGTTGAGATACTTTTGCTTTACGAAAATCATAACTCTTAAACCAATTGAGATATTTTCATAATTTTTTTTATATGAAAGGTAATTTTAGTACCTTTTGATAAAGTGGTCATACTATATGGTGGGATAAGAAATAGATTTTATACCCGAAAATTAATGTTTTTCGAGGCAGTTTTCTCAATTTGTATCTAGTTTCGAAAATACTTTTCACCTGTTTTCTCTGAAAATGCTAATATGGTGTACATTTAATGTTTTAAAAACAAAAAAATGACATTATCAGGGGTGCCATGGAAAACACTGTGGTTTTGATTTCCCCAAAAGGCATTTCCGCTAAACCAATTTCTCGGTGCCATACAACATCGAAAAAGTTTTGTGTTTTTTTTAGTTTTTTCACAAACCATTCGAAATGGCTGGCAGGGTTGCCATGATGAAATGACCCATGTGTTTTAACAAACATTTTTTGAAATGACTGTAAAATGGTAGGTTTTGGGTTATTTTATTCTTTAAATAATGTGATTTAACCTATTTTGTTAATTAATTTATTATTTTTTACTTTGATTTAAACAAAAAGTTTAAAATGTTGGCGCGAAAATAAATAAAACTAGCTAGATAGCTCTACTAGGTTAGGTTAGGTTAGGGCGGTGATTAGCCCGGCATAGAGCCGGGCCATCCACTTGAGCCTAAGGAGGCTCCTTGTGATGCCGCATAGGCTAGATCCCCCTGTCCGCTGCAGGAGCTCATGGGCCAATGACCTACGTGAGAGAGGACCAACCCGATCCTTGGATGAACCGGGTTATCTGCCTCGGTGATGTTCCGCTTAGATCGGCAAGATCTAAAAGGGTGAAACAGCCCAGGTACTGCAGTCTTCGTCTGCTTAGTGCCGGGCAGTGACAGAGGAGGTGGAGAACGGTCTCCTCCTCCTCCTTATCTCTACAGCTTCTGCAGAAGTCGTTGTGGTGCACCCGCAACCTGGACGCATGCGTTCCAAGCAGCCAGTGACCAGTAAGAGCCCTAATGGCCAGGGCGCAGCTTTCTCTGCTTAGTGACAGTAGCTCCTTGGAGCGTTTTGCTGATCGGCGTGGCCAGATCATTCCCAGCATGGCGGCAGGAGGTTAGGTTTTCCCATTTCCTGTCCGCGAGAAGGTGGAAGTGCTCCTTGCACAGTAGTCTGCGAGTGGCCAAGGGCATGCAACTGACTCCCTCCGGTTGGAGAGGGGAGGTTGTACCTTGCCGGGCCAGCTCATCGGCAGCGCAGTTACCCTCGATGTCCCTATGTCCTGGGACCCAGATGAGGTGGAGGTCGTACTGCTCCGCCATCTCGTGAAGAGATTTGCGGCAGTCGTTGATGGTCTTCGAGTTTGAAGAGATAGCTTCAAGTGACTTCAGGGCAGCCTGACTGTCCGAGAATATGCAAATAAAGGCGCCAGCCCCGATTGAGGGGAGCTGATGAAGGGCCTCTTTGATGGCGTAAACTTCCGCCTGAAAGACGCTACAGTGGTCGGGTAGCCTAAAAGAGACGCTTAATCCCAGGTGTTCAGAGAATATACCTCCTCCCACCCGGCCGTCCAATTTAGAGCCATCCGTATAAATGTGAAGGGACCCTAGTGGTCCAGGTGGTCCTTGATTCCATTCCGTTCTATCGGGAATGGAAACTTGGAAGGGTGTTATTAGGTGTTCCGCGGGGACACAGTAGTCAGTGTTCCCCTCAATAAGGTGTGAAGCAGAGTCGAGATTCGTGTGTCCGAAACTCGTCCTTCTCCACAAACCCGCGCCATTCAGCCTTAGTGCTGAGAGTGCCGCGGTCATCTCTCCCATTATTTCGATTGGGAGGATGTCCAGGAGAACGTCCAAGGCGTCTCCAGGAGTCGTGCGCAGGCCGCCTGTCATACAGATCTCAGCCATGCGCTGATTTTCCTAAGCTTGCCCAGGCAGGTGGACCGCTTTAGAGCTGGCCACCAGATTGCCACTCCATATAGGAGTATCGGGCGGATAATGGCCGTGTACAACCAGAGGACTATTTTTGGGGTCATTCCCCATTTTAGCCCGATAGCCTTACGGCAGGTATAGAGCGCGATTGTGGCCTTTTGGCCCTTTCGTCCGTGTTAAGGGACCAATCGAGTTTCCTGTCCAAGATGAGACCAAGATACTTTGCCTGATATTTAAGGGTAGGGGCACCCCGCAGAGCTTGGGGGGTACCATATTGGGGATTTTGTATTTCCTGGTAAAGGACTAGTTCAGTCTTCGCTGGGTTTACACTCCAGTCCGCATCTGGCAGTCCAATCCGCCAGAAACCGAAGGCTGTTGCTCATCCTATCGCAAAGGGTTTGCGGAATTTTCCCGTGAACGCCAAGGCAACATCGTCCGCATAGGCCACAACACGACAGCCACCCTCCTCCATGCCCTGCAGCAGCTCTGTTGACCGCTACATTCCATAGGAGAGGGTAGAGGACTCCGCCTTGGGGTGTGCCTCTGTTGACTTGTCTGGAGATGGTTGACCCCCCCAGTGTTGCCTCAACCGTTCTGCTGCGCAGTATCCGATCAATGAGACCCACTGTGTGTTGGTCAATCCCCAGCTTAGTCAGTGCCGTCGTGATTGAGCCTGGAAGGATGTTGTTGAAAGCGCCCTCAATATCTAGGAAGGCGACAAGTGTGAACTTCTTTTTCGTGGAGCGATTTTTCTATTAATGTGGTAAGCGAATGGAGTGCAGTCTCTGTCGATCTGCCTCTCCTTATACGCATGTTGGCATCCAGATAGGGATGATTGGGGAATGTTAGTTCTGAGATGCAGACCAATGAGTCTCTCCAACGTCTTGAGTAGAAACGAGGAGACCTGGGTCTGTAGTCCTTCGGCGTGCAATGCGATGGCTTGCCTGCCTTGGGGGATGAAGACGACTTTTGAGCGGAGCCATTCACTTGAATGACCCCTGTGTCGAGAATGATCGAGAAGATCAATCGAAGCCAGGAAGTGGATAGATCGGCTGCGTAGCTAAGCTGTGCAGGAATGATGCCATCCACCCCGGGGACTTATATGGGCTGAAACTGTTTATTGCCCATTTGATGTTCCTATCGCTAAGAAGGCAGTCCATTTCGGACGGACCCCGCCGTGTCGGGGGGTTAGGCGGACTGCTCTGAGACGAGCTAGCAGGAAAGTGAGCATCCAGGAGAACTCCGAGAGTTTCCTCACTAGAGTTCGTCCAGCTGTCAAGGACGCTTGACAAAGCCCGGGTTGGTGGGCGTCGTCGATAGGACCTTCCGCAGCCTAGACGCCTCTGAGTAGTCCTGGATTCCTGAGCAAAAGTCGGACCAGGCCCTTCTTTGGCCTTTCTTAATTCCCTGTTATATAGGGCCAAATTTGTTTCGTATGAGCGCCACTATGCGTCCGTATTGTCGCTCTTGGCTTGGTTGAAGGACTGCCTCGTGGTCTTCTTGAGGCTACCTAATTCTTTGCACCACCACGGTGGCTTCTTCCCAGTCTTCCCCCATTCCTACTACGGGACAGGACCTATCCAGGGCCGTGCTACAAGCATCGGTAAAGGTTTTAACAAGGCATTCAACCCCCTCTGGACTGTAGTCCAGGTTGGTTGGGGTTGGAGGGGGTTTTAGATCTTATTCAACTGGGATCTATATTTCACCCAGTCAGTCCTTCGGGGGTTCCGAAAAGTGACCGGTTGAATCTATCGAAGCCCAGCGGAATTGGATGTACCTGTGGTCGGAGAAGGAGTGTTTCTCCAGCACCACTCCACAGCTTTAGAGTATCCCTAAGAGATTCAGAGAGAAGGGTGATATCTAGTACCTCCCTGCGGTTTTTAATGATAAAGGTGGGGTTCGTTCCCCGAGTTTCCCACCAGTAAATTGATGCAAGGATAAAATCAAAAAGAGACTCACCCCTGTCGTTGGTGTCAGTGCTGCCCCACTGATGGTGATGGGCATTGGCGTCGCACCTGATGATCAAGTCCACGCCCAGCTTCTGCTGTCCTCGGTGACTGCCTCAGGGGTTGGGGGATGGGGTCCTGATCGTGCCCCAGGTATGCGGAGCATATCCGGAGGGATCCATTTGGTCCCTCTAGACATGCTGTTAGGAAGTCTTCATTGCTGAAAATAGGAAGCATAAAAGGGTTAAGTCCTTCTTAGCGAGTATGCAGGCTCGCGTTTTACCTGTTGCAGAGGCCGCGTACAGCCTATAGCCGGCTGCCCTCAGCCCCAGGATTCTGTCGCCACAGATCCAGGGCTCCTGTATGAGGACAGTCGGTGCCACCTTCCGCCAGGTGGTCGATTAGAGCAGCGGAAGCTTTACTGTGGTGGAGGTTGATCTGCAGGAACGTCAACGACATTCTGCTGCTTGACCTCCACCACAGTGATGTCGGCGTCCGAGGTCGGCTCGTCCAACCCGTCCTCCTCCTCGGACATCCCGACTCCGCTCAAGCCCTCGCGAGCTCGCTCTCCTACCCCTCCAGGATGTCCTCCTCGTCGGACAATCCTTGGGGCGCCTCTCTCTATGAGAGGTCCCTCTATATCGGGATCCTCCTCTTTAAAGGCCCGGCTTTGCGTCTGCCTCATAGATACGGACGGCTACGCTCGAAGCCGTATCTGAAAGTCTCCCCTGTTTCTCTTCAGCGCCTCGACTGTCCCCTCATTGAGAGTCAGAACAACCTGGCGCCTCGACCAACGGCCTCCTCAACCTTGGCGACTCGCCAATCAGAGGAGGAGAGGTCGGGATTACCAGCTGCAGAAGCTTGAGAATCTACAGGCTCTGCCGGCTTTGCGTAAGCCACGCCCTCGCTCTAGGCTTGCTGGGGATCTTGTCCCAGTCGACAGCCGCGAGCTTCGCGCCTGGGAACACTTCTCCCAATCCCGCGATCTCCCTTCATAGAAGGTGACCGACGCTGCGTCTTCGCACGCGATCACCTTCACACTCCTTGATGCCAGCCGGCATCCTCACAGCGGGGCAGTGCCCCCACCTGACGCCAACAGCCCTCCACGAACCTATTGTGCAGTTCCCCAACGATCCACCGCCACTGGTCCCTCGGGATGTGTCCGTCACTGAGCCCTCGTCCACCACTCCAATCAGGATCTTTCCCCCAGTAACCCGGCGAAGGACCGCTGAGGCTGCACCTTGGAACGCTCCGCTGCGGCGGTTGTACGTCCGCAGACCGCTGGCGTTTGGCGGTGCTCCTGCCCGCGTCGGTGCTGGCTTGCTGGGCTTTGGGGGCTTTGGGGGTAACTGCCCTCCCCCGCCTTCTCAGGCTGAAGTCAAGCAGCATACCTTTCACCATTTTATGAGACCCGCTTGCTCCTGGGGTCTGCCTCCATGGCTGGGCGTTGGCTCAGGAGAGGATGAAGGCCGCTCTTCTCCGCTCATGGTAGAGCGGCTTCTTCCTCTGTTGCGTTGGGGCCGTGCCCTGGGGAGGGGTTGCCTTTGGAGCCGCCTGCAGTCACGTCGAGGGACTTGCCCCCGATCACGCTGCTCGGCGGGCCCATCGGTTCGCCCTTACCAGTAGCGCTGGTCCCCGGATGAAGGCGCCAGCAGAGCCTCCTCCTCCTTCTTGCACACTCGACCGCAAAGCGTCTTCGAGTTGGGTTTTGAGGGGGTACACCCCCGCCGACTTTAAGGTGACGGCCACCTACGGTTTTGTTTTTATTAGTTTTATTCATGTTTTGGTCCCACGAGTATGCTGGGATGGGGATGGTCCGCCACGGTAGAGCCCGCATACCGTGGTAAGCCTAGTTAAAACTGATGGGTCGGCCGGTCCACCAGAGTCCGCATACTAGTGTCCAAGCACCCCGGACACGCATCCCTCGGCATATGCTGTTCCACCTTGGATTGGGGTAATTTTTGGGGCAGGAGTTTTCTTCTCCCCGCCCGACTACCATTCGTCAGCATCCTCAGCAGAGACATGACCGTACTGGGACCTGCTTCCAGCCGCCCTCACGGGGAGAGTATAGTCGCACTTCCAGTGCCGTGCAGACAGTTACGGCAGGTGATTGTCACCCGTTGTTCCCTGTCCGCCCATTGGCTGACGGCCCGACAGCTCTACTAAACACGACTTCAAAATTTCGAATCTATTGATGTGGTAGGCATCGAAATTGACGTCAAGTTGTGTGTTTCCAAAGACCCGAAAAAATATTTGAGTGGGAAGTGCTGTGGCACCGAGGAATCATTTTTCAGGGTTTTTGCAGCGGAAGTGGTTTCTGTGGCACCC